>QLOH01000491.1:0-728339 GCA_026901365.1 Sesbania bispinosa
GTTGCTCATTGACCCGCGGCTGTGGAGTGGGAGGTGGGTGATTGTTGGTGACAGGAAGAGGCTTCCGTTGATTTCCAATGTCCTGCGATGTCGTTGCGGCGGCTGCGGCGGCTACCACGGTTGCGGCGGCGGCATCAACTGTGATGGTCTCGGATGTTCGGCCTCGCTGAGGAGTAGCAATCGGGGCAATGGTGGCGGCTGCGGCGGCGTCAGCGGCGGTGAGGTCCTGGGGGGCGTCTGCGGCCAGTGCCTATGGCGGAGTTTGCTCGTGTATCAACCATGTTAGCTAGTAGCAGAAGTGGCAGAAAACGATAGTCGTTTCCCATAGACGGCGCCAATAATCTGGTGTGATCTCTCGAGTGGTGGTTTCCGATGAAGATTGCACGGTGGTCCACGACGGATAACAAACTGCGGAGGGGGGTGTACCTGTAGACACTCTAACGCTCAAGTCAGTATATGCAACAGGTAGGGGTGGGAATAGGCCAGGCCGCCGACAGGGGCCTATGGCCTGGCCTAATTAAAGCCTAGTCTGGCCTAGCCTATTTAATAAAAATGTCAGGTTCAAGCATTTTAAAAAGCCTATTTAAATAAAGAGGCTAGACTTAGGCTAATTCACAAGCCTACAAAGCCTGATAGGCCGACCTATTTATATTTAAAAATTAGTAAATATATTAAAATTATAAAAATATTAATTACTTATGACGTATAAGTTATAACGAATTTGAATACACTTAATATTATTATATTAGTATATATCTATAATTTGTAAATTGCTTTTATATTTTATTTGTTTGTATTGGTTTGGGTTAAGGATTTTGCTGGGCCAATATCATGTATTTTAATATTGAGTATTGACTAAGATGTTAGATAAGAAAAATCAGGATACATGCAATTTTTGGGCTTAGAAATCAATTTATTGTCCCTTTTCATATAAAGGCCTTTAAATAGGCCAACAGGCCAGACCAGGTTTTTAAAAAGGCCAGGCCAGACCTAAAAAAAACCTACAATAGGTAATAGGCCAGGCTTAGGCCTTGAATTTATAAAATAGGCCAGACCTATTTAATCAAAGCCTAGTCTGGCCTAGCCTATTCCCACCCCTAGCAACGGGTGAATGGTGAGTATATGAAAGAAGTATTACATGATTTGTGCATTTTATCCCATTTATATGGAGGTAAGTGGCGGGAAAAGTTGTTAGTGCAATGGTCACCTTAAGTTAGTTGCACGCGTCATGGCCCGCATGTGATCCACGCGCTTGTGATCCACACGCTTAAGGGAGTATGCCAGAAACGTATGCCATATGCCGGTAAGCGGCATGCTTTAATGTCTACTGGTATCCCGCGGATCTTGGATGTTGTTACTATGGATGCCGGTAGGCGGTCCATAACATGTAGTATTTTGTTAGTTTGTGAGTTTAGAAAGAAAAAACGGGTTAGAGGAATACAGGGTTGGGAAAAGAGGAGGATTTTTTTTTTTATAAAATACAAATTCCTAAACACAAATGAGAAATGACTTCCGATAAACCATTTATTTCTCTCTAAAAATCAATTCTCAAACATACACTACTTAGTGACAACACTCCCTTGACGCACTTGGATAGTTGGATTTCCGAGTGCGGTTCCAACCAACCACACCCTGAGAGGGTACAAAACAACACTCCAAAGTCTTTTGCAGTGAGCGTTGAGCATTAATTATAAGTTTTATAGATAAGAATAAGATGGTAAAATAATAATGATAAAAAATTTTAAAATTATACAGGAGTTTAATGTCATAAATTAGGCAAAATTTACGGTACACAAATGAGAGAAACTTGTACCGATATATAAGATTTAACTGCCATTGATTTATGTATTTTAAAATTGGAAGGCTGAGATTTAATACCAGGAACCAGAAGGGTTGTTCGTTGTTTGGAGTTTCAGTTTTTTCTTTAATCCCCGTGAACTTTCTTAAATTATTGCAAATTAATCCATTTTAGCCTTATGGTAAGCGAGCTACTGCAGTTGCAGTTGCATTTGCAAACCCTATAAAATAACATTTCCTCATCCATTGAGATAAAGATACATGAATACATGAATATTGAATTTGCACAAAGATGTATTCGAGAATAAGTCAAAATCTTCTTCTTTGATTATCTGGATCAAACGATTATCAATATTAGGGGCAAATTCATACTATTCTCAGCAAGATATAGATAGAAAAAAAACAATAAAACCACCTCCTGCCACTACCATTACGTAGTTCCTATTGTCTTTGAAGATCTAAACCAGTCCACGGTAATTGTAGCCTATACCTGGTGCCATGATTAAAAGCACATATTCTTCAACTCCGTTGACACAAGGGAGTACAATGAGTGCCATCTTCCACGTAGAGTCGCCACTACTGTGTTGCGCCTCTCCTTAAGGTGACAGAAAAAAAAAAACTCACTCACCTGGGAGATCATCCTGAATGCCAAGCTCAGAAAAGGTTACTCCAAAAGAAAGGGGCTGGGATCCTCTCCCGTGAAATAAAAACGGGACAAGATCTCGACTGTTTAATTTTTTTTTAAAAAAATATAAAACAACTGAGAAAAAATCACAGCCCTTGAATTGCTGAACAGGACACTCTCCAGTTTAAAACTCCAATTTTTTAAATTGGAGAGGATCCCGGCCCAAAAGAAAGGGGTTTCCTTGAAAGTACAACTTGGGCCAGGGAATAAAGATTCAAAATACAAGAATAATTCTTATTACCTCCACGTGTCAGTCATAACACTCATGTATTTGTACACAAATTTCAATTTTGTGTACCATAGAAAACACCCACGAATTATTACTTAACTTATCCAAATAAATTAAAAACAATATTTTTTTAGCATGTTTGAAATTTGAATCAATGTTTAGGAAAGAAGTTTTATTTAGATTATGTTGATTACTAAACTTTCTCATTTCGTGATAAAAGTTCTCCTTCAGTTGTCTCTCACCTTCCTTCTCACATTCTCCTTCTTTTGCGAGAATGTGCAATACCTCAGAAGCATTGACCGCCGCATTATTTTTTTATTCTTTTTTTTATTTAGTAGATTTAAGGAAATTTTAAAGGGTTAGAGAAATTTAAAGATCATAGTAGACTAATGGTAAATGAAAAATGCAATTTGAGAGAGGGATTAAGAGATGTAGGATTATAAACATGATTCATGATATGTCACATCTGGTGCAAGAATAAAATAATTTTACACCGCAATGACCGTAATGTACTTGCGATAGCCGCAATACCCGCAATCGCCGCAACCGCAACCGCGACCGCATCCACTACCGCAACCACAATTTAAAACCGTGCTCAGAAGCATTGACAGCCGCCCAGCTTGACAGTATTATTAAAAAAAACACAGCCTCATATATATCTAAGACAAGCAAAATATACTGCGAAGACAACAAGGTGAGTTTGTACAAAACGAGAACAGAGTTCATACATTAGAGGATGAGAATATCTTCTAGTACAAAAGTTAAACTTTAGCATGGCATTTTACCTCTTTAGCGATTCTTAAAGACTACATTGAGAAAGTACAACATACAATAGCTTAAAGGTTAAGTGCTTGTTTGGTTTAAATTCCCAGAATCAATTCTGCAGAATTGATTTTAAATCACTTCCGTAGAACGTACTTCGTAAAGCGTGCATCATCCATCTCAACCATTTATTTCTAGAATCAGTTCTACTCAACTACTCAACTGTAAACCAAACGGACCCTAAGACTATAGATATTAAACAAAAGGATCATAATGGCCTGTTCATATCTCAGCTAACTAGTGAAGATATGTAGCTTGGTACCGATGATAGCCATTTCCAATGACAATGTCGTTCTCCATGTGGTGCACCATTGCTTTCTTCTTTGGCCAGCACGCACTGTACTACTAATGCTGAACCACCTAAATTATTCCCATCTCTTGGCATTGCCACACCTTTCAAATAACTATGTCATAAGGGAATAGAAAGGTCACAACCACTACATTGGTGCTCTGCCCATAACTGTTCAGGGGAATATATCTTACTAAATATGCAAAGGTATTGGACAGTTTTGCTGCATATTTTAGCCAGTTTGGCTTATAAGCATAAATTTAGTATTACCTCTTCAACAATGAGTGTTTCTTACTTTTCGTAAACAATGCAATTTTAACAGCAACTGCTTTGTGTAAAAGAGATAACTTTTTCATATAACAAAAAACATACAACAACTCATACAACACATTTTTCTCTATATTTAATTAAATTCTTTAATTTAAACAAAGATATATATATATATGAAAACTAATGTATAAAAATTATCAATAAAATAAATTTTTATCAATGAAATGAATTTTTAAAATAAAAATATTAAGTACTTATATTTTTTATATTGTAATTCATTTTAGTAACCTTAAAATATTTTTGACAAAATAAATTATTTTTTATTTAATATTAGTTATTTTTCATATTTTATAAAATTTTTATTTTTTTTATGTTACAACTAATTCATGTTTTTTCTTTTCTAATAAATTCTCTTTATTAAAAAATTGTTTAAAAGAGAAAGAGTCAAATTTGATTTAATCATGTATTAAAATAAAATAAAGTTTTTCGACTAACTAAGTGAATATGTTTCCAATTTATAAATATATTTTTTTTATTAAAATTTGATAATAAATTATTCATTACTTAAATAATTTCTATTCGTTAAAAGTTAAAATCTTTTTGAGAAAATATTTTGATAAAGATTGTTACTTATAATAATTTCTTTACATTAGTTCTTATTTTAGTACGCATATTAATAGATTTAGATTAGTACATGTTGATGAAAATTATATTATAACTTCTTATAGAATGTGAATTTAATAAATCTAACCGTTGATTAATTTGATATTAATATGATGATTATGCACACCAAATTTTAGATTAATCGGACATTCATAGGTATGTAATTTTAGAGTGAACATTTACTTATATTTTAAAAAGTATATTGCACGTTAAATTGAAGTGATTTGATGAAACATCAAATGATTTTTAAATTTTATGAAATTTTGTAGGCTTGATCTAATTAATAAAAATTGTTAATATGACGGAATGCTGATAAGAAGTTATCAAGCGGAGTAACTTTACCCAGAGTTACTCCTGGAGTAAGTTGATCCACACCCTAATAATTATAATAAATAATAATAGTACATACCATATAATGGTTGATCACAGTAGATATGGACCGTGACTTCAAACGGACTTTACTTTCAAGGTCGGGGGTTATAATCCTGGAGTCCCCACTCTAGCGAGGGCTTTACCTAATCACCCGTAACCCGAGGGTTAAACCCACATCTATGTCTGTGGGGGATTACCAGTCAAAGACAAAAAAAAACTAATTCATTTTTCATCAAACTAATTTATTTTAAAATATAATATGTTTTTAAAATATAAGTAAAAGTACACTATTAGATCACATATCTGCGAATGTTCAAATTATCTAAAATTTGATATAGATGATCATGAAGGTAATATAATACGTTTCAACGGTTGGATCAATCAAATTCACATCTAAAAGTTTAACACCTAGTGTCAATTGATCATGTTCTTAATTGATTACTTGTTAATTTATTTTTAAATGTAAGGAGACGGATAAATAAAAATAATATCTAAAAAAATAGATAGCATGGCCTATCATTAATATAATATTGTAATAATCAAATTCAATTTTAAAATTCAAATTTTTATACTTCATAGAAATAACTATGCAATATAAGGGATACTTGTAAGTTTAATTATAAAATTAAAGAAAAAAAGATAAAAATAAAACTAATTTGAAAAATAATACATGACACAAATCAATATTAAAATATTTTTGAATAAATTTTCTTTTATTTTTTATATTTAAATTTATTGGTATTGAAATTAAAATTATTTTTTGTTAATTAAATTAAATTTGAAGAGATGTTTTAATTGAATTTTTTATTTTTAATAAACAATTTTAAAATTTAAAATTTAAAGAGAAAAATAGAAATGAATATTAAAAGAATACATGAAGATATATGATTTCTAAAATAATTTTTTTTAGTTAAAGTGATTTATTAAATATATGGAAATATAAATTTTAAAATTATTTTATTTGTTATATTTTTTTTATTTTCATAAAAATGTTTGTTTAATATATAAAATACTGGCTAGTTTAATTTTAAAATATATAAGATGTTTTCACACCTAATTTTCTTTTTATTTATATGTTACTTCTTTTCTTATCATATCGTTTATATTCTCTTTTTTTCATTTTAATTTTTTTATATTTCTCTTCCTTACGCTTCTTACACCATAAAAATGTCTATGAGGGTTTTAATACACTTAAAAAAGAGTAATGATATTTTCACATTACATCTTTCACCATCTCTCATTATTTTTATTTTTTCTTTATATTTCTATTTTCCACACTTCTCACACTCAAACAAAAGGACTCTCAAAGTTTTGATATTCTTAAAAAAAAGTAATGATATTTTCATATTATATTTTGGGTTAAATATGTTTTTGGTCTCTAAACTTTCACCCGAATTTGGTTTTGGTCCCTAATATTTTTTTTCGTTGTTTTTGGTCCTTAAAGTTTTCAAATTATTGAAATTAGTCCATGTTGTCACCCTTATATTTAACAGAATTGACGACAGGGATTAATTTCAATGATTTGAAAATGTTAAGGACCAAAAACAACGAAAAATAAAGATCAGGGACCAAACCCACATTCGGGTTTGGTCCCTAAATTTCCCCCGAATTTGGTTTTGGTCCCTAAAGTTATCAAATCATTGAAATTAGTCCCTGCCGTCACCCCTATATTTAACACAGTTGACGGCAAGGACTAATTTCAATGATTTGAAAACTTTAGGGACCAAAACCAACGAAAAAAAATATTAGGGACCAAAACCAAATTCGGGTGAAAGTTTAGGGATCAAAAACATATTTAACCCTTATATTTTTCACGTTCTCTCTCTTCATTTTATTTTTTTATATCTCTTTTCCCTACATTGCTCACACCCAAACAAATAGACTGCCAAAGTTTTTAGACTCTTAATAAAGATGGATGATATTTTCACATTTCTTCATTACACACTATGTTTCACACCAATTTTTCAATCTCTCTCTTCCTTTCCTAATACCATTTTAAATAAACCTAACACATTAAAATACTCTCCACGTCCCTTATTATAAGACCCTTCCAACCGTTTCACACCGTTTAAGAAAAGTTGGTTAATGCATTGTTTTTTTTTTAAATTATAGCATTCTAAATATACCCCTATTTAAAGCAGGGTCGGCCCAACCCCAAGGCCAGTAAGGTCGTCGCTTTAGGCCCCCAAAAAATACTCCTTATTTTAGGCCCCAAAAAAATGTTTTACTATTAATATTTTAAAAATAAAAAATTATTATTTAGTAAACAATATTAGATTATTAAGAGTAATTTATTTTTGAAAGAAAGACCTCATTTTATCATAGCTTTCTCTCCTCATAAATGATAATTATTAATAGATTCTAAACATTATCTTCATTACCTACTTTATGTCTTTTTTTCGATTTTTTTTCGATATGTGTTATATTATTATTGATTCTAAATTATTTTTATTCATTTAAAAGGGCCCCGGGATAAAATTTGCTTTAGGCCCAAAGAAACGTTGGGCCGACCCTGATTTAAATGTCACTACATTGATCAATGAATAATAAAAAGCATTCATATCAAACTACTATTTTAAAAAAAAAAAACCCAATCTTTCACATTCTCTCTCTTCATTTTTGTATTTTTACCCCCTTATTTCATACGCTTCTCACACCCCAAAAATCGTTTGTCAATTTTTTACTACTATTAAAAAAAGTAATGATATTTTCACATACATTGTTTACCTTCTCTCTCTTATTTTTTTTCTTTATATTTCTCTTTTCCTTACATTTCTCACACAAAAAATTGACTTTCAAAGTTTTAATACTCTTATAAAATTGGAACGATATTTTCACATTCATTTACTATTCACACCTTATTTTTCTTTCAATCTTTCTTTTCTTTTTTATATCAAAATATTATTTTAAATGAACAAAAAACAATGAAATATTATTTTAATCAATGAATTGTTAGAAATATTGTAGATGGATATGCATAGGTGAACTTTATAATTTGATTTCAAAATTTGAAAAATGAGAGATGAAAGAAGGATGGGACATAAAGCTATTTCTACCCATCAATGTGACAAAACTTCTTTTTCAAGACTCAAGTAAAATTTATTAAGAATTAGTCATTTCAAAAATTGCAATAATTGATATCTTAAAAAGCAACACAAAACCTTCCATAAATGGCCATAAAAAAAATTAAGGGACCCCAATGAATAGTGAATAAAAACTTCTCAAATGTAATAGTATAGATATAGATAGATAGGAAAAAATAACTATTTCATAAAGCAAAGGGAGATACAAACAAAAATCCACTTTTAAAATCTAATATTATACCGTTAAAATTTCAAAACAATAGTCCCACTCAGAGATTGTGAATCATTCAGCTGCAAGGTTGAGGATACTCACAGTTCCAATTAATTACTCTAAACAACAAAGAAAAAACAGTCCTGGAATAATTGGAATGGGAAAAAAAAAACCCACAAAATATGTCCAAGGTGATTCAACCATGCAATTTAAACCAACTTTTATCACAGTTCACATGAACCTTTATACATTCAAATTTGAAAACAAAGGTATAAGCCCCAAGAAAGAATCATACACAAAAAATAACTTTTACAACACAGGAACAAAATATACCAAGCCCCAAAAACATGTCCTTAAATATCTCACCCCTTAAACATATTCCCTCTGTAGACCCAATATTAAAATGAGACAGTGATTTAACATTAAATGAGAAGGTAAGAAATCGGATAACAGAAGATAGAATTATAGCAACTACACTTAGATGCACCCTAAATACAAAATACTAACGCTTTTTACAAATAATCCTGATAAAAATTGAGCATATAAAAATAAAGGTTTTGAAAAAATACCTCTTTAAAAAATTGATTCGAAAAAGTAAAAGAAATTAAAGACATAAACCTAAGATTACATATACCTAATAGACTTTCAAAGGACACGTTAAATTGTTACTACAATTGTCTAAACTTCGAACCAAAAGAGTTTACTATAGTTGAATAGAACTGAGATATTACCACTATTATAATTGACCCATGTCAACCTGAGGGGACAACTCTGAGAGACTAATGGGTCTCATATATAGGCTGCACCACATACATTGATAACATGCCCATATACTGGTTCCCCTAAAATATGACTCATCCAGCCACACGCGGGGAAGGCAAATCAGATCTCCAGGTAAATAAGGTATACATGTACTGCAGATCATTCCCTGCGTAATCCCTGCATAATTCCCGAAGAAGCCCTTTCATATCAAATATTTCATTGATGAATAATAACAATAAAAAATTAATTTGTGAAAAAACAAAAAGAAAAAAAAATGAGCAAAACTGTCTGCCGTGCACGATAAATATGGTTCATAAAAATATCACTTTACAGAAAAAAGAATAAAAAACTTGAGAAAACACATATGAAAAAATAACACGTGTACTGTGGGAATAATTTAAATATAGAGTCAATGGAAATAAATTGAAAGATAGAATAAATAAAAGAGATAATAAGTGAAATATTAATGAATAAAATAGAGAGATAAATAATATATCGAAAAAATACATTAAGATTGACCTAAATAAACTCGTATTGTATTTTTTTATGTGAGTTTTTATGTAATGAAATAGATAAACATAAATGGATAATGAGAAAACTTGTTTCAATATAATAATTATAAAAAATTAAAATTAAAATGTGAGTAAAAAAGAAAAAGAAAAAAAGACAGGAGCTGGAATGTTTCTTGTGGTTTATAAAAAAACTACTTTACTAAAATGAGAATAGATATCTATACTAATATATAAAGGCGATGTCTTTTTTGGTGTCCACAATTTGTTTCCAATTATACCTCTAATTTTTTTCAAAATTACTTAAAAAATTCACGACTTAAATGATAAAGATAATATTTTAAATTTAAATTAAGAAATAGGGATTAAAATTAAAATAGAAAAAAATAGAATCAATCAGGATTTGGATTTGGATTTGAATTTGAATTGTAAAAAAATGTATTAGTGTTAAAAAAGTTATCATTAAAAAAAACAGAATTTAGTATATCATTCAAATTTAAATAATGATTTGAATTTGAATTATTAATCTAAACTTTTCAAAATTACTTTAAAATTCACGACTTAAATGATAACGATAATATTTTAAATTTAAATTAACAAATAGGGATTAAAATTAGAATAGAAAAAAATAGAATCAATCAGGATTTGGATTTGGATTTGGATTTGAATTTGAATTGTAAAAAAAAGTATTAGTGTTAAAAAAGTTATCATTAAAAAAAACAGAATTTAGTATATCATTCAAATTTAAATAATGATTTGAATTTGAATTATTAATCTAAACTTTTCAAAATTACTTTAAAATTCACGACTTAAATGATAACGATAATATTTTAAATTTAAATTAACAAATAGGGATTAAAATTAGAAAGGAAAAAAATAGAATCAATCAGGATTTGAATTTGAATTGTTAAAAAGAAAGATTAGTGTTAAAAAAGTTATTAATAAAAAAATAGAATTCGGCATATCATCTAAATTTAAAGAAAGATTTGAATTTAAATTATTAATCTATATTTTTCAAATTACTTTAAAAAAATCACGACTTAAATGATAAGAATAATATTTTAAATTTAAATTAAGAAATAGGGATTAAAATTAGAATAGGAAAAAATATAATCAATAAGGAATTGAATTTAAATTGTAAAAATAAGGATTAATGTTAAAAAGTTATCATTAAAAAAACTAGAATTTAGTATATCATCCAAATTTAAAGAAGAATTTAAATTTAAAGTATTTGAAAATATAAATAAACAATTTTTACGTTTTTCCCAAAAAAATGCGGATAGACAGGTACGACAGTGCCTGTCTTTCCGCTAGTGGATGAATAATCAGAGAATTTATTTAAATATAATAACAAAAAAAAATTAAAGTGTGATAGAAAAAAAGAAAATAGAATGAGCAGGAATGTCTCTCGTGAACGATGCCCACGATTTATAAAAAAGATCACATTTGTAATGAAACAGATTAATGAGATCAAATAATGAGAGAAAATATATTAATATATAATAACAAAAAATAGAAAATTAAAAGTGAGATAAATAGGAATCTTAATATAGATAAATAGACTAGATGAGTGAGATAATAAATGATAACATTAATGAATAAAATAGAAAGATAAATGATATATTGAAATATCATGTTAAAAGTAATGTAACACACATTTATTGTATTCCTTAATGTGAGTTTTTATATAATGAAACGGATAAACATGAATAAATAATAAGAGAAATTATTTTAATATGATAATAAAAATAAAATTAAAATATGAAAAAAAAAATGTAGGATCAAAACTGCTTCACGTGAAGGATACTCATGGTTTATAAAATATCACTTTTATAATGAAACAAAATAATATGAACGAATAATGAGAGAAAATATTTTAATATAATAATAATAATAATAATAATAATAATAATAATAATAAATCAAATTGTGAAAACAAACAAAACAAAAAGAAAAAAAAAACAATAGGAGCAATGTAAAAGGCTACCAAAACATTTGGGCCCAACATGTAAAGACAAAGGCCCGGATGGTGATGAGCTTACAAAAAAAAATGGCCAATGAACAGTACCCTACACTACTTCTCCAATGTAATAGTATTGATTGATATTATTTTTAATAAACATATAAATATTTTATATATAATAAATAATATAGTAATATATAATTTTTTAAAATCTTCTGTTGGCCTATTTAGAGATAGACTTATTTTCCTATCTAAACGTATATGTTAGTGACATATTTACATTATAAAAAAGTAAGTATTAGTTCGTAAGCGCACTGACCTATTTAGAGATAGATTTATTGAATCGTTTAAAGGTCATAATATGAAATGAGCTTTTAAACAGGCTAATAGGCCAAACCAGGCTTTGAAACAGACCAGACCTAAAAAAATGGCCTATGACAGGTATCAGGTCAGGCTTGAGCCACAAAAATATAATACAAGCCAGACTTGGGCCCTGCAAAGCTTAATTCGGCTCGGCCTACTTCCACCCCTAATCATAATACAGCCAGTAAAAACAAAATCACTGACTACTATGTGAAGCTATGTGAACATGATACACTCAGAATTAGAAATTAAGAACCTCCAAGAGCTTTCTCAACAAGCATAACCCCAAAGTCCTAAACATCCAAGACTGCAATAGTTTATATATTAATATGCTTTGCTTTTATATAGAATTCACCCCTGGAAATATATGATATAAAAGTATATATTAAGAGCTTGTTTGATTGACTTTTCTTTTTTAGTTTTTAAAAACAGTTTTATAAATGCATTTTAGAAACTGTTTTTGAGAAGAAAATAAAAATAAAAAATCGTTTGATAATTTTGTTTTGAAAACTGTTTTTAAAATGAGAAAACAAAAAAACTTGCTTGGTAAAGTTATTTTTTAAAACTGTTTTTGAAAAATAAAAAATAGAAAACTCGTTTGAAACTGTATTTTTTAAAAAACTATTCTAAAAATATTAATTGAATATTTTTTTATACATTTTTTAATTTATTGAAGAACTTATATTATTTTGAGAACTTACATTTTTTAAAAAAAGATTATTTGAAATTGTATTTTTTAAAAATTATTTTTGGTGTCTAAAGATAATGTACCATAAGAAATCAGTTATTTGCTACAACAAAATTGTAGCTAATTAATCAGTTATTTTAGTTAAGAAAAGGGAATTCTGAGCCAAAAAAATAAAACCCGCAACCCATCAATCATCAATCTAATAACCATAGCTTCTGTTGACAAGCTAAGCCAGTATGGTTCAAGTGGTTCCCAAAATTGGTAAAAAAAAAAGAAACTAAAAAAGATTGAAACTTTTTTGCTTTAAAGGAGTGCAACAGAAAGGAAAGGAAAAGGGGAAAGGCAATAGGAAAAGTTCAATGCTTTTCTTTCACCTCCAATTAATTCAACAGAAACTAAAAATTATATTTTCAGGATACTGATCATAACAGTACTGATCATAACAGGGATATTTGAAACTGAAAAAGGAAGAAACAAAAAGCTCTGGAATCAATTGCTTCTGTAAAATAAAAGTCTTTTCATGATGACTGAGTCACCACTTACCACAAACAAGAGATCTGTTTTTCTCAACCATGTTGAATTCCTTGGCTTCAAGCTGGTACCCAAAGGCCCAACCTCCTCAAAATTTCCACTCCGAACTCCAGAAGTATGTGGGCTTCTGTGATTTATATAACACAACAAAGTAAAAATGAAATACAACTGTTAGTTTCATTGTAGAATCCTTCTCCACCCTCTCAAAAGATGCTAAAAAAGAGGTTTGTTTTTAATTATAAGAAAAAAAACTCAAGTGAATCATTTGTTATGCCCCCATAGTGGAAGTTATACAGAATTCTAATGCCCATTAAGGAGATGTTTCTTTGTTGTTTGCCCCCATTGTTGAGTGGAGTGCTAACTTCACAAATAAATTAAAAGCCTACAGGTCTAGGTTGCCACCTGGAAGTTGCAAAACCAAAACAAAACCATATATCTATGTTAATAACAGCTCAATATATAACATTCATCCAAAGATGGCAGAGCAAACAAACAAATTAAGTCAACATATTAACTCTTGTTCACTAGATATCATATCCTAATAGTTATTCAAGCCAGCATACACACTCGGTTCCAAGTACTTGTTTTCATTGTTCAAGACACCCTTCTATCTGATCTGGTAAGTTAGAGGCTAATTTTTCCAAGATTAAACCTAAAATCACATGGTTAATTAGAAGAACCAAATCCCTTCCACTTTGGACTAATTAATATGTTGGTTACTCAGTTTTGGCTACAACTCCCGGGGTGCATAAGCATAACCAAGTTACTTCATTAACAGCTCCAATGTTAACACAGAACACAACACCTGTGTCTCTGATCAATAGCAACTTGTTCCCCAATGTTCCCTGCATCAACAGCTAGCCCCACTATTATTATACCCTTCACATGGGTCATCGTATTCCTTACTTTTGCTTGGCTCAGGTTCATTTCTTCCTCACATTCCCCAACATATATGACTTGTCAGCTTCCATCATCAAGCACCACACCACACCACACCACACCAGGTATTATAAGTTGTAGTTGTAAGCACCCTTCTCTCAAAAGTCAAAAGCACCACACCACACCCTTCTAGATTTCTTAATTAAATGACAAGAGATGTGGGTACTCAAAAAAGCACACCTCCTAATCTTAGTTCAAGCAGTCCAAGACCTGCTTCAACTCCATCCATCATAGAGATCAAAAAATCGACCAACAGACTCACCTAATTCAAATGCCAAAACAAAATCTGAGGAAGAGGTATGTAATAGATTTCCCCCTGTATTTACTTTTAAATTTTAATGAGTTTATAGGAATCTCACATAATTATAATTAAGACTTTAAACATTAGAAAATAACCAAGTCATTTCCCAAGGAAACTAACACATGGATAATAACCAACTAGATTTTAGTTCTATTTTGAAAATAACCAACTCAATTCTAGCTCTGTGCTTTCAAATCTCATACAACAAGGCACCATAAATCCTGACAAATAGCTCTGTGCCTTCAATTCTAGCTCTTCCATTGGGCCTTCTACTCTTCTCCTTCACTCTCCCCCCTTTCTCTCTAGCTCTCAATGTGTCTTCCTCTTTCCTCCCTCACGCAGAATCTCTTCCATTGGACCCAAATAAAGTTTCTAGCCAATCTCTCTAAATTCTGACAAATAGCTTTCGGTAAAAGAACAGTTAGATTGCATGGTCAGTAGTTGTTCCAAAATTTTAAATTCAATGGCTAATGCCCCTGATCTAAACCATATGGACCTAGGTAAATTTCATTCTGCATCCTCAAGAACACCATAGTTTTCTTTCCCACAAACCATATCAGTATATGATTCATTTCAAAAAGGAGAAGCTCGTTTTCATTTCACAGATCATAATAAACCCTAAAATGAAATCACAAAGATTCATTTAAAAAAATGAAAACAAACCTGAGATTGAGGACGAGAAGCCGAGAGAGAAGAAGCTTCACAGTGAAGAAGTAGCTCCGTTCCGTTCGCGCAGAAGAAAAGCTCCTTCCGTTCGCGTTCAGGTGAAAGAATGAAGGTGGCACAGGTAGTACCACACCGAGCAGCTTCCAAATTTCTAATAAAACATCACACAAATTACCTAAATGCCATTATTGAAAAGTGATAGTTTTCCGTGTGTTTTTTATTTTGGAAACTAAAAAGAGTTTTTGAAAAGCAAAACAACTATGGGCTGTTTTCATATTTTAGTTTTTAAAAACAGATTTTTTTAGAACTGTTTTCAAAATTAGTTTTCAAAAACTGTTATCAAACAAGTTTTTTAATTTTTAAAAATTAAAAAAACTAAAAATTGTTTATGAAAACATTTATCAAACAAGCTCTTAGAATATGATTTTCGTTTTTATTTTTGAAGTCGATTTTTTATTCAATCCCCCCCTTCACTTGTCTGGTATGATATTTAAACTCTCCTCTTGCGAGAATCACACCCCTCAAATTATGGATATTCTCCCATCAAGTTTTCCTTTTTAGCATCATCCTTGTTGTTTTTAAATCTTCAAAAAAAATCCTCCATCCGATCATGTCAATCAATAATCCTCTTTAATTCTATCCTTGATATTATAAATCTCAATCCAATCATGTCAATCAGAATCCTTTTTAATTATATCCTTGATATTATAAATCTGCATCCAATCTTCTATAATTCAATTCCTTTGATTTTTTTCTTGTCCTTCCTAAATTAATATTTTGATCACACAAATCTCTTGATGCAATGAAAAAATATCATAAAATTTTGAATGAAAAAACGCACAAATAAATAGCCTTATGAAACAAAATTTTATGAAATAAGTTATGTCTTAAACTTCAAAATTGAAAACTAACCTCAACATATACTAACATTCTATTAAGAATTTCATTATTTGATAGTGTCACACACACATATACATACATATATATATGTATGTGTGTGTGAACAAATTTAAGTTATCCTCCCATCTGAGGAAGCAGGCTACTAAATCTGTGATAATTTTTACACTCATAATGAACATTGGAGGTTCATCACCACCATTCATTGACATATCTATTTCCCCCCATAGAAATAAATTAAATGAAAATATCGTATTAAATGATCTTATATTCTCATAAACATTATTCTACTCTTCTTGTCTATTATTAAAGAAGAGGTTCACAAGACTTTCAAGATCACACATTATTCTAAGGTTCAAGCCCCCAACTTCTTTCTTCTTACAAATCTCCCTACAACTCAGTTGACGAACTTTTTTATTTCTATATGCATAACCCCAAATAAAGTCTTTGCAGTTCGCACTGCCCATCTATAAATTGAAAGTCCTTCTAGTAACTCTTTTATGTAATAATGTGTCACGCCCCAAATCCAATGCCGTGACCGACGCACAGACTAATACCCTTAGCCTGGCAAGCCTAAGACAATAGTACATTACTTGATTTCCAAAATAAACATACTTCCGGGATTTTACATAAATTTTGACAGAGTCTCCCCTATATTTTGGACATCCCAAAATTTACAGAAATCTTGTTATGAACAAATATCATTAACTGGAGTTTCCAACAACATAATATTTATCCAATCAACATCAAAATATACATCTAAACATAAATCTCATAACTAGACTCCCTATAGCTGCAGAATGCACAAATAATCCCAAAATAATATCAAATGGCCACCAACACAAAGGAGGCCTACCAAAATGAAATAGAAGTAGAACTGGAACAAATGAATTTGCCAGCAACCTGCTACTCAGCTGCCTGCGAATCTGGATGAAAAACAATGGAAAGGGGTAAGTCACAAAGACTTAGTGAGGGCCTAACAACCACCATGAACTGGAAGGGAAACATACCAACTTACGAGTTGTTTGATAGAAACAGTTGGCAGTATAAAATTTATTTCTCAACATAAAACTCGCTAAACACATGAGTTTGATAAATCCCACAATCTAAAATAACTTGTTTCCAATATCCAAGAGATAAGTTTTTCGTTTCCAAAGCAATATAAATTTATAATGTATAAATTTAATAAGTAAATCTGAAATGTAATTAATTGAGTAAAACACAAATCATATGAAATGTAAATACATCAGGGATCACTCATGATAGAACCGAGAGGCGACTCCATCTCGCTGATAGCCCTCTCCTCCGAAGGGTGGCCTTTCCCATGGGGCGGCTCCATCTAGCGGATAGCCCTCTCCTCTCCAGAACCATGTCCATATCTCAACATCATCAGGGGAAGCTACATCTCACTGATAGCCCTCTCCTCCAAGAGTGGCCTCTCTCTTGGGGCAGCTCCATCTAACGGATAGCCCTCTCCTCCCGGAATCATATCATGTCATCGGGGGCAGCTCCATCTCGTTGATAGCCCTCTCCACAGAGTGGTGGCTCCATCTAACGGATAGCCCTCTCCTCCCGTAATCATATCATGTCTCAATGTCATATCATAGCATACCATATCCATCATATCATATCATATCATCGGGGGCAGCTCCATCTCGTTGATAGCCCTCTTCACAGAGTGGCGGCTCCATCTAACGGATAGCCCTCTCCTCCCAGAATCATACAACTAGGTGCACTTAGGTCGTTATCATCCGCTAACGACATACGGGGTTCTAACATGGATCCCAATAATATAAATATCAAATTTATTCCATTTCTCAAAGTCTTCCAAGATTAAATCTCAAATTTCATCAAACATAATCAATTTAAATGTATAAACCTTTCAACCTTTGAAATAAATTTCATAGAGAATAAAATTAATAAAAGCAAATGTTTCCCAAATTTATTAAATAAACAACATTAAAATAGAACAAAATCAATTAAAATAGTAATTATAAAAATATTAAAATAGGTCACGATGACCGTTAAACCACTCACAACTATGGAGAGTCAACCAAACTGCTTCCCAACAACTTCAGGAGTAGTGTGCGAGGTAGAAATTAATAGACCTGAGCACCAACAAATAGTTCCAACATTTAGAAATTTAGTTGAAGCTCTACCTATTTATGGGTAACCATAAATCCCTAAAACTAGTGCCCAAAGCTCTAAAAATAATTCTACCTAAAGTTAACACATGCCGATAGCCTATTTACGAGTTGTGGGTTTACCTTAAAGAGCCGAAACGAACAACCTTTACGGTGTGGGTACTCTCCTCCTTCCTCAGAGCACTATCCCTAACCCCAAAAATTATCAAACTTAGTTTCGGAAAGAAAAAAGGAATGAGTAGAAATTATGGGTTTCATTACCTTTCAATAGGTGTAAGTGAATGAGGGGAAAATGAAGCACAAAGTAGAAGGGAATGGGTAGAAGAAGAAGGAGATGAGAAGAAGAACGAACGAACAGAAGCAGAAAAAGAAGAAGACGAAGACGATGAAAGGCACGGAGGAGAAGAATGGGTTTCGGGCATAGTTATCAAAACCGGACCGGACCGGCCGGTTCAACCGGTCCGACCGGGAACCGGCCTGGTGTCCGGTCCATACAGCCATGAGAGCCGGCTGGTTTCAGAACCGGTGGGAACCGGTCATGAACCGGTCGAACCGGTCATGAACCGGTCGAACCGGTCACGAACCGGTGAAAATCGGTAATGAACCGGTGCCAGGAAACCGGTTGAACCGACCATTTTCAAAAAAATCAATTTTTTTTTATTTTTTTTAATTAATCTAAAATATTTTTAAGATAAATAAAAATAACTTTTTAAGAATTACACATAAATATTTAATATTTAGTCAATTATTATGAATTTTTTATCATATAACACATATAATAAAGTCTTTTATATTAATTTATAATCTTATATATATTGATTTCTTGTAATTTTATCTTATTTTATTACTTAAAAATATTATATAATATTAAAAAATATATTTAATTATTACCGGTTCGACCACAGTTAAACCACGGTTGAACCACTGAACCGTGAACCAGTACCTTCACCGGTTCAATTACCGGTCCGGTTTTAAAAATATTGGTTTCGGGGGGGAGACTTCTCGTATTTGAGAAGTTTTCTTTCTTTTCTTTCTTTTTTTTTTATTATTTTTTTGAAACGGTGCGTTTCAATCTTCCCCCCTTAAAAAATTCGTCCTTTAATTTGAAACCAATACTAACCTTTAGATTCGATCAATTGGGGATACTTTTCACGCATGATGGATTCAGGTTCCCAAGTCGTCTCTTCACCTGATGGACCTCGCCATAAAACCTTGACTGAAACAATATCCTTTGAACGCAAACGTCTCACCTGTTTATCAATTATAGCCACCGGTTGCTCTGAGTAAGATAAATTCTCATCTAATTGTACATCCTCGTGACGAATCACATGGGAAGGATCATAAAGGTATTTGCGGAGCATGGAGACATGAAACACTGGATGAACTGCTGATAGATCTGGGGGAAGAGCCAAACGATAGGCAACAGGTCCAACCCTGTCCAAAATCTCAAAAAGTCCAATAAACCTTGGCCTTAACTTTCCCTTCCTGCCAAACCTTAACACACCTTTCATCGGAAAGACTCGTAGCTAGGAACACATGGTCCCCCACTGCGAACTCTAAAGGGCGTCGCCTCCGATCAGAATAAGACTTTTGTCTACTTTGTGCTGTATCCAACCGATCACGAATAATCTTTACTTTCTCAATTGCATCTTGTACTAATTCTGGGCCTACAAGTTTAACCTCCCCAACTTCAAACCAACCTATCGGCGATCTACATCGTCTGCCATACAAAGCCTCAAATGGTGCCATCTGAATGCTAGATTGGTAACTATTATTATAGGCAAACTCCATCAATGATAAATACCGATCCCAACTGCCTCCAAGTTCTAGAACACAAGCACGGAGCATATCCTCCAAGATCTGTATAGTTCTTTCAGATTGACCATCAGTCTAAGGATGGAAAGTTGTACTAAGATTCAAACGAGTTTCCAAAGCAGCTTGAAAAGACTTCCAAAACTAAGCAATAAACTGAGCCCCTCGATCTGAAATAATAGACATCGATACACCATGCAAAGAGACAATCTCATCTAAGTAAAGCTTGGAGTATTGAGCTGCAGTATAAGTTGTCTTCACAGGTAAGAAATGTGCAGATTTAGTCAATCTATCTATAATCACTGACACAGAGTCATAACCCTTCAAGGTTCGAGGCAACCCTGTCACAAAGTCCATAGCAATACTTCCCACTTCCACTCGGGTATCCCAATGGATTGCAATAGTCCTGCTGGCTTCTGATGCTCAGCTTTTGAAGGAAATCAAGCATGTGGTCAGGGTGCAGCGGAAATAAATGGATTCCCTCCCTTGTTATAATCGTTTTGCGAAAACACGAATCAAGGCATAAAATATATTGAAACGAAAGGCCATACCTTATTAGGATTATAAACGAGGCAAGAGTAGCCACGTCTCTATTGGTATCCACGCCAACAGCCGGACTAGGAAACCTTCCTCAGCTCTGCTAGTAGCCTTTGAAAGTAAAAATCGATTGCTCATGTGTATGGGGTAGTGCATCTCATGCTCTATTTATAGAGTGGTGGCTAGGATTTTATCCCCCCACTCACTTAACCCTCATACTTATGGGTCTGGCCCATTATGTTATAATAATTCTAATTAAATTAAATTAGAATTATTATCCTTTTCCTAGTGGCTTGTTGTATGCGTGTGACCCAATAGGATTTTAATATTTGGTTATGATATTAAAATAAAACCCTTTTATATTTAATATCATAAATAGTGAGCGGTATCTAGCAACACATCACTATCCAAATATTGAGATTATCAATAACTTTGATAAATCCTATTTTATGATAATAATTTATATGATCTGTCCCTTTGTCCAAATATCTAATTGAACACAAGGGCATGGATTGTGTCAACCTTGTATAGTTCAATTTATATATTTTCTTGATCCCCAAGTAGATTGTACAGAAAATAAATATCTCATATTTATCCTTCTAAGCATGGCCATGCATTTTGCAGTCTCACTTTATCAAGAGGCCTACAGATATAGCTCCTGTTACATAGGAGGGAAAAATCCCATCTAGGGCGCTCACATTCCTCCACATAATTTATTATATGTCCAAAGACCAACTTTATGATCACCCTGTTACAGGCAACATTTGATGATATTCAAAACACATAATTCCTTATGTAGGAATCGTAGTGATTTCAGGTCAAAGGACTTTATATAACATTTATCAATTTAAGAAACGTTCATGACACTTATGTAACAACCCATGCAACGTTCTTAAGGTGGGTCTGTCCAGTACACCATTACTCTTAATATGTACCTATGTGAGCACATGATATCTCATATCCATGATCTGTGAGATCCGATCATCAATGAATTCACATACTAGTCTAAATGCATCTTTGTCCTAAGATGATATTTGACTAGGGACTATTTTAAGAATAGTTCTTCATAAGATCTCACGATCAAGTCATCTACTTGATTTCTTATGAAGTTTAAGCTTACTATTCTAAGGACAATAATTATATTCTAAAAGAATTAATAAAATGAAATGCCTTTATAAAATAATAATATGATACAAGTGATGGATGTTCAAAAACATATAGGTCTCTAGTGCATATACTAACAACTTTTACCTGCTGACACACCAAGCACTTAGAAACAAATTCCGCTACATCTTTCTTCATCCCTTCCCACCAATATAATTCTCCCAAATCATGATACATCTTAGTAGAACCTGGGTGTATAGTATAAGAAGAATGATGAGCCTCCTCCAAGATCTTTCTCCTCACGTCACTTACATCAGGAACACATAACCGAGACCCAAGTCTTGAAACACCACCAGAATCAACTGAAAAGTATGAAACTTTACCCTTTTTCACCTCCTCTATCAACTTCACTAAGTGTGGGTCTTGCCCTTGAGCCCTTTTTATATGATCCACCAAGGTAGAATGAATATGCACATAAGCTAACAATGAATTCAAATGAGAAACCTCAATCTGAACTCCATTCTCAATAAGTTCCCGAAATTCTTTGACTATAGACCTTTTCACCTCTGCTAAGTGGGCAAAGCTACCCATGGATTTCCTGCTCAAAGCATTAACAACAACATTTGCTTTACCTGGATGATACAAGATTGTACAGTCATAATCCTTCAAAAGCTCCATCCACCTCCTCTACCTCAAATTCAAATCCCTTTGTTGAAAGATATACTTAAGACTCTTGTGATCAATATAGATTTCATAAGTTTCACCATAAAGATAATGTCTCCAAATTTTCAGTGCAAAGACCACCGTTGTCATCTCCAAATCATGTGTAGGATAATTCTGCTCATGCCTCTTGAGTTGCCTAGATGCATAGGCAATAACCTTACCGTGTTGCACAAGCACGCAACCAAGGCTTACTCTAGAAGCATCACAATAAACTGCATAACCTCCACCACTTGTGGTTAAGGCCAGAACTGGTGCTGAAGACAAACAATCCTTTAATTACTGAAAGCTCTCCTCACAATCATCAGTCCATTGAAAATCTACTCTCTTTTGAGTTAGCCTAGTCAAAGGTGATACGAGTTTAGAAAAATCCTTAACAAAACGACGATAGTAGCCGGACAAGCCAAGGAAACTTCTAATCTCTTTCACTGTAGTAGGTCTAGGCCAATTCTGCACTACTTCTACTTTTCTTGGATCAACACTTATCCCATCCTTGGACACAATATGTCCTAGGAAAGCCACAGTATCCAACCAAAATTCACATTTAGTGAATTTAGCATACAATTGTCTCTCCCTTAAGGTTTGCAAAACCAACCTTAGATATTGCTTGTACTCCCCTGTACTCCTAGAATAACACGTATCATCAATGAACACAATTACAAAATGGTTCATCCTTCTTCTCTACAAACAACACCGGTGCTCCCAAAGGAGAAGAACTTCGGCGGATAAAGCCCTTGTCAAGAAGATCCTGCAACTGCTCCCGTAACTCCTTAAGTTCTGCCAGAGCCATCTGATAATGAGGTACAGAGATTGGTTGGGTTCCAGGAATCAAGTCAACAGAGAACTCTATCTCCCTATCAGGTGGCAAGCCAGGAAGTTCCTCAAGAAAGATATCAGGGAACTCACACACTATCGGAACTTCTTCCAATTTCACCTTATATGTCTGTGTATCCCTCACCAAAGCCAAATACCCCTGACAACCTTTCCTCAATAACCTGCTAGCTCCTAAAGATGAAATTAAATTATATGGGGCCCAACCTTGCTCTCCCTGAAATGAGAAAACATATTCCCCAAGCATTTTAAACTTCACCACCTTGTTATGACAATCCAAGGTAGCATAGTGAGAAGCTAACCAATCCATGCCTAGGATCACATCAAAGTCTACCATATCAAGAGCTATTAGGTTCGCAAGCAACTCTCTGCCTCCAATAGATACCACATATGAACGATACACGCAATCAACGAACAAAATTTCTCCAACCGGAGTAGTCACAGCTAAGGTCTCGTCCAAAGAAGAAGAACATTTGCCAAGTTAAGTAGCAAATGACAAGGATACAAAAGAATGTGTAGCTTTAGGGTCGAACAACACATGTGCATCTCGAGAATAAATAGAAAGTATACCTGTAACCACTGCATTGGATACTTGAGCATCCTGACGAGTCATGGCAAAAACCTGAGCCTAACCTCTCCCTGCCTGTGCCTGACCCCTACCACCAGACCCTCTACCACTCTGTTGAGCCACTCCAGAACCTCTACCAGAAAATGCCCCAAGCTGGCTAACAGGAGCAGAAGGAGCCTGAGAAGATGCTAAAGGTTCTGGTGCCGATGCATGACTAGATGATGGTTGCGTCATAGCCGCTGGACAATCCCTCCTAATATGACCTGCCTGGACGCACTGATAACACACACTACAATCTCCAAAACAAACCCCGGTATGAAGTCTCCCACAAGTAGGACAAGGAGTAGAAGTCACTCCAAAAAGCCGCTGTGGAAAAGTGGTCAGTGAAGAGCTCCCCTGATCTGATCTATGACTCTGCGTTGTGCCTAAAGACTGCCCACTAGAACCACCCCTTTGTGATACCGCTCTCTGCTGCACCTGATAACCAGGCACTGATCTCACATCAACACTGGGATGATTACTCTTCGATCCCTTAACCCGCTGTTTCTTGTGAGAATCTCGGCCACTGCCTCCTTTCTCCTTTTGTCGCTGCTCAAGCTGTAATGCTAGACTCAAAACATCAGCAAAAGTAGAACAATTAGACCCAACCACGGATTGAAAGATGTACTCCCTCAACCCTCTGATAAACCTCTTGACACGCATCTCCCCTGTGATAGGATAAGGAGCATGCCTAGAAAGTTAAGTAAAACGGGCAATGTACTCTGAAACTGAAATACCCTCAGTTTGCTTTAGTCGCTCAAACTCATGAGCCAACCCATCTCTGACACTCTTCGGAAGAAAGCGAGCCATGAATAACCGAGAGAACTCACCTCAAGCCAACGGAGGTGATCCGACTAATCTTCCACGTGTCACTGTATTAAACTAGTCATATTCCACACCCTCTAACACCCCAGCATAAAAGACCCGTCTACCTCGACTACAACCTCAACCACGACCCCTTCGTAGAGGGTCATGGGGTTGGGAAGCAAACTCACCAGAAGATTCCCTTCTAGCAAGAATCCTAGTCCTTGGTGGCATCCTCACTTAAGAAAAGATTATGTATCAAGTGATGGACAAGAGTGTATGGAACTTAGGGAAAACAATAAGGAAACTGATCGAGCAATACTTTACACAACAAGACCTTCGACCATCATAAGGTATATAATAGCTTCCTACAAGTACATTCTTCCCGGGTCCACAATTACTTGTATGAATCTATTATCACCTTATGTCTGCAGCTATTAGGACCTACAACCAAAGCTCTGATACCAACTTTGTCACGACCCAAATCCAAGGCCGTGACCGGCGCACAGACCAATACCCTTAGCCTGGCAAGCCTAAGACAATAGTACATTACTTGATTTCCAAAATAAACATACTTCCAGGATTCTACAGAAATTTTGACAGAGTCTCCCCTATATTTTGGACATCCCAAAATTTACAGAAATCCTATTATGAACAAATATCACAAACCGGAGTTTCCAACAACATAATATTTATCCAATCAACATCAAAATATACATCTAAACATAAATCTCATAACTAGACTCTTTATAGCTGCAGAATACACAAATAATCCCAAAATAATATCAAATGGCCACCAACACAAAGGAGGCCTACCAAAATGAAATAGCAGTAGAACTGGAACAAATGAATCTGCCATCAGCCTGCTACTCAGCTGCTTGGGAATCTGGATGAAAAACAATGGAAAGGGGTAAGTCACAAAGACTTGGTGAGGGCCTAACAACCACCATGAACTAGAAGGGAAACATACCAACGCACGAGTTGTTCGATAGAAACAGTTGGCAGTATAAAATTTATTTCTCAACATAAAACTCGCTAAACACATGAGTTTGATAAATCCCACAATCTAAAATAACTTGTTTCCGATATCCAAGAGATAAGTTTTTCATTTCCAAAGCAATATAAATTTATCATGTATAAATTTAATAAGTAAATCTGAAATGAAATTAATTGAGTAAAACACAAATCATATGAAATGTAAATATATCAATGATCACTCATGATAGAACCGAGAGGCGGCTCCATCTCGCTGATAGCCCTCTCCTCCGAAGGGTGGCCTTTCCCATGGGGCGGCTCCATCTAGAGGATAGCCCTCTCCTCTCCAGAACCATGTCCATATCTCAACATCATCGGGGGAAGCTACATCTCGCTGATAGCCCTCTCCTCCAAGAGTGGCCTTTCTCTTGGTCTCAATGTCATATCATAGCATACCACATCCATCATATCATATCATCGGGGGCAGCTCCATCTCGTTGATAGCCCTCTCCACAGAGTGGCGGCTCCATCTAACGGATAGCCCTCTCCTCCCGGAATCATACAACTAGGTGCACCTAGGTCGTTATCATCTGCTAACGACATACGGGGTTCTAACATGGATCCCAATAATATAAATATCAAATTTATTCCATTTTCTCAAAGTCTTCCAAAATTAAATCTCAAATTTCATCAAACATAATCAAATTAAATGTATAAAGCTTTTAACCTTTGAAATAAATTTCATAGAGAATAAAATTAATAAAAACGTATATTTCCCAAATTTATTAAATAAACAACATTAAAATAGAACAAGATCAATTAAAATAGTAATTATAAAAATATTAAAATAGGTCACGATGACCGTTAAACCACTCACAACTATGGAGAGTCAACCAAACTGCTTCCCAACAACTTCAGGAGTATTGTGCGAGGTAGAAATCAACAGATCTGAGCACCAACAAATAGTTCCAACATTTAGAAATTTAGTTGAAGCTCTACCTATTTGTGGGTAACCATAAAATCCCTAAAACTAGTGCCCAAAGCTCTAAAAATAATTCTACCTAAAGTAATTAACACATGCTGATAGCCTATTTACGAGTTGTGGGTTTACCTTAGAGAGCCGAAACGAACAACCTTTACGGTGTGGGTACTCTCCTCCTTCCTCATAGAGCACTATCCTTAACCCCACAAATTATCAAACTTAGTTCCGGAAAGAAAAAGGGAATGAGTAGAAATTATGGGTTTCCTTACCTTTCAATAGGTGTAAGTGAATGAGGGGAAAATGAAGCACAAAGTAGAAGGGAATGGGTAGAAGAAGAAGGAGAAGAGAAGAAGAAGAACCAACGAACCGAAGAAAAAAAGAAGAAGACGAAGACGATGAAAGGCATGGAGGAGAAGAGTGGGTTGGGGGGAAGTCTTCTCGTATTTGAGAAGTTTTCTTTCTTTTATTTTTTTTTAACTTTTTACGCACCGTTTCATAATGGGACTTCAAGGTGCTTGCCTAAATCATCGTTATCTTCATCATTTATGATTTAATCAACTCTTAATATTTTATTCAAACGTCGAACCAACTAATTCATTAAAATATGCTCTTCATATGGTTCATATTCTATTATTAAAATATGTAGTCTATAGTTAACAATATTATTAAACAAAGCTAAAAAGACAACATAATGTACAGAAAGTAAAAACACGCTTTCATACTCTACTAATTAGAATATATAATTACATTATAATTAAGTTAATTTTATTGAAAAATAATTTAATAATATAAATAAGAATTTGAGTACGTCAACCATACTAGTATTTGCTAAAATAAAGCCGGTAAATGCAAATGGAGTTTAAAAAACAGATTAATAATAAAAATAATTAAGAAACATAATTGATCTAACATAAAAAATAATGAAAAATTCAGAAATTGAACACCAACCCAATAATTCTTCAACAAAGTAAATCACAACCATAAAAGAAAATGAACTTTACATATTAATAGCTACATATTCGTACTTCATCTAATTTCTAATTTAACGATATGCAATTTCACATTGAAAAAACACAACAAAAAAAATATGGTTTTACTGGCGAATTTTACTGGCAGTCAATGAAAACCGCCGGTAAGAAATGCGTTATTTAGCATATCTTTAGACTGCTTCAAGTTGTTTTTTTATGTTGGCAGTTTTAAAATTTTGTGGCGGTTTCGCATCGCCACAAATGCTTTATTATATAGAAATATAGAAATTTATATAAGACTATTATCTTCCACTTTTTTCTGTGTCATTGATGGCTCTCCTTTGCTCCAACCGCGTTTTGCTGTCACCGCCAAACCTAAATTGTCAAGGTCTTTAACATGCAGAAGCATCAATCGCGTCTCCACGGTAACTCTTTTGCTCTTGGTTTTGCTGAATTTGGTTTTCACCAATTTTTTGTTTATTTTTTTATAGCTAAATTCTTTGTGGATTTCGATCACTTCTTGTTTAATCGTTGTAAATATGACCTTGCATGTTTTTGTTAGATAAATTGGAGATGTTCTAAAGGAGATTAAATGGGTGAAGGTGAAAATGAAATCAAGGTTGATGATTTGAAATATTGTAAAATCATGATCCTTCAAAAAATGTTCAGTTCTTTCTGTGATCTGAAATTTTTCGTTTGAATTCTTTGATGTAATGGAGTTTCCTCAATTATATATATAAATAATCAAGTTAAATGACCGAAGAGATGGGGGAAATTAAACTAGATTGCATGGTGTTTTTTCTCATTGAAATTGAATTGTGAAAAGTTGCTTGAATGATTTGCACTCAATACGCTGAAATGCAGTTCACCCGTTCACATGCTTGCTGCATTTCAAATTGACTAATGCATGAATTTGGTTAAGTAAATCCTTACTAATGGCTAAACTGAGAGGGATGGGATTACTTCTTAGACTGCAATTTCTACGTTTTCTGCCTATAAGTTCTAACATTTTTAGAATGCTAATATATATGAGATATGTGTCTTATGAATGACATTTGCCATTCCTTGTTAAAAAACAATATTAGCAAATTGCAGGGGTCAAACCGTAGAAATGTTCAATCACAAATTCCTTATTGAATCATTTGTGGCGGTTTTAAACTGTCAATAGTTAATGAATCAAATTCTAACGTTTGCAGCAGCGGTAAGTGAAAAAAAACGCCACAATATGTTGCACATGTAATAGTGCGATGAGGCAAACTGCTAGAAAATTCAATTATGACGGTCTAAGACCCCAGAAATTGATTCACGTGACCGCTGCTAAATTCCCCCTTTTTTTGTAGTGAACGAATTTTAATAAATGACAATAACGATGTTAATAAGGAAAAATTCAAGGTCTCAGGTTCAAGTATTGTGCATGGAAACAATCCCCGCGGGGAGAGCTAGCTTCATCATAATGTGGATGTTCCCGACTCAAATATAATTGTCTCTCATGGAGGATACATGTGATTTAAAATAAAAAATGTTACCGATCTTAGACATAAATAAAATGAAGATACTTCCATTAAAAAACTTAGAAGTTGATGTGCCAATAGTTTGCAATTGAAACAAATCGAGGTAAAAAGAAGAAATGAAAGAAAAAAAAATACATAATGAATATGAAACTTAATGTTTCGCATAAACAATCAACACAAATAATATAATATTTACATTTTCACATTTTTTTTGGGTTAAATATATTTTTGGTCCTTCAACTTTCACCCGATTTTGGTTTTGATCCCTAATTTTTTTTCGTTGTTTTTAGTCCCTAACATTTTCAAATAATTGAAATTAGTCTTTGTCGTCAACTCTGTTAAATACAGGGGTGATGTGGCAGTGACTAATTTCAATGATTTTTTGGTTTGACCAAATGTATCATCCACGGGAGGCAATCCTGTTCGAGCCGGGAACATCCACATCATGGTGGGGTTAGCGAGCGAGGATTTTTTCCATCCACAAAACTCGAACCCGAGACCTTGCTTAAGGGGAATCAAACATGTGCCACTTGAACCAACCCCTGTTGGTTTTCAATGATTTAAAAACGTTGGGGACAAAAAATAACGAAAAATATGGATTAGGGACAAAAAACCAAATTCGGGTGAAAGTGTAGGGACCAAACCCAAATATGGGTTTGGTCTCTAATCTTTATTTTTCGTTGTTTTTGGTCCCTAACGTTTTCAAATCATTGAAATTAGTCCCTGCCGTCAACTCTGTTAAATATATGGGTGACGACAAGGACTGTAACATCCTAAATTTTATTAAATAAAATAAAATTAATAAAATAAGAGAAATAAATAAATAATAGTATTGGTAATATTAGTATTTTTATTAATAATGTTATTTCGAATTAAAAGAGGATGAGTGGGTTGAGGGTGGGCCCAGCCCAGTTAAGCATTTAAGTAAGGAGGGGTTACCAATTCACCAAAATCCTTATTTTTCAAATCGTTAGAGAGCGAAAAAGGAGGGGAGAAACGACGTCTCAAGAGGAGATTGTTGCAGAGTGATCATAAAAAAAGATTCAATCTTGCTGTTCGATCTTCACCTTCAAGGTACGGTGGGGGAAAGGGTGCTGCTTGTATGTGTATGTGGGAGTGCTTGGGTAGTGAGGGCAACTATAAGACCCTCTAGGACTTTAAATTAGAATTTGATTTATATATATTAAGTGTTGTATGATGAGAATCTGTTGTTTGATGATTAAATGTATTAATCTTGGTGAATCTTTATTGAATTGAAGGAGGATAGCGAGAATAGCGAAAAGGGGTGAATAAGGGTTTAACGATTTGGGATTATGATGGAATAACTGAAAATCTGTTTAAAGATTGATGTTCTTGTTGATTTTGTTCAGTATAAACGTGTATGATTGATGTATTAACAATGAGGATTGATTAGAGGTTGAATAAAAGGGTTTAAAGGGGGTAAAAATCGTAAGAACTGTCATCTCGTGTCACGGGTAATCAATTACAGAGTGTTCTGGGCAGCAGGAGAGTGAGTTTGGTTTGCTGGTAATCGATTACAGGGGGCCTGTAATCGATTACCAGAGACTTGGTTTGCTGGTAATCGATTACAAGGGGTCTGTAATCGATTACCAGAGAGTTTGCTTGTAGGTAATCGATTACATTTGTGTGGTAATCGATTACCAGAGAGGTGATTGGCTGGTAATCGATTACGGGAGGCTTGTAATCGATTACCAGGGTGAAGTTCGTGTCCCAGAGTTGCTAATAATTGATTACAGCTGTGTGGTAATCAATTACCAGGTCAATTGAGTATGAGAGGGTAGTGTATGTGATGATTGTGGTATGAGTATGATGATATGAATATCTCTTGTGACGTATGATGTTTGTAATATTGTGATGTATGATGTTGATGTGATGAGCCTATGAGCTATGTTATGATGATGATATTGAGGTATTGAGCATATGAGCTATGTTATGATGATGATGATATATTTGATGCATTGAGCCTATGATCTATGTTATGATGATGATGATATTGATGTATTGAACATATGAGGTGTTATGATGATGATTATGCATTGAGCATATGATGTGTGGTGACTGAGATGCACGGGCCCATTGAGGGGGTGCAACTCAGGGAGTGAACTGCACGAGCCCATTGAGGGGGTGCAGAGACCATGATGGTGTCATTTGATGCACGGGCCCATTGAAGAGGTGCAACCTAGGGGCGAATATCGATGCACGAGCCCATTGAGGGGGTGCAACCTAGTGTTGAATGTCGCTGTGCGGGCCCATTGAGGGGGTACAACCTACCGGCCGAGAGAGGGTGTGAACGGTAGAGCCATCATTGGTAACAACTAGGGAGATTGATGAGGTGCACCCATTGTGTGGAGTTCCGAGTCATGATCCTTGGGATGAGGATTGATGTACATGATGATAGAGTGAACCTGCATTGTATTTTATGATGAAATTGAAATATGATATGATGATATGAGTATTATGCATTGAGTGTGGAGAATGTGTGTTCTTGATGATTTGCGAGTGTGACTTATAAATTGGTGATTAGGGATGTCAAAAAAACTCGCACCCGTGGATATACCCGCAATGGGTACCCGCATACTCATTAAAACATATTTTTCTATTAAATATATTTGAATATTAAGATTTTTTATTATTTTATGATGAGATATAATTTATTTTATATTAATTTTTGATAATATTTTTAATATATTAACATGTAATGGTATTATATAATGATTGTTTATATATATAGTGTAACATCCCGCAAATTAGGAGCTTAAATAATTTATTAGGTTGCAAACAAAAGAATTAGGTATTAGTAAGTAAGGAAGGGTAAAATTAAGGAGCTATAGGTTAAAACCCTATTACAAACCAAGTTTAGGCTTTAACTTAAGTGAATTTAAGAAAGATTGGACTCTGGTAATCGATTACAGGGAGTCTGTAATCGATTACCCGAGAGCTACTTTTTAGGTAATCGATTACTCACAGGGTTGTAATCGATTACCTAAGGACTGAGTTCTTGGTAATCGATTACCAGAGGTTGTAATCGATTACCAGATTCCCAGAAACGTTTCCTAGTGTAAATTTTACCTCTGGTAATCGATTACAGTATTACTGTAATCGATTACCAGCTGTCCAGTATAAATACCCGGACATGCAAAATCAGAATTTCACTTGTTTCTTCTCCCCTTTCAACCCTAGAGAGAGAAAGAGTGTTCCTAGAGAGAGAAAGTAGAAATTTGAAGTGGTTGAGGAGAATCAAAGCTTGGATTCACCAAAGGAACTTCCAATCCATCAATTCCTCTTGAGAATTTCAAGAAATTGGTGAGTATAACTCACTTTTAGAGTAGAAACTATTGGTCTCAATGCATGTTCCCACCCTCCTCTCTTTCCCTTTCTTGATGCTGGATATTTGATGATTGAGTTGTTAATTTCTTGATGTTTGGACTGATTATCGATAGATTGAGCATATGAGTATAGAATCGAGCGTCGGAATCTTTAGTTTCGAAACTATCGAAACTAACGAAACTATCGAAACTATCGAAACCCCTCGATTGTAACTCATATGAGTATTCTATTCGATTATAACCCTTCGTATAATACTACTTATGGATTGAAATGTCTAATTCGATGTTTGGATTGGAAATTGAGATGTATGTTTGTAGAAACGAACTTTCGAAACTTTTGAAATGCTCTTTGCATGAACCCCATTCCTTTAATTCCCTTTCTATAGAGTTAATTTGATTGAATTGGTAATGTTTGTATGAAATTGAGTGATTGAGGCTAGGATTTGCTTGAAAAACCTATGAATGCCAAAGTTTATGATATGTGCAAACTTACGAAAAGTGTTATTAGGTGCATTTGAATAATGTAAGCTGGTTTCGACCGTGAGTTAATTAAGCCGGCCTTGCGCCGTGAGTTAAAAATCAAGTAATTAAGTAAAACACAACTTCGGTCCAGTTTGGGTGGGATTCGTCCCCGGGAAAGCCGGTTCTCGTAGTCTGAGCTCAGGTCTAACTCTAGAAAGTGATAAGATCATGCCTGTTGGGCACAGCAGTGAGTGCATCATGAGCATCATATCTTGCATTACTTAGAAAATCATGTTAAGTGAATTACTTATTGCTCCTAGTTTGTTATTAATCATTGGTAACCATGCTTTATGTAATTGGATTTATGAATGAGTAAAATATATGAAGTTCGTTGAGTTGTGAAGCTGTCATTGATATCTGTTCCCTGCATTCATGCATCCGGTTGTATTCACTGAGATTATTATCTCACCCCACGTTTCGGGGACATTTTTTAGTGGTACAGGTACCTCCGGTGAGGTTGAGGCAGTTCAGGTGTGGGTGGAGCTAAGTCTTATTTCAGCAGGGGGATTAGTTTATTACGATTAGTTATTGGAATATTTGTATTTGTTAATTGGCTATTACTGAATTGTATTGATGTAGATGGTATAAGTGTAAATATTTCTGAATTGACCACTGAGGTCTAGTTTTAATGCTATAATATGCATGCTATTAAACTGTACTGGCTTTTGCTGATTTCCAGGTTAAGCTGAGTTCTTGGTAATTTTCCAGTATTAAGGGGAGACTCTGCCGGATTTCTGGTATGAGTTCATTGAATCACACTTCTCCCAGTGTGGATTATTCCCTGAACTTAAGTAGGTTTCATACTTATTTAAGATCTTTAACGTTTGTCTTGTTTTGGCTTAAGCTAATCGTTGGAAAGTCTTAAGCAAATGTATGACGATATCGGAAATTTAACGAAATGATTTCAAGGAGTTCAGGAATAGTGTTTCCAACGGGCATTATTTCTGAGTCCAGAAATTAGGGCGTTACATGTAGTATGATATTATAATTTATTATATAACATCTCCTCTATTTTTTTAATAAAGTTTAAATTCTTAAAAATTAATGGGTACCCGTGAATACCCGTGGATACCCATTACCCACATAGATACCCGTTAATTTTAGCGGGTACCTATACGGGTAGGTACTACCCGCACCCGCCCCGTTGACATCCCTATTGGTGATGAGATAATATATTTGCTAATAAGAGTATGAGATGATATGAGTATGATATTATTTAACGATGATGATGATTATATGTTGGTGAGGATAGAGTAGCCTTATGTGTGCATGTATGAGTTGGTATTCTTTTCCTCACCGTTTTCTCTGTGGTTTATTTATAGGCGATGATAATGCATATCAGGTGCCGAGTATTGAAGGGGTGTCGCTCTGATACTTGTGACATCAGGGCTTAGTAATAGGGGTTTTATTTTATGTTATTAATAAGAGATTATGAAAACTATTTTAAGTGCCTTACATGGCCAATAAGGATGTTTTGATGTTGATATTCGAAATTTGATGTTTTAATTACTTTGAAAATAGTTGACCTTAATTTCTATTTTAATTCAGTTGCTTTGAATCAATGACGTTTTGTAGAAAGAGAATGTGAACCTTTTTACCCGATGTGGTCCGAAACTTTTCCTAAATGTTTCTATTTGATGAATGTATAAGAGATTGTGGTAGAAGGGTGTCACAAGGACTGATTTCATTGATTTGAAAACGTTAGGGACCAAAAACAATGAAAGAAAATTAGGGACCAAATCCAAATTTAGGTGAAAGTTTAGGGACCAAAAACATATTGAAACCTTTTTTTCTTTGATAAAAGGGAGGGCTCCGATAAACACAATAACATACCTGAAAAAAGTAAATTACTAACACCATAGTGTCCGTTTGGTTTACAGTTAACTATAATTTATTCTAAAATCAATGATTGAGATGAGTGATGCACGTTTCACGAAGCATGTTGGACAAAAGTGATTTAAAATCAATTTCATAAAACCATGATTTTGATTTTCTCATCACCCAACCAAACGGGCTATAAAAGGCTATCCTGAGACCAACGGAAGAGAATGACCAAAACTTGCAACCTAGACCAAAACAAGAGTGAGTAGGAGGGGAGACACCTGTATTGATGAAATAAACCACAGTAGAAGAATCACTATTATTCTATAACATTTAATTATTATAGATTGATGATTTAAATTTAATATATGAATATAAATTGGCTCATTTAATGTGTCTACATAATATTTTAAAATTTAAAATTTATTTTGATCAATGAATAAATTTTTAATATAATATTCACATTTTTATAATTTATTTATTTAATATTATTTTCAAATTTTATTATTTAAATTTGAATTCCAAATTGAAGTTATTAATTTGTTGTTTCAAATATAATTATGGATACCAAGAGAGATTAGTTTAAATGGTACATTTTTTATTTCCTTTATTCAAGGTTTCAGGTCTTGTGTATGAAAAAAATCATCCCTGTGAGAGCTAGCTCCACCATGATGTGGATATTTCCGGTTCGAACATTATTACCTTTGTGGATGATACCCGTGGTATATACAAAATATAATTCTTGATTGATTATGTTAATTTAATTAGTTGGATGAGAATTAAATTATCAGAGTGATAATAAAAAAAATTAAATATATCAAATGATTATTACATAAATATCAACATGAATTGATTCAAGTAGTACAATTTTTTGTACATGTTTGTGAATAGAAAAAATCCTCGAATTTCTTGCCTCGAGCAGAACTGTTTTTGGCGATTTATATAATAAAAAACAAAATATTACATAAATGGTTTTAGTAAATTTTTTTTATAATAAATTGGTTAATCATAATTAATTACTAAAATTTTATTTTAATTATTCATTTTTATTGAAAATTAAAATAATATTTCATATTAATATTAAATTAATAAATTGGTTATGATTGTTTGATATTCAATTTTTGTTGTATGGATTTTTTTTTAGCAATTTAACTCCTTTTAGTTTGAAAAGGACAAATATATTAATATATTTATTATGAAGTATAATTTATTTGTAAAAATCCTATTACAATGAATACACCAACTTCCGAGATTAATATATTTGTTCTGTATTATCTGTAAAAATTCTCTAATTGCTTCTTGATCAAACTAGGATCAAGCACGGTCTTGAATCTTGATCAAACTAGTACATTCTATTAATTCCCTTCCTCTAATCTACGCCAAGTGGGGATGAGTAGTATAAAAAAAAATTATTGAAATTTAGTTTAGGAGGAAAATTTAGGCCACATCAAATAAAAACATGTACATGTTTAATAAAGAAGAAATTTGTTAAGATTAAAATTGAGCTTTGTTCTGTACATGTTTTTATTTGATGTGGCCTAAATTTTCCTCATAAACTAAATTTCAATAAATTATTTTTATACTACTCATCCCCACTTGGCGCAGATTAGAGGAAGGGAATTAATAGAATGTACTAGTTTGATCAAGATTCAAGACCGTGCTTGATCCAAGTTTGATCAAGAAGCAATTAGAGGATTTTTACAAATAATACAGAACAAATATATTAATATCGGAAGTTGGTGTATTTATTGTAATAGGATTTTTACAAATAAATTATACTTCATAATAAATATATTAATATATTTGTCCTTTTCAAACTAAAAGGAGTTAAATTGCTAAAAACAAATCCATATAACAAAAATTGAATATCAAACAATCATAACCAATTTATTAATTTAATATTAATATGAAATATTATTTTAATTTTCAATAAAAATGAATAATTAAAATAAAATTTTAGTAATTAATTATGATTAACCAATTTATTATAAAAAATTTACTAAAACCATTTATGTAATATTTTGTTTTTTATTATATAAATCGCCAAAAATAGTTCTGCTCGAGCCAAGAAATTCGAGGATTTTTTCTATTCACAAACATGTACAAAAAATTGTACTACTCGAATCAATTCATGTTGATATTTATGTAATAATCATTTGATATATTTAAATATTTTATTATCACTCTGATAATTTAATTCTCATCCAACTAATTAAATTAACATAATCAATCAAGAATTATATTTTGTATATACCACGGGTATCATCCACAAAGGTAATAATGCTCGAACCAGAAATATCCACATCATGGTGGAGCTAGCTCTCACAGGGATGATTTTTTTTCATACACAAGACCTGAAACCTTGAATAAAGGAAATAAAAAATGTACCATTTAAACTAATCTCTCTTGGTATCCATAATTATATTTGAAACAACAGATTAATAACTTCAATTTGGAATTCAAATTTAAATAATAAAATTTGAAAATAATATTAAATAAATAAATTATAAAAATGTGAATATTATATTAAAAATTTATTCATTGATCAAAATAAATTTTAAATTTTAAAATATTATGTAGACACATTAAATGAGCAATTTATATTCATATATTAAATTTAAATTTAAATCATCAATCTATAATAATTAAATGTTATAGAATAATAGTGATTCTTCTACTGCGGTTTATTTCATCAATACAGGTGTCTCCCCTCCTACTCACTCTTGTTTTGGTCTAGGTTGCAAGTTTTGGTCATTCTCTTCCGTTGGGTTTTCACCTTCTTTAGGGAGTTCAGGATAGCCTTTTATAGCCTGTTTGGTTGGGTGATGAGAAAATCAAAATCATGGTTTTGTGAAATTGATTTTAAATCACTTTCGTCCAACATGCTTAATGAAACGTGCATCACTCATCTCAATCATTGATTTTCAGAATAAATTCTAGTTAACTGTAAACCAAACGAACACTTGGGTGTTAGTAATTTACATTTTTCAGGTATGTTATTGTGTTTATCGGAGCCCTCCCTTTTATCAAAGAAAAAAAGGTTTCAATATGTTTTTGGTCCCTAAACTTTCACCTAAATTTGGATTTGGTCCCTAATTTTCTTTCATTGTTTTTGGTCCCTAACGTTTTCAAATCAATGAAATTAGTCCTTGTGACACCCTTCTACCCCAATCTCTTATACATTCATCAAATAGAAACATTTAGGAAAAGTTTCGGACCACATCGGGTAAAAAAGTTCACATTCTCTTTCTACAAAACGTCATTGATTCAAAGCAACTGAATTAAAATAGAAATTAAGGTCAACTATTTTCAAAGTAATTAAAACATCAAATTTCGAATATCAACATCAAACCATCCTTATTGGCCATGTAAGGCACTTAAAATAGTTTTCATAATCTCTTATTAATAACATAAAATAAAACCCCTATTACTAAGCCCAGATGTCACAAGTATCAGAGCGACACCCCTTCAATACTCGGCACCTGATATGCCATTATCATCGCCTGTAAATAAACCACAAAGAAAACAATGAGGAAAAGAATACCAACTCATACATGCACACATAAGGCTACCCTATCCTCACCCACATATAATCATCATCATCGTCAAATAATATCATACTCATATCATCTCATACTCTTATTAGCAAATATACTATCTCATCACCAATTTATAAGTCACACTCGCAAATCATTAAGAGCACACATTCTCCACACTCAATGCATAATACTCATATCATCATATCATATTTCAATTTCATCATAAAATACAATGCAGGTTCACTCTATCATCATGTACACCAATCCTCATCCCAAGGATCATGACTCGGAACTCCGCACAATGGGTGCACCTCATCAATCTCCCTAGTTGTTACCAATGATGGCTCTACCGTTCACACCCTCTCTCGGCCGGTAGGTTGTACCCCCTCAATGGGCCCGCACAACGACATTCAACACTAGGTTGCACCCCCTCAATGGGCTCGTGCATCGATATTCGCCCCTAGGTTGCACCCCCTCAATGGGCCCGTGCAGTTCACTCCCGTAGTTGCACCCCCTCAATGGGCCTGTGCATCTCAGACACCACACATCATATGCTCAATGCATAATCATCATCATAACACCTCATATGTTCAATACATCAATATCATCATCATCATAACATAGATCATAGGCTCAATGCATCAAATATATCATCATCATCATAACATAGCTCATATGCTCAATACCTCAATATCATCATCATCATAACATAGCTCATAGGCTCATCACATCAACATCATACATCACAATATTACAAACATCATACATCACAAGAGATATTCATATCATCATACTCATACCACAATCATCACATACACTACCCTCTCATACTCAATTGACCCGGTAATTGATTACCACACAGCTGTAATCAATTATCAGCAACTCTGGGACACGAACTTCACCCCGGTAATCGATTACCAGCCAATCACCTCTCTGGTAATCGATTACCACACAGATGTAATCGATTACCTGTAAGCAAACTCTCTGGTAATCGATTACAGACCCCTTGTAATCGATTACCAGCAAACCAAGTCTCTGGAAATCGATTACAGGGTCCCTGTAATCGATTACCAGCAAGCCAAACTCACTCTCCTGCTGCCCATAACACTCTGTAATCGATTACAGACTTCTGTAATCAATTACCCGCGACACGAGATGACAGTTCTTACGATTTTTACCCCCTTTAAACCCTTTTATTCAACCTCTAATCAATCCTCATTGTTAATACATCAATCATACTTTTATACTGAACAAAATCAACAAGAACATCAATCTTTACACAGATTTTCACAGTTATTCCATCATAATCCCAAATCGTTAAACCCTTATTTATCCATTTTCGCAATTCTCGCTATCCTCCTTCAATTCAATAAAGATTCACCAAGATTAATACATTTAATCATCAAACAACAGATTCTCATCATACAACACTTAATATATATAAATCAAATTCTAATTTAAAGTCCTAGAGGGTCTTATGGTTGCCCTCACTACCCAAGCACTCCCACATACACATACAAGCAGCACCCTTTCCCCCACCATACCTTGAAGGTGAAGATCGAACAACAAGATTGAATCTTTCTTGATGATCACTTTGCAGCAATCTCCTCTTGAGACGTCGTTTCTCCCCTCCTTATGGTTTCGCTCTTTAACAATTTGAGAAATAAGGATTTGGGTGAATTGGTAACCCCTCCTTACTTAAATGCTTAACTGGGTTGGGTCCACTCTCAACCCACTCATCCTCTTTTAATTCGAAATAACATTATTAATAAAAATACTAATATTACTAATACTATTATTTATTTATTTCTCTTATTTTATTTATTTTATTTTATTTAATAAAATTTAGGATATTACAGTCCTTGTCGTCACCCATATATTTAACAGAGTTGACGACAGGGACTAATTTCAATGATTTGAAAACGTTAGGGACTAAAAACAACGAAAAATAAAGATTAGAGACCAAACCCAGATTTGGGTTTGGTCCCTACACTTTCACCCGAATTTGGTTTTTGTCCCTAATCCATATTTTTTGTTGTTTTTTTGTCCCCAACGTTTTTAAATCATTGAAAACCAACAGGGGTTGGTTCAAGTGGAACATGTTTGATTCCCCTTAAGCAAGGTCTCGGGTTCGAGTTTTGTGGATGGAAAAAATCCCCGCTCGCTAACCCCACCATGATGTGGATGTTCCCGACTCGAACAAGATTGCCTCCCGTGGATGATACATTTGGTCAAACCAAAAAATCATTGAAATTAGTCCCTGCCACATCACCCCTATATTTAACAGAGTTGACGACAGAGACTGATTTCATCTATTTGAAAATGTTAGGGACTAAAAACAACGAAAAAAAATTAGGGATCAAAACCAAAATCGGGTGAAAGTTTAAGGACCAAAAATATATTTAACCCAAGAAAAAAAATGTGAAAATGTAAATATTATATTATTTGTGTTGATTGTTTATGTGAAACATTAAGTTTCATATTCATTATGTATTTTTTTCTTTCATTTCTTCTTTTTACCTCGATTTGTTTCAATTGCAAACTATTGGCACATCAACTTCTAAGGTTTTTAATGGAAGTATCTTCATTTTATTTATGTCTAAGATCGGTAACATTTTTTATTTTAAATCACATGTATCCTCCATGAGAGACAATTATATTTGAGTCGGGAACATCCACATCATGATGAAGCTAGCTCTCCCCGCGGAGATTTTTTCCATGCACAATATTTGAACTTGAGACCTTGAATTTTTCCTTATTAACATCGTTATTGTCATTTATTAAAATTCGTTCACTACAAAAAAAGGGGGAATTTAGCAGCGGTCACGTGAATCAATTTCTGGGGTCTTAGACCGTCATAATTGAATTTTCTAGCAGTTTGCCTCATCGCACTATTACATGTGCAACATATTGTGGCGTTGTTTTTCACTTACCGCTGCCGCAAACGTTAGAATTTGATTCATTAACTATTGACAGTTTAAAACCGCCACAAATGATTCAATAAGGAATTTGTGATTGAACATTTCTACGGGTTGACCCCTGCAATTTGCTAATATTGTTTTTTAACAAGGAATGGAAAATGTACATTCATAAGACACATATCTCATATATATTAGCATTCTAAAAACGTAGAAATTGCAGTCTAAGAAGTAACCCCATCCCTCTCAGTTTAGCCATTAGTAAGGATTTACTTAACCAAATTCATGCATTAGTCAATTGTGAACGGGTGAACTACATTTCAGCATATTGAGTGCAAATCTGCAACTTAACATTTTCACAATTCAATTTCAATGAGAAAAAACACCATGCAATCTAGTTTAATTTTCCCCCATCTCTTCGGTCATTTAACTTGATTATATATATATATATATATATATATATAATCAAGTTAAGACCACTGAAGCTGGTGCTGCAAAAAACTACTAAAGATCCTTTCAAACTTTTCTTTCAAAAACCAGAAAAGATAGCGAAGGGAAAAAAGTACACACATATTGAGGGTATATAATCAAGTTAAAAGTACACATAGCTAAGAAATAAACACCAACATACTAACACTTTAAGATCATATTGAATTGAAATAGTCCCATTTTCATTTTTTACATTATATATACTCCATATGTCCCATTTTATTTGACGTTTTAGCAAAAAAAATTGTATCAATTTAATTGTCGTTTTATAATATCAATACACTATTAAATGACTTTTTCCAATTCCACCCCTATCAATTAATTAATGTATATTTTTTAATGATGTGTTTTTTAATATGATAGATAAGGGGTATATATAGTAGGGAATTAGTTTATAATTTTTATAAAACATAGAATATTAATGATATTCCTTAATTCCGGTGTCACAACCTTAAAAGTCAAGTAAAATGGGACAAAGGGAGTAATTAATTAATTAATTTACATGATCCCTTCATTTTTTCGGATAAATTCCAAGGCCAGACAAAAGGAAAATAATTCAATGCCTTAAAACAATTAATAATTAATTAACATTGATCCACTTGAAATATTAAGAGCCAACAATTAATAATTTTCAGGTTTCAACTTAAATTTAAACATTCTGCAGGTCCAATAGATTAAAACGCAGTCATAGTGGCATATTAATAATTGTTTAATAATTAATAAATATGTTAACTGATATTTTCAAGCATCCTTCGTTGAAAGAAAAGGAAAATCACACTTACCTTGAGTGTAGAATCCTTGTTGCCACTTAAAAGGGCTATGTTGTCTGCATAGCAAAGAAACAAAAACTATAGTAAAGACATAGTTTATTCTTTCAGAAGCCCCTGCAATGCAGGAAAGGTTGTGGTGGCTGCAACTTTGCTTCTGTTCTTATGCAGGGCATACTTGAGGTGTTAATATACTTCCATTTTTTATAAGGGAAAAAAATACAGTGAATACAGCTGATTAGAATTTTGATAATCTAACCTTTGCAAGTGCAGCTAGCATTAGAAATAATATTAACCCCAAAAGATCAAAAGACACACATAGCTTCTGAAACCATGTAATGCAATCCTATAACCCCAATTTTCTTATTTCTCTTATTTCTCAACATGTTTGTTGGTCATTTTAAAATCATAACTTGATTTCTTCTTTAGAGGTTTTATAGAGTAGCCAAATTGTTACCCTACAATCTTTTCCAATGCAACAGTATCAAATCAAAAGTGTAACTCAATAAAAGCATCTCTCTAAATGTGAGTGTAAGTGCCAATAACGATAATTGTAAATGAGATTATTGAGTGTTAGTGCCATTAATGAGAAAAGTCAATGACATTGTATTGAGGATAATCTCATGTACTTGGGATGAACAACTTTCACTCTGGCAGTCCCTCTGTACTGAAGTAAGAATAAGAATTATATTATTAGAAGCAAAAGTGTCTGCTAAAGAACTCATCTTTTGAGCATAACAACCTCCACATTCAGCAAAACCAAGAGCAAAAGAGTTACTGTGGAGACGCGATTGATGCTTCTGCGTGTTAAATACCTTGACGATTTAGGTTTGGTGGTGACAGCAAAACGCGGTTGGAGCAAAGGAGAGCCATCAATGACACAGAAAAAAGTGGAAGATAATAGTCTTACCAACGGGGTGGTTAAAAGTGGTACATGTTTGTTTCCCCTTAAGCAAGGTCTCGGGTTCGAGTCTTGTGGACCCACTGGGAGAGTTAACCTTACCATGATATGGATGTTCCCGGCTTGAACAAGATTGTCTCTCGTAAAGGATACATGTGGTTATATAAATTTCTCACAATAAAGCATTTGTGGAGATTCTAAACCGCCACAAAAGTTTAAAACTGCCAAAATAAAGAACAACTTGAAGCAGTCTAAAATACGCTAAAGAACACATTTCTTGCTGGCGGTTTTCATTGACTGCCGGTAAAATTCACCAGTAAAACCATTTTTTTTAGTGGTTTTTCAATATAAAATTGCATGTCGTTAAATTAGAAATTTGATGAAGTAAGAATAGATAGCTATTAATATGTAAAGTTCATTTTCTTTTATGGTTGTGATTTACTTTGTTGAAGAATTATTGGGTTGGTGTTCAATTTCTGAATTTTCATTATTTTTTATGTTAGATCAATTATGTTTCTTAATTATTTTTATTATTAATCTGTTTTTTTAAACTCCATTTGTATTTACCGGTTTTATTTTAGTAAATACTAGTATGGTTGACGTACTCAAGTTCTTATTTATATTATTAAATCATTTTTCAATAAAATTAACTTAATTATAATGTAATTATATATTCTATTTTTTTTTTGAAGAATTATATATTCTAATTAGTAGAGGCGTGTTTTTACTTTCTGTATATTATGTTGTCTTTTTTGCTTTGTTTAATAATATTGTTAACTATAGACTGCATATTTTAATGATAGAATATGAACCATATATATATGAAGAGCATATTTTAATGAATTAGTTGGTTCAACCTTTGAATAAAATATTAAGAATTGATTAAATCATAAATTAATGATGAAGATAACGATGATTTAGGCAAGTATCTTGAAGTCCCATTACTACATAAAGGAGTTACTAGAAGGACTTTCAATTTCCAGATAGGCAGTGCTGCAAAGGCCACTATGCCAAAAAACACATTTTACCGCGGTTCCATGGGCCTTTTTACCGCGGGCAGGACCGCGGTATAGCATAGTGGGATAAAAGCCAATTACCGCGGTTGATTTTCGGAACCACGGTAAATAAGGGTGAAAGGTGTCAATTCTAGCTCAGCTTTTTACCGCGGTTGGCCTTCTGAACCGCGGTAAAAAAAGCATTTTTTTTAGAACACATACCAAATTAATTAGGAATTATTTTTTTTTCTTTTCAAATTAACTGTGGTTTACCACTACCCTTTAACATATGACATTACAATCAAATCTTTCATATTATCATCAAATTAGGTAGAAAAGACACTAGAAATGGCATATTATAATAAGCACACTATTACCCTCAATGTGCCCATAATGGAACACCATTTATGTACAGGCAATTCATTAATTGGTGAGGGGCAAAATTCTACAATTTTAAAGAAAATTTGACAGAGTTTCCCATGTATTATCAGCTTCCCCAAATAGCTAAATTCCTGTCAAAGCTCAATTGCAACCATTCCGATCCATCAAACAAAGTTCAAGCACTTGTTAATAGAATGTGTGGACAATTAATGTGTACAAACCAAAATACCCTAAACTAAAGAAGTATGTAAATAACAACATCAATCTATACATGCATGTAACCAACATGAGTATATTTTTACTTGCTTATTATAATATTCTCGAACACATATCGACACCACTCTTGCTTGACTTCTTCTATTTGTTCAGTAGAGTATTTGTCGGACCTGTAGGCAGGGAAGTACTGCAAATTAAAATATCAAAGTAAACAGTAGTTAATATTTAATTTGTATTCTTATGTAAGAAATTATGACAAAATTTTATAACTATGAAAATAAAACCATACTTCATGTGGGATTACTCCTTCTTCACTACAATGTAAAATTTCCCTCATAAATCTTAACACATAATACCCACAATCTGAACCATTATCCTGGATAGGGCACTGCATAGTAAAAAAGAAAGAGTTATAATCAATTATCATTTCCCCATCATATAATTGATTTAAGGCCTTGTGAACAAACCTTTATCTTCATCCACTTTATGTTGGTAAATTTGATTTTAGTCACCTTAGTGCCTTTGTTAGCACGATAAATCTTGATAGCACTAAGAAATGAAAGAAATGTCATCCAAGTTAGTAAGTTAAATAATGGAACTTATACAGCTAAAAAAGTGTCTAAACAAAGACATTCTTACTTATCAAACATTTTCCTCATTTCTAGACGTTGTCCAATATTGACACCTAATGAATCCAAGTAATAAACTATTTCAGCTGTGAGATTGACAACAACCAACATCCAATGATTCCTACAAATTAAATTGATTCAGGATGTATATGTTAGATATATTGATAATTGAAAAAGAAACAAAAAAATAAAACAATACTAACCCTGTGTTGTATGGTGCTAGAAACAACGTGTTGGGTTGGTTTCTTTCAATGAATGTTTGACCCATATATTGACTTTGATGTGTGTATTCTGGAGATATCTTTGTAGGATTTATAAAACAGAATCTACTCATCCACATATTGGGTACCAAGAGAAAATTGTACAACATCCTGAAACATGAAAACAAAGGGTTTTGGTAGGTTTGTTGACCGGTTAATGGGTTTTGGTTTTTGCCATCCTAATATATGGAATTGCTGTCAAAGGCTTATGTCAAACTTAAACCTTTATTCTTTGGAAGAATTCTATATAGTAAGAAAACAAGGGAGGAACTACAACAAGATTATTGGAGTACTTTTCTATCCTGGAGTACTTTTCAATATATTTCTATCAGACTATATCCTGGAGTACTTTTCAATACTTTATCGTTTGTCAAAGCCCTTACTTGGGTCACTTTATTCCATCTCCTGAGTTATGTGGTTTCAATTTTAATATCTGCTTTTAATCAGATTGTATGCCTCTATAAGTTGTCCAGCTCTACTTAATAAATCTACTATGCAACTATAATGCTTTTAATAAATCTACAGCACAAGAATTAGTTTTGTGTGCTGGATTTTTTCCCCTTTCCTGAGTGATATTGATTTTACAGTGACTAAACAATGGAAAAGATTGCAAAGAATTGAGTGATGGGTTTCTGGCAAGCGAACCAAAAATCCAGTAGTATAATAGTAAGAAAAAGTATCGTATCCACAGGGAACGGTTAATTCGCGTGTACTCATGATCTATTTATCAAGAGAAAACAATAGGTTTTGAGAATATTGTTGTGCGGAAATCGTAAATAGCAATTTAATAATTAATTGAATATAGAAAGGAAGAGTTAGAGACACTTTACTTGGATTAGGATTGAACTTCGTATCATCACACCCTTCATGCATGTAAAAACTATTTATTATTTTAGGTTTACTCTATAATATCGTAGACAAACTATATTGCTAAGACCCCGAGTTACCAGCAGCCTCACCACTCAAAGATAGTTGTGCGGGTTCTCCAAAGCGATAAACTTACCCTCAGCTTATTTTGGTTTCATTATTCCGTTTGTAAAGGAACTCATTGATGGACCAATGCCTAATCCTGTGGACGCACCTTCAATTAGAATACTCACACTACCCCTCAATCTTTAGATACGACCATGTGTCGGCCACTGGAATTACTATCAACTAACCTTTGTTATCGATACACAGGCCTAATCCTGTGAACGCCCTTCGTTACGGTACTGTCACTACCCATCGCTTATTAGTAACGCTCATGTGTCGGTTTTCTGATATCGAGTCCTCTTATTCACTCAGAATTTGGGTTTCCTATGTCTAGGCTCCCCCATCCTCAATCCTAGTCAAAACTAGCCTATAACTCCGGCGCAAGCGCGGAAGTCAGGGATTAAGCACAGAATAAGATTACCAATATTATAGACAGAGAGCTCAGAAATAATAAGATAGAGTTTACATACACTTGGGGATAGAATCAATTACATTCAATCCTAATGGAGAGTTATCTACACATGGTAGCCATACAAACCACCAAAGATGTTGTCACCATCTTCAATCCTTGTGAAGCGCTCCTCCTCTCCTACTCTAAAATTAGAACTGGTGCATTATCACTGAAATATAACTGAATTACAATAATCGTGCACACTTGATCTGGTGCAAGAGGTTCCTATTTATAGGCTAAGGAAAGACAGAAAATTGGGGAGAAATCTATCTAAAAACGGCAACACGGCATAAAATCACGTGATCTGCGCTTCACCCTGCGCTACAACGCAGGTTGCAGCGCAGGTTCCAGAGGGATGCGCTTCACCCTGTGCTGTAGTGCAGGTTGAAGCGCAGAATGCGTCTGCAACTTCAAACTTTCTCTTTTTAATTTGATCTCTCCCCGAGACTGGTTTTGGCTGATTTGTCTTTTCTTGTTTCCCTTTTCTTGATGAAATCTTTGCATTTATTGAGCATCTTGGATTTAATTGGGAAGGTTGTCTACAGAATCCTTGTTTAATTGGCAGTGATATCTTCATTAATTGCTCTCAAATCTTCATTATTGCTTACAAATAATCTTCCAATCTTCATTAATTGCCTTCAAATAAACTTCAAATCTTGCAGATATCTCCCTTATTTAATGCCATCTTTCCTTCAAATTACATCCTTGCAATATTCTGCAAAAATCAGCAATATTTCTATCAAAATAGCATCAAATTCAAATCCAAGATTAATAAATACAATTTATCTAATATTTAATAAAAAGGGATTAAATTGGGGCAAAAATACCATTTTATCCTTGATAAGTGAACTAAAAAGTGCTCTAATTTATCATATAATTTTCACTTATCAAAATACCCCTAACTTAACTTCTTGCTTGTCCTCAAGCAAGAGACCTCTTTGCAATCAAGAAATCAATTCTATCCCCTAAATAGCTAAAAAATTCAAAAACAAATTCAAGGAACTTTTCATCATCTCTATGTTAAGCAGCAATCACTTTCCAAACATAAGAAAAAATCAGGATTAAGGGATGTTACCAATCCTCAATCAGAATAGAACACAAACATCAGTCAAACTTCTCAAAAATAGCAATTAAAGCAGTAAGTGATTGTTGAGCATAAAATTAAAATTCGAAGCAAAGGTAATTCAAAGGTATAAACCACAATGAGTTCGAAGTAAGAAAGTTTGGAGAAAAGTCATAAGGCTTGAAGTGGCTCAGACAATGGCCAATCGAAGGAAGTTGTATCAATATATGACTACATCAATTTGACTTTTTACAAAGTTAAACTTATAAGGTTCGAAGTGGCTCAGCCAGTGGCAAATCAAAGGAAGTTGTATTAACATATGATTACATTGATATAACTTCTGACAAAATGGAACTTTCTTTACTTAAACTATTGGCCAAAACCCTAAGTTATTTTGGCAAGTGTTTGCTTCGAGTGGTTGAAGGCTTCGATCTTTAATGCCTCATGCCAGCGTCATGTCTTCGAAGGAGAAAGGGACCAAGGGATCAAAAGGCAGAGAAGATAGGTTCGATGCTTGAATCTTCCAAATAATCCAGCCTTTTCAGCTTTGCATCATCATCATCTTCTTCTTTGGCCTTGCCTCCTCAGCACCTTCCTCTTCCGTACTTTCCTCCACCTCCTAGGATCAGAAGACTGGGCGAAGAGCAGGCATGTGATTTCATGCCCCGTTCTCGAAGCAGGAACCAAAGAGGTGGAAGTAAGGCCAGACCTTAAAATTGGTCAGGGCCTGGTGTTTTGGCTGTTCTGTTCGACCTAAGGTGGCTAGTGCACTCGAAGTAACCTTTAATGTTGGACATCCTGACGGCCTAAGGTCCAAGAAACTTGGAAGTTTTAGGCCGTACAGGACAGCCAATATTAAAAGTCCCTCCATCAGAATAAAAAGGTAATGCAATTCCAGTGATGGGGTTCTGCCTTTTATAGAGGTTTAGTTTCGATAACTCTGAGGAAGCCAGCATTGAAGGCCAGTGAGAATTAACCTTGAATGCAACGACCAAGGTGGCCGGTGGTCAAGCAGGTTTGAATGGCCGGTGGTTCGAAAGAAAAAAGGACAGGGTTGTGCTCGAAATGAAGATTGTGCAGGTAAGTTGCTTTTTGCTTCGAATAAAAGGAAAGAAAAGGTTTCAATTCGAAGGCATAGGAGTTCAGAAGGTCGAAGCTTCCACGACGAAGTTCGAACAGAGTCATTCAAGAACCAACAGGATCGAAAGAGAAGTTACCCTCAAGCATTCTTGCATCAACTGCCAGTAGCCACGTCAGCCGAAGCAGTTACTAAGAGGAGCACCAGCGTTCGTGTAGCAGAACGTGGGATGAAGCACCAGGCCTATAGGATGGAGATGGTTACAAGGGTGAAAACTATAAAGAGGAGAATCCTCCTCAGAACAAAGGTCAGCAACCTGAACACTTACAAGCACCCTGATAACGTCGTAGCATCCACCACAACGATCAAAGCAAACCAGCAAGCTTAGAGGAAGTAGGGACTTTGCAGACCAAACCTTTTTACCCTTTTCGTTTGCTGTTTTAATGTTTCTTTACTTTTCTTGTAACTTTTACGTATTTTATAGGCTAGAAAACCATGGCACTGTGACTGATTCCTTCAGTTGCTTGCTTTTGTAAGTTACCCTTTTCTTTTAATGCAAGTTAGGGCCCTGTCAGGGGCCATTGTTTCATCACTGTTTCTGTTTGCTGGTAACGTCACGTTTAGCACGCTCGAACTGCTCTCAGATTTCACACTAAGGTAGAACCCACACAAAATAACAAAGGATTCGTATCTCGTCCTAGACTGAGCAGAGATACATTTGATTGTACAAAATCCGAGGACAAACAGTGATAAACCAAGGAAATCTCTCATTCTCATGGGTAAGTGTTTCCCTCAATATTTTTCACCACCGTTGAACAATTAGAATTAATAGTCGTTTCCAATATCTGAACCTGCAAGTAGTTAATATAGATCAAAAGGTCTTTTCTTTGGTTGTAATGAGGCTGCGCTATCAAGAAATCATGGTTTTTCTAGATATGCAAAGAACACTTTGAATAGAGAGCATCTTGTGATTGTGCTTGGGACTTCTCTCCATTCACCTGGTCATTCTTGAATTGTCACCCTTTTTCAGCTCGGCCTCTTTATTTGAAGAAGTACTCCCCCAACTTATTCAATTTCCAAACTTTTGTGCAAATTTTTTTTATTAAATAGATAGAGAATTTATTTGTGGGGAAGTATTCTTCTTTGTGATTTCTTGTGCCTGTTCTTTGAATTTTTTTGACCTTTCAATTCACCAACCTCTTGTCCCATGTTGTTGTGGTGCACCTTGCTCTCTACCCCAAGTGTTAAGGGAGAGGATATAATCATTGAATACGGCTAGGGTGCATCAAGGAAATATTCAAGGCTAAAATAGGAAACCAATAAACGGAAACATTTAATCAGGGTTGGCTATTTGGCACTGAGTAAAGTATTATAATCACAAAATATGCCTTTGTCACTTTCATATCTTCTACAAGCAAGACAAAATTCAGAAACTCAAGCAATAACAGTTGACAAGCAGTGGTGAAAAGCTCTCAATATCAGTGTTTGGGCTCTTAGCTCACCGGTTATTAGCTAAAATTTCCTTGATAAAGCACTTAATGGTTTTAATTAACTATCCTGATAGGTTCTCTATGAGAAGTATCCTAATCCTAATCGATTATGGAATTAATCACAAAACCCAATCATCTTTCCTAATCTGGTTAGTTAAACTACTTAATTACAGAGAATTTGAAAAAGTTGCCTTAAATCCTAATTTCCTAAGGTCCTAAAATCTTTAAAAATCCTAAAAATTTTAAAATTTAACAGAAAAACATAAGATAACTGAATAAGTAATGCAAAATATAGATGTTGTATCAGTGGGTAGTAATATACAATACATATTAAAAAGAAATATGAAAGAAAATAAGAAGAAAAATAAGAAAATAAAATGAAAAAGAAAAAGAAAAAGAAAAAGAAGGAAAAAGAAGGAAAGGCACCAAATAGGAAAGAAAAGGTCAATCATCCTGGTCCTGATCCAGGTGAGTTGCTCCATCCTCAGCTCCAGCTCCAGCTGCTCCATCCCCCCTGGGAAAATAGGTCTGTCCCCAGGCCACTGTAAATAATCATGAAACTGTGCAGGGGTCATGGGGTCCACACGAGCCTGATAATGTCTACCCTAAAAGTGAATAGCTGCTCGGTGAATGGAGGACATCTGAGCCATCATGTGAGTGTTCTGAACCTCAAGACGCTGGGCCCAGACATGACCATCCATGTCTGCTGGTGGTGGTGGTGCCTGCTGCTGCTCATCCTCAACCTGTAACTCCGCAGCTGGGATACCGTTGGATTCAATATAAGCTTTAGTCATAGGCAGTGCGATGCGAACCCTGGGGTTCACCTCCACACCCTTAGATCTGCAGAGTGTTGTGATAAGAGAAGGGAAGCCAAGTCTGATCTTGGAGTTAGGGGTCCTACGCCACACAGAAGATGCAAAATCTGATATCCTTTGGGTGATGACCCATGAGACATCAACAATGGCGTCGGTGAGGATGGTGTAGATGAGGTGGGCCATGGGCATAACTACATCAGAAACATGCCTGGTAGGATGACTGTTGGCCAGTATCAGTACTGTCCACATCTGAGCTATGCTCCTCATATCCTTCCTGTAGATCCTTGCGGCCCTTTGATATGCGTTCCTCTCAAAGGAACGCCCTGGTAAGCAAAGCAGCTGAGCAATCTCGAGATCAAGGGGATCATTGCCATGAGGCCCCACAGCCTCCATCCTCTTGTGGTATTGGCACTCCACGAGGTCTCTATCCCCCTCTATGGGATGTCCTAAGAGTGCATTGATTGCATCGCAATCAAATCTGATAACTTGTCCTCTCACATAGGACTCCCACCTGTAATCAACGTCGTGGTCCCCAATGGCGTTGGCATAAAACTCCCTGACGATATTCGGGTCAAAGTAGTTGTCAGGGCGGCTGAGGCGGTCCAATCGCCTCCTATGAATCTCAGCAGAGAATTCCTCATACTCATCCTCCTCAAGAATGACTGGTCACTCGAGGATGAACTTGCACTCCTGTAGGTCAGTGTATGCTTCAAAGGACTTGAGGTCCTTGAAGCGATGAGGGTCAAACTCGGGTTCCCTCTGGGGGGCCTTCCTCTTGGCACCCCCTGTGCCTCTCCTAGAAGAACTAGGACCACTGACATTCTTGGTGAGGACCATCTGCAAAACAAATGCAAATCAAAATTATTTATGCATCATAATATTTAATTGTTCATAATTATGAAATAAATGGCCAATTAATTCCAATACTTAGAGCAATCAACTAATCAAACAATTGTGCATAAAAATTTTGATTTTAAATATTAACAAATAATTACCAATTAATTAATTAAGACATGCTAAAGTGATCAATTAAAGCAAGTCCTATACAATCCTAAACAGGAAAAGTGAGAATTAAACTCATGCTCAAAAATCATGTCATCAGTAACATGCAATAAGGCATAATTATTTACGGGCATGCAAAAATATCATAACAATTTAATTAAGCATACATGCACCAACAAAATAATTTGCAGAAACTATTGAGCATTCAAAAACTACCACCTAAGCAAACAGGAATTACTCACAATGAATCCTAACAACATGCAATATATTTATTAAAGCCTTATAGACAATTATTTCTTCCCTAAAGGTTCATAGAATCCTAAATTTCTTATCCTAAGGTTTATGCTCAAATAAAATAAAAAATCAAAATTCCAATCGGTTAAAAGTAAAGAAAGGTATAAAAACATACCCGGTATAAGCTCAGAAATAGGAAAATGAAGGCTATGATAGTGAAAAAGGGAAGGCAAAGGGTTAGGAACTTCAGAGAAAACGCAAGAGAAGGAACGAGGGGAAGTTCAAATGAGCTTCCCTCGTTCAAAAATTGGAATTTATAGCACTGCGTTCTGCGCTTCGCCCTACGCTACAGCGCAGGGTGGAGCGCGTGTCTCCTTGGAACTGAAGCGACCCGCTGCGCTTCACCCTGCGCTGCAGCGCAGGTGAAGCGCAGAAGTCAGAGACTCCCTTTTTAATTTTTAATTATGCGCTTCACCTGCGCCACAACGCAGGTTGAAGCGCAGATTTGCAGTGAATTTTTTTCTACTTCTGCTACTCCTAACTGGTTCCATGCATTCCTTTAAAATTTAAATCCTTCATTTTAACAATTTCCTGATTAAACAGGTAATTTCTAGAACTAAAAATTAACAAAATAAAAATTAAATGAAAATTAAAACTTACAATGACTAGCCTGCCTCCCAGGAAGCGCTTGTTTAACGTCTTTTAGCTCGACGCCTGGTTACTCAACCCTTTTATGGTGGCCTCAAGTGGAGGATGGTGTTTGACTCCATACCAGTTCTTCCTTTGAGCTCCCATCCTCCATGCCAATTCTTGATTCTTCCATCACTGTCACTGTCTTCCTCAGTATCAGATGTTGATCCTTTCCTTTTCTTAAATTGGAACTCCCATATTGACTCTAGATGCTTTGTTCTCATCCTAGGCTTCCTCAGAAATCCGGAGCCTGGCAGCTTTGTTTTGGAAATAGCATCAGTTTGTTGTAATTTGGGTATACCTCTGTTAATATGAAACACAATACTTTCATCTTTTGAGCTCAATTCATATTTTCCCCGATCAACATCAATAATCATCTTAGCAGCTTTCATGAAGGGTCTTCCTAAAATTAGGGGAACATTAGTATCCTCCTCTTCTGTCTATGCAATGTAGAAATCTACAACATATGCAAATTTATCCACTTTGATTTGAATATCCTCTAATATCCCATGAAGGCATTGAGCGGATTTATTTGCAAGAAGCAACTTCACCCTTGCAGGCTTGACCTTCACATTACTCAACTTGTTAAAATACGATAGCGGCATCAAGTTGATGCTCACTCCAAGATCTAATAAAGCTTGAGTAGGAGGTAGATTGCTAATAGAGATAGGTATAGTAAACTTACCTGGGTCAAGTGACTTACTTGTGACTAAGACCTTCTCTTCATGGTGTTCTTCTTGTGCTGCTTTTTCTTCATCTTGTTGAACAACTTCCTCTTGAAGCAGTTGTTCTTCAAAGATGATTTCTTCTTCCTCATCAGGTTCCTCCTCTGACTTGTTGCCATCAGTAGAAACCAAGTTGCATTGTTCCTTTGGGTTGGTTTGGTTTACAGCTGAGAAGTGATGTTGCCTGTGCTTTGTCATTTTAATTGCTAGTTGACCCACTTGATTTTCTAGATTCTTGATTGATGCCTTTGTATTTTTCTTGAATCCATTAAATCCTTGCACAAGATCATCAATCTTTCCTTCCAGAGTATTCAGTTTGTCATGAGTTGAAGGTTGCTGCTGGTAAGGTGTTTGTCTTGCTCCTCCATTCTGACCCCAACCTGAGTTGGTTTGGTTATTCCTCCATCCTTGTGAGTACTGGTTGTTGTTGTTGGAGAAATTACCTTGCCTCCCCCGGTTTCTCATGTAGTTGACTTGCTCTGGTTGTATTCCTTGGTTAGCATATTGACCATTTAGATGATCACCTCCACAGAAATCGCAAATCAGTGGTTGGGCTTGGATGGGTTGTGAGTGGACAGCTTTGAGTTGTTGAGGGATTGCTTTTAACGTCTCAGTGAGTGCCTCTAGTTGACGTTTAATGAGCTTGTTCTCAGCTAACAAAGCATCATTTTGATTAAGTTCCAGCATCCCTTTCTTTGGTAATTGCGCGAGCTGTCTTCCACTTTGAGCTTGTTGATCGTTCTGTGCAAAATTGTTAATGATTTCTAGTGCTCGATCAACTTCTGCGGATAAGATCGTTCCTCCTGCTGCAGCATCTATGAATGACTTTGAATCTGAATGGAGTCCCTTGCAGAATATGTTAAGTTGGGCTATATCTTCATAGCCATGATTGGGACATTTGCGCAGCATAGACTTGAATCTTTCCCAAGCTTCACATAGTGGCTCATCAATCCCTTGTCTGAATGTAGAAATATTTGCTTTGGCTTCAATTTGCTTCCCCAATGGGAAGAATCTTGTTAAGAATTTCTCCTCGACCACACCCCAATTGGTTAGACTTTGATTTGGGTGTGATTGCAGCCATTCCTTAGCTTTACCTATCAAAGAGAAAGGAAACAAGCGTAAATAAATAGATTCTAAACTACCTTCCTCGAAACCCATAGTACCAATCAATTCATAAAAATTAGAGAGATGAGCGTTTGGATTTTCATGATCCAATCCAGCGAATTGATGTGCACTGATGAGGTTGAGGTGCGCAGTCTTCAACTCCAAAGCTCTGGCAGCTGGTGGTATCACAATGCTTGAGAAGTGACGTGGTCCTTGATGAGTGATATAATCTCCTAGCGTCCTCCTTGGAACTTCTTCTGCCATGTTTTTGGGTTCTTCAACAATTGTCCTTCTTCTCCTTCTCCCGTTTCTACCTCTGTTCCTCCGCGATGTCCTCTCTATTTTCGGGTCGAATTGTAATTGATTGGGGGACACCTGGCCTCTCAGAAGCATAAACAAGAAACTTTGAAAAAGGTAAGTGTTGAAGAGAATTGATAATAATAGAAAAACTATAAATTTCCTAAGATAATATTATGTCCTAAAAATAATAAGAAGAATAAATAAAGAGATCCTAAGATAGATAAGATAAATAAACAAAATCCTAAGATAGATAAAACTTGATAACTAGACCAGGCGGTCTACACGAATTGAAAACCGTTCCCCGGCAATGGCGCCAAAAATACATGATGGGTTTCTGGCAAGCGAACCAAAAATCCAGTAGTATAATAGTAAGAAAAAGTATCGTATCCACAGGGAACAGTTAATTCGCGTGTACTCGTGATCTATTTATCAAGAGAAAATAATAGGTTTTGAGAATATTGTTGTGCGGAAATCGTAAATAGCAATTTAATAATTAATTGAATATAGAAAGGAAGAGTTAGAGACACTTTACTTGGATTAGGATTGAACTTCGTATCATCACACCCTTCATGCATGTAAAAACTATTTATTATTTTAGGTTTACTCTATAATATCGTAGACAAACTATATTGCTAAGACCCCGAGTTACCAGCAGCCTCACCACTCAAAGATAGTTGTGCGGGCTCTCCCAAGCGACAAACTTACCCTCGGCTTATTTTGGTTTCATTATTCCGTTTGTAAAGGAACTCATTGATGGACCAATGCCTAATCCTGTGGACGCACCTTCAATTAGAATACTCACACTTCCCCTCAATCCTTAGATACGACCATGTGTCGGCCACTGGAATTACTATCAACTAACCTTTTCTATCGATACACAGGTCTAATCCTGTGAACGCCCTTCGTTATGGTACTGTCACTACCCATCACTTATTAGTAACGCTCATGTGTCGGTTTTCTGATATTGAGTCCTTTTATTCACTCAGAGTTTGGGTTTCCTATGTCTAGGCTCCCCCATCCTCAATCCTAGTCGAAACTAGCCTAAAACTCCGGCGCAAGCGCGAAAGTCAGGGATTAAGCACAGAATAAGATTACCAATATTATAGACAGAGAGCTCAGAAATAATAAGATGGAGTTTACATACACTTGGGGATAGAATCAACTACATTCAATCCTAATGGAGAGTTAACTACACATGGTAGCCATACAAACCACCGAAGATGTTGTCACCATCTTCAATCCTTGTGAAGCGCTCCTCCTCTCCTACTCTAAAATTAGAACTGGTGCATTATCACTGAAATATAACTGAATTACAATAATCGTGCACACTTGATCTGGTGTAAGAGGTTCCTATTTATAGGTTAAGGAAAGACAAAGAAAATTGGGGAGAAATCTATCTAAAAACGGCAACACGGCATAAAATCACGTGATCTGCGCTTCACCCTGCGCTACAGCGCAGGTTCCAGAGGGATGCGCTTCACCCTGTGCTGTAGCGCAGGTTGAAGCGCAGAATGCGTCTGCAACTTCAAACTTTCTCTTTTTAATTTGATCTCTCCCCGAGACTGGTTTTGGCTGATTTGTCTTTTCTTGTTTCCCTTTTCTTGATGAAATCTTTGCATTTATTGAGCATCTTGGATTTAATTGGGAAGGTTGTATGCAGAATCATTGTTTAATTGGCAGTGATATCTTCATTAATTGCTCTCAAATCTTCATTATTGCTTACAAATAATCTTCCAATCTTCATTAATTGCCTTCAAATAAACTTCAAATCTTGCAGATATCTCCCTTATTTAATGTTATCTTTCCTTCAAATTACATCCTTGCAATATTCTGCAAAAATCAGCAATATTTCTATCAAAATAGCATCAAATTCAAATCCAAGATTAATAAATACAATTTATCTAATATTTAATAAAAAAGGATTAAATTGGGGCAAAAATACCATTTTATCCTTGATAAGTGAACTAAAAAGTGCTCTAATTTTTCATATAATTTTCACTTATCATTGGGTTAATTTCCAGCTTTATTGAAGCCAAATCTAAAGCAAAACCCTCCTCCATTTTTTAATATAAAGGAGGAACACTGACACTAAAAAAGGGGGGAAACCCGATGAATTCTACGGTGAGGTACCTTAATAGGTGTCTCACCGTGTACCCTTGATTTAGGAGGACCATATTGTAAATTTTAAAATATTAGGAGGACCATATTGTAAATTTTAAAAATTTAGGAGGATAATATTGCAAATTTAAGAAGACCATTTTGTAAATTCTAAAAATTTAGGAGGACCATATTGCAAATTCTAAAAATTATATTTTATTTAAAAACCCCTAAATCAAGGGGTACACGGTGAGGCACCTGTTAAGCTACCTCACCGTAGAATTCACCGGGAAACCCACCCTCCCTCTCCAAAATTGATCCTTCCATTTCCAACACCAACAGAAGGGTAATTATACGGTGGACCCTTTGAGTTTGGGTCCATGGTAGACCTTTACCATAAATAGTATAAATTTAATATTAAAATATTTATTAATATATATTTGTTTGTCCTTGAATTTTGCACAAACAAATGTATCTCTGAGCAGTCTAGGACGAGATACGAATCCTTTGTTCTTTAGTGTGGGTTCTACCTTAGTGTGAAATCTTAGAAATAGTTCAAGTTTGAAACATAACGTTATCCCAAAACAGAAACGATAATAGTGCACCAATGGCCCCTAAAAGGGCCCTAACTTGCATTAAAAGAAAACAAGTAACTTACAAGAACAAGTAACTAGAGGAATCGGTTACAATGTCATGAATTCCTAGCCTATAAAACGCAGGAACCATACATCTACGCTATGGAGCAAAAACAAGAAAAAACATAAAGAAAGAAAACGAAGAAGGAGAAGAATAGATTAAAAGCTGGTCTGCAGGGTCCCTACATTCTCTCTAAGCTTGTTGGTTTGCCTTGATCGTTGCGGTGGATGTTGTGGCTTTTTCAGGGTGCTTTTGAGTGTTCAGGTTGCGGACCTATTTATAGCCTTCATCCTGGTAACCGTTTCATTCTCCAAATAGCTTCCCTTAACTCCCTTTGCAACTTCCATAACCCCATGTTCTCTGCATGAACGGTGGTGGACTTCTTTGATAACTGATGAAGGTGACGTGGCCATGGGTCTCTGGTAATTAATAATGAGGAGAATAACTGACCCTTCGATCCTGATAGAAGGATAACCCCTCTTTTCAAACTAAAACAAGAAGGGTTTCGAGCTCTTTAAACTGCTACTCTCTTCGAGCTAAGGTTCGTCTTGAACCCCTTTTAGCAATAGGTCTGAGACTTCCTTTGCAACCCACGTTTCTTTCGAGCTTGACACCTTTTTTCCAAAGCATTTTACTCACCGACCTCTTTGACTTATTTTACTACCGTCCACCTTGGTCAATGCGCGCAGAACTGCTTCTAGTTGGCTTGTAGGGATGGCATCCTTAATGCCTTCAACATTCTTCTTCTTTATAAAGAACAGCATCAGGTGAAGTACATCATTATTTTCCTTTGTTCCATGGAGAGGCGCTTGATATTGGCTGCTCTGTACGACCTGAGGCTTCCATTTCCTTTGGATTTCAAGTCGTCGGAGTGTCCAACATTAATGGTAACTTCAATGAGGATCAAGATTTCAGGTCGAACAACACAGCCAAATTGCCAGGCCTTAGACCCATGCAAGGTCTGGTACTACTCCCACCTCCCTGATTCTGAACTCAACTATGGGGCAGGAAATCACATGCTTGCTCTACGCCCAGTCTTCTGATCCTGGAAGATAGAAGAAGGTACAGAGGAGGAAGAGGTCAAAGAAGAGGATGATGAGGATGAGGGATTGAAGTCCCTGGATTATTTGGAAGATCCATGCTTTGAGCCTCTCCTTCTCAGCGTTCAACTTCTTGGGGCCTCTTCCTTCCAAAGGCATGACACTGGCATCAAGCTTGAAGATCATTGCCCTCCTTAGCTCGAGGCAAATACCTGCCAAAATAAATTAGGGCATAGATATGAAGTTCGAATAGTGAAACTCCACTTAGGAAATGGACTTATTGTACTTAATGTCTTAATTAATAAAATTTTCTTTTATTTGGCTCTCTACTTAGCCACTTCGAGTTATTTTACTTAGCTTTCCGCTCAGCCATTTCGAACTTGAATTTTCTTTAATACGTAACAATATTATAAAATTATAATTACTTTTTATAGTAAAAAAAGTTAGTGGTCTATGGTGGACCCAAACTCAAAGGGTCCACCCTATAATGACCCCCAACAGAAAAGGTAAAAACGCAAAACACACTCTTCTCTTCTCTCTCATAAAATTGTGAATTGAAGAAATGTAAACTTTCTCAATTGTCTGATGTGAGGGTGGTCTGGCTATTCATAGAAAAACGTAAAACTAATTGGAAACACCGACAACAATTTGGAGTTGTTTATCACTTTTGAAAAGGATGATGGTGCATACATCAATTTGTAAAAAAACCAACTAGTTTTATAACATTTAATGGAGGGTCAGTGTTGAATAAATGAAAATAAACATACAACAGGTTTCCGGTAATTGATCCTAGCCCTTCAATCAACATAACTTAAATCTAACGATGATTAGCTTGTGTGTCACCGGTGACACACCCGCGAGGTGTTTCACCCTAGACTGACCCAATAAAAGTAATTAATTTTGTAGATCTTTCTTAGTCAACAGTTTTAAAACCGTTGTCAAAACATAGGATAGACAATATTTTTTAAATTGTGGTGATTTTTTCTAGTTAACAATTATTAAACTGTTACCAAAACATAGAATTGTAGGCAACATTTTTTCCAATTTTGTGGAGGTTTTTTAATCAATTATTATAAAAATATTGTCAAAACATGAAATAGGCAACAATTTTTTTAACAGGTAACAAGATAAAAAAACATACTACCAAACAATATTGAGTTGATGTAAGTTTTCAAGCTTTTGTTTTACAAAAAATTTATTTTTCAAAAATAATGACCTTAAGATAAAAATTTATATCTTTGATTTTAAACTAAGAGATTTTATAAGTTTATTTTAAAATGCGTGATTCATATGATATGATATTAGAATTGACAATGTATATTACAACTGTATGTGTTAGCTTAGTGAATAAAACTAGTGTTTAAACATGATGAACAGTGATCGAATCCTACATTGGTCATTTTAACAATTATTTGTCATTCTGAAAACCATGGATTATTCCCTTATCTTAGGCAATGGTTAAAAATTGTGACATATTCTCTTATGCTAGATAATAGTTTTTAAATTTGTGTAGCCAAAAGCGAAAAATGGTTGCCTATTAAAATAGGCAACGATTGTAAAAACCACGCCCGTAAAACCTTTGTTGAACTGTGGTCTGTGGCCTAAAACTTTAAACCACGATTTTAGCATATTTGACCATGATTTTCTGTTGTTGTCTAAAATAAAAAATGTTGTAGTGACTTTTTTATAAAAAAAAAGTAAAACATATTTTGTATCTATGATATTTAATATTTCATAATAAAAATAATAAATATTATTATGAATCTACGATTTTTTCCATGAGAAATATTTTTTTTAATAAATCATATCCTCAAGAAATGATTTTTTTAATTTCAAAATCGTACTCCTAGAGCAAGGTTTGAGGCTAGAGATCAAGAGGGCAGTAAAGACCTTTGGAGATCAAGGACTTTCCTACCCTGGTTAGCAAGTGCCTCATTGCTAAGGAGAACCTAAAGGAGCCTGAGGCATCTAAGCCTTAGGATCCTAAAGGCAAGAGGAAGCTTGAAGACCCTGTTCAGGGCAAGGGCTCTAAGCCCAAGTGGCATAACAACCCCAACCCGACCATCCGCCCCGCTCAGAAGCTAGGGGAGATGCCCGAGTGCCCCAAAAACTAGGACCTAGAGAATATAGAGGAAGCCTTAGGTTGTGAATCCCACCAAGTGAAGGAAGTTAGCATAGAAAGAGAATTTCAGAGTTCGAGGGTAAAATGAGACAGGAGATCAGGGATTTATTTAGAGTTTAGAGGGAATTGAAGGGCGGAATCAAGAGTTAAGCTCCAAATACCTACCTTGAAAAGACTTAAGGGAAACCAAATTAAGATTCGAAATGTAAACTATAGAGGTGAAAGAAATAAGAGGGATATGCTTTGATTAAGGAAATTGGAATGAATTAATGATTTATATCATGGTTCACGTGGTATGTACCCCATTGGGCTTCAATTAAAGTTGTTGCTTAATTTTGGATTTTAAGCCTAATGACCTGTGTGCACTAATTTGATGATTCCAGAGTTGTAGGTTTCCGATTTAGGTGATTCAAGTTGCATTAGAAAGCAAAGATTCAGGGCTTCAGTTTGATATGCTTTACGATAGTATTCCGATCTCATTTTTACCTTCAAACATGCTCATTCTCGCTTGAGCAAAAATATCAGCAGAAACAGGGGTTGAAATGCTGTCATTTTCGCTTGAGCGAGAATCCTCTCGCTCAATTGAAAATTGGGCAGAATGCCACTGTTTTAATTTCGCTCAAGCAAAATTATTTCGATTGAGCGAAAATACGTGAGGCCAGCTTTTAAAAACATAGTTCTAGGGTTTCTTTCCTCATTTCTCACCTTCCCCACCATTTTTAGAGAGAAGGAGTCTAGAGAGAGAAGCTCGTCCAAAGCTTGGAGAAGGAGAAGGAGACTTGCTCATTCACAACCCTCACACCTCACTTTCCCTTCCTCTTTGAGCTTCCTTTAGGTGATTATAACTCACACACCCACTCTCATTCTTGCTTGAATCCCTTGAATGAACCCTAACCCCTCTTTCTCTTTTGTCTTGTATGTGTTTGATTGGTTGATGGTCTTCCATGATTTGTAGTGCATGAGTGTTTGATTAGAAGTATGGATGTGGGATGTGGTATGCTTAAGGTTTCACCCATCTCTTTTGTTGTTGTCTTGTACACTTATGAATCATACTTGGACAACATGGATATTGATGATTGTGGGATTTTGTCATGGGGTTCACATGTTAGGGTGTTATTATTTCTATGATAACGTTTAGATCTATCATGAGGTATGTTCTTATGTGTGAGCAATGCATAAAGGCCTTGAGCCCCAGTTAATTGGAAAATGAATTTGAGCTTCATATCCCAATTAAAAATGAATTGGGCTTCGGCCCCAGAATTTTGGCTTTAGCCCCAGTTGTTTTGGCTTCAGCCCCGGGTAATGTTTAAACAAGATTGGACTAGCTTAGGTCCCCAGAATAATTGGACTTTGGTCCCCAGAATAAAACTTTGGTTTCGGCCCCCAGAATAATGGCGGGAATAGTCCCCAAAGAATATGTTCCTTGTAGTCTGAGCTGAGGTCTAGCCCCAGAATTAATGAAAAAAACCCGTCTGTCGGGTAATGCAGGTCATACATATCATGTTTAAGTCGAGTTGAGTTTATGGTATTATGTTGAATTGTGAATTATCTTATGCATGACATATGCAAGTTTTCCCCACGTTGTATGATTGCATAGTTATGTTCACTGAGACATTAGTCTCACCCTGTGTTTATGGGTTCATTTTAGTTATGCAGAACTATTTGTCTGGATGCAAGGTCGGAGAGTTTGAAGCCCTTTGGGTGGATCTTTCCACCTCCAGTTGTTCATCTTGAATCCCATGAGGGGAACTGATGTATATGAATTATACGATGCTAAGTTAGATTAGAACTTATATATTATGAATGGTTGTATTTTGAGCCACTGAGTGGCATATGGATTAGGAAATTTATGATGTATGATTGTTCTATTTGGGCTTATGTAATAATTGTAGAAACACAAGGAAACACTAGAAGGGGGGTTGAATAGTGTTTCTTAATATTTTTGAAAGCTTTTTCAAAACAACAAGTATAAAACTGTTTCAGACAGGTTTTTGAGGGCTGACTGAAGTTTTTTTAAGACAGCTTCTGAAAATATATTTTAAAAGATTTCTTAGCTTTTAAAATATTTAGAATTGCTTTTCAACTCCCTTAGATTAGTATAAACGAATTGACAAGAGTTAAGGGATAGAAAACTTAGCCAAGAAATTTATCCTGGTTCACTCACTACCCCTGTGAGCTATGTCCAGTCCCAATGCCAACTAGCACTTGGATTTTCTCTTAATCTTTCACAAAGATTACAAGTATTCTTTTACAGTCAAGCCTCTTCAGGCTCTACAACCAAGTATTCTTTACTACCAAGCCTCTTCAGGCTCTACAACCAAGTATTCTTTACTACCAAGCCTCTTCAGGCTCTACAACCAAGTATTCTTCAGGATCTACCTATGATGGCATGTACTGGCTGCGCAGATGTTGGGTAACGTGCAAAGTGGAAGAGACAAAATAAATGTAATTTAACCGTCTCAGATAGCCACGTCGTCAAGTTATTTCAGACATGTGAGAAATTTCAGATACACATGTAAAATTTCAAATACCCTAAAATTTCAGACATGTCACATTTTCAGACACCCTGAGATTTCAGATGCTCTTTTTCATACATAGTCAATTAGAAAATGCGTGTATGTTCAAGTTATTTCATATGAACTTAAATCTATCTTCAGCCAGGGGTTTTGTGAATATATCTGCCCATTGATGCTCTGTTTCAATGAACTTTATATCAAAAACACCTTTCTGAACATAGTCTCTAATGAAATGATGCTTGATTTCTATATGTTTAGCCCTAGAATGTTGAATAGGATTCTTAGACAAATTTATGGCACTTGTATTATCACACAACACAGGTATAACAGATATAGGAATGTTAAAGTCCTCAAGCTGATACTTCACCCATAGCACTTGTGAACAACAACTAGCTGCTGAGATGTATTCTGCTTCTGCTGTTGATAATGCAATGGTGCTTTGCCTTTTGCTTGACCAGTTGATCATGTTGCTTCCAAAGAAGTGACATCCTCCACTGATACTATTTCTTTCTATTCTATCTCCAGCAAAGTCAGCATCACAGTATCCTATTAACCTGCAATCCTTGTCTTTCTTATAGCATAGACCAAGATTAGTAGTACCTTTAAGATATCTAAAAATTCTCTTAACAGCTTTGTAATGAGTAGTTCTTGGATCTGATTGAAATCTAGCACAAAGACATACACTGAACATAATGCCAGGTCTGCTTGCTGTTAGATACAATAAAGAGCCAATCATTCCTCTATACAAAGTTTGATTAACTGGTTCTTCATTTTCATCCTTACTTAAAGATGAAGAGGGATGCATAGGAGTTGACATGGGTTTGCAATCACTAAAATTGAACTTCTTAAGCATTTCTTTTGTATATTTCTCTTGATGGATCCATATACAATCAGAATCTTGCTTAATCTGAAGTCCTAAGAAAAACTTTAGTTCACCCATTAAACTCATTTCAAACTCTGATTGCATTAACTCAGAAAACTCTTTGCATAGTGAAGAATCAGTTGAACAAAATATAATGTCATCAACATATATCTGGACAAGCATAAGATTTTTGTTAGACTGTTTTCTAAAAAGGGTTGTGTCCACTTTTCCTCTTTCAAAACCATTTTTGATAAGAAAACCGCTCAATCTGTCATACCAAGCTCTTGGGGCTTGTTTCAGACCATAAAGAGCCTTTTTCAGTTTGAAAACATGATCGATAAAAGCAACATCTTCAAAACCAGGGGGTTGTCTAACAAAAACTTCTTCAATGAATCCATTGATAAAAGCACTTTTGACATCCATTTAATATAATTTGATGCCATTATTTATAGCATAAGAAAGAAGAATTCTAATTGCTTCTAACCTGGAGACAGGGGCAAAGGTTTCAGTAAAGTCAATGCCTTCTTGTTGATTGTACCCTTGAGCAACCAATCTTGCCTTGTTTCTGACCACTTTTCCTTCTTCAAACAGCTTGTTTCTGAACACCCATTTGGTTTCAATAATTGTTTTCCCATGGGGTTTAGGAACAAGGGTCCAGACATCACTCCTAGCAAATTGATTCAGCTCCTCTTGCATGGCTAGGATCCACCCTTCATCATGCAGAGCTTCATCAATGTTCTTTGGCTTGATTTCAGACAAGAGAGCAAGAGAATTCAGATTCTTGAATTTTGATCTTGTCTTAACTCCTTCTGAAGTACTTCCAATGATTTGCTCTTTAGGATGATGTGACTTGTATCTCCAGTCAGGTTTGTGAGGTGATACTAAGTCAGTCTGAGACTCAACATTTGTCTGAAGGGGTTCTGATAGATCTTCAGACACCTGTTCATCCTTGGTGTTGTTGTGTGTGTTTAGCTCCATTCCTGCAAAATCATCTTCTAGATCTAATAGTTCCCTATCATTCTCTTTCATGTCATTGAACTTAACATGGATTGATTCTTCTACAATTAAAGTTCTAGAGTTATAAACTCTATAGGCTTTTGATGTTTCAGAATAACCTATGAAAAATCCTTTATCATACTTTGCATCAAATTTTCCAAGATCATCCTTTGTGTTAAGTATAAAACACTCACAGCCAAAGGGATGAAAATATGATATGTTGGGTTTTCTTCCTTTCCACAATTCATAGGGAGTCCTTTTCAGAATTGGTCATACCAATATTCTGTTTTGAAGGTAGCAGGCTGTGTTAATAGCCTCTGCCCAGAAGGTCCTTGGTAGACTGCATGAGTTGAGCATGGTTCTTCCCATCTCTTGCAAACTTTTGTTCTTTCTCTCAACAACCCCATTTTGTTGAGGTGTTCTAGCCACAGAGAAATTGTGTGAGATCTCATTCTCATCACAGAACAGCTGAAAGTTTGCATTGTCAAACTCTCCACCATGATCACTTCTAATGACAGATATACAAAATCCTTTTTCATTCTGTACCTTCCTGCAGAATATTGCGAAATTCTTAAAGGTCTCATCCTTGCTTCTAAGGAATATTACCCATGTATATCTAGAATAGTCATCAACAATGACCAAACCATATTTCTTACCACTAATGCTTTAAGTTCTAATAGGACCAAACAAGTCAATGTGTAAAAGTTCTAATGGTCTGCTAGTAGAAACAACATCCTTACTCTTAAATGAATGTCTTGTTTGTTTCCCTTTCAGACAGCTTTCACATAAAATATCAGAATTGTAAGAAAGCTTGGGCAAACCTTTAACGAGGTTGTGTTTTGCTAACCTTGAGATTAATCTCAAGCTGGCATGCCCTAGTCTTTGATGCCAAATATGTTTTTCATCTTCAACAGAGATAAAACATTTTACATTTTGACTTGCTAACTCCTCTAGATCAATTTTGTACACATTGTTGTGCCTCTTAGCAGTAAAAAGGATTTCATCAAGAGAGTCTTTGACTATACATCCTTCCTTAGTGAAGGAAATCACATATCCACTGTCACACAATTGACTTATGCTCAATAGATTGTGTTGAAGTCCTTCTACTAGGAGAACATTCTTAATAAGGGATAGAGGAGTCATACCTACAGTCCCTATACCAGTGATCTTCCCTTGCTGATTTCCACCAAAGGTGACCACTCCTCCTGCTCTGGGTCTAAGGTTTTGGAACAAAGGCCTTTCTCCTATCATGTGTCACGAGCAGCCACTGTCCAGGTACCATTTGTGGGTTTCCTTTGTCCTGTTAAACACATCTGCAACAGGAATAATCAAGTTCTTAGGTACCCATATTCTTTTGGGTCCTTTCTTGTTAGACTTGGGTTTAGGTCTCCATCTGTGTTTACACTGAGCCACATTGTGTCCAGCTTTGCCACAGTGAGAACACCCAATAACTTTCTTTCTGCCTTTAGCCATATTGAAAGTATGAGGTTCAGATACATCATGATCACAAAAGCCTAAGCCAATTTTGTCAAGGGAATGCCTTTGATTGCCAAGTAATCTGTTAAGATTATCAGTTCCTTTGACAAATTTAGCCAAGTCTTTTGTCAGTTCCTCAACTTGTTTTTGAAGTTTTTTATTTTCTTCAGACACAAATTGTGAACTGCTGACTTCAGACACAAGAATCTTTTCCTTGAGCATAATATTTTCTATCTCAATAGCTTCATATTTACTACACATTCCTGTGTGAGCTTTGGATAGATTCTTATACTCTTGGAAGAGCTCCTTGGAACTTTCCATCAGGTCATCATACATCTCTTGAAGGGTTAAGGGAAATACCTCTTCTTCAGAGCTGTCTGATGAGGGCAGGTTGGCCATGAGACATAGGTTGGCCTCTTCTGAAGTGTCCTCCTCTTCTTCTGAAGTGGACTCATCAAGATCCTCCCATATAGCCATCAGACCTTTCTTTTTCTTGAAGAACTTCTTCTTTTTGAAGGTATTCTTCTTCAGCTTTGGGCATTCTTCCTTCAAGTGACCTGGTTGATTACACTCAAAACAAATAACCTTGTCATTTTGAAAGTCTTTACCTGACTTTCCTCCTTTAGAGGTTGAAGGTTGGTTCCTTCTAAACTTCCCTCTATTTTGCAACATTCTTTTGATCTTTCTACTTAAAAGAGCAAGATCATCATCTTCTGAGCTATCTTCGGAATCTTCATCTGCTTCTGAAGTTTCTTCAGCTTGCATAGCCTTCATCTTGCCATGCCTAGGCTGACTGGCCTTGCAGTTTAGTGCTAGAGACTTCTTCTTGTTGTCATCTTCACCAAGCTCAAGCTCATGAACCTTAAGAGATCCCAACAGTTCTTCCATTCTAAGAGAGTTCAAGTCTCTTGCCTCTTGAATGGCAGTAACTTTGGGTCTCCAGGACTTAGGCAAACTTCTTAGAATCTTTCTGTTATTATCTCCAGATTCATAAGTTCTACCCAAAGACCTGAGTCCATTGGTTATGGTCTGAAACCTTCCAAACATTTGATCAATGGTTTCAGTTTCTTCCATCTTAAACAACTCATATTGATGTATAGGCATGCTAATCTTGGATTGCTTGACAGTCTCAGTCCCTTCATGGGCTGCTGCAAGTGTATCCCAGATTTTCTTGGCAGATGTACAACCATGAACCTTCTCATATTCTGATTTATTCAAAGAACATATCAAATAGAGCTTGGCTTTGGCATTCATCTGGACTCTAGCCTTCTGCTCCAGGGTCCATTCAGCCTTGGGTATAGGCAAGCCATTATGCATAGGCACATAGTCTCCATCAGTGACCACATCCCAAACATCAATGTTGTTGCTCTCAATGAACAACTTCATACGATCCCTCCAATAGTGGTAATCCACACCATTGAATGCTGGGGGTCTTGTGATAGAGCCTCCTTCAGTGATATATTGCCTGTTGTTGTTGGAAGCTTCCATCTGGATCTTTAATCCTCAACACTTGTTAGGTGCTCAACCTTGAGTTGAGCTCTGATACCAACTGTAGAAACACAGGGAAACACTAGAAGGGGGTTGAATAGTGTTTCTTAATATTTTTGAAAGCTTTTTCAAAACAACAACTATAAAACTGTTTCAGACAGGTTTTTTGAGGGTTGTCTGAAGTTTTTTTAAGACAGCTTCTGAAAATATATTTTAAAAGATTTCTTCGCTTTTAAAATATTTAGAATTGCTTTTCAACTCCCTTAGATTAGTATAAACGAATTGACAAGAGTTAAGGGATAGAAAACTTAGCCAAGAAAACTTAGCCAAGAAATTTATCCTGGTTCACTCACTACCCCTGTGAGCTACGTCCAGTCCCAATGCCAACTAGCACTTGGATTTTCTCTTAATCTTTCACAAAGATTAAAAGTATTCTTTTACAGTCAAGCCTCTTCAGGCTCTACAACCAAGTATTCTTTACTACCAAGCCTCTTCAGGCTCTACAACCAAGTATTCTTTAGACAGCAAGCCTCTCCAGGCTCAAGAACAGTTTTACAAAGAAAGATAAGTTTAAGCTTTTAAACTAAACCAATTTTTAAGCTTAAACAAATACAATATACACAGATAACTGAGGTATGCTCAGGATATTCAAATGTGTGTACAAAGAATATTATCAGAGAGTTTTTACTGAGTAAAAACTAGCAGCGTTTTGTTTCTCTTTGAATATGAAAAATCCTTCTCACTGTTATTCTCTCTTTTTGATGGTCTTCATGAGAGGTATTTATACCCAGAATTCAGTCCGTTTGAAAAACCACCGTTTAGAGATAGCATTAAATGCTATTTAATCCGTTGTGAGACATGCTTCTGAGTGTCCTAACCTTTCTGACACAGAACAAGGTTGTATCTGCCAAAAAGCTGTTTCAAATGCTGTTGCAGAGGCTGCGTTGCAGGAATTTCCTCAGTGGTGTATGAAATTCAAAAACTCCAGGAAAGACCTCTGTGTTCCTTGCCATAAATATGCTCGAAAAGGTATGTGCAGCAGAGACTCAGAAAACGTCTTCACAAAGCTTCAGTAAAGGTGTCACGTCATTATTGAGACTTCAGACAGCTTCAACTCTTCAGATGGGTTGGGCACTTCAGACAGGTTGAACCTTCAGAAGGCTTTGATCCCTCAGATAGGTTGAAATACTTCAAAGTCTTTTGTTGGATCTTGGTGGCTTGCTGAAATCATAGATAAATCATTAAAAACATATGTGTATCTATGATAAATTATTTTAACCCAAATTTGTTAGTCATTAAAACTTGGGAATTATATTGTCTTGAATCATCATAATTTACTTATGATATTTCTGAGACTCAACAATAATTGGGGTTACATAAGCATTTATGTGTGTTTATTGCCGATATCGATAATGACGCGAAATAATTTCAGGAACTCGAGAATTTTACTTTCAACAAGCATTATGCTCGGATTTAGAAATTATGACGTTACATAACTCACACGGGTTTAAGTTGAACACTCCTCTTTAAATATATATTTTAAAAAATATATTTATTTTTTAAAATAGATATATTAAAATATGAAGTATATGCTGGATTTATAGTGCATAATTTAATTTTATATGTAAATATTATAATATAAATTATAATATAAATAATTTGTATTAGAAATTTAATATGGTTATTTATATTTAAAGATAATTATTTTGAAATTGAATCATTAATTCATAAAATGAATTATTTTAACCATGTTATTTAACTAGTTTATATTTTTTATAATTTAAAAATTATTATATCCCTTTATAGCTTAGATTTTGGGATACTGATAAATTATCATATTATTATTAAAAATTTATAAATTGATCATTTCTTGCTATGATTATTAATTGAGGAATATATATTATTAAAGGATAATAATAACAACCCAAATTTAAATTGAAAAATGTTTGATATAAAAAGGTTACAGATGAGAATCATAAATATTTAAATTTTATTATATTAATTTTTTAACTAATTGAGAAAGATTTTAGAGAATGTTAAAAGAAATTGTAGGGGAAGCGTGTGAAAAACACACTCTAAGAAAAATAGTAAAAAAATATAAAAAGTCACACGTAACTTTCTGATTTGAGAGAGTAAAAGAGGTATCAAAATATATATATATATATATATATATGGAGAGTTGATAAAAAATTATTCATAACAAAATCATGCTAGTGTGTTGTGCCTAATAGCACTACTCTTTTAGAATCCAAGATTTGGATTGATTTTTTTCAATGATATCCTCATTTAATAATTGTTCTGGATCGAGATAAGGCGGCCCGGACTTGTACACCGACCTTAGACGTCAGCCGACATCAACCAAGGTCATTCCCGATCATCTCAGAAAACACTTAAAGTATCCGAAGTCATCAGGGGAAATTCCCCACTCATCGCATTCGTCGTACACTCCAAGTATAATCGGCATGCATACGGCCGGCACAATACATCACGAATACAAAATATAACACAACGCGTGTGTTCAATCTCGGACAACGCGTGGCCATGAATTTCGAGTCAGTTACAACCATCCAACATATTTTCCCGCTAAAATACTATTATAAATATCACGGTGGTGCAACTTGCCAGGTACACTTTCATTCAATTACATTGTTACTCTACTGGAATACACTTCTGACTTAAGCATCGGAGTCTCTGCAGGTGCACCACCACCAACCGCTCGTTGCCACCGTCGCTCTGACGTGGAAACCACCCTCTGCAACCATTCTTGGAGATTTCGGAAGATCATTGGCGCCGTCTGTGGCGACAAAACACAACAGCAAACCTTTTGTTCCTGAATCTTTTTTCTTTTGACGAATCTTGAAGATCTTTCATCACGCATCTAAAAACACAACAACAAACCATTCTTTTGCGCCAACAGTTTTTTCTGCAACTACTGGAGTCGTTTTAGCCACCGCTGGCATTCCTCCGCCACGTCCAGCTGTGCCTCCTCCTCAGGGAAGCCACGGTTCTCCAGCATCTCCACCGGATCAGCCTTCCCGTGGAGAATTCATGGAGCTTGTCCGTCGCCAGGGGGATATGCTCGAGCAGTATGCACAGTGTCTCGAGAAGCTCGAGACAGAACGATAGTTGGAGCGCCTACAACACCACCTCGCACAAGAAGAAGGAGGTTCTGAACGACGATCATCGCCCCGGCGTCCAACAAGAGCCTCATCGCAACCGGAACACCGCTCCTCACCGCAGCGTGAGCACCAGCCGTCTTCGAGACTGACATGCCAACATTCTCCCCAGCCTTCTATGCAGTCAGTGCACTCCAATTCACACCCTCGTAATTGGACCCTCCCTGCTTCAGATGAATCTCGTCACGTCCTGACGACGAGGTGATACAGGTCGTTCTGCCATTCTCAGAGCGCATAATGTTATTTCCCATGGACAAACGCTTTGAGAAGGTTCTTGTTCCGGAGTTATATAACAGAATGGGAGATCCTCTAGAGCACCTAGATATTTATGAATCCGCAATGTTCATCAGAAACGCTTCAGGGTCTATCATGTGCAGAGTGTTCCCGCTATCCCTGAAGAAGACCGCCCTCAGATGGTTCCAGACGCTTCCACCGCGATCCATCAACACCTGGGCTGACTTGAGGGCTAAATTTATTACTAGTTTCACTACCAGCAAAGTTCAACCGAAAACTGAGGCATCGTTAAAACAGATCCGGCAAGGACCTTCAGAATCGCTCCGGGATTATATCAGCCATTTTACCCGAGAAGCCTTGTTGGTTCAAGGGATACAGCCCGTGTGCAGTTGATGCTGGCCAAGGATGGCTTAATTCCAAACTCCCCATTTTGGATTGAATTATCCAAAGAAAACCATCTAGCATGGAAGAATTTTTTAGCCGGGCTGAGGAGTATATCGAAGATGAGGAGCTTTCCCTCAAAGTGAAGGACGCCAACCCCGACCAAGCTTCTAAGACTCAGGGGCAAAGAATGACAAAGGAGGCCGACAAGAACATAAAGGAGACAAAGAAGTTTTAGGGCGATATAACTCCTATACACCCTTAAACACATCCTGGAGTAAAATCCTCAATGAAATTCTGAACGTGGAGATGTATGAGGCCGGGATGAGGAGACCGAGGCCTATGAAAGCGACGTCCACAACTGACAAGTCCAAATACTGCATGTTCCATAAGTCCCAGGGGCATGACACTGATCGTTGTCTCCAGCTCAAGGATACAATTAAGGAACTCATCCGGCGTGGTGAGCTGGACAAGTTCAAGAAAGATGGCAGTGAGACTTCCCGACGTCATGAATTCGATACCCGCAGAGATGATCACCAGCGTGATGATCGTCGGCGAGATTCTAGTCGACATGAACGCAGCAGATCCCGGATGAGATCACCCCGGAGAGAGAGGTCGAGTTCAAGGAGACCCACAGTAGACCGCACTCCGCCATCCACCTCCAGGAGAGACCGCCGTGAGCAACCTTCTTCATCCCGACAAAGATCACCAGTCAGAGAGGAACGTCCACCCCCCTGAACACCCAGTGATTTAAATACTTTCATTTCAATATACTAGCTTAGCACCCTTTAACTTTAATCTTTTAACTTTCAACTTTTTATTAGTTCATTCACTACTTTTATCATATATACACTCTCATTATACAAACTAATAAAACGTGAATATTATGTGAAAAATCAATAAAGAAAAGAGAATTAATTAAAAGTAGAACATTTAATTCAATGGAGTTGCTTTTTGGACCCCCCATTTTGCTATTCGCACCCCCATAATATACCCCCTTACCAAACTACCCCTACCCCCCACCCCCACTCACCCCCCACCGCCCCTCCCTCCCCCTCCCCACTCCCCCTTCCCCTCCACTTCCCCTTCCCCCACTACCCACGCCCCAATTTCTGTTCCCCTCCAAAATTTTTTTCAAAGTTTTCTGTTTAGAGATGGAAATTTTCCGTCTCTAAACTCTACCTTTAATTTTTTTGAAGCTTTTGGTTTAGAGACGGAATATTTCCGTCTCTAAACTCGTCCCCCCAATACACACCCCCTTTCCGGATTTAAAAATTTTTCGGAACCTTCCGGAAATTAATTTTGAAATTTTTCGGAAATTAATTTCCGGAAGGTTCCGAAAAATTTTTAAGTCCGGAAAGGGGGTGTGCATGGGGGGACGAGTTTAGAAAATTTGAAAAAAAAAATAAGATTGGAGGGGAACAGAAACTGGGGCGTGGGAGTGGAGAAGGGGAGGTGGAGGGGGTAGGGGTAGTTTGGGAAGTGGGTATATGATGGGAGTGCGAATAGTAAAATGGGGGGTTCTAAAAGCAACTCCCTTAATTCAATTTTGTTTGGGCCAAGTCGTAGATGCTGGCCCAATAACACCAGAGTCCACATACTCGGCCATAATAAAAAAAAGTGCTGCCATGTCTCTGTCCGAAAACAAAGTGCTAGTGTGCTACCATGTCCGCATGTGTGGCCGCTGAAGCATGTGCTACTGCAAACTCAAGACACTTGAACCATAGAAGCTCAAGGATTCAAGAGGCAAATGTTGTCGGCACCTGCTTATGTTAAATTTGTCTCGGTCACACCCTTTTACCTGCCAAACACAAATAATAGCCTGAAATGTTCACCACAACTGCAATTGGGATGCCAACGCAGCTGTTTCAAGAGCTATTGCAAAAGCAAAGAAGAACAATCCACACATGACATTGACACGCCCTTTTTCCAATCCCAGGTATATTTCTGTATGACATGCTGATTCTGATGCATTGCAAGTATCAAATAGCTTCTTTGTGTTATTCCAAAATACAGGGATTCTCAGCTTTGCAACAAGAGGATAGTCCATGGGAGAGCGAAAATGTGTGGAGCAATCTTGCTCTTTATCTATTCACTCTGCATATCCCTCTCAGTTTTGGAGGCTTATCCGTCGTTGCTCTATTTACAGGACAACCTGTTCTTGACCCACAAACTGAGGTCAGCTTTATCATTCATTATTAGTAGTAGAGATTAAATTGATGATACAAAAGAACAAATTCAGTAACTGTTTTGTATCTTTGTGAGACTAACAAAATTTTAGAAGATTAATATAATAACGCTTGACTTTTAGGGACAAATTTGATGATAACAAATCTTTAGAGAATTAATGCTGTGAGACCCTAATCTTTGAAAGACTAAATAAAAGATTTTTTTCATGTTATTATTTTTGCTCTAATAGGTTAGATAAGGATCAAGAGTTTTTTTTTTTTTTTTCAGTTTTGCAAGATTGAATTCAAAGTTGCTTTCTCAGGTTTGCATTTTGCTGTGTCCCACTTCTTGTGCTTGGGGATAGCCTTCATTTTTAAATTGAAGGGTGCTTTCATGTTCAGTGTGTACACTAGAAGTTTTGTAAGTTAAGATAGTGCCATAGATCATCATTTGGAACTTGTGTACCTCTATGATATACTTCAAATGGTCCTTCATCTTTACACTTAACTCTCTATCGGAACTTACATTCTGCTGGAGTTTAGGTTCATGTTTTGACCTTTGAGCAGATATTTTAACTCTTGTTTCTTTTCATTCACTGATGCAGGCCTTATCACTTCTGACCATTCAAATTCTTGAGTTTAGTGCGGCCCTGGTTTTATTGAAGTACACAGCTAAACCACAATATAAGTTTTCAAATTTCTTCAAAAATAACAAATTAACAAGCGACAGGAACTGGTTTTTGTCATCAGCTCTGGGATTTGGGTTTCTTGTTCTTCTGATTTTTCTAACATCACTACTTGCTGACAGATTATTTGGCTCTAAGGTTGGTGATTTTATATATATTCTGTAATTTCATTTCATTTGTGTTAGAAAACAATATAAACTATAATTCTAATACACTTGTAATTCTCCTCCTATTATCACTTCTAGAGCTTGTGCTACCTAGTGTTTTAGAAGTGGGATACTGTACACCAAGGAGATGTAAATATGGCGAGGATCTAGCCGCATGCAATAGAAATACTTAGGGGGGTGGGTGGGGTGAAGACTTCTTTGATTACAAGTCTCTCAACCTCATTGCTAAATCACAGAGCTATCTTAGTAGAAATGTAGAACACTTTGTAGCAAGTAGCAACCTTTCATTAATGGTGGTTTTAAGGCTTTATGTAGTGAGTTGTGTTTGCAAAGAAATAACTTCTACGATTAAACAGGAAAGAAAAGCTTAAGGTGTATGATGGTAAAACTATGAGATTGTTGAGAAGGAAGAGATCAAGAAGGGCGAAGCTCTGAGTTGTGTGAGTCTTATAGGAGATAGGGGGTATTTAAAGGGGGTTTATTGGAGGGATGTACGCTTCTTCTATATGTGAGGGATTCCTTGGTATGCAGTTATGCATATTCAACTGGGAGCTGCGCTAGCCAAGGTGGCAAGTGCTAGGCTTCCTGGTACTTGATGGTTTGTTGAAGGGAAATGATCAAATTGGTGGGTTGTGTATGTCAGTTGAGAAAGTTTTATTTAACAACCGATAGTGATAGCTCAATGAGTCAAACAAGAAGGAAGATGGTGCTTCTTTACCATTCCAAGTCAAGGGAAGCTAAATGCTACTTGTACCCAATTCCCACTAGAGACCCCTTATCAAAGTGCTGGTTCCTTTATGGAATTTTCTTTACATAAAAGCTTACCAAGCCACTAAAACGGTAGTTTCCTTGAGCAAAAGAGTTGGAGCTTCCTGAGGGGGCTCTATGCTTCCTCAAGGTTCTCAAGGCTCATTTAACAACACCTGGCAATAGATTGGAAGCATCTTTTTTGAAACATCAGAATTTTCAATTCCAATACTGCTCCAGCTAGCAAAACAGGAACTGGTATAATTATGTTTTTTCTTTATAAACATCTTTCTGTACAAGCATTAAGTTTTTTACATTAGTATATAGGTATGATTAATAAACCTTGTCTCAAAATATAACTGGATCATGGAAAATACCCCACTTAAGTTTTGTTAGACACTTTTATGCTAGACTGTGTGGGAAATATAAGCAAGGGCAGAAGAGAGATTTGGGCTATAACAAACTTGCCGACGTGGCAACAGTTGTGGGAAGCGAAGGGTCAGAGTTGGAGGCTGTGTGGGATATGAGGGAAGAGAAGGGAAATGAGAGTAAAAGGTAATTACTGAGTTTGAGTAAGGATTTGGAAGGGAGGTTGCAGATCTCCCGAATGGCTATTGGTATCTTTTCTTTTCTGTTTAGAGGAATTCTAGAGGTTTGCCTTTGTTGTAAGGAGCTGTTCTCCATATTTTCTTAAAGAAATCCAAGTTCCTAACAAGTTGCTTTCTTTTTCAATGTTTCTTTTATTTCTTTAACATGGGAGTTTCTTCATACACAGTAATACATGTTTGGTAAAAGTTTTTTTTTGGGGGAAATAATCATTTTTTATTTTTTCAAAATCTCTCTGATAAAGCTTTTAATTGAAAGCTTGTCTTGCCCCAAAAATAAATTTATCCAGACAAGCACTGCCAATTTGGGGAGGCTCAAGAACATATACATGCCAGAACAATGTATTATCCAGTTTTAAATCATATAGCCAGATGATAGAAACAAACAGGATTATGATTGCTGGTAGCTGCAAACTACTTTTTTGGAAGAACTAAAAGAAACTGGGGGAAACTCAAAGAAAGAAGTGAGGAAGGAGAACTTTGAAAATAGTAAGTAAGCAACAAAATTACTGAGTTTGACATCTGACTTAGATAATGCACTGATGGAGCTATTGGCTAAAAATGTGTATAATAACTTTCAGTTCAATAGCTCAAGTTGCTGCACACTCCTAATGTTAAAGTTAACAGATATCCAAGACTGTTATGCATTCCCATGTACTTAGTGCAAATTATACAGGTGAAATATCCACAGCACTATCTGGTAGCAAATTTTGGTAGTTACTTATGTGAGCTGCCAATGGGTCAATTCTCATGATCCTTAACATAGACCATACACAATAAATTATTTCCAACAAAATAAAAGCATTATAATTGCAAACCATGGAACTATCAATTCCTCCTGGATACTGTTCTAGTTAAAAAATAAATTTCTCCTCCTAAAATGTTGTTTAATTGAATATACCACCACCAAGCCTCATGATTCTGTTGTGTGTAGTTGTTCTAAAATATGCAGTTTTGTTTTGAGTCTGTACTTTAGCAAAATGAAACGGTTTGAAAGTAATAAAATGATGATGTTTTCCTTTAATTTAACTTTTACCATATGCTTGCAGCCTGTCAATAATCCCATACTGAAGGAGATCCTCCTAAATAGTGATATCTCAAGAGTGTCTTGTGTACTTGCTTACTGCATTATCACTCCTCTTTTGGAAGAAGTTGTTTATAGGGGATTTCTGTTGACATCACTTTCCTCCACCATGGAATGGCAGCAAGCTGTTGCCCTGAGCTCTGTCATATTCAGTGCAATTCACTTCTCTGGTGAGAACTTTCTACAACTGTTCATCATTGGGTGTGTCCTTGGATGCTCCTATTGCTGGACTGGAAATTTGAATTCTTCCATTGCTATACATTCCTTGTACAATGCTTTGACCTTGTTAATAACTTATTTTTATTAAATTTTATTTACAGAAATATATAAGCAAAATTGTTGACATATTTTCCTGGTGCTCAAAAGATTTCTTACTAGTAATGAAGATATGTGCCAGTGGTTCATCAAGAAAAATCATTGTTAATTACTTATTCACTGATTTAACTAAAAATATAGAAGAGATACAATTGTAAATATATTTGTTAATCATTTAAAATATAGAAATAAATAAAAAACCTATAAATATTTTTCTTCTCTCTAGATACCGTTCTCTTCAAATATTTACTAACACATGGCTATCTTTAAATTTTATTTTCAACTTCTCACTATATATTTATGATTAATCTAATAAAATTTTTGTTCTAAATCTTTTATAATTATCGCTATAGCATTTCCATTTTTAAGGAAACACAATGATTTATCCGTAGAAGATTATGTTTCTGTCATCATCTTTTTTCTGCCTTTTGTCCGTCCCCCTTCACCAAATTGGGTCCACAGGTTTAGGAGCCATTTTAATTTTAATTTGAGACAGTTTGATGTTTGCCTTTTTCCATTTTAAGTACTTATGAAATAAAAAACAAGAGTGCACAAACATGAATGTGGACCCAGTAACTAAAATTGTGGGAATATTTTTAGAAGAAACTTGCATTTATTGAATTAAAACTGTGAATCACTCGCTAACTTAACAAATGATTTTACTGATTTGGATCATTAACATTTCTGCTTTTATACCATTTTTATTATACATCGAGCTGGTGATGGTGAATCAGCTAATAGGAATCAATTTAACTTAACCAATGGATGGACTGTTAGAACATAAACCCCACACACATGACAAAGAGTGAAGAATAACAGAGAAAAATTATTATTGCAGAAAAAACTTACTTCACACTTACACACAGAAGGGTTTATATACCCAATTTAGACTAACTAACTGAGATATATTTTCTAACAGACTATAACAGAATTACCTACCCTTTTTATTTTTGAATTACATTTAACACCCCCCTGTAATCCAAAATCTGAAAATCGAATCAAAATTCTACAACTCCAAGCCAACTCCTTGCTTCCTCAAATCTGCTCTTCAAAACTGGTTTAGTTAGCAAGTCTGCAACTTGCTCTTCAGTTGGGCAGTGTTCTAATTTGATAAAACCTTTGGCAACTTGCTCTCTCAGATAATGGAAACGAGTCTCAATATGCTTACTTCTGCCATGAGAAACTGGATTGTTAGCTAGATCAATTGCAGATTGATTGTCTACAATAAGCATCATTGGTGTCTTGACTTGAGTCTTCATCTCCTTGAGGACAGATCTCAACCATTTGGCTTGACATGCAGCATAACATGCTGCTACATATTCTGATTCACAGCTTGACAAGGCAACCACTGGCTGCAACTTCGAACACCAAGAGATTGGTGCTCCAAGAAATTTGAACATATATCCAGTAGTGCTCCTGTAATGATAATCAGTATCAGTCTTACTTTCTTCCTTTTCACCAGCATGATCAACATCACTCCATCCAAGCAAATCTCCTTCAATCTGAGTTGATTTTGTTGGAAACAGAATACCATAATTCAAAGTTCCTCCTAGATACCTAAGGATCCTATTAACAGCAACAAAATTTGATTCCTTAGGATCACTCATGAATCTGCTTACTAGGCAGGACTTGACATCAAGCTGCAGTAAGTGCCAGTTCCTTTCACATGCAAGAGCAACTATCAGCCTAATAGTTTCAATCCTCGCCACAGGAGCAAAGACTTCTGTGTAATCTATACCTTCCTTCTGAAGAAATCCTCTAGCAACCAATCTTGCTTTGTGTTTAGAAATGGATCCATCAGATTTCAGCTTTAGTTTAAAAACCCATTTAACATCTATTGCCTTCTTTCCCTTTGGTAAAGTAACCAACTCCCAGGTCTTGTTCTTCTCAATTGACCTTAATTCTTCAATCATGGCAGCTTTCCACTCATCTACCTCAAGAGCTTCTTTGTAATCCACTGGTTCAGCATCTGCCATGAAGGCTAAATGCAAAAGTTCACCTTCTTCAGTGATATCAGCATCAGAAAATAACTCATACCCTTCTAATCTTGTGGAAACTTGTCTATTCCTTTGGGGTCTCCCTTCTTGCATCTGTATATCAGGCTGAATAACAATACCCTCCTGTTGTTCTTCGAGACTCCCTTGTTTAGCTGCTGGAAATTCAGCTTGTTTTTCATAATCTTCAGCAAAGATTTGTATCTTCTCAGATTTATCAAACAAATTCAGTGAACTATTCTCATAAAAAACAACATCCCTACTGACATTGATTCTTCTTGTTGCTGGGTCATACAGTTTATAGCCACCTGTAGGATGATATCCTATAAAGACCATCACTTTGCTTTTGTCTTGCAGTTTCCTCCTCTTCTCATCAGGAACATGCATGTAACAAGGAGAACCAAACACTCTTAAATGACCTACACTTGGTTTCTTGCTAAACCATATTTCTTCAGGAACCTTCTCCCCCAACTTCTTTGTAGGGCATTTGTTCAGAACATACACGGCTGTAGTCACTGCCTCACCCCAGAAAGTGTGTGGCATATTCTTCTGTTTCATCATGCATCTTGCCATATCAAGCACTGTCCTATTTCTCCTTTCAGCCAATCTATTGTGCTGAGGAGTATAGGGTGGTGTAACTTCATGTTTGATTCCTTCATTTACACATAATTGCTCAAATTCAGTTGAAGTGTACTCACCTCCACCATCTGTCCTAAAAATTTTTATAAGTCTGCCAGATTGTCTTTCAGCAAGAGCTTTGAACTGCTTAAAGATCACAAACACCTCACTCTTGTGTTTTATCAAATAAATCCACACCATTCTGCTATACTCATCTACAAAAGTGCAGAAGTATCTATTTCCTCCAAGAGAAGAAACTTCTATTGGACCACATACATCTGAGTGCACAACATACAATAAATCTGTAGATCTAGGAGTAATTGAGGGCTTAAATGAATTTCTTGGCTGCTTACCTTGAAGACAACCTTTACAGATTTTCTTTGGAAGATCAATAACAGGAAGCCCATTCACCATAGATTTTTCACTCAATTGTCTCAGACTTCTGAAATTCAGATGTCCAAATCTCCTATGCCATAACCAGCTATTCTTCTCATCCACTGTAGCTGTCATACAATCAGTGTCCCCTCCATGAAGATTCACCTGAAATGTCCTATTCTTTGAGATAGGAGTCCTTAGGATCAACCTTTTATCAGGATCAAACAACTCCATCGTATTATCCCGCATTACCACAGAAAATTTCTTCAAAAGTAATTGACCTAAACTCATCAAATTACAATTCATACCAGGTACCAATAGCACTTCCTCAATCAAGGCTGATTTGCCCTTTTTCCTTTTGATCAAAATATTTCCCATGCCCACAGCAGTGACAATTCTCCCATCTGCAAATCTGACTATTGTTTTTCTTGACAGATCTAAGTCACACAGCCAATCCTCATGACAAGTCATGTGATTGGAACATCCAGTGTCTAGGTACCAGACTTCAGATTTAGTATTTTCATTAGGAGTTGTCATCATTAACAATACAGGTTCCTCTTCAGATGATGCTTCTTGAGCTAAATTAGCAGCTTCATTCTTCTTCTTATTCTGTTTTCCTTTCGCAAACCAGCACTCTGGAGCAAGATGCCCACGTTTCTCACAGTTCCAGCATTGTATATTCCTCCTATCTCCCTCAAACTTCTTGAATCTGCCTTGATTTTTATTACCTCTGTTGCTACCCTCAGATCTCTCATCAGAATCACTTTCATCTGAGTCACTCTGTGGCTTCTTGTTGAACCAGCCTTGCTGGAAGTTCTTATTCTTCGCAATCTGTTTCTTCCTCTGCTCAGAGCTATCAGTTTTCTTTGAAGATGCTAGCAAAGCTTGATCTACTTGTTTCTCATTGCCATTCCTCTCCTGTAACCTTATCTCATGTGCTTCTAAAGAACTTTGTAACTCTTCAAGGTTCATTTCTTCTAAGTTCTTAGACTCTTCTATTGCAACAACTATATGATCAAAACGGGGGGGGTAAGAGTTCTAAGAACCTTTTCTATCAAATTCTGATCCTTGAGCACTTCTCCACAGGACTTCATCTGATTTGTAAGATTGATCAATCTTGCAAAGAAATCTGCAACCTTCTCAGTACCCTCCATCTGCAACAGCTCATATTGTCTTCTTAAAGATTGAAGTCTCACCCTCTTGATCTTTTCATCACCAGCATAACTTTTCTCAAGAATGTTCCATGCTTCCTTGGCAGATACGACATTTGCAATTTTCTCAAAGTTCTCATCATTCACACACTGATGAATCAGATACAAAGCTTTATAATCTTTCTTCTTTTGTTCTTTGAATGTAGCTTTAACAGCATCAGAGGAACCTTCAGTTGGTTCTTGAATCCCATCCTTGACAATCTCCATGACATCTTGAAAACCAAATAAAACCTTCATTTGTGTGCACCATCGCGACCAATTCTTTCCATCGAGAATCGGCAAATTCCCCGGAAAGCCACCATTGCCGTTTGAACCAACCATGATGAGATACGACCAAGATCACAACTTCAAGCAAATACGATCTTTGACTTCGCAGCGGAATAACGAAAATCAACCAGGGCTCTAGATGCCAATTTGTTAGAACATAAACCCCACACACATGACAAAGAGTGAAGAATAACAGAGAAAAATTATTATTGCAGAAAAAACTTACTTCACACTTACAGAAGGGTTTATATACCCAATTTAGACTAACTAACTCAGATATATTTTCTAACAGACTATAACATAATTACCTACCCTTTTTATTTTTGAATTACATTTAACATGGACAACACTTACATAAAACCAGAACATGCTCTACCCATATTATAATATTCAACTTTGTTTTTTGTTATTTGAGATGTAATTTTAAATTCAAATTGAAAGAAATGCTCCTCAGGTACAGATTCTCCGTTTTATTCAACTTTATTACTATTTCACATTAATATATGCTAACTTTGTTGACTCAGCAATCAACAAATTTGTTTCTTCCCTCACATTCCAGCTAGCGAAGCGAATCAATCTGGAATCTATACATCCTTTCTACGCATTAGTTGCGCCGATAGCTGGCCTTATAATAAGCATGTACTCTTCTTACTTATGACATAAGTTAGGAGAATCCAACTAAAAAAATTGGTCTCTTAGGTGAGAGAGTCACGTGGTTCAAGTATCACTCAATGTAAAATTTATAACCTTGTTACTTTTTTCCCCTCTTTTTTTAGGGTTTCATTCACTTATCCGGATTTGATCTTTTACACCTTAATCTAACCTATGACTTAAACTCATGAGAAAAGTCTAATTGGAAAGTCTAGTTTATTAGGTGCAGGGTTTTATGGCTTAAATACTACATTAAGTACCTTATTCCACTTAAATAATGGATTTTATTTATATAGTGATCAGTAACTAATTTCTACGGAGAGGATGAAGAGATTAGAGAGAATCAAAATCCATAAAAACACATTAAAAAAAAGAGATGGAATCCAATATGATACTTAACAGATCAGCACATGGCAATACTCAATACTACGCTGTAACTTGCCACAAAGTGGGTTCCCACCTAGTGCGCTAGCCTGGGCCGGTGGGCCCAATAGAAAACCCAGCTACACTCACTTTGCTTTCAGTTGTGTCAGCACACGCTATTGCCAATCAAATACTAGGACGTGGAAGACTTTATGCTTGTCCCGCAATCAACGTATGCACCAATCAACGACTCAGATCAAAGTTTAAGGCGGTGGTGCCCACTGATTTACGCCAAGTGTCCAGTGATGCGTTGGATCTCACTAGGCCTCCTTGTTTAAAGACAAAGTGGTTTCATTTCTTCTATCTAGCATAGCACCTTGTATACCGAGTTGAGTTCCCTCTCTCAAGTCTCAACCAAACCAAAGCTGCTTTGTCTTTCTCTCATCAAATAGTTTTAAGTATGGCTGGGTTTGAACAGCAGATGAAGGATAGAGCCAAGGAGCTCAAGGTTTTGTTCAAGAAAGGGGTGAAGATTGTGGGAGATTCATGCAAAAAAGGGTGGAACAAAGTTAAGCATATGAAACGCTGATTGTAATATCCATGACATGGCTTATCTCATACTCAGTTGATTTTTTTTTTTTGTCATCGTTTGTATTCTCTTCATAGGTTTTGGTTTCGGTATAAAATGGCTTTTGAGCCTATGTTCCTAATTTTGGTCCCTCTCGGTTGTTTTTGTCTCTTTATAGGGATATAATTTTGGAGTGTCTGCGTTTGCCTTTTTATTTTTTGGTTTAATGTAATGTAACCATTTGTGTATATTATGATTATTTTGTATGGATTTCCTCTTGATTGTTGCTATTTAAAGTTGTTCGTCAGGAGCCAATTTCAAGATCTTGCTGTTTCTGCTGACTCAATTTATGTAATATGCAATTTTTCTGTCTTGCTTCTTGTTCTTTTCTTGGGTTTGAAATTTGAAAACTATATGGTTCAGGATCCGGGTGCAGCCCCCTAATTGCCTTTTGAGTTAGGATCACATATGTATGTGTTGTTAACTTGAAGGCTTTTTCTGGAGGACTATGGTTTTGGAAGGTACAGGACTCATCAATTTAATTATGGTCCGTTTTGATTTTTTTTTTTTGGTCAACGTTTTGATTTTGAACTCATTATTTAACGAGTTCTACAACAAAAAGTTCCTCCCAGTCCCAGGCTAGATTGAATCCATATCCTATAAAAGTTTTTGGAAATTTTGATGCAAATTCTGTTTCCCTTCATTCATTTTACTTCGACAAATTTTGAAATGATCGTTTGGACAATGTGTCTTTTGGAAAGTACGTCGTCAAACCAAAGGGGTTGAGTATATGGTGCTTTTGCCTCCATATCATGAATTGGGGCATTTTAAACTAAACATGCTGGAAACATAATGGAGATAGGATGCGTATGTAAATTTGATATGAATTCAATATGTAAATACTAGAGGATAATTAATGTATATATTAATGAATGATCCACTCTTAAATTTGAGTCCTTATATTTTACATTGTCTTCCTCAAATTGTAACACATAATTTGAGTTTTTATATTAAATTAATTAATTTTTTATTAATCTATTGTTCAATCAAATTAAAGGACATATTTACCTTCTTAAATTTCTTTAATTGATATTTAACTTTATTTAATCCATATTAAATATAAGAATTAAATATGATTTTAGTCCCTAAAATATGGTCGAGATTTGATTTTAGTCCGTGTAATTTAAAACCAGTGGTTTTGATCCCTTGAAAATTAAAAATACATTAATTTAGTCCTTATCGATAAAAATTTGTAGCTAGTTCGTAGCATAATCTGTAGTAAAACTAGATAATGAGGACTAAATTGGTATATTTTCAAATTTTTAGGGACTAAAATCACCGGTTTTAAATTTTAGGGACTAAAACCAAATCTCGACTAAAAACATATTTAACCCTAAATATAATAAGATGTTTACTAAATAAATATAATAACTTTATGTTTGTTTGGATTAATGAATGGGTGTTTAATATATGTAGAATTAAAAGTAATAATGAAAAAATAACTTAAATTTTTATAAGGAGAAAATAAAAAAAATCATGTAAATTAAAACTCATTAAGAATTTGCAATATTCTAGAACACTCATGTGATGATCGTTCATTTCAATAACATTGAAGTGTTTTTTCTTTTGTCTTCTCTTACAAGCAGGATTGGGGCCAGACTTTGAATTTTTTTATTTGATGTCACAATTCACTTTCACTCTGATCAATCATTGTTGGTAAAAACACATCTAGATGTTCACTTAATAAATTATTATTTTTATTATTATAAAGAAGATTTTTTATTTTAATATTTAATATCTTTTACATTTATTATCAGGATTTAAATATAAGTGTAGATATAAAATAATCAAATTCATCAATATATTTTATTACTACTTTAAATATAAATAAAAAAATTTCAAATATATTTTATCATGAAATGTATTCAAATATTTTAAACAAATAAAAAAGTAAAAAAGTTTTGTTATTATTTTTTGTAATAATGAAAAAAAAAAGAATGCCAGTGTTATATAAAGAATACTTCGCACAATTCATTAATATTGTGAAGAAAATTATACAAAATAACTAACATTATTTTTTTTGGTACAATTAAAAGTAATATAATTAATGTGATACACATAAAAAGTAGTAAAATATCAAAATATTATGTGTAATATTTATATAAATTGTAAAATCTTAAATCCATTATTTTCCTTTTTTTTTTTTTTTCTCTCTGACTCTGTCTTATGGCTTCAGTTGTGAAATGTGAAGTTTGCAGATTCGAAAAAAGAAAGTGGTATCAATCAATTTCTTCAACCAGTGAACTTCACAAACCCTTAAACCCTAGTCTGGATTTTACATTCCCATTTTCAGTGGCAACGAACAAAGATGATGAAATTCGTTGGCTCAAAATGGAAGCTTTATAACACTCCTCCTCGTCTCTTTCATTCTTCTTCTTTGACCCAAAGTGAATCCCTCTTCTTTCGAATTTCCAGGGCCAGAGACCCCAACGTCACCATGACTCGTCTCCTTGATCAATGGGTTGAAGAGGGCAGAGACATCAAACATTCCGAGCTGCAGTTTTTGGTCAAGCAACTCAGAACCTATCGCCGCTTCAACCATGCCCTTCAGGTTCAATGCTTCTCTTTCTCGTCTCTATAAAAATCCCCAAATACAGAAACCTATTCCAATTTCAATTTTGCTTGTGATTACTGATTACTTGAATATTCTTATACCTCTTAAGAAAAAAAAAACAACAGAGAGAGATGATCATTGCTTGCATTTGACAGTGTAAAAGAAAATTTAGATTAAACGAAACTACTTGATATAGAATATGCTTTTTTTTAATATTTATACATATTTTAATATATATATATATATATAATAATAATAATAATTTAAATATATTATAAAATTTAAATTAAAAAATGCATTGCAGCCCCTAACTAGGAAGGAAATAATGAAGAATAAACCCTCAAATTAGTCCTGAACTAGTTATCTCTTTCCTATTTTATCCCCAAACTAAATTAATTGCATAACTAGTCCTCCAACATTCAAATACCCATCACATTAGTCTTCCATTATTCCGTCACATTAGTTCTTATTGGAGGACTAATATGATGAATATTTAAAAGTTCAAGGACTAATTTTTATTTTTGTTTACTTTAGGAACTAAGTAGGAGAGAGAAGAAAGAGTGGTTTATTCAAATAATGAAAGATGTGAGATTCTTCTATTACAATTTACAACTATAACTATACTGTATCTGTTTTTTTTTCCTTCTTTTTTTCTAATTCTGTGTTTGGATTAGATTATTTTGCAACAAGCTATAAATTGTGTGCTGGTTAATCTAGACTCCGGAACATTGTGGGTAACATGACAGTCTCTTAAGACCAATCTTTATATGTATTGCTTGTGTTGTGTCAGGTATCAGAATGGATGAGCAATCAAAGGAACCTTCACTTATTTTCCGGTGACATTGCTATTCGTCTTGACTTGATAGCTAAAGTCCGGGGTCTAGATCAAGCAGAGAAATATTTTAATAGCATTTGGAACACTTCAAAAAATTTCAAGGTCTATTGTGCTCTTTTGAATTGCTATGCCCAACACAACTCTGTGGAGAAGGCAGAGGCTATCATGCATGAAATAAAAGAGTATGCTCCAATGCAGGTAACAGACTTAGTATTGAGTTATAATGTTATGTTAAACCTCTATGTTCGGATAAGTAAATATGACAAATTGGATGCTCTGGTTCAAGAAATGAAACAGAAGAATATATGCAACACTTTTGCACTTACTGCCCGGATGAATGCTTATGTGAAAGCAAATGACATAGATGGGATGGAGAAGTTGCTAGCACAGATGGTAGCTGATCCCATGGCTACTGCAGACTGGTTCACATACTCTATTGCAGCAGATGGCTATATTAAAGCTGGAAAATTTGACAAGTCAATAGCAATGTTGAAGAAATCAGAGCAATTGATCCAAGGCAACATGAGGAGGGCTGCCTTTGAATCTCTTCTAACCAAGTATGCTGCTATTGGGAGAAAGGATGATGTGTATCGCATTTGGAATATTATGTGCAAAAACTTCAATATTTCCCACAACTCAAGCTACATCTCTATGTTATCCTCATTATCAAAGCTGAATGACATTGATGGAGCTGAGAGGATTCTAGAGGAATGGGAATTTGGAAATACAAGCTTTGACATCAGAATTCCAAATTTGATGATGACTGCTTATTGTAAGAATGGCCTGTTGGAAAAAGCTGAAGCATATATTCAGAGGCTTTCAAAAGGAAACAGTCAATTAGATGGAAGTATATTGGATCGTTTGGCATGTGGCTATTACAAGTGTAATGATATGGATAAAGCTGTTGAAACAATGAAAAAAGCAATCTCAACAGGTCGACCAGGATGGAGGCCTCACCCGCTTACTTTGGCTGCATGTATTGAGCATGTGAAAGACAAGGGGGATTCTGAATTGGCATTGGAGATGTTTAGGATATGTAGGGAACGAGGTACTTTCTGTGCTGCTACCTGTGATAGATTATTAAGTTATGTGCATGGTGAAATTCCAGAAACAAATGCCTTAAATCTGATGAAAGGAGATTATAATATGAAGACTGATGAAGTTCTGTATGAAGAGAAGCAGCATGAAATGTGAAATTCTCCTCTCCATCCCCCTGTCCCTTAAAATAGTGAAACTCTTGATCTCCTACGTTAGTCCTTCACTTTATTAATGTCATGTATTTTAGGGTTTAAGGTTTAGGAATATTATCAAGGGCGAGTGGGACGGATAGTATTTTGTCCGTATTTGTATCTGTTAAAATCAGTGGGTACGCATGCGGGTAGCAGGTATTCATGATGTCCATAAATATTTAACAATTTAAAAATTATAAAATGAAAAAGAGAGAATGTCACATGATATACTATAATATCATATTATATTAATATTATATAATATAAATTATTATTATATAATATCATTACAAGTTATCATATTCAAAATAATAAAATATCATTACAAAAATTATATGAAATAAATATTATCTCATCATAAAAAAATAAAAAATCTAATATTTTAGTATATTTAATAAAAAATATATTTAATAAGTATGCGGATATCCACGGGACGGATAATATAAGTGGAATTGAAGTATAAATGTTTTTAAAATGTTTTTTTTTAATTCCCATGGGTAATTTAAATTTTAAAATAATTTGAAGTATATTATCTAAATTTAAAGAAAATATAGATTGATGTATATGCATGATACGAATTGATTTGATTTTAAAAGTCTTTCAATGGACGGTAAAACATTCGCTGCAACTGACTTAGGGCTGACAAAGATTAAGCACGGCGGAGGGGAAAAGAAGAAGAAAATCGATCCTTTGATTGGCAAATGTGTAGGGATTCTCAATAACAAGGTCAAATGATGACCCACGTGCAGTTCATATGATTTTTTAAATGATATCCATCTGAGCAGAAAAAATGCCACGTAGGATAGCTGACTATGCATTCTGTTTGCCACGTCAGCTGTTTCCATCCAAAACTGACGGCAGGGACAAAAAAAAAAGAAAATATTTGAAAGGATGGAAAAAAAAGAAAAAATTTTGTAGGGACCAATTTCAAATCTCAATAATTTTACAGGGACCAAATTAATATTTTACCCATAAAAAATATCCATGTCATCTGCCATAGTGTGAGGAGTTTGTCACGTCAGCGTTTTCCATCCAACATTGAACGACAGGGACGAAAAAAAAAATGAAAATATTTCAAAGGATGAAAAAAAAAGAAAAAATTTTGGAGGGACCAATTTCAAATCTGAATGATTTTACAGGGACCAAATTAATATTTTACCCTAATAAAATATCATTACAAAAATTATATGAAATAAATATTATCTCATCATAAAAAAATAAAAAATCAAATATTTTACTATATTTAATAAAAAAATATATTTTAATAAATATGCGGATATCCGCGGGGCGGATAATATAATACTTGTCCCTAATCATTTAATAGATAACCATATATCCTTTACAACGATATATCTCCACATATATGAGTATTTTTGCTATATCTAGATTGGTCATATAAACTTTATTTATAATGTCAAAAGTTTAAATTCTATAGTCTTTTTAAATTTTAAAATTAATATTAAAAGTAAAAATGTTTAAGACATAAAATACTTAACAGTTAACATTATAAATATGAATAAATTGAGGAAATGAGACTTTTCAAATTGTAAAGAAAATTACAAAATAAATTGCATGGTTAAGATACGCTTTCATTTGTATTTATTAATTTAAAATGGTGTATTAAAATCTAAATTTGTAAACTTCAAATGTGTAGGTGTCGTTTGGGGTGGTTGTCAGTTTTCGGTTTTTGGTTTTGAAATCCAAATTTGAAAGCAAAACGTGTTTGGATAAAATGAGGTTGAAATGGTTTTTACACAAGTTTCAAAACCAATTCCTTTACTTTTCAAAACAAAAAAAAAGGTTTATGTTTTCTATTTCAGTTTCATTTTTTCTCTCTCCTATGTTTCTCTCTTCCTCTCTCCCCTGTTTCTCTACTATTTCTCTCCTCCTCTCTCTCCTGTTTCTCTCTCCTCTCTCTATTTCTCTCTCATCTCTCTCTCCTCTCTTTCTCTCTCCTATCTCCTCTCTCTGTTTTTCTCCTCTCTCCTCTGTTTTTCTCGTCCTCTCCTTGCCCCTCTCTCTCCCTTGATTCTCTCGTATTTCTCTCCCTCTCTCTCCCCTATATTTTCTCTCCTCTCTCTCTCCTAACTCCTCTCTATGTTTCTCTCTCCTCTTCTACTTCCGTTTCTCTCTCCTTCTCTCTCCTTTGTCTCTCTCTGTTTCTTCTCTCTCCTCTATTTATCTCTCTTCTCTCCTCTGTTTCTCTCGTCCTATCCCCTCTCTCTGTTTCTCTCTCCTCCTCTATCCTTTGTTTTTCTCCTCTCCTCTCCTCTCTCTCTCCTTTGATTCTCTCTTGTTTCTCTCTCCTCTATTTAACTCTCCTCTCTCCTCTGTTTCTCTCTCCTATCCCCTCTCTCCTCTATTTAACTCTCCTCTGTTTCTCTGTCTTAGAGCACCAGGCTAAAGTTTGGTGTCTTAACTTTTGTCAGAAGTGTTTAGAAATTTTAGTGATGGTCTGGTTTTTTTAGGGTATTAGTTAGGCATAGGTGTTTGTGTAAGCACCATGCTTAACAAATTTTTTATTTTAAATAATAATTGTGTGATGTGTGATTAGTTGATAGGTGAGTTGTGAGGTTTATTTAAGAATTTTTTTTAGAGTTATTGAAATGGAGATAAAAATTGATTGAGTTGCTTAAAATAATAAAATAATATAATAATGAGAGAAAGTATAAAAAATTATAAAATATTAGTTTAAGAATTTTTTTTTAAGATTATTGAGTATAGGAAAAAAAAGGGGGAAATTGCACTCACCTCCCCTGAGATTTGTCTAAATGACAAAGACCTCCCCTCTAGTTTTTGAAATGCAGGAACCTCCCTTCTCATTGACATTGTGAGGATTACCTAGGGATATTAACGAAGCGGAATGGATTATACACTACCTGTATTCATACCTACTAAAATTAATAATTACCCAAGTGGGTAACGTGTATTCACGAGTATCCATTAATATCTAGGAATTCAGAATTTATAGAAAAAAAATGACATATAAAATATTATGGTATCATATTATATCAATTTTAACATTATATAATTTTATTACAAGTTAATGTATTGAAAATATTATTATAAAATAATAAAATTAAATTTTATCTCATCATGAAATAATAAAATATCTTAATATTTTAATATAGTTAATAGAAAATATATTTTAATGAGTATGTGGGTACCCGCCGGACGAGTAGTATAATATCTGTCTCCAGTCATTTAATAAATATGCGATTACTCATCGCTGGTATATCTACGAATATCCACAACTACGAGTTTTTTTATCATTCTGCTTTAGGCAAGGGAGGTGAGTGCATTTCAAAAACTAGAGGGGAGGTCTTTGTTATTTAGGCAAACCTCAGGGGAGGTGAGTGTAATTTTCCCAAAAAAAAAATGGGGGAGGGGCATCAATTTCTTGGAAATCTTGAAACCCCTAAACCCTAAGCTGGGTTTTACTCTCCCAGCAGCGACAAATGAAAATGATGAAGCTCATTGGCTCAAAATGGAAGCTTTACAACGCCCCACCCCGTCTCTTTCATTTTTCTTCTTCTTCTTCAATCCCAAGCGATTCCCTCTTACTTCGAATGTCCAGGGCCGGAGACCCCAACATCTCCGTGACTCCTCTCCTTGATCAATGGGTTCAAGAGGGCAGAGACATCAAGCACTCTGAGCTCCAGTTTTTCGTCAAACAACTCAAAGCCAATCGTCGCTTCCACCATGCCCTTGAGGTTCAACGCTCCTCTTTCTCTTTTTCTTTGAAAATTCCCAACTACAGAAAGTTATTCCAATTTCAATCTGGTTTGTAATTATTGATTAGTTGAATTTCTTATCTGAAAGAAAAAAAAATGAGATGAATTCAGTGCTTGTATTTATAAAAGCAATCATTTTCTAAAATAACCATTTCCAGAACCACAACATTTCGGTTGATATGATAGTATTTAAGCCCAATCATCATTGGATCATTGTTTCGGTTGTGTCAGGTATCAGAATGGATGAGCAATTTAGTCTCCGGAGACATTGCCTCACGCCTTGACCTGATAGCTCATGTCCGGGGCCTAGATCAAGCAGAGAAATATTTTAGCAGCATTTCAGACACATCAAGAGATTTCAAGGTTTATGGTACTCTTTTGAATTGTTATGCACAACACAACTCTGTGGAGAAGGCAGAGGCTATCATGCAGAAGATAAAAGAGTACGATCCTAAGCAGGTACCACGCTTAACAAAGAATTATAATACTATGTTAAGGCTCTATGCTCGGATAGGTCAATATGAGAAATTGAATTCTTTGATGCAAGAAATGAAAGAGAAGAACTTATGCGACGGTTTTTCGTATAATATTCGGCTGAATGCTTATTTGACAACTAATGACATAGATGGGATGGAGAAGTTACTAGATCAGTTGGAAGCTGATCCTGTGGCACCTGTGGACTGGGTAATATTCTGTATTGCAGCAGATGGCTTTACTAAAGCTGGCCAATTTGAGAAGTCATTGGCAATGTTGAAGAAATCAGAGAAATTAATCAAAGGCAAGATGATGAGAGTAGCCTATGAATCTCTTATAATTAAGTATGCTGCTATTGGGAAAAAGGATGATGTGTATCGCATTTGGAATATGTGCAAAATGTTGAAACCTTCCCGCAATTCAAGTTACATCTCTATGTTAACCGCATTATCAGAGCTGAATGACATTGATGGAGCTGAGAGGATTCTAGAGGAATGGGAATCCGGAAATACATGCTTTGACAACAGAATTCCAAATGTGATGGTGAGTGCTTACTGTAAGAATGGTATGCTGGAAAAGGCTGAGGCATGTATTGCGAGACTTTCAGAAAGAAAAAGTGATTTAGATGGAAGTGTATGGGATAGTTTGGCACGTGGCTATTACGAGTTTAATGATATGAATAAGGCAGTTGAGACAATGAAGAAAGCAGTCTTGGCAGGTAAACAAGGATGGAGATGGAGGCCTTACCCGTTTACTTTGGCTGCATGTATTGAACATGTGAAAGACAAGGGAGATTATGAGCTGGCATTGGAGATTCTTAGGATATGTAGGGAACAAGTTACTTTCTCTGCTGCTACCTATGATAGATTATTAAGTTATATGCATGGTGAAATCCCTGAAACAAATGCCTTAAATCTGATGAAAGAAGATTACAATCTGAAGACTGATGAAATTCTGGATGGAGAGAAGCAGCATGAAATTGAAATGTAACTCCAGGGAGAGGTCAGCTACTCAATTAACATGTAATTCGCCTCTTCTTCCACCTTGTCCCCCAAAATAATGAAGCTCTTGATGTCTGTTTTAATTGGTAAATATTGTTATATCTTAGCAGTTTAGTTACACTATCCTTTTTATATAAATAAAAATTTCTGTCTGGGCACAATTTCTTATGCAAGTTTGCTTCATCTTTATCTTTATGCTGAGTGGTTAACAATTGAAAATGAAGTGATATATATTTTTTTTTGAAAGCAAAAATGAAGTGATATATTTAGATATATGAAATTAGGAAAATTTTGATAAGGATTATTTAAATAGCTGACATTTATAAATGAAGTTCAGTCTCAAGGTTGCTTTGGGTCAGATCCTTTCTTGATGTCGACAAGGGCAAGGTCACTCCGAGCTATAAGATCAACCAGGCAAGGTCAAAGATTCGTAAGGCAACTCCTTGCTCAAAATAATCGATTATTTTGTGTGATTTGATACTAAAATCGATTATTTTGTGTGATTTGATACTAAAATCGATTATTTTGTCAAAATAATCGATTATTTTGTGTGATTTGATAGAAATAATCGATTACTTTGTATCAAAAATCGATTATTTTGGTCCTATTTCTCACCTATTTCACTCACACCAAACAACCTACTTTCACATTTCTCTTCTATTTCTCACCCATTTCACTCACACCAAACAACCCTTATTTCTCCTCTATTTCACCTCTACTTCTCTTTCCTCCCACTTCTCTTCTACCCATTTCTACAATATCACCAAACAAAGCATAAGAGTTGTTTGTTGTCAAGCTAACACAATGATGCCAGGGAGAACATGAGTGTTTGATGAGGATTGGTTATGTGAAATGATTGGAAATCTTTCTTTTGTTTTGTCTGATTATTGTTTTTTCAGTGCAAGTGACCACTTTGGAAGGTTCCACATACTCTACAATTGTGACGTAGTTGTTTTTGCGCTCCACCCCTACTTGGTTTACCCCCTCCTTCCTGTTCTTCATCTTGCATCCTTCACTGTTCATCTTCTCATCACGTGTTTTGAGCAAACATATAAATATCGTACATGATATGCACACTAATCCAAATGTATGTAAATTATAATGATAGATATTATATTTCGTTATTAAGAGGGATCAATTAACGTAGAAAATTGAAAAGTGTTAATTTTGAAGAGAAAGTGGATTCAGAATGTAATTGAAGTGAATAACTGAAATGAATGAATAGGGATGGAAACAAAAAAAAAAGTGCTATATATATTGTAATTAAAGTCATATTTTAAACAATATTAAGGCTCAGTTTGGATTTTTTTGGTAAGTGGCTCAGTTTGAATTGATTCACATAAAAGAGCTTACTAGAGTAGCAAATAAAATGAAGGTAAATTGCATCCAACTTTTTTCATAAGTTGGAATTATTTTTTACTACTCAATTTTTTCAGAAGCTAAATGAGAGAGGTTATGAAAAAAAAATGAAGTTACAAAAACTAATTTCAACTTATGGAAAATAATTGGATTCATTCTACATTCTTCGTTCATTTTTTCTTCTCCTATAACTTCTAGAAAATTTTATCCAATTTGTCCCTAAATATATAATATAAATATTTTGTTATTTTAAAAATTGAATCAATAGTGGTTGATTCAAGTAGTACATATTTAATTCTTCCCTCTTAAACAGGTTGTGTGTAGATAAATTTTTTGTTAGGAGAGTTATTTTACCATAACGTGGATGTTCAACCATAATTGCCTTGGCAGAGTTTCTCAAAAATTAATAAAATCATTAATCCTAACACACACAGTCCAACATAACTTTTATATATAAATCTTAAACCATTATTTTTTGTGAATAGATCTTCTCTTGCGGTTAGCTACGGAATAGTTAAAAAGCAGTAACCGCGTATAACTACGGAAATTTTCCACAGCTATTCCGTCGGTATTTCTAGCTTTACTTGCTGTAGAGGATCCCGACCCTTGTTTTTCTTGGCTTAAATACATTTTTGGTCCCCATATTTTTATAGATGAGTGATTTTGGTCCCCCTAGTTTTAATTGCTCAATTTTGGTCCCTGTATTTTTGTAAATGGGTGATTTTGGTCCCCTAGTTTTAATTGCTCAATTTTGGTCCCTCTTCTTTAAAAATTGAACAAATCTAATCCTATCGTTAGCCTCCCATTAATATTTAGCAGAGTTTGCTAACATGAATTTAATTTTGTGACATGTAAACACATGACAAAGATTATTATTTAATTTTATCTCTTAATTTGTTTAAACGTATAATCAAAGCTTGCAGATTTCAATTCGCTTTCGATTTCATTTTCAATTTCATTTCATGCCCAATGAGATTTCAGTTCGCTTAGTTGATGGTTGAAGCAGACCCGCAATTGTTTTAATTTTGGGACTTGTATTCGCTTTATTGTTTTTTGAGAAAATTGGAGTGTAATAGTGGGATTTTGTTTTATAATTTGGTTTTATCATTGTATTAAATTATGTAGAATCTGATTTTATATTTTGATTTTTTGTTTAAAAAAATTAAGAGATAAAATTAAATAATAATCTTTGTCATGTGATAGTTTACACGTCACAGAAATTAAATCCATATCAGCAAATTCTGCTAAATATTTAATAAGAGACTAACGATAGGATTAGATTTGTTCAATTTTTAAAGAAAAGAGACCAAAATTGAGCAATTAAAACCAGGGACTATTTAAAAAAGTATAGGATCAAAAATGTATTTAAGCGATTTTTTCTTTTGGTCTGTCCCTCCTGGGCTCCCATGACTTCAATATGTGCAGCGTGCAAAGCAGAAAAGAAGAAAATACTTGCGAGGCAGGGACATCGATTTCTTCATGCTTTGAACTCTGCAAACCCTTAAACCTCACCCTGTGTTTTACTTTCCCATTTGCAGCAGCAAAGAACAAAAAATGATTAAGCTCATTGGATCAAAATTGAGGCTTTACAACACTCTACCTCGTTGCTTTCACTATTCCTCTTCGACCCCAAGCGATTCCCTGTTCCTTCGAATTTCCAGGGCTGGAGACCCCAACTTCCCCGTCACTCGTCTTCTTGATCAATGGGTTGAAGAGGGCAGAGATATCAAACATTCCGAGCTCCAGTTTTTCGTCAAGCAACTCAGAGTCTATCGTCGCTTCAACCACGCCCTTCAGGTTCAACGCTCCTCTTGTTCTCTTTATCTATAAAAATTCCCAAATATAGAAATCTGTTCCGATTTTAATTTTGCTTGTGATTAGTTGAATATTCTTATCTTCAGAAAAACAAGTTAGATGGATTCCAATTTGATTGTGAATTTTTCTTTAAAAAGGAAAAAAAATATATAAATATATATTAAGATGATGGTGTAAAACAAAGTATAACCTTACTATGGATCAATGATCACAAGGTTTTGTGCATGTTTGGTTCCCAGTTGTGTACAATGCATAATCAATTCCACAGAATTTTAATCACTTCTGTCTAACTGTCTAACGTGTTTTGTGTGCATCACTCATTTAGTCATTTTCAACCATTTATTCTAAAATCAATTCTGCTCGATTGTAAATCAGGCACTTTATAGTTCTTCGTAACTGCATTACAATCACAATTAGGCCACCACATAAGCCTTATTGAACGATTGTGGCTTAACTGCAAGTGCAATTCTAATATAGTAAAACTTTAGAATTACCTTATTTTAAAATAAAAGGTTATTTTTCCAGGACATGCTATAAATTGTATGCTCATGTCATGGGATGGTTGTTTTGCTTGTGTCAGGTATCAGAATGGATGAGTAATGAAAGGAACCTTCATTTCGTGTCCGGAGACATTGCTATTCGTCTGGACTTGATAGCTAAAGTCAGAGGCCTAGATCAAGCAGAAAAATATTTTAGCAGCATTTCAGACACTTCAAGAGATATTAAGGTCTATGGTGCACTTTTGAATTGCTATGCACAACACAACTCTGTAGAGAAGGCGGAGGCTATCATGCAGAAAATAAAAGAGTATGCTTCCAAGCATGCAATAGATTTAGTAGTGAGTTATAATGTTCTGTTAAAGCTCTATGCTCGGATAGGTCAATATGAGAAATTGGATGCTCTGATGCAAGAAATGAAAGAAAAGAATATATACAACAGTGTCAAACTTACTACTTGGCTGAATGTTTATGTGATCACTAATGATATAGATGGGATGGAGAAGGTACTAGCGCAGATGGAAGCTGATCCCCTAGCAACTGTGGACTGGTTCACATACTCTACTGCAGCAGATGGCTATATTAAAGCTGGCCAATTTGAGAAGTCATTGAAAATGTTGAAGAAATCAGAGCAATTAATCAAACACAAGAAGAGGAGGGCTGCCTATGAATCTCTTCTAACTAAGTATGCTGCTATAGGAAAAAAAGATGATGTGTATCGCATTGGAATATTATATGCAAAAACTTGAATGCCTCCCGCAGTTCAAGTTACATCTCTATGTTAACTGCATTATCAAATCTGCATGACATTGATGGAGCTGAGAGGATTCTAGAGGAATGGGAATCCAAAAATACATGCTTTGACATCAGAATTCCAAATGTGATGGTGGGTGCTTATTGTAAGAATGGTATGCTGGAAAAGGCTGAAGCATATGTTTTGAGGCTTTCAAAAAGAAAAGGTGAATTGGATGGAAGTATATGGGATCGTTTGGCTCGTGGCTATTACAAGTGTAATGATATGGATAAAGCTGTTGAAACAATGAAGAAAGCAATCTTGGTGGGTAAGCAAGGATGGAGGCCTTACCCGTTTACTTTGGCTGCATGTGTTGAGCATGTGAAAGACAAGGGAGATTCTGAGTTGGCATTGGAGATTCTTAGGATATGTAGGGAAAGAGGTACTTTCTGTGCTACTACCTATGATAGACTATTAAGTTATGTGCATGGTGAAATCTCAGAAACAAATGCCTTAAATCTGATGAGAGGAGATTATCATCTGAGGACTGATGGAAGTGCCGGATAGAGAGAAGCAGCATGAAATGTAGCTCCAGGGGGAGGTCAGCTACTGAATTAACCTGAAATTCCCCTCTCCTTCCCCAAAATAATGAAGCTCTTGATGTCTATTTTTTTGTGTTAGCTACGGGTATCTCTTATTACCAAGGGCAATCTTGTTCAGGCTTACTTACAGTTAAGTCTCCTCACCCTTTCCAAAGAATGTGTTTAGTGGGTATAGAACTTGAGAGTTCTTCCCATAATCTCAATCTGCATTATGAAGTGCATTCACTATCCTTTTATATAAAATTTTCTACAAGAGCACAATTTTCTATGCAAGTTCGCATCATCTTTATCTTTTCATTAAGTGGTTAAAAATTGCAAATGAAGTGATATATTTGATGTTAAAAGTTATACCTATTAGTCTATACATCTTTTTTTCAATAATTTTTTTTTCAAGACCATAATTTTTCTTCACGGGTGACTTTAATGCTTGAGTTGGGTAAGAATTAGTTTTGAATTTGATTTACTAAAAGAACTAGTATCTTAGCCCGCACATTAAATATATTTTTATATCATTAAAACTGAATTTATAATAAATTAATATTTAAAAAATTAGAATAATTTTGGATAACTATTCAATTTTAAAGAGAGACAAATGATACATATGAGAGAGAATTGAGTAAGTTCTTCATATTTAAGAATGAGAATCCATATTTAATTGAAGGTGGATAATTTAATTAAATATTAAGTAGTAGAATATTAAAATTTGGAGATAAAGAATGAATTAAGTGTAAATATTAAAATTTAAAGGGAACTCTATATATTCATTACATAGGATAAAGAAAAAACAAAATAGCAATTACATTCTTGTATAACAAGTTCCCATAGCATCATCACATAGAGGGGAAGATAGACAAGTTGGAGGCACCGGTAAAATCGTGGTATCACTTATGGCGTTTGCACCTAATTTTGCCAAAAAGTCTGCACATTTATTGATTTTTCTGTAAGTGTGGACGAATGAAGTAAACTAATCTCTGAAGATCAAATCGCTGATATCAAAATAATCGGAGCATATTTATGGAGGCAAGGTATTTTGCCTTGGATCAAAGATAATGCTTTCGTACAATCTGATCTACAACTGACATTTCTAGCACCAATATTCTAAGCTATTGTTAACTCAAGCAATATAGCTAGGAGTTCAACTTCCAGGTTGTCAGCAAAGCTAATATGTCCACTGAAACTTATCACCCATTCGCCTTTATGATTTCTAACAAGACCCCCATAACCTGCTCTACCAGGATTTCCATATAAACTTCCATCTACGGTCCGTGCCACTTCGTCTAAGGAAGGAGAAACCCAACAAACCAACTATTCCATATGAAAATAAACATAATAAGAAAGTGAAAGAATAAGTTCAAACAAAAAGTTTGTTATAATATTTCACATATTAATTAGTAGCAACCAACCACCAAATTACCACTTAGAAATTCCAATATACACAATCACAAAAATTTGGCTCAGTTAAGCGTTGGGGAAATAAAAAAAACTAACTATAATGTTTTTGATGGGTTACACCACTAAGAATGACGAGAAAGAGAATAACGGAAAAAGATCTGTATCAACATCAACAAGTAAAAAATGAAATGATTGTATGTGAAATGACTAGGATACAAATATGTTTAGTGAATTATATTAGTAACATCCCAAATTTTTACAAAAATTGAATTTAAGAATTTGAACAATGTTACAAAAATAATTTATGAATAATATAGAAAAAGAATAGGTCAAAATATGTAAATATGAATATATTTATAAAGATAAGGTATTTAAATCTTAATTTTGGTAGAGTCAAATTAAATTACACTTTATCATAATAAATATAGTTTTTTTTCTCTAAATGATAAAAAATTAAAATAAATACTTACATAACTATAAAAAATTAAAATTAACTTTATTCAAAATATATGCTTTTTTTCTAAGTAAATATAAATTTTATAAATAAGAGTACAATGGGTACTCTAACCCGAATACAAAGCTAATGTGAATTAGAACTAGTCCCAACAATTAACAGAATGACTAGAAAATACAAAGAAGACAATACACCAAGCATAAAACCAGTAGCATAACAACAACCAACAGGAAAAAATTATGATCATCAAACCACAAGACCTTTGAAATTCGGCACAGAGACAAGCAGGATGATGGTGTAGATGCCCAAGATGAGAAAGGATAATCAAAATCAATATCCTTAGATTTCAACCACTTCCAACTCCTGACTTTGATTAGATCAAGTACTTCAGCAGATGTTTGAATTTTAGCAGATAATATCGTGTCATTCCTAGCAAGCCACAAAGACCAAATTGTTGACATCCAGACTATATACCACCGAAGTCGATTTCTTTGAGCACAAAAGGGAAGGCCCACAAACTGAGCAAAGTTACCTGACCATTATTATGCAAAACAACAGATAATCCAAACCAATCCAAACACAACATCCAAACATGGTAAGTAAAATGGCACTCAAACAATAAATGAGAAGTAGTTTCAATAGTTGTATCACACCAAACACAACTACCAACCGAAGTAATAAGACTTTCCTTTTAATTAAAGTTTGCTTGGATGGTATTCTGTCTAGCAAGACTCGCCAGGCAAAACCAGCCACCTTTGATGGTACCAAACTTGACCAGAGAGAATTTCTGCAAAAATACTATCTCTAACAATAGCACTATAAGCAGATTGCACCGTATACACCTCTTCCGGAACTGCCTTCCATCTCCACCTATCTTTAAGATCAGGATGTAACACCATTAAATTCAAATCAGCCTGTAACAAATTGAGTTGTTCAATCTCCCATTGAAAAAGACTTCTTCGCCAATGCCAATTCCAAACAATTCCCCCATGCCTCCAAGCAACCATTTCAGCCACCAACACATCTTTATTGACCTCAATAGAAAATAATCTTCTATATCGCTCACAAAATGAAACCGGACCACACCATATATCCTAAAAGGAGATGTATGTTGCCCACCCCCCACTACTCTAATGCAATTACTAGAAAACCACTCATGAGAGTACACTGCATCAGCCTCAATACTCCATAAGTCTGACCACCACTTAGACCCCTTCACCCCAATTCCGACACTACTTCCCAAGGCCCCCCATATATAGAGCTCAACACCCTATTCCACAACCTACCTTATCCCTTCAAAATATATGCTTGATTTATGTTATATTTATGGTAAAGGTTATAAGTTTATTTGCTATATGATTTGGTGCATTGCATCTATATGCCCTTTTCACATCATGTTTAGATTATGCTTACGGGGATTTTAGTCTCACTATGTGGTTACAATCTAGATTTGTATGAATAAAATTAACATCTTTCCATCACTTGGGAGATACAAATTAGTCTTGTGGGTCGGGTCGTTTCAATTGTATTTTAATGTAATATAAATGTTTTAGTTGGAAGTTTAACATGACTACACGGGAATAAACCGATATATATAAAAACCGATTTTACTACATTGTAGTGTGCATTACAACATGTATATATAAAATCAATTTTTCTAACATGCGCAACCTTGCACAGGATAATAAATAAAAAAGTGGAAAGGTTTTATTGGAAATTACAACAATCACAACACTCGGTGCATTGGTAATATTAAAAATTGTAATGTCCAATAAAACATTTCCACTTTTGATTTATTATCATGTGCAAGGTTGCACAAGTTAAAAAAACCGATATAAAATTGCTATAATATACTAAGAAAAGTACTTGAGTTTTGTGATTCAGAGGAGGAGTAGCGTTGTCTTGGTAATTAAGCGAGTTCGAATCCCAACAACTTTTTGAATTTTAATATGCGCATCATTCCATTCCTGACTGAGTCATTCCTAGTTCCAAAGAGATTTACCGGTTCTGACCGGTTTAACGGCCAAAGTAAATACGCATAACTAGATATAAACTCGTGCGTTGCGCGAAATTTTTAAAATATTTTTTAAAGATAACTAAATAAATTAAAAGTAAATACGCATTTCAGTTTTTACAAATTAAAAGATAATAGATGTATGAAAATTAATTGAGCATTTTTTAAAAATGAACTTATAGTTATGGAAAAATTGTATTTACTAACATCTTTGAGTAATATATTAATGCTTTGGTATAGATTGTAAGCCATTTTATACATTTTTTCAATAAAAATCTTGTGTCAGGTGAACAATAATTATGTGAGTGCAATGCAATTTTGGTGAAATATTATTTATTTTATTATTTTTTAAAATTGTATACAAACAATATATTGACATATATGAAATCATGAAAGAATGATTGAATTATATGAATTATTCTTGTTTTACTTTGTGCTTTTATATTTATATATATATATATGAAAAAATGCACATTTTACTGAAATGGTGTTGGAAAAATATAATAATTATCTAAAATTATTTACAAAATCAAAAGCTTCAATATTTTTTAATAAATTAAAAACTAACTTCGTCAAATAATTTCAATATAAAAATATATAATAAAGTTTTTTTAATGTCTAAACAAACGTATACTAAAGCTACACAATTACAATGAAATGATGAGAAAGTAACATGAATGCTAATTCTAACTATCATTTGACATAAATGTTAATTGTGCAAGTAGATTTGAGAGATGGATTGCAAGCAAAGAATATAGAGGTGACACCTCATATTTTCCTTAACATGGCAAATATAGAGTTATGTGACATTAAGTGAAGTGAAGTGTCAATACATTATTACTCGACCCAGCTTTAATATAGATAATAGATACATAATTCATAATAGATTGTAATCAATTACTCACACCTTCAACTAATCCATCATCCTAATCAACTACTCTCTCACTCCTTCGACTAATCACTATCCACAATCTTACGGTAATTCCCCTTTTTAATTTTTTTCAATTTTCAAATTTTTTATTGTTTTGTTTATCATTATTTATTCTTTTTAAGGTTTCTATTTTTTGATTTTCTGAATTTTTATTGTAAATATTTTTTTATTTTGAATCTTTTAATATTATTTTTTGTTATTTTTATTTTTCTGATTTTTATTTTATTTTATAAATTACTAAAAAAATGAAAATGAAAATTTAAAATAAAAGATAATTGATACCAAAAATTAAACTTGAGGTTGAAAATACAATCCAAATAAAATTTGGTACTCACAACTAGTATTGTTGTATATTATCTTTTGAGACTTTTTTAAAGAGAATTATATTCATACGTATACAACAATCTTGTATAATTATAAAAGAGATAGAAATAGAAAAGAGGTAAGTTTGAGATATGATGAGCATGGGTGATACTTATATCATGGAGGGAGATTGAGAGAAAAAGTATATTGTGTGAGTTGTAAGATTTTTTGTACGGATAATTTATCTCTTTTTTATTTTTTTTTAATATTTTTTAGATACTTTGAGTTAAAAGCATCTATTTTCTTAACAATTATATATTCTCGATAGCATGATATTGTTAAATATTCTAAATTTATATTTTATCAACGTGGATATCACAAATTAAAGTTGTTACAATATATTTATCAATAATTAATATATTAAAAGTGATTAACTGAATATCCATTTTTCACTTACATTTTCCTAAATTTCAATATTTTTTTATTAATTTATTCATATTCTATATATATTCTTAATTCTTACTAATATGGTGATCCGTGCGTTCACACGGAAAAGTTTTGGTTTTTGGGTTTACGTTAAAAAAAATTATATAATATTATTTTTGAAATTTGAAAGGATTAGTTTAATTTTTGCAATAACATATTAAGTGAATAAAATTATGGTCAAATTAAATGATTTGTAAAATACCAAATAACACAAGTTAGTGAAAATAAAGTCCATATTTGCATAAATAAATACCACAAAATTGAAACTAACCAATTTATACTCATATTCAAAATAGAAATTCCATTGTAGCCTACAAAAATACAATACCACTTGAAATAAATTAAACATTGGGCAAAAACCTCTTTATAAATAACATATTTTGTAGAGGAGAAAGTATTTTCATCTTCATCTAGGATCAATATTTTTAGACCTTTTTCTTGACCTCACTCTGGAGACTGCAACTTATATAACTCCCCATGTGTAAACACTGGTTGTGGAAGAAAAAGACCAATATGCGACAAAGAATGGCATTGACTTTTATTAATGGTCATTCCAAAACACAAGGATAATGGAAATTGCCTTCTTTAAAATATGAATGGAATTTTGGATCTGAAGAAACCATATTCATTCTTGGAATATATATCTTGTCTCTAATATTGGTTCCAGTGATAACTATTACACCAATAATATTTTTTCCTAATTCATTAATTATCATCCTTGTACCATTACATAACCCAGCAAACTGATCAATATTCCTTAGTAGCATAACTGGAACATCAGCTTTTAATTTCATTTTGTGATTTGGAACACCTGAACACTTTATATCATTCAAAAAATTTGTAGTGAACCATTCTCCCCTAATGTCAGAATCTTCATCTGATGAACAAAGATTGAGTTTGACTTGTTTAACTCATTTAAAATTTCAATATTTTTGCTTTTATGAAAAATTTCTTTAATTTTTTTAAGTTTATGAATTTAGTATTTAATAAATAATAATATTAAATGTAGGCATGACAATTAAACTCGAACCCGCAGGTAATGACCTGTCCCCGCCTCGACTTTGACGGGGAAAACTCGTTTTGACCGAGTTCAAGTAAAGTCCGACCCTAACCCCACCCCGCCTCAAACGCGAATCCTCCCTGATATAAAAATTAAATGATTTTAATTATACTAATAGTTAATTAAAGACAAATTTATATATTTTTCTTAAAATATAATATAATTCTTAGTTTCTTATTTTTTAAGATTTAAAATGTGAATATTTACCTATTATTTGAATTAAAATATATCAAATATATATGACTTATTTAAAAATATGTATTTAAGTTATTAAAAATAAAGAAAAAATAAAAAATAGAGAATGTGATATCCTCGCAGGTTTTCCCGAACCCGACGGGGACCCGCGGGGATGGGGTTGAGTTTCATAATTTCATATCCACTCTCTTTAAATCTGAATATGCCTCGACTTTTACGACGGTGGAAATGGGGAGAGTTAGCAAAACCCGCCCCGTCCATGCCTAATTAAACGATTATCTAAAAATTGAAATATATTCTTAATATATGGTATGTGTAGTTAAAAAAATTTAGAATATTAATTTCAAAATCCAATGCATAACTTCTTCACTAATATAAGAAATATTTCAATACTTTTATATATATAATATATAGAGAATATTTCTTTTACTTTATTATTATTTTATTATTTATTTTAAAAATAAACTTATATTAGTTTAAATTTTTACTAATCTTAACTTACTGTTATTATTTATATCAATATTAATTAGTTATTATATATAACAAACGAGCTATTTGTGAGCCCTTAATGTCAAACTTGTAAAGTTTGACTTAACTCATTTAAATAATCGATTCCAACTTTAAGTTTGAGTTTGTTTGTTTAATTAAACAAATGAACTTGGATGTCATGTGTTAGCATTTTCCATGATCTGAAAAAATGATTATTATTAACCCTACTTAGTTATATATTTAAATATAAAGTAAAAAAAATCACAAATAGGTAGTTTTGAAATATATTTTTAATCTATAATATATAAACTCTATTATATGGAATTAATGTATATACACTGACAGTGTAAAAAAAATTTATACGGTCACCCAATGATGTGATGTCACATCACTTATTGAGTTTAACAACACATGAGGTGTCATGCTCATTAAATGATGTGGCAACTTATTATTAGATGACTGTGTAAAATTATTTTACATTGTCAGTGTATATTAATTAAACTCTTATTATATATATAATTATATATGATATTATTTATTAAATAATTTAATTAATTAATTTGTGTGTGTGCGGGTATAAGGCTGGTCGGGCACTATAGTGTTCGCGCCCACGCCTATCCCCCATAAAAAATTACGAGCTAGCTATTACATGTATTCGTGTCTATACCCACTTAGCAAGTTTTTACCCTGCCTATTATCGATAATTTTTGTGAGTGCCCATATGGCCTTGACTCAATTTTTATCCCTAACCATATACTCCTCGCGTTTTATTATGATAAAAAATTGATTTAATTTTATAATGTACGCTATCAAATTTTTTAATATCAAATTTAGGGTTAAATGTACTTTTGGTCCATCAAAATATAGCGAAATTTGGTTTTGGTCCCTCATTTATTTTTTCATTGATTTTGGTCCTCTATTTTAAAAAAAAAACGTGATCTTAGTCCTTGTCGTTAGTTATATTCCATAAAGTGATGACATACCAATATTTCTTGTAAATTTTTCTATAGATTTTTGTACAACAGAACAAAGAAAGATTATAGCAACTTTTTGATATAAAAAATTTGGGGTTTTTTGAAAATTTACTACAAATGACTTTTCTAGAGAAAAAATTATAAAAAAAATTCTGTGAATTTTTACCAAGAAAAAGTCGTGGTATGGTTGTTAAAGTAACTTAACGAAGTATAATTACATAAAGACGACTAAAAGCACATTATTTTAAAAAATTGAGGACCAAAACCAATGAAAAAAGATGAGAGACTAAAACCAAATTTCACTATGTTTACAGGGACCAAAAACATATTTAACCTTGGTTTACTATGAAATCACGTTTCAAACGTGGATCGGGGCTAACGTTACTCTCAATAGCGTTTATTGGATCCACGTTTGAAACGTGATATTTGGATAAGCCAAACACACACTTAGTTCTTTACATATAGTCATCATATACACCAAAATGGGTACATGTAATCTCTTTTAAGACGTAGAGATCACCGAAATGAGTTTTGTCTCTCCCAACAAAATTCTTTACACACACACTGTCAAAGATTGAACCCTGTCAAGATGTTTAAGGGACCCGTTATCGGCCAACTGTGCCGGATTTTGTTGGTTTTATAGGATTTTTTATACTAAAATATTAACTTGACGTTTATAACAAAGTTCAATCATCATAGAAATTAAAGAAAGAGTAAATAAATACTTAAATTATTGAAAAAAATTAGAGGATCAACGATGTGATACGAGGACCAAAGTTTTAAATCATGGTTAGTCACCACAATTACAACCGCAACATTATAGTTTTAGAGGTATCGGTGACCACATCACTATTGTAATTAAAATCGCATCGGTGGTGTTTGTTCACACATATGAAGGATTGTAACATAACATAATTGCGATCAACTACAACCACAAATTAAAATCTTATAAGCACCAAAGAAAGTAAGATTGAGAAGAAGAAGCAGAATCAAAGTTGAACTTTTGTGGCCTCATGTAACAGGCTGATGAATGGTGATGGTATGTGCACCGTTTATTATCTTCATCTATCATCCACAGCTTAACTTATGATACACAGCTTGGAAAGTATAGTTTGAAAACGAAATATTTCCTTTTCAAGTTTTATAAAAGACAAATTTATATGGAACATCATTCTTTGGCACTCCAAATTCGGCCTCCTGAAGATGGATAAGGAAGGAATGCTCTCTCTGAAACTTAGCAGCTCAGCTTCCACGACATGAAGGATTGGGACCAGAAGTCATTTTCATTTTGATAAAAATCGTTCAAAGCAACCTTCTATAATCACGGAAAGCCACCTTGCTCCCATCCAAGTCCCCACCTCATACATTATAATTTTCTGTCATGACTTAAGTCCATCAGGAGAGTCTAACCCAACAAACTAGTCCATTAGATAGGAGAATCCATGGCTTAAGTATCACATTGGGTGTCTTATTCTACTCAATGTGAGGCTCATGACATTAACGCCCCCTTTAAGAGCTGACGTCTATAGCGGCTTTCATTCTATTGAAATTGACTCGATGATAACTCTTTCCGTTTTTTTTTTTGCGGCTTCACTCACATGTCAATATTCATTTTTTTTACATCTTAATCTTGTCTATAAGTATCTATGTTTGTAGCCTAACTCTCAATGAAGACACTAATTGTTATGACTTAAGCCTACGATGAGAGCCAACCCAAAAAATTGGTCAATTAAGTGGAAGAGCCTCATGACTTGAGTACCACAATGAGTGTCTTATTTCACTCAATGTGAGACTCATAACATTTTCATGAAATTAAAATAATGAAAGAGTTTTTAAGAAAAGGAAATAAAAACAAACTTCTCTAACCACATGATAATTTACATTAAGATTTTCCTGTCAATAACCAATTTACAATTACTGTGGCATGACTTGGTCGCTATTTGGAGCCCACTTTCCTATTTTTATGAATGCTCAATTTCCTTCCTATTGTACTCATAAACTCAGTATGAACCAATGCACTCAAAGCTTTTATAGTTTTCTTATTTATTGAGACTTTATTTTCCAACAATAACAAGTTAGAAAAACTAAACTTTGTATTTCATTATGAAAAATGTCCTTGCATCCAAAACATGATTATGATATTTTTCAGTTTTTGCTAGCATTAATTTTAATTACACAATTAAATTAAACGCCTTTATTGTATGGACCAGAGCTATTTGTACCTTCCCAAGCAACTGGATAAGGCATAGCTTCTAAGGACAACCTTTACAGGCATCATATGCCAGCCCTTAACAATAAGGAAAGCAATTCCATCCTAAATCTGAATAAAATATGCAAGCAACCTAAAGAACTACCCTCTTATTTCTCCTTCTTTTGTCGTTAGAAGAGTGAGGTATTTAACTTCCATAAGTATTAGTTTGGTTTGTAACAAGATGAAAGGCCAAAACAAAAATACCAAGTATAGTTATACAAACATTTTTTCATATATAAGCTCAAGGTGAGACTGGTAATTACACATATCTCAGCAATAATTGGCAACTTCCCTAACGTGAAATACATCTAGCTGAATCAGCACACTAAATGCATACTATACAAGGATATATACTATTACTAAAGGTGAAAAATGAGATAGCAGTCAGAATAAGAGAAGACACGAAATAAGACAGCAAAGGAGGAAAAAACAGATTCTGTTGAGTGATTTATCAACTTGCATAAAATGCCTTCTGATCCTTGGGTTACTGTTGTTCCCTGAAAGATTATATGTATATAAGTTTGCCACCTGATTACCAAAGACCCCTGCATATATCATCTCACCAAAGATGCCAAATGTGTTATGTAGTGAACCACCACTTGTGCTAAGCATTGGTGAGGTGTAACTGTTTGGAACTGAGTTGAATTGCTGAGGATGATAACTTTGAGAAGTATATGATCTGGGACCCCGGGGTCTTTGTGGTATAACAGATCCTACTTGATGGGACTTCCCTTCAGAAGCTATTGTGGTCTGTCCACGGCCATATAATGGAACTAGAGATGATTGAGAAACTTCTGATTTGCATACTGGACATTGAGGCTTTTGCTCTTCCTCATCTTCTGAAGTTACACTTCGGGAATGAAGCCATTTGTAAATGCAGGGCCAGCAGTAAAGATGACCACAAAGAGTCACGACTGGATCTTGCACAGAGTCCAGACAGATGTTGCAATCAAAGCCACTAGAGGCTTTTTTATCAGAATCTGCAATGACATTACTGGAGGATTTCCACTTCTCCAAAGATGGTTTTTCTTGGAAGGAATCAATTTGGGATGCAGTCTCCTCCAAGTACTGATCTAAGGCCATTTTCTTCTGTGTTACAGAATGTTTGATTGCACCTGAAATGCATAAGCACACAATGTAAGAATTATGAGTGTCTAATAAGTGATTACACAGATCAGTTCCTTGTGGCTGAAAAAGATGGAATGATGATTTTACTTGTGGTTGAGACTTGAGAAAGATGGTTTGGCAAAGCAATTTAAGTCAGTGCATGTCATGGACCAACTACATAGAGTTAAGCCCTTCCAGGCATCTATCAAATACACAACCACTGAGATCTCAACCAACCAAATCAAGTACACAGTGTTTTCATCAACTATAGATTAGTACTGCTATGGTTACTTGGTTAGCCACTTTGATTGCAAGTTTCCATAAAAATAATTAGTATTTATAATTTAAAACAAAATTCAAACTTTTAGGAGTTTTACATGATAATATTAGAGTACTACCGACAACTATCACATAAATTTGGAAACTACCTTCTATACAGGATGTTAATTGACCTTGAAAGTTAAACTAAAAAGACTTATGATAATTATTTTGAGCTAGTTAGGCATAGCATAGGTGGTTGGATAGGGTGGGGTCGGAATTTGGCTAGAGATGATAAGCTCGAGTTGTGGTAACCACTCTTTTATTCACCAAAATTTAATTTTTATATAATAATTATTTGTAAAGAGATAAAAGCATATTTCAATGTAATTCAGAAAGTATGCCAAACACCAAATTTGAATTCAACCAGCTGATTCAACTCTCCAGCCACCAAACAAGAATGCTCTGACTAAAGACACTTGCACACACTTTATACTCACAAATCCTTCTCAAACTCTACCATGGACTCATAAATCATTATGAAAAAGTAACAGTGCAGCAACAACTTCATAGTTTAATTTTCATTTCTCTCTTTCAATAAAGGGTTTCCAGAAAAGACTACTACAGAGTCTACAATCATTCTAGTCAATAATTGCAAGAAAAAAAATATTATTTAAGTTACAGATATTAAATATGCTGGTTGTCCAATCAAATTCTTCACTATTAGATAGATTAAAAAAATACAGGTAGAACTCATCTAGCTGTATAAATAAATTACAAAAGACAAAACCACTTTCAAGGAAGAAGCTAACAACAGAAAAATCTAGCCAATGCCTTTTACTACTTATACTACCCAAGAATTAAGTTGGCCTACTATATTAAAGAGAATTATGAGGGGAGAGAAGAGGTTCTTTCTCCCAACTGAAAAGAAACTAGTATCAACAATCTCAGGGATGTCATGCATTATGCTGACCATGAATAAGAGAGAAAAGAAAGCATTTTTTGATATCTAGCACCACCATTTCAGTAATAGGCATTAAATTTAATTCTAGATCTGCTGTGAGAGATAACAAGATTCAATCATTAATGAACTATGGAATATGGTAGCTTATCAGAAAAAGGAGACCAAAGTGTAATCCCAGGCCACCATTTGTTTATTTAGAACAGAAATTCACAAGGAACACAAAAAGATTTAAGCATTAAATTAAACTTGTGACTTGAGAAAATTAACTAAGATCATGAAAGAAACAAAGGTGGCAAAATTTCACATATTTTGATCAGAAAGCAATAATCTTTAAACCATCACAAAAGAGAACATGGTGAAATAGCCAGAAACATATAAAAGGGAAAAGGAAGGGTCAGGATTTTCATGATTTTTTAACATGAACCCATCAGCAAGGACAGTTAAACATACTAGCGAGAGATTAAGGTATTCCCATAACCCCATGTCCCCATCTATTGGAAACTAGGAAATCAGGATCTTAACGCAGAGGATCAACAGTAGTTTCCTTGAGGAAAAGTTAAAGGATCCATTAATGACCAAGTTGTCCCTCAGAATTTCCAATAGAAAATAAAAAAGAAAACTTTTTGACAGAAAATTTCAACACCCAGATGAGCATTAAAGGCTAAACACACAAAAGGAAGGTAACTGAAGGAAAATTATAATCAAACTGCATGCCCCATGTCGTCTCATCTTCTGTGTGTGTGTGTGTCAGAGAGAGAGGTATTTGAATACTTACAGAAGAGTAGAGAAGGGGTCCTTGTGTTTGAAGGGAGCGATTAGAACTGCAAGGTCTCTGAGAATGTTGAAAGTTCAATGAAATAAAAGGAGAGCTGCGTTGAATAGCAGAGACAGAGAAAGTGCGGATAATGGAAGAACAACAAATAGAGTACGAGGGAAAAAAGCAAAGGCTATTTTATACTAAGCATTGTAACAATCGATCGTCTTATCCAACCATTAATGGCTTAATTAATCTTCTGGTTTAATTAACGGTTAGAATGTTGTTTAGATTTTGAAACACTGATAACAACTTATCAAAGCTAGTTGGAGTTTTTTTTTTTTTTCGGTTTACAAAGGAAAACAATGAGGTTTGAACATAGAACCTCATGTTAAACTACCCAATCTCCCGACCACTAGCTCCACCCTAGTGGATTAGTTGAAATATTTGTTAAATTATCAACAAAATTATTTTTTTAAAAAAATCTTATTATGTGGTGCCTGTGAGAATGGTCCTTAAAAAAAACACTCAATTAATTCATCTCAATAAATAAAAGTGTTGACATCTACAAATACAATTTCTCATGAGATAAGGGGTCACTTAAACTTTCTTTCACAAAACCTTGTTAAAAAATTCCATCTGATCTCATTCTCGTTTTTTTATTCTTTTTTCTTGTTTTTTGAATTTAAATTCATAATAGTATTTTTTATTTATCTTTTCTAATTTTCCTCTAATATCTTATATTGAATTTAACTTCGAACTAACCATCTCTTAACATTCATAAATCAAATTTCAATTAGATATCTAATTACCTATTATCTCTATCTCTATTAATCCATTATTTATAATGTAAATTAAATTTATTTTGTACATAATATTTACAAAATAAATGTTAGTAAAATAAAGTTTAAATTTATGGTATTTATAAATGTATATTATATTTGTTTAAATATAATTTATATAAAAAATTAAAATTAAAATATACTAGATTTAATTGAAAAAAACATACATACTTGTGTGAGCTACTAATAAACCCTCATTAGAAATTCTAAAATATAATTTATTTGCTAACTATTTTATGTATCATATAAGTATTTTATGAAATATAAAATGATAAATTTCTAAATAAGTTTACTTTTAGGAGGAAATATATAAATTAATTATCAAAATGAATTATAATCCTACTATCCTAGTCATGGTAAAAGACAAATATCCTTGCAATGATAAAGAGAAACTTTTTGCTGCAGAAAATAAAGGACGCTCCAACTGTTCCCCAACCAGGATGGATAAGCTTCCCTGACGTGGCGCCACATATCATGCACAGCAACACGCTGCCCGAGGAAAATGAAGGGCTTGGATAAGGTAATTAGTATTTTATAATTTTTTTAAAAATAACTAAAGATAGATTAAAAATAAAAGATGACTTTTTTAAAATTTAAATAAAAAATATCAATACAATGAAAATTGTTATATGAAAATTATTGATGTTTTCTTAGTCAATGTGCTTTAAAGTTAAATAAAAAAAATTATAAATAATCGAATAAAAATCATTGTTCATAATAATAAGATTTTTTTTAATTTATCAAATAATTATTTCATTATAATTAAAATAAAACAAGTATTTTAATTACTCATTCACTACAATGTATGAGATAAATTTCTTTTTTATTAATCTATACCTATATATAAAGGGAATACCCTTTTTTTGGTTTCCACTTTTTTTAGACAATAATACCCCTAATTTTTTTTTAAAAAACACACCAATAAAGAAAGACTGAGGGTAACCAAGTAAAAAATCACTAAAAAACAGAATTCAGTATATTATCCAAATTTAGAGAAGAATTTAAATTTAAATTATTAATCTATACTTTTCAAAATTATTTTAAAAATTCACGACTTAAATTATAAGGATAATATTTTAAATTTAAATTAAGAAATGAGGATTAAAATTAGAATAGGAAAAAATAGAATCAATCAAGATTTGAATTTGAATTATAAAAAAAAGGATTAGTGTTAAAAAAGTTATCATTAAAAAAAATAAAATTTAGTATATCATCCAAATTTAAAGAAGGATTTGAATTTAAATTATTAATCTATACTTTTCAAAATTACTTTAAAAATTCACGACTTAAATGATAAGGATAATATTTTAAATTTAAATTAAGAAATGGAGATTAAAATTAAAAAATTAGAATAGAAAAAATATAATCATTTATAAAAAAAAAATAATCAATTGGGATTTGAATTTGAATTGTAAAAATAAAGATTAGTGTTAAAAAAATTATTATTAAAAAACCAGAATTCAGTATATCATCCAAATTTAAAGATGAATTTGAATTTAAAGTATTTGAAAATATAAATAAACAAATTTTACGTTTTTTCCCGAAAAAAACAATGCTGATAGACAGGCACGACAATACATGTCTTTCCGCTAGTATTTATAAGATAATTAAAAAACAAATGTAAAAGATTATATATTTCAAAGTTTAAATAAAAATATGCAAGATAAGGAGATCATTGTATATATAAAAATTACTAATGTATATTTTGATAAATTGTTTTAAAATTTAAACAAAAAAAAAATCAAAGAAAAATGTGATATTCAAGTCACTTGGATAACATTAAACAAGGAGATATTCAATTTTTTATAATTTTAAAAATAGATCGGGTGGATGTAAGTAAGAGCTCCCTTGGTCGAAAGTTAACATGGCTATTAGGACTCAGACATAATAACTAAAACTCTATCCATATCAATGATTGGTTGTCATTATGTACCTAAGCTTAATTTTGTGACAAAATTATTTGAAATTAATAGTACATATGTTCCTAAAAAGGAGGAAAAGGGGGGGGGGGGGGGGGGGGGGGGGGGAGGAGATTGATAAAAGAGCTATAGATTAATTGAACGCCTTATATGAGTTCAGTATAATCAGTTGTAACCCTTTATTGATGAAGGCTAATGGTCAAGTTACGCACTAAAAATTCAAAGTGAGATATTAGTGAAAGAATAGATTGATGATTTCAGATAATATGTATGAACCATGAAGAACATAAATCCCAATATATGCTCCTTAGTTTCTAGTCCTATTTCTAAAATTTGTGTATTTTAGTCAATGCACAAGTACTCATACCAAATCCATAAATTAGCATTCAGGTTACTCTGGACATTTAACAGAACCCACATGAACATTAATAATACACTATTGGAAAGTAACATGTAGTGTTATAATATTAACATTATTATGAACAAACCGGTATTAAAAAAAAGTCGATACTTGTCAGTTAATCATGTATTGAGTTGTGGCAAATATAGTGGCAATTCTTTTTTAAAAATACCAGTTACTTAAAATTTAATAGGCATATAAAAATTTAATTAAAGAACCTCTATCGCCGGGCTAACTAGTCTCGGACCCATATTTTCTTCGAGTTTATTTTTTTCTATACTAAAAAGTTTAATAAAAATTCGGGTTTTATATTTTAGTGTGTATCATGTAAAATTGCAGTTTTGAACAGACTAACCCAATTTATCGGCTCTAGTGAGAGACTGAGAGTTAACCCCTTGTCCACCAAATCTTTAAAATTAGTTTTCCTCATCAATCAATTTTTTTTCCTCCTCATAATAACTACCTAGGTTGCATGAAATCATAAAAGTGCGTAGCCAGGGATTTTTTTTGGGGGGCCGGAATAAAGTATTAAAAAGGGTTAAATATGTTTTTGGTTCCTCAAAATATGATGAAATTTGATTTTTGTCCCTCATTATTTTTTTCATTGGTTTTGATCCTCAATTTTTTTAAAATCACATGTTTTTAGTCCTCAGTATTAACAATACTCTGTTAAGTCACTTTCACAGTTTCACTATGATTTTTCCCGAGTAAAATTTAATGGAATTTCTTGTGATTTTTTCTTTAGAAAATTAATGTGTAGTAAATTAAAAAAAAACTACAGATATTTTTACCAAAAAATGTTGCTATAAATTTTTTTTACTTATATAGTAATTTCCCGCAAATTTTAGAATCTAAACGATATTTCCTTTGAATTTTGAATTTTACAGGAAATTTTGAAAGAATATACATATATAGAAAAATCCACAAGAAATATTACTATGTCATCACTTAACAAAATATAACTAACGACGATGACTAAAATCATGTGATTTTGAAAAATGGAGGATCAAAACCAATGAAAAATTAATGAGGGACCAAAACTAAATTTTGCTATATTTTAAGGGACTAGGACATATTTAACCTTATTAAAAATTATGATAAAACTATTAAATAATTTCAGTTAAGAATAGTAAATTTTATTTAAATGAAACTCTTTGTTCCTTCATCTGCATAAAATTTCTCAACAATTACGTTGACAAATTTGTTCAATATCAAATGATTTTAAAGAGTCTCTGGGATCTAAAATTGAACCGGGGTATAAGAAATTAAGAAGTTCAACTGCCTTTTCGTTAAATCTTTTATTTAATTCAGATAATTGCAAATTAAAATTTTAGTTTTTTTTATCATGTAATTCTAAAAAACACATTCAAATCAAACAAAATCTTTTTTAATGTTATATTATGTTACCTAATGACATTTTCTCCCTTCTTTCCTATTCTTTGTAATGCCCGTATGTTCCCCTTTTGATCTTTTTACTTTTTATAAACTAATATTTCTAATAAAATCTTATCTATAATTTTGAATATTATCTTATCTTCTCTAAATAAGAAAAAATAATCAATATAAACAAATGAAGTAATAAAAAGTTAAAACTTTTTTTTGACAAAATAAAGATAAATAGCAAGAGTCGTAAAGAAATACTTAATATTACGGAATCTACAAAATTTTTAGGGGGGCCGAAATAGTAGTTCATGAAATATATTATACGAGACTTATATAGTTAATAAAAATTTTGAAAATTTTTGGGGAGCCGTGGCCCCTGCCAGCCCCTTTGGCTACACCCCTGAAATCATATGATGTAAGCACTGTTTCTTATATCTAGGATAACAAAGTTAGAAAATATATATTAAATTTAGACAAAAAAATATAGTCTATATATACACTAAATTAATAAATAATATATACAGTTTAGTATTTTTTTGTTGCTAAAAATATTGATAATTAAGCACCTTTTACAATAAAAAATAAAACCTAGAGAGAACATGCTATGTTTTCTCTGAAAATAAATCTAAAATTCTCCTATCTCTATAAAATCATTAAAAAAACTTGTTTGTTCAAAGGACTTAGGAAAGGAGAGGGGAGAAATTTTTCTCATTTAATTTGGTTGGAGCAGAGAAAGAGAAAGAATAACTCTGTTTAATTTGTGAAGGATAAAAAGAAAATAAAAGCATGCAGTTTACTATAATATAGGAAAGAAAATAAAAGAAACATCAACTAATATGACTTGTAGTTGTATCTATATGAAAAGGGCAAAAGGCTTTAAAATTGAAGCTTGCAGTTGCAGGATGTAAAAGTGAAAAGGATTAAAATAATACAAGTGATTACTAGAGATATATAATTAATACATGAAAGAGCATTTTGAAATAAAAAATTGAACAAAATATATTTTAGTTAGTATAATCCATAAATTTTAATGCATTTTTCTTCTCTCCAAATCTCTCAATTTTGAGAGACGAAAATCGGAATTAACGAATTTTTCATCACTCCATTTTTCTTCCCCTTCTTCCTAAATCTTTAAAACAAATGAGAGACTTTTATAAAAAAAAATCTTCATTTTTATTTTTCTCAAACCAAATAATTAAAAAAAAAATAACTATAAAATAATTGACAGAAAACATTCTAATCCCAGAAAATTATAATAAAAATAATGAGGCCAAAAATTATGCACATGGGCTAGATCTCAAGGGCTGAAGAATCAACTCTTGAGGAGGTCGAAATTAACCAAAGAAGGGAGTGGAGAGCTCAATTCTGTCACTCAATGGCCTTGAAGGATAAATTGTTATTTCAGAAATCCAGGATAAAATGCTTGTGTGAAGGTGATGCAAACACAAAATATTTTCATGGGTGTATTAATAAGAGGAGGTTGAGCAATGGGATTCGGTCTTTATTGATTAATAATGAGAGGTATTCCCAACAATCTGAATTTAAGAATGCAGTCAGGGGTTTCTTTGAAACACATTTTCAGGAGAAATATTGGTGGCGCCCTACTCTTGATGGGGTATCTTTCAAAACTTTGTCAAGAGAGGATGTTGATTATCTTACAGTGCCTTTTTCAGAGCTGGAGGTGAAGGAAGCTGTGTGGGATTGTGGAGGGTCGAAAAGCCCAAGGCCAGATGGTTTCAATTTCAACTTTATCAAAGTCTTTTGGGATATCTTGAAAGCTGACTTTTTGGCTTTTTTGTCAGAATTCTATGTGAATGGTAAGTTCGTTAGAGGTTCTAACAGTTCATTCATTGTATTGGTTCCAAAGTCAGAAAATCCTCAAAGGGTGGAAGAGTATAGGCCCATCTCTCTTATTGGATGTATGTACAAAGTTGTGGCTAAGGTGCTAAGCCAATAGATTGCGGAAAGTGATCGACAATGTCATTTAAGAATGTCAATCAGCTTTTATCCAAGGCAGACTCATTTTTGATGGAGTTGTGATAGCCAATGAAGTTGTTGAGGAAATGAAAAGAGATTCTAAAAGTAGTCTAATATTCAAAGTGGATTTTGAGAAGGCATATGATTCGATTAATTAGGCATTCTTACACTATGTGATGGAGAGGATGGGTTTTCCTTCAAAGTGGCGGTTGTGGATCAATGCATGTCTGAGTTCAGCAAGAATCTCCATTCTAGTAAATGGTAGCCCTTCTGGTGAGTTTGGTGCTGGCAGGGGTTTGAGACAAGGGGATCCACTAGCCCCTTTCTTGTTCCTAATTGTTGCTGAAGGCTTAAATGCTATGATGTGTAAGGCGGTTGACACAAATTTTCAATCCATATTCTGCTGGATCTTTGTCAATGTTGGTATCCCATTTACAATTTGCAGATGATACCATTTTCCTGGGGGAAGCTTCTATGCATAATGTCTGGGCCATCAAATCAATTTTACAACTATTTGAATTGGTTGCGGGACTCAAGGTCAATTTCCATAAAAGCAAGTTGTTTGGTGTGAATGTTTCAAATGATTTACTACAACTGATGGCTCAATTTCTCAATTGTAAAGTGGGTTCCTTGCCATTCTGTTACTTGGGACTACCTATTGGAGCAAATCTAAGGAGAAAGAAGACTTGGGAGCCAGTTATTCAAAAGGTGCAGAAAAGGTTGTCTAAATGGAAGTCGAAAACCTTGTCTTTTGGTGGTTGTAGTGTCCTCTTGAAATGTGTTCTCCATTCCATTCCGATCTACTTTCTTTCTTTCTTCAAGGCTCCAAAAGGTATAATTTCTAAAATTGAAGCTTTATTTCGGAATTTTCTTTGGGGAGGGCATGGGGATCATAATAAGATTGCTTGGGTGTCTTGGGAGGATGTGTGTAGGGAGAAAAAACATGGGGGTCTGGGAATTAGAGACTTGAGAGCATTTAATTTTGCTCTTTTAGGCAAGTGGAGATGGAGGCTCTTGGTAGAACAGGGTAGGTTGTGGAATAGGGTGCTATGCTCTATATATGGGGATGTAGGGGGAGTGAATGCAGTAAATGGTGTTAAGGGATCTAATTGGTGGATTGATTTATGGAGTATTGAGAGTGATGACAGGTTTACTCATGAGTGGTTCTCTAGTTCATGTACTCGGATTGTGGGGAACGGACAACATACATATTTTTGGAGGGATTCCTGGTGTGGACCTAGTTCTTTTTGTGAGTGGTATAGTAGATTATTTTCTATTGCAATTAACAAAGATGTGCTTGTGGCTGATATGTTTGTTTGGCGGAATGGAGGATTTGTTTGGAATTGGTGTTGGAGGAGGAGTCTGTTTCAATGGGAGATTGAACAACTAACACTTTGCAGGAAGAATTAAATTCTGTAGTGCTACAAGTTAATCATGTTGATAGGTGGAGATGGAAGCCAAATTCAGAAGAGGTGTATTCCATGCGTTCTGCTTATAAAATTATCATCAACGACAATATTTTTGCAGATTACCCTTTATATAAGTTTCTCTGGTCAAATCTAGTGCCTTCAAAAGTTTCTGGTTTTGCCTGGAAAGTGTTGTTAGACAAAATACCATCAAAGCATAATTTAATTAAAAGTAAGGTCCTACCACTTACTGCAGGAAGTTGTGTCTGGTGTGGTGAAGTTTTGGAAACAACTATCCATTTACTGTTTGAATGCAATTTTGCATACTGTATATGGATGATGTGTCTGGATTGGTTTCGTTTCTCTGCTGTGTTATATAATTTTGGACCTGGAAATTTTGCTCAGTTTGTTGGTCTTCCCTCTTGTTCTGCTAGTAGTCGCTTAAGGTGGTCTACTTTATGGTTGGTCATAGTTTGGACTTTGTGGCTTGCTAGGAACGGAGAGGTTTTTTCAGCAGTACATTCAACACCTTCTGAGTTATTAGATCTCATCAAAATTAGATCTTGGAATTTCCTTAAGTCAAAGGACTCGACTTTTGATTACCCATTTTCATCCTGGGTGTCTTTTCCTGCCTGTTGCTTATTTTGATTCTCATTTCTGTTCCAAAAATTAATAATTTTTGTTCAGGTACTTAATGTTGTCAGGTGGTGTAGTTATTCTTTTTTGGTAAAGGTGTTGGTTTTAATAGCTAGGGTGCTTGGTCTTTAGGTACAATAATCACTTTTAGCACCTTTTTGTTTTGCTTTCCTTGTATTTCTTTTGGCTTGTTTTGTTATTTGTAATGAGTTGGAGTACTCCTTTTAATTAATCTTTCTTTGCTTAGCAAAAAAAAGTTATAATAAAAGTATTATTACTTGTGGATATATAATAATGAAGATAAATATTGGCTATTAAATTAGTTTTAAAAATAATTAAAAATGCATAATGAGAACTAAGAGTCCGATTTATTTTTTTTTCAAGGCAAAGTCTAAATTTTAAATACCCAAAATAGGCTTTGGGCCACATTTTAGTACGAAGGGACCCATGGGCCATGGTCCATCTAACGTCCCTCCAAGGTAAAGTAGGATTTTGACCAAAAAAAAAGGTAAAGTACGAAAACAACGTGCAGTAGGACGCTGTCGCTAGGAATTAAGATATCAATTATCAACATAGACTAGTCAATAAAAAAAAAAATTATCCGAGCCTCTTTCAGAATTTTTTTTAATAGAAAACTTTGATTTTTTTTTCTATTATTATTAGGATTGTTAAATTATTTACATTGAGTAAGCATTCATTTGTTGTTTTGATTTGATATATTTTATTTTACATCCAGTAACTTTTATAAGTAATATTGGACATTTTTTAATAATCAATCTCTTGAAAAAAAAAACAAAATTTACACTAGTCATTAAAATATCTTTATTGGCCAAAGAAAAAAGCCAATAAAATATCATTTTGTTCAATGTGATTGCAGGAAAGATTCTCGTTTCGAATTTTTGTACAGTTGTACTAATGTGGACAAACTGACAAAGTCAGGATATAAAACATCAATGATAAAACTCACAAATAATAGAATTCTGGCCTATATATTGATAGGGATGACACGCAGCACTTGACCAATGACGAATATGTAACGTTACAAATTTTTTCACTCATCTTATCTTATAGCTACATAAACGCATACGCAAGCCTGGTCAATATTGAAAAATGAATATTCATAAATTAACTTTGTACGTAAATGTTTTTAAAATCCGACTAGGAATTGAATCGGTTCTGATTCACGGTTAAATGGTGATCGAATCGGTAATAATTAAATATATATTTAATATCATATAATATTTTGATTAAAAAAATAACATAAATTATATAGAAATTAAGATATAAAAGATTATAAATAAATATAAAATACCTTATTATATATATCATAAGATAAAAAAATAATAATAATAATGCAGTTCTTAAATTTTTTTTTTATTTATGTAAAAAATATCTTAGATTAAATAAAAAATAAAAAACTAAAAAAATTTGAAAATTTAAAACTGAACGGTTCAACCGATTTTTACCGGTTTCCACAAGTTCTTGGTGGGTTTGACCGGTTTCTATCGGTTCTGAAACCAACAAGTTTTTAACATGATATGGATCGGTTACCGAACCAGTTCCCCGTTGGACTGGTTGAACCGGGCGGTTTGTCTAGTTTTGATAACTACGATAATAATAGTATAAATATGCAAGCTTCCTTGGTCTGAGAATCAATATAAATTTAAAAACATCTCACATTTAAAAATAAATACTTAGATTTAATATGTAGTTCTAGTAGATATAAAAAAGGGTAAAATATATTTTTGGTCCTTGTAAATTAGTGAGTTTTGCTTTTAGTCCCTATAAAATATTTTTATTAAAGCATCCTCCCAATTTTTTTTTGCAATTAGTCCTTCCCTTTAATTGGCATGTGTTAAGTGTTGATATGACACATTTTCTCTCTCCTAGGTGCTCATTAGTGTATTGTTGGCAGTCTTAAACCGTTAAAAAAATTACCTTTGAACCATCTTCTCCCTCACTCCCTCTTCTCCCCTTCCTTCAGCTTCTATAACCATGAACTCGCAACCATTGTATTTGTACCCATTATTACCAACAATGAACTAAGATTCAACAATGAAAGGCTAGTCTTATACGTGAAGAACTAGGTTTTCAATTTAAACCGCGTCTAATAGAATATGAATTTCAGTTTCGTGGTTGAGGCTTAGTTTTGAAGTTTTTTGCTGCAGGATTTTTCTTACTGTTCATTATGAAGTTATGGAATAAAAGGGATAGGTGCTTTTTTGCAAGCTGTTTATTCACTTACTGATTTCTGTTGCATATGCTATAAACTACAATACTTGTGAATGTCTATTGTTGTATTTGATAGTTTATTGATTCTTTAGGTTATTTAACTGATATAATTGTTCAGCCTGCTTTTGCTATAGTATTGAATATTTTCAATTTCATAATATAAGTAGATGGTAGATGCTAACAGTATGAGGAATGGGAGAAGAGGGAGTGGGGAAACAAGGAGTGGGAGAGAAGAAGGAGAAGAGGGTGAAACAAGGGTAATCAATTTAAGACCGCCATAAATACATAAATGGATACTTACGTGCCACATCAGTACCTGACACACACCAATCGAGAGGAGGGACTAATTGCAAAAAAATTGGGAAGACACTTTAATAAAAAAATCATAGGGACTAAAATCAAAACTCGTTAATTTTACAGGGACCAAAAACATATTTTACCCTATAAAAATTTAGAAATAGTATATGAAACAACAAATTAGTTTATAGTTTTGAGTATTGAATATGAGGGGTTGCATCAAGTATGTTTTAATTGTGGAAAGTATGTTCATAAGCTTGAATCTTGCACCTATCCTATACAATGTAGCAGAATGAGAATTTGGATACAACTGAACAGGAGGAGGGGAGGGGAGGCTACACCTATCACAGATCAAGAAGTCTCCAAGACTGAAGAGGTTTCAATGATGCAATCCACGGATGATAAAAATAGCCGCTAATTCCGCAAATGACTCGCATGGTCAGGGGGAGATAAGCCTTTTGGCCCTTGGATGTTATTCAAGAGACAACCTCGAAAGAAAACAGAAGTTCAAGCTAGGAAGCTCTCTGTGCAAGATCCTACTACGATAGCTCCAGATTCTAAAAAGGGTTATTGATTTCAATTCCCTGAGAGTTAGAGCAAACTAAGGGTCAAATTAGTGTAGAAGAAGTTACTGCTGAAGTTTCTCAACCTAAGTTTGTTCGTATTAGGGACCCTAAGGCAGGGAAGAATAGTTAGAGCACCCAAGTTAAGAAAGAGGCCACAAAGAAGGATGTATTGCCGAGTTAGAAATTGTCTAAATCAAATATGACTTCTACACCTAAATCTATTAAACCTGTTCTAGGCCCTTATAAGATCCAACCCGAAGCATCTAGACTCTCTGGTTCTCAGCTAGCCAACATAACAAGTGATGACAAAAAAAGGATGGAACAGGATCATTTGCTTGCGATGAAAATTATAACGAAGGAGGCAGCTAATAGGGGGATTCTTGTTTTACACAAAGCCATTCTCAGCGGCTATCGGAAAGTAATTAATAGATCCTAAACCTCTTGATAAACAAAGTTATGACTAAAGGCATGGATGTGCAAGGAAATTCAAAGTCTGGTGCTCAACATTCTTTTAAATAGTTTTCATGAATTTTATAGCATGGAATTGTAGAGGGGATATTTTCAAAAAGCGTCGTTAGCCTTATTAAGGATTTACGGAATCTATATGATGCTCATTTAGTTATACTGATGGAAATTCATGCTACATGTGAAAAAGCTAGGAAAGTGGCTAGTCATATGGGTTTTGATTCTTTTAAAGTGTTTGATTCTCAAGGTCAGTCTGGTGGTTTTATAATTATGTGGGACAGATCTCACTGGAAAGTTGAGATCAGTTTACAGGAAAGACAATTTGTTCATATGAAGGTTGGTAATGGTACTTCTTCCCCATGGTTTTTAATAGTTGTATATGTCAGCCCCTAAATCATCAATAGAATTAGCCTATGGGATGACCTAAGATCTATTGCGCTTTCAATGACGGGAGAATGATGCCTTATTGGTGATTTTAATTCCATTTGTGGGTCTAATGAAAGGATTGGAGGTGAAAGTAACCCTTATATACGTGGAACAACTCATTTTAATGATATGGTACATGATTGCAATTTGCTAGATGCTGGTTATGTAGGTTCTACATTCACCTGGAGAAAGGGTAATTTAGTCAAAAGGCTGGATAGAAGTCTTATCAACATGGACTGGAGGATTAGATTTCCTAACGCTTCTCTAATTCACCTATCATTTTTTAAATCAGATCACTGCCCTATTATTATGAATCTTGGTAATGCTACACCCCAGAATCAACATAGAAGGTCGTTCAGATTTTTAGTAGCCTGGACCACCCACCCAACTTTTTCCTGATGTTGTCTCTTCTAATTGGTATGGAACTAGGGATTGATGCTCAATGGTACATGGATTTAAGGATTAAATTCAGATCTAGAATAAGCAAGTCTTTGGTCATATTGGTTGTAAGAAATGACCTATTTTACGTAGAATGGATGGTATTTCAAGGAAACAATCAATCTCATATGACCCTAATTTAGAACATCTATATAACAAGTTATGGAGGGAACATGAGGAGACTGCATACCAAGAAGAATTACCATGGTTCCAAAATGCCAAATGTCAACGAATCAAGGCAGGAGACATAAATACTAAATACTTCCATGGCACTACTATTGCAAGACGAAAAAGAAATAAAATAGATTGTTTGGAAGTAGAGGTGTCAAAATGGGCCGGCCCGATCGGGCCCGCCCGCCCGAACCCGCAATATGGGAGGGCTTGGGCACTCAAATGAGAGGCCCGAATTTTTGCAATGCTTTTTAGCTCGGAAATGAAAAGGCCCGCTCTTAAGCGGGTTCGGGCCGGGCTGCCCGATCGGGCTAACGGGCAGCCTTTTTTTAAAAAAAAATGCCTTGCTGTTTGAGACTCTCAATTCGCTGGGCCTGGCCCATTTTTTATTTTTCTTTCAAGGTGGGAACCCTAACCAGATCGGACTCTCAATTCTGTAGGTTAAATAAAAGTAATTTTATTTAAATGATGCAACTTCAAATGGCCTGATTATTGTGTTGCTGTTATAGCCATGGTTTAATAACTCGGTTAAGTTCCACCTTTATGAGACACCCCCACGGCCCCACTTGTGTTTCTGTTATATATTTTCAGTTTCAAATGGCCTCTCTAGCTTTTATATATAGCTAAATTGTACATGATTTACGAAAATGGAATGGTATGCGTGGCAGAGGTGGAGCCTAACAACCTGGATTTCCCATTGTATTGGAAGGATATAGTGATGCTATTGGATCTCATATTCATATGAGACAAAATCCACTGGTGGTTATGTATTTTCACTTGGCGGTGGGGTAGTAGTTTAGAGATCAACCAAACAAACTATACTTACAAGATCAACTATGGAGTCAGAGTTTGTAGCTCATGAATTGGCAGGTAATGAGGCTGAGTGGTTGAGAAACTTCTTAGAAGATATTCCTTTGGGAATAAAACCAACACCATCAGTGTCAATGCATTGTGATTGCCAAGCGGCAATAGCCATTATAAAGAATAAGACTTTCAACGGTAAAAACAGACATATGAAATTAAGGCATAATGTGGTAAAACAACTGCTAAAAGATGGATTAATATCCATTGCTTATAGAGTTGGGTATACGAGTTTTGGTCCGCGGGCCGGTCCGCAAAACCTGCACTGCATGCGGGCCTGGACCATAAAATCAAAGGCCCATTTAAGAAGCGGGCTAAATGAGTTTAACCATGTAACCCGCGAGCTTAAATGGGTTTCTCCGCAAACCCGCGGGTTAGTCCGCGGACCACCATTTTTTTTTTTATAAACTACACAGATGAAAAACCTGTTTTGAAAAAAAAATCCTAAAACTAAAAAACTAGTAAAAGTGATTGTGAGACCTAAAGCTACTAAACCTAATCTCACAATCACACTCTCTCCTTTTTCTCCTTCATCTCCTTTCCACACACAGTCGCCGCTCCATCTCCCTCCATCTTCCGTTGTCCGGTCGTCTCCTCCAGCAGCGTCCAGCAGCTCCTGTGCGACGTCTCTTCCTGCGCGGCATCTCCTCCTGCTCGGCGACGACGTCTCCTCCAACAGCTGCTCGCGTCCTCCGTTCAGCAGTGGCTCGTGTCCTCCTTCCAGCAGCTGCTCGTGTCCCTCTGTCTCTTCTTCTTCCCTTTCCTTCCTCTTCTCCCTTCCCTCTCTCCGTTCTTCCTTTTCTCTTTCTTGGGTTTCTAGCTTTCTGCTGCTCAAAATAAAAAATTGTGCGCTGAAATGGGACGTGAAGAGTCTGGAAGGCTCTAATCCCACTTTTGTTTGTTTTTCCTTTTATTTTATTTCATTTGATTTTTTAAATTGTTGATTTTGAATTTTGTAAAATCTAGTGGTTCTGATGTATAATGAGCTTATGATTCATTTAATATGTATAATACAATGATAATAATGATATTATAATATGCATGGTTGTTGACCAGAATATGAAAGTTATTCTTAGGAATGACAGGAGATCGTTATTAAATTGTATTTCTCATCCAGGACGATATAACATTCAATTTAATTTTGTAATATGTGTTCAACTGTTCATGGCTTGGATTTTGAATTTTTTTTAATTAAATTTAATTCTATTTTCTTAAATACATATGCAGGTTGGCCCGTAAACCCGCAGGCTTACACGGACCAGAAGAGTGCAGACCCATTTTAAATGCGGGCTCAAACGGTTTAAGCCCATTTAACCACGGGCTTAGGCGGGCCTGTGTGGGCCGTCCTGTTACCCAGCTCTAATTGCTTATGTGAAGTCCGTGACACCCTTCTACCTCATACTCTTAGATGTTTAATAAATCGAAGTTTAGAAAAGGTAATGTCCCACGATGGGTAAAAAGGTTCACAAATGCTCTTATTAAAAACCTCATGAGTTCAAAAACACTTAATTAAATGAAAGTAAACTTCAAATATAATCCAACAATTATGCAGCGGAATCTCTAAAGAAATAAAACAACTAAAACGACCTACTTGCCGAACAAGGTATCCAAAATAGTTCATAAAATACTCCTAACTAGAAACATAATAAAGACTCCCAAGTACACCCTGATGTCACATCTATCAGAGCACATCCCTTAATCATACTCGACACCCACCGTGTCCTCATCAACACCTGTAAAAATATATCCACAGAATACGATGAGGAAAAAGATACTACTCATATACACACACAGGAAATGCCCTATCCTCACCCATAGATAAACAACATCATCATATATCATACTACCAATACATCAGATAAACCATCATATAACAATTATCCCAAAACTCAGCATATAGATATTCATCTATATCAACATATATATTCCATACCATCATTCACATTTATACACATAATACATCCATAATGTATTCACCAAACCCATCATCATCATAATTAAACTCAAATATCATCATATATATCACTCATCAATACATGCACCAAAATCATTAACATTATCAAATAACTCAATTCCATCGTTGAGTATTCCAATTTTCACATGCACCAGCACTCATCTCATCATCTACCCAAAGGTTATGACTTGGAACTCCGCACAATGGGTGCACCTCGTCAATCACTCTAGTTAGTACCAAGATAGTCTACCGGAGTCACCACACATAATCCGATAGGTTGTACCCCCTCTATGGGCCCGCACAACGACATTCGACCCTAGGTTGCACCCCCTCTATGGGCCAGTACAATCACTCCTAGGTTGCACCCCCTCTGTGGGCCCGTGCATCGAACGCCCCATCTTGATCCCCTGAGTTGTACCCCCTCTATGGGCCCACACCACTCAGTTCACCTCCCGAATTGTACCCCCTCTATGGGCCCGCACAATCCAGGTCTCATCACACATGCTCAAGGCATCTCTCTTAAGTTGTACCCCCTCTATGGGCCCGCACAACTCAAGTAACATCATCATTAATTATATCCCATGTTCACCAACCACATGCATTCCAAATAACATAGCATATTAACCAACCATATGCATTCCAACATAACATCAATTACATAGCATATTAACCAACCATATGCATTCCAACATAACATCAATATATAGCATATTCACCAACATATGCATTCCAAATAACATCAAATATATTAAGCATATTCACTAACATATGCATTCCAAATAACATCAATATATAGCATATTCACCAACATATGCATTCTAAATAACATCAAATATATTAAGCATATTCACCAACATATGCATTCCAAATAACATCAAATATATAGCATAATTACCTACCAAACATATGCATTCCAAATAACATCAAGTATATTAAGCATCATTAAGCACTTAGGCTCTCAAAATCCACTCTGGTAATCGATTACCTGCAAACAAAGTCTTTGGTAATCGATTACAACCACCTTGTAATCGATTACCTACAACCAAACACTCTGGTAATCGATTACAGCACCCCTGTAATCGATTACCCGCAAACAAACTCTCTGGTAATCGATTACCACCAACCAGTAATCGATTACCAGCAGCAAACAACACTTCTGAGTTGCCTAGAACACCCTAGTAATCGATTACCACACCTGGTAATCGATTACCCGCGACGCAGATCGCAGATTTCACGATTTCAAACATCTCTAAACCCTTCCAATCAATCTCTAATCGATCCCTTTCGATCAAACATCATTCATAATCATAAACATTCATCAAACTCATCAAAATCATCAATCTTTAACAGTTTTACATGGATTTCCCATCAAAACCCCAAATCATCAAAACCCTTATTATCCCCTTTTCGCTATTCTCATTATTATCATTCAAATCACTCAAGATTCATCAAGAATCATTCAAACAACCATAAATCACAATTCATATCATCCATTCTCAATTATATCATACATTAATACGAATTTCTAATCTTAAAATGCTACCCAAGCACCCCTACATGCATATACAAGTAGCACCCTCTTCCCCACCGTACCTTCCAGTTGACGATCATAAACGAAAAGATAGAACTCCCTTGCTAATCTACTCTGCTGTATCTCCTCCTTGTGGAGTCGTTTCTCCCCTCCTTAAGGTTTCATTCTCTAACGTTTTGAAAAATAAGGATTAGGGCGAATTGGTAACCCTCCCTTAATTAAATACTTAACTGGGTTGGACCCACTCTCAACCCACTCATCCTTATTTTATTAAATAACATTATTCATAAAAATATTAATATTACTAATACTATTATTTATTCCTCTTATTTAATCAATTAATATTATTAAAAATAATAAAACTATTATTTCTTCCTTTTCTTTTATTTTATTTATTCATTTATGTTAGGAATTATTAGTATATTACGGAGTCCTTATCCGTCTACATTCAAATTTAAATTCAAATTATATAATTAAATCTTATCCTAGATTTGTATTGATTCTTACCCTTAATCCTTGTGATCTCATTATCCCTAATTTAAAATATTAAACCATATCTCTCTCCTAAGATTATCCTTATTAATCCTGATACTATTTTATTAATATAACAATTACTATATTTATAACAATTAATGTTATTTGCAACCTTAAGATTTATCCCTTAATAATATTATTATATTCAATATAAACATATCTGATTAAGATCCTAATAATCTAACGTCTCTCCTAATATTTATAATATTATATTATTATCATCTCATAAATACAAGTATATTAATATTTATTATTTTTAATGTGTAACTTCTATTTTTACTGCTAACGTTACCGAAATATAATTATACGTACTTAAATTATATTTCTAATTTTCTAAATTTCGGGATGTTACAAAGTCAGAAGTGAATTTGGCCGAGGGGAATGGGAAATGGGTCTTTGGGAAGGAAATTCATATATGAAACATCGAGGGGAATGAGACTTAAGCCAATATGAAATTAATAGTGACGGCAACCCAACCTTTGTGATTGGAGATCCTATGAAGAAGGTTCATATGGGTAAAAACAAGTCACTTGTTAGTTCTTCTAGCACAGTATTAATAGTCCATTGCTATGGTGTGAGACTTGCTAAACTGCATTTTTGAGAGGATATGCTCAAAAGATTTTAATGATTTTCATACCCGTTATGGGTGGTGTATGACTGTATGGAGTGCATCATACACTTGACGAAATCACCTATACGAGTGTCAAGCAGGGCCTCTTGTATGAGATTGTGGTGAAATCTCTAGAGCACTTATGAATACCAGACACATGCATGACCTATTAGCGAAAAACAACGTTAATAGTGACACCAAAAGACACCAGATTCGATGCATTGACATCCTTGTAGTAACCTAGAGCAGTTTCCTTCTATCTTTCTTTTTTCTGAAAAGTTTTTGAAATGTGGGGGTCATGAGTTTTTAGATTATTTCATAACCTTTCTAAAACCAATGTCCCACATTGCTTGGAGTAGAGCATGATTGAGTGCTTATATATTAGAATGTGATTGGACCTTACAGGTGTAAGACTTGGGCTCGCGCGCATTAGAACGGTCCTTGATGGTTCGGTTCAATGCAAATCAGTGGATTTCCCCCCCAGCGCATGATATTGGGCCTCGCATTCTCTTTTCTTCTGCTTCATTTTTTAAACTTATTTTTTGAATTTTGAATTTTAAATTCAAATTTCATTTTAAATCCAGTTCTTATCCATAACCAGCTGTATTTCGAATTTCGGTTGACTTGGTCTTCCGACTATTTTTTTGGTAACCATTATCTGGTAGCTATCCTATCCTTATTCCTGATTTTTCAGTCTTATCTGAAATGACTTTTGGTTTTAAAATATTTTCGGAATTCAATTTTAAATACCTTTAGCCTACTAGATTTAAGAGGTTTTAATTTAGTTCCTATTTTTCGCACTAAAAAAACAAAAAGGCCACATTCTCTTCTTCTCTCCTTCGCTGCTCTGCTTTACTGGCAATTACCATTGTTCTGATACCTCGGTGCAACCGGGAAGGGCCTGTTATATCCTAGGGGTTACACGTATTAACCCTTAAGGATAGCGTATATCCACACATCTCTAGCTATTGTTTCATCAATTTTCAAGGTCATTTGACGATCGGCGACAACATATTTCACGTTGAAAAGTATAGGATATTGGGATAGATAATGCACCATGACCAACACCTAGTTAGAATCCTAACACTCAATAGGCTCTAGGCCTCAATACCAATTATTCTCATGTAGCAATCACGAAATGAAATTTGGAAGATCAAAAGAAAAAGATAAAAAGCCAACGTTCTCTCACCTTTGACTATAAAAACAAAGAGAACTTGAGATGCATGATTCAAAATTGTGGTTGCATGCAGAACCTCAAGGGAAAATCACATTAATAGGCATTGAAAGAAGTCATCCTAAACATCAATATGAGTATGTAACTATACAAGGCAACTCGGGTACACAAATACAATTAACCTTCATCAATGTTAAAAAATAATAAACATTAGTATATGATTGACTCATCAGTATATTGATTTAGCTAGGTGTAGGCTTCAAGTGTACATACAACATAATTGCTAGTTTTCAATAAAACATCCATGCATTATGGTCGTGTTTTTTAAACTACCCATTTCCCTGTTTTCCACCTAGATGAATAGTTTGCTCATTATAAACCTAACCCACATTGAACGAAAGACAGTTGGGCCACACCATCATGGCCTATCGGGAATTACTTTTAGCACCCCTTTTGACACGCATATAATGCTTTTGTAATTATATTACACTATACATTTTAGACGTAATGGATGGCACGCAGCTATGGGTTCTAATATGGAATTGTTTTGAGTTTGTTCTGGAAATTGTGCTTATAGGGAGTGAAATTGTGTGTGAAGCTATTTCAAATGTTTTTAATTTTGTTGAAAAAATTCTAAATTATATTGTTTTTAAGATTTCTTTTGAATTTTTTACTTGTTTTTTATTGTGTAATAGCAATCCACGGCTACTCGTAAATATACAAAATCCATTTAAAACTTGTTTAATGGATGCCCGAGAGAGTATGGGGCCGATTCTAAGTAAATTTTTATCCGCGGGTCTGGGTAGCGGGTATCTACTACTCGTGCCTGCCCCCGTTTCCATCACTAGCTACTCCACTCCACTCCACTTTCTTTCTTTTTTCTCTCCCTTTGTTTTCTTCACTTCAGGGGAAAAAATACACTTTTGGAAATTTCCAGAAATATTTTCGGAATTTTTTTTAAAAAGTTTCAGTTTTTAGAGATGGAAAAAATATGCTTGAGACGAACTTTTTCAGTCTCTAAAACAAGAGTTGGCAATTCGAACTACCCGGCCCGGCTAGATGCGAGCAGAGAGATCTATCGGGCGGGGCTAAAAGTCTGGCGGTTATCCGTGTTTCTAAAATAAAGGTTAAAGCTCTACATTTTTACGACTTTTTCGGGTTACTTGGTCTTTTTAGCGAGTTTTGCGAATGGCAAGCTTTATCTAGCCAGGCTAAATCTGTAACTTTTATAATAAAATTTGTTTCTGTTTTTAGAAATGAAAAAAATTTATCACTAATTTTCCCTAATAAGTTTAGAGCGAAAATTAGAGATAGAAATTTTCATTCTCTAAAAACTGAAATTTTTATAAAATGTTTTCACTTTCGGAAATTAATTTTCGGAAATATCTCTGGAAGAAAACTAATTTCTAGAAGTGTATTTTTTCTAGAAGCAATTTTTATCATTCATCCAGAAGCTTCCAAAAATTAATTTTTGAGAGTGGATGGAAGGTATTTTTTTAAAAAAAATATTTTTTAATAATAAAGTGGTGTATAAAGCAAAAGGGGTGTAAAAAGCAAGACCCGTGCATCTCACTGGTTATTACAAAGGACTTTGCCCATATAAACATGTGGTACAAATACAGCCACCATTTGACCAAAAAAAGTAGGGCCTAAAAGAGAGCCCGGTACAGGAATCTGAAAAAAAAAAGTATTCTACATATTAAAGGGCCTTTACTTTTCCCACCATAATTTTTGCTATTCCCACCCCCATAATATCTTTCTACCCAAAATATCCCCTCTCCCTTCCCCCTTCATCCTCCCACGTACGTACGGACAATGGTGTCCGGGAACTATTTCCGGACAACCTTGTCTGTACGTTATTTTTATAAAAAATAACGTCTAAAATAATGTATAGACAAGGTTGTCCGGGGATGGTTCCCGGACACCTTTGTCCGTTCGGGAACTATTCCGTCATACATATCTCGGGAACTATTCCTGAATACCCTTTTCCGTAAGTCAATTAACTAATGGGCACTTTTGAGTTTTAAAAATTTTCAAAAAAAATTGGGGGTGAGAATAGCAAAAAAACACGGTGGGAAAAGTAAAGGTTATATTAAAGCCAGGAATGTGAAAAACATAGCCCAATCCCATGCGGCCATGAACTGCAGCAATATATCAAGCTTCTGGTGATTCTTTGCAAAAGCTTTCATTTGCGCGTCGCTTACTTGCTAGCATTGTTAACTATAACGTGTTTTGGTTTACATTAAATCCACGTTTTAAATGTGGATCTAGGTAAACGTTACTCTCAATAGCATTGACGGGTATATCCATGTTTAAGTGTGTGTTTGAATTACTCCAAAATCACGTTTTAAACATGGATCCGGTAGTGTTATAAAATGTGTACCGCTGATGCATCTCAAAGAGAAGAAAAATAATATTATTTAACAAGTGGTCTAGCGATTTTATATTTATATCTCTTAATAAACTTTAAAAAACAGAGTTCAAACTGACCCAAAACTGAAATTTGAGCAAATAATTTCATAATAGGAGTTGCTTATCATTGTTACACATGTTACTTATATGAGAGTTAGACCTATGCCATTATGTTTAAATGATAATTTCAACCTCCCTTTCCAATTATAATGAAAAAAAAGGGTTTTGGAAAGAAAAAGGGTTAAAAAAGATACAGAGTAGGAATCTCTTTTTCTTGTCCTTATATATATATATATATATATATATATATAAATCATACACAACAAACGTGTTTGGATCTATACAGTGTTACAATTATGCTATCGACACTATATTCTCCCTATTGATTCCATTGGAGGCTGTCTTAAAAAATCTAGCTTGAATTACACTGAAAAAAAAGAAAAAGAAAAATAGAACAGACGAAAAGGGAATATTTCAGGTTTGAATTATGCATAGATCAAATTATGTAGATATTTCGATTTTGCTGAGTGAAATGCGGCAGTTGTTGCATTAGAATAAATCAAGCTAGGAAAATATCACCTTGTGCACTATGTAATTTGTTATGCTTTTTATGATTAGGACATTGATTTAGATGATGTTTACTACTTGTTTTTGTCAAGATCGTGTATCTTAGTCTGAGAATTGCTGACTGTACAACATTAATAAAAGCAAAATATGGATTTCCATAGAATTTTCTTATAGTTAGCAGGCTACCTCTACCCTTATTCCCTTGCCCAAGTGCTTACACCTCATATATAATCAATATAATATAGAGGTTTTCCACACAACGAAAGGACCTAATGTAATGGCAATTGTGGCTGCAGTTATGTATGACAGAATTTTTTCAATTTTCCTCATCAATTTCTGATATATATAAAGGGGTTTCAAGTCTTCAACTTCAGTGCAAGAATCCCTTATTGTTATGGATTTTTGCTTAATATTTTAGGATTAAGATTTTGATAGATTTATAGAATCAAGAATGATTTAAAATCAATTTTAATAGAGTTGATTTTCACTTTTGCAAATTGGTATCCAATCATGTACTAATGCAATTTATTAATCCATGATATTTGTATTACTTGAAAAGACCTTTTTGTGATTTTTTGTTTGTTGTCACTTTCATATTTGGAGTGGCTTGTCAATTTCTTTAATTGTCTACTTCATAGTGCACAGGAGTTTCTTCGTTCGGTGGGAGGGAGTGAAATTGATCGATCATGGGATCATAGGAGCAGAGCAAGTGAGCAACTATTTCGGATTAAAATAGGATATGTTGTATCATCTATATGTTCCAAAAAAAAAAACAGAGAAGAAGTAAAGTTATCACACTTTTTTCTCACATATCTTAGACACCTTCTCGATAATATTGATTTTGCATACATTTTTTTTGGCGTATCTTCATATATAATTTAATAAATTTATGTACATGTATTTGATTTTACGTGTTTATATATGATTTTATAATTCTGGATTCCATGTAATACTGATCAAGCATGTTCATTGAGGTATTGCTCCTTGTATTAAAACAATTTAATTTCTACATACTTCTATAATTAAAAAAATACTAGATAATTATGATATATTAAATAATTTGTACATCTACTAGAAAGTAACAATTATTTATTTAACATGTGATTAGATTTTTTTAAGGAAGTGAGTTTTGTCTCTCCTAATAAAGTCTTTTTCATACATACCATCATGAGTCAAATCTCTGTGAAAATGTTTAAGGGATTCAACTATCTCTCAATTGTGTTGGGCTTTGTTGGCTAGCATGTGATGAGATACAAATGCAAAACTCAATGCTTCTTAATTTGATTTACATGGAATATTATATGAGTTTAATTACTATACATTCAATTATGTGTTACCATATCATTCAATGAGTTTAATGATGTATTAGGTGTAATATTCATTAAATGATGTGGTAACACCAATAATTACTATACATTCAATGATGTGTTACCACATCATTCAATGAGTTTAATGATGTATTAGGGAGAAAATTTTTTATTCGAGCTAGACCAATGGGATGAGTGGGGATTCGAACATGCAACCTATCATATACGAGACCTTGTCTTGCTCAACTCGACCAACCCCTGAGAGTTAGTCAATATATTTTATTTCAATTTAAAAAAAAATTAGCCACGCATGATAAAATGCAAATATTATAGTGAAAATAGCATAGTATATATTATAGGAGTACTGAACAAAATTTCATAAGTGGGGGAACAACATATTACAAAATTAACTACCAATAACTACCAAGGCAGGGGAATGCACGGAGAACCATTGGAACTTTGCCAGCCTGACAACACGTTTGATTTCCACCACAATTCCTGCAATGTCACCCTCTTCCCTTTCCCTTCACCTCTCCAAAACCAGAAAAGAAAAGAAAAAGGAAGCACACACCCATCAAAGGGAAAAGAAATTTTGGAAACAAAACGTTGAGAGTGAAAGAGAAAATGGGTTCAAATGCCTTCTTCTCTTCCATTCTCTATTTTTTCTTCCTAGCCACATTGGCCTCTGCTTCCCCTTTCATTTCTGGTACATTTTTTTTCCCTAATGTGCAACCCTTTTTCAATCATGGATAGGAATTCACATTTGTTAAGCTTAGCTTAATGTGGTTGAATTTGTGTTGACACAGATAACATATTTGAGTCTGGGGTATCCACCGGCCGTGCCCTCCTACAGGCTAAGAAAGGTAACATTTTGCTCTGCTTTGTCTCTATTTTGGTTTTAATTCTATTTGTACCTTGAAATCTCTGTGGCTTTTATGCATATCTATAATGGGTTTCCTTTTAACTTTGATGTGGAAATCAAAATGTAACAATGTACATGAAATCAAGTTGAATCATATGAATCTGTTTTATTGCTCTTGCCAAATGCAGACAAAATTGTACATTATAATTCTCTATTAAGGAATAAGGAGATTATTTCTCTAAAGGGATGTCAATGTCATAATTTGTTAGGTTCTTAGAGAAAAAGAATCAATGGCTTGAAAGAGGAAGCTACATGCTCAGATACTGATGTTGTACTGGTGATAACAAAAGCATCCTATTTTTATCTTTTTCCCTCTTATAAAGAATCCTTTTGTTTATTTGGTTTAGGCCTCTTGTACATTTTCTTTATATAAATTGGTGATAGCCAAGTAGAAGCCATATATGCTACAAAACGTTAGGGCAATCTAGTGCTACAAAGCTTCTGTCATGACAGGTTTCAAGGAACAGTTAAACCTATTATTATAGATCTATTGTAGATAGTCTTGTCTTACATGACAACAACTTCAATAGTTGTGTTAAGGCTCCCCTTCATATGAATGTTATTTACAAAAAATAATCTTCCATGTAATGTCTCATCCTTTTCATATAAAATTGTTCATAAGAAAATATAACTGTTGGCTCATAAAATGACCCCTTGCTAGAAGACAATGGGTATGCAAAGGATTTGATAGTAATGCGCAAGCAAAAACAAGGAGATTAAGTTCTTAGCAGACTTAGCCCTTTAAATTATTTATTCTTCATTATCAGCTCTTTTGTATCATTAGGCTTTTTTACTTTAACTTTGTCCTCTTCCTATCCCCCCATTTTCTAAATGGTCTTCATCATCCTCAAACTCTAATGATAAATCTTAACCCCAAAATGAATTTATAGAAATTAAACTATTAGCATGTTTGATTTTTCCTAAAATCACGTTTCAAACGTAAATCTAGGTCATTTAAACGCTACAGAGAGTAACATTTATTCGAATCTACATTTAAAACGTGATTTTGGGATAAATCAATCATACTATATATCTTAGAGTAGAAAAATTAAACTCTAATAATTCACTTCAATGATTGAGCTAATGAGTGCAAACTTGTGTGTCCTAAATTCTGCAGCTTGTGGAGTTGACTTTGAGAACAAGAACTACACAATCCTCACAAGCCAATGCAAGGGACCCCAATACCCACCCAAGGTTTGCTGTGAGGCATTCAAGCAATTTGCTTGCCCTTTTGTGGATGACATTAATGACATGACAACTGATTGTGCTTCAGTTATGTTTAGTTACATAAACATATATGGGAAATACCCCCCTGGCCTATTTGCTAATGAGTGCAAAGAAGGGAAGGATGGTCTTGATTGCAGTCAAGTAAAACCACCCAACAGTCCTTCTGACTCTTCTAACACCCTTCATGTGGCTGCTCCTCACTCTATGTTGCTAATTTCCACTGCTGCTCTCCTCAGCTTCCTTTCCCATTTGTTCTGAAGGATGAAAATATGAAAACACTAATTGTATTAATTGAATCAATATTCTAGAACAGTCTTGTCAAGTTTTGAGTGAGGATCATCACCTTTCATGTGATGCTGGAGGAGTTTATATTGTCTGATCAAGATTGCCCACAAAAAGTATATTATTATTACAGTTTTATCTTTTGTTTTTCCCTTCTCTTGATGACTACAAAGTACAAGATGTGGATTTCTTGCCTGGCAGCCCCTGTAACATTCCTGGAACTTTTTTTTACAAGTGAATAAGGTATTTAGTTCTTGAAATTTTTTAACTTATAATTTGTTACCTGAATTTATTTATATATACAAGTTAGATCTTAGCAGAGTCATTGCCATGTGGTTAGGAGAGGTTAGAGGTTCAATTGTTGAATCTACCACTTTCAAATGCAAGATAAAGCTACCTATAAAGCTATCCCCCCCCGTTTTAACTTTGGTCTCTTAAAAGGACTATGAGTTTTTTAATTCAATAATTAATTAAACTTCGATCCGTACTTAGGATTATAAATTTTGTAAATTTATGGGTTAGTATAATCCATAACCACCGATGAGCCGGTAAGGACTGTCTCAGCTTAACCAATGGTCTTGAGTTCGAGCCATGCAGTTATGTTAAATACTCGGAGGGATAGCTTTTAAAGCCCATAAAGGTCCTACCCAGTTCAAACAGAATTATCTCTCATATAGAATACATATGGTTTTACACCAAAATAAATAAACATATATAAATTTAAAGACTAAACTGCAAGTAAAAGAGGACTAAAAATTATTACTTTCCCCCTGTATTGGTTGATGAGTATCAAACTACAGTTACAAATTATTCACTAAAAATTTCAAGAAAAATTAATTGTATTATTAACCAACTATTTTAAAAGCTTATATATAAAATCAATAATCAATTTTCTTCAAACCTTAAACCGCAAGATTGTTGAGTGATGATAACAAAAAAAAAATCAGTTATACATGGTTGACATATTGAATCAAACTATTGATTGGCGTTTGAATAACATGGCCTTTTATAAGGTGAAGATGATTTTAAGATTTGTCAATTGCTGATGCATGAGCATAAAGGAGCTTGAAGAATGCAAATTGAAAGAAGAGTGGGGTTGCCACTTGGAAAATTAGTGGTCTGAAATATTCATGTCATCACTCTCATGTATATCTTCTGATTTGACCAAAACACATCATATTAAATTCTTGTCCCAAAACGATAGCTATGTAGAAAGAAACTTGTATGTTAGAAGATTAAGAGAAATTGTTTTTGTACAACAATATGGTACAACAATATCATACAACTATGAGATATATAGAAATAGAAGAGAGACACACCTGTGAGATGTGATAAAGAGAGAAAGAGAGAAAAGGTGTGTTGTATGAATTGTTGTATGAATAATGGTTCTCGAAGATTAATTCAATGACGGCTATAGCTCAGCCAAACACATATATATAAACAATTGAGCGAAAACAACTTACGAAAAAACAAGAACAAGAATAAGAAACAAAGTAGACGCCACGGAGGTACCCAGGGAGTTGGTAAATCATGGTGATGACTGATGAATTGGGATTAATTTGACATAATTCAAAATGTTCGGCTCCGGACAGAGATTATTGCAGCTATTCTATATATTTTATCTATGTCCATTTGCAGATTTTGCATGTGACTACAATTTGGATATATTCTTAAATTTTCTATGGAATCTGTTAGTTACACAAGAATAAAAGCCTTCTACAAAACAGAAAGATTTATATTTTGTAAAATACAAAACAACTTGAGCTTCAAAAGTACAGAATATGAGTGAAAAATTATGATTTGGATTGGATAGTCAAAAGTTTAAAACATAAAATATTAATGGTTGATTACCCAATTGTCAACCTATTCATTATTTTTGTGTACAATAGTAACTCCTCCCATGATATTTTGAAAACCCAACTTGTGATTAATTGTTTGAAGAACAGAGCACCACATTATTCTCTTATAATTAACTCAATGGAGCAGAATTATTGGTGTAATTAGCTTTTGGACAAGAAGTCACTGAGACATCCATACCTTCATCATCATTTGTACTTGCTTCACGTGGCCAATGGTTTCCAAGAATATGCTAAAATCGCCAATCGACAAGTGTAGGACCTTTGTTTACCAATTTCCTTACTTGACTTTTTCCAAAACTCAGAATTTATATGAAAATTTTTCATATATTTTTAATTATTAGATAAACTTGATATACTAGAAATCTGAATTTAATCAATTTATTATTTTTTATTGAGATCACATGAAATTCATCTGAAAATTTAAAATTTTCACAAAGAATGTGTTGCTAACTATATTGCATGTACATGGATGTGTGTGATATAACACACATGCGAGAATACGATTAATTTTAAAAATTATAAGACAAACCTTTATGTAATATCTATCATAGACATCATCCTTTGGGGGACTTGGGAAGAAATATCACAATCCCAATCTTATCCTTCATTAAATATATGCTTTTATGCTAATGGGCAGAAGCACCAAAAGCGTCAATAATACAAGGCTGTAATGTAAATAACAAGAAGTGTAAATGGGGATTATGGAAATTCATTCACTCATCAAAAGCAACAGAAAACTACTGTAGTATAACATCGCAATCGCCTGAAATGTTGAGACAAATTTTGGAAATATCAAAATTTCGGTGGCTTCATGCATCATGTCTTACGTGGGGGAAGAAACCCACAGTGCATTTGATGGGCAGAACAGAAACCATAAGTATGACGCTGACGCAACTAATCACGGCAAATCGTGTCATTCAAAGTCGTTTGTTTAAACCCTGAAAAAACATCAAGATTGTAAAAACATAGTTTATTTTTTAATATATAGATTTATTTAACACAAAAAAAAATGAAGTAGAAGTTTTTTTTACTCCAATTATAAAAGAAAAATTTACTTTCAGAATGATTATAATTATAATTATAGTTTTTTTATAAAAACTTACTTAAACTATTTTTTTAAATAATAAAACATTTAATATATTTTGAAATTCTATTCTTTTTTCAAAATTTCAAACCAAACACTCTAAAACAAGTGAACAATTTTTAGTTGGCAACGCAGGCTGAGATTATGGGAAGAGCTCCCGGATTCGATTCTCATTAAACATACTTTTCCGGAGCGATGAGGAGCATTAATTGTGACTAAAGTCCGAACATGATTACCCCTTTTAATAGGAGATGGATGTGATTAACACAAATAACTTTATAAACGTTCATTTAGCTTGAACACTTTCCCTTGTCTTGAGATCCAACTACTATCTTCAATCCAATTTTTATAGAAAAAAAAAGTTGTGTCAGATATATTTTATAAGGCAAATATGGGTATTAAAATAGTTTATAAGTTAATTTGGCTAAATTATAAGTTTTTAATAAATAAGCTTTATGCTTATAACATTGTTCATAAACTATTTTAAAAACCTTTTTTTGGTCTAACCACAGGTATCCTCCACGGGAGGCAATCCTGTTCGAGCCGGGAACATCCGCATCATGGTGAGACTAGCTCTCCCAACGAGGATTTTTTCCATCCACAAGACTCGAACTCGAGACCTTGCTTAAAGGGAATCAAGCATGTACCAGTTGAACCAACCCTCGTTGGTCAAACAACTTTAAATTTATAACTTATTTTTTTATTTTATAAAATAACATTTCTATTCCTTTTAATTTTTAAAAAGCTCTCCTAAATCATTTTTAAATTAAACATACTCTATGAAAAAATAAATAATTGAAATAACAAAAAATTGCCTTAAGCTATGTTTTGTATATGAAATAACATAATTAAAACAAAAATAGTGTAATTAAAGTACTTCATCTTTTAAAAAATGAAAAATTATTATTAACCAAAAATATATTTTTCATCTATTAAATAAATTTAGAAGGTATATAAAAAGCATATAAATATGCACCAAAAAAATAAAAAGCATATAAATATGTATTTTTATGTTATTTTTCATTTATCAACTACTTCAAAATCTAATTTACATTTATTTAACTTATTATCTTTTAATTTTCAACTAAAAATTATTTTTTTAACTATTAACTAACTTTTAAGGTTTGAACTCACTTATCAACTATTTTTGTCTCGAGGATAATGGTAGATGTTGCATATTCCTATTCATTGGTCTAAAATTCATGTAATGTTTTTTTATTATTTTAAACTAAAATTCATTTAATTATAAAAATAAAGATATATTTTTCTAGCATACATGTTTCCTTTTCTCTCATATATTTCTTTTGGTGGAAAAAAATACATTTCTTTCAATTGGTCATTCTAAGATTTAATGTCTAATTTTTCCCAAAAAAAAAGTACTTTTATCTTCAAATTAAGTAATTATGATATGTAATTTATCCTATAATTTCATGGAAAAAATTAATATAAGATAAATGATATTAAACAAAAATATTAATAATAAAATATCTATGAATAAAATACAAAAGAAAAATCCATCCCAGAAAAGAAACAAAATGTCATTTGTTTAATAGAATTTCAAATCACTCAAAAAAGGTAGAAACTCATGTTAATAACAATAACAACTAAGCTTTTATTTTTCGGACGTGGATCCTCTCCCATGAAGCATAACAGGAGAACCTCATGTTTACAAAATCTCAACCGTACATTAAAACTGTTCAACAATCAACGACTCATATCACATTGAGTTAAAATGCACAGTATAACTATCAAAGTCACAAACCCAAGCGCCTTCTCCAGTTCACGTATCAGCTCTGGGTCCGATGGTGCTCCTTTGCTAAAGACACACCAATTCTTGCAAACACACTCAGTTCTAATCTCAGCTCTATGCTTGGTAAATTGTCCATCTCTTTTATCTGGCTTTCAATGCCCTTCCTTACAACAAACATATCTACAAGAAGTAATAGCAACATCTGTATTTCTCGTGTTAAAGTATTCTTTTCTAACTCCAAAACCTACTTTCTCACCATATTGGCTCCAAAATTGTCATGCTTCTTCTACACTTTCAAACTTCATCCCAACCATTGGCTTCCAATGAAGATTTTCAAATGTCATGTCCATTACCTTGACCCAAAAAATTCAAGTTTAATTATTCTTCCATCATTTTTCATAAAATTGAATAAAAAAACTTACAACTAAAAAAAAAGAAAAACTTTCCAAGTTAGCTCCCTTTGTAATGTTCAAATGCCATAACAAGTCTGAAGGAAAACACAATCTTCTTCTACTTCTTTCTTTGTTGTTAAATATTGAAAATAATCAAATAGAAATCTAAAAAAAATGAAAGAGTTTAATGATCTCAAACCTCACAAAATCACCGAGTAAGATAAGATGAAAAGAGTCAACCTTGCTTGGTGCCTTTAATGGACTCTTCCCGTGCGTCCTACGTCAAAGCTTCATGCCCCGTTTCATTTGCAATGTTTATGTTTCTTACGCATTGTTGAATGTCGTGGCGGGAAGAAGTTTTGGTAGATAAAAACGACAAAAGAAATTAGTTAAACGGTGAGATTTTGCTTTATTGAGTGTGCGTCGTTGATCAAGACAAAATTTCAATCTACGATTCATATTAATCAACCGGACACTCTCGTTTTTTAGGCTACGGGAAAGGATCCAAGCCCCTATTTTTCACTAGGTGAGATAGTGTATGTGAATTATGTTACTATCTTCTTCCTTAGTCTTTTTCCAATAGTTTTCCTTAGTCTCCCTTCACCTTTAACTATTAAACTATCTTGCATTTATTCAACCCTCATCCGTATCAAAACTATCTAACACCATATTTTACTATTTTGTTTGCTATAACCGGAGCTACCCCCAACACATTTATATGGCATTAAGTTTATTTTCTTGTTAACTCTTGATTATCAAACACTCACTCAATTTATTAATTATGAAGTTCCTTTTATACCCCCAATTTATTATCAATTATACTCACTGCTTTCCTTGATAGTAGATGTAGTAAGTTATTTTCAATGAACAACTATTGGAGAATAAGTTACTACTCTAATGTTGACTTTAATTAGGAGTATTTTTGCCATTATTTTAAGAGTATTTCTAGAATAAAATTTAAAATTGGATATTATTAATTACAATTAAGTAATTTCAAGGCTTTTCCTTGATCTTAATGATTTAGTTTCATGTTTCCTATAATTAAGACCAGAGGTAATAAAACTTGTGGTATTTCATCCACCCGTTACCTATCTCCATCCGAGTTATGACTTGGATATAAAATAAATCACAAGTATCCTCCACAGATAACATCCACATCATAATGAGACTAACTCTCCCAGAGAAAATTTTTTCTATAGAAAGGACTCGAACCCAAAATTTTACTACTTAAGAGAAATCAAATATACCATTTGAACTAACCTCGTTAGTAAGTAAATATAAATAATATATGGATGTTATTATTATTAAATTTATTAACTTATTTAGATTTAGAAAAATTTATTAACCTAATGAAATAATTTATTTATATGAAAATTCCAAATAAAACTTCAGGTTAAATTGAACTCTTACAAAAACAAGTCAAGACTTTTAAAAAGAACATACTTATTAATTAATAATAACTAATAAATGGCCTAAACTTGAGTATTATATTTGAAAAAGAACTAGACACATTTAAGATGCATGTGACTTGATTTATTTTTACCCGTACTCATAATCAAATATCAATCAAATACAGTACTCGTAATCATCAATTTTAATAAAGATTTATGTTGATAACAATTTTTGTTTTTAAATTCGTGCATCCTCATCGCACCAAACCTCTCTTTAGGTTTAGGATCATTCTTCATCAGCAAGAGGGACTGTATATTTTTATATAGGCCTACATGTGGACACCATCAACCCTTCAACAATACCATCCTGCCTGCGACAGGCCTCCAACATGCCTTTCCCCAAATCAAGGAGGAGCAACCATTACCACACGCAAAAATAAATACATAAAATGAAAAATGAAAAAACTCAAACGCATTCACAGCCAAACAAGAAAGGAAAATAAATAAAATAACTTTCTTTTTTGAAATTCCCTTTATAAATTACACAACCAAATGTCAGCAAAGTACCAAGAAAACATCATAATAATCCCGTAATATTACAAATTCTCTCTCTATTTCTCACCCGAGGGTGAAAAACATTTTAAAAAAGAAAAGTTGAAATCTTTCCCATGGTTAAAATTTTCTTTTTCAGTTTTCTAGACAGCACAAGATCAAAAAGATGAAGAGACGAAAAACCAAAAGCTTTCATCTGTGAGCAGTAATCAGCGTTTCAATGAACCGCAACCCATCGAATCTAGGCGCAAACTTTTCCGTCGAACTCGAACTCGCCGTTGAAGAAGAGCCTCCGTGGCCTCTTTGAGCTCCACCATCCTGCAAAAAAACCAAGACCCGAACATTGACGAAACCGCACTCGGCGAAAAGATTAGAACTTTGGGGCTATAAGTCTCAGATCCCTATGTTTTAAAACAAAATCTCGATTCGGAGAGCTTAGGATTAGAGCCAAATACCTGAAGAGAAACCTGTGCGGAAGGTGAAACCGAAACAGCGGTTGCCGAAGCGGCGGCGATGGAGGCTGCTAGGAGGCTGGATTTCTTCATCTTGACGTGTTTGGCTGTCTAGAAAATCTGGATATATTTTCTCGGAAAATCGAAGGGAAAGAGAGAGAAATTGAGGAACGCGTTGTTTGGGCGGGCTTGACGGCTTATTTATAGGGTGGGGGCGCTTTGAGAGAATGGGAATTTGCTCTGTCTCTATGGCCTTTGGACCCAATAACTCAATAAATAAATAAATAAAACAATTACGCGGCAACTACTTTACTCTACTGCTATGCCGTACTAGTATTTTGTTCATTCAAATTACCTTTTAACTTTCTCCAATCATTCATCCTAATTTATAAAGGATTTAATTATAATATATTATTAGTGTAAAAAAATTTTACACATATATTTAATAATGTGTTGTTACATCATTTATTATGACACTCCATGTATTATTAAATTTAATCAATAATTTAATAACATATTATTAGATGTCTGTGTAAAATTTTTTTACGCTGACAGTGTATAAATATTAAACTCATTAAATAAAAAATCTACACAAGAATTTTTTTCCTTTAAAAAGTCCGACAAAATTTCTATATATAAATATTAAATAGTTTGAATTATATATACTAGCGGATAAACATGCACTATTTTTTTTGGGAAAAAACGTAAAATTTGTTTGTTTACATTTTCAAATGCCTTAAAGAAGGATTTGAATTTAAATTATTAATCTATAATTTTTAAAATTACTTTAAAAATTCACGACTTAAATGATAAGGATAATATTTTAAATTTAAATTAAGAAATATGGATTAAATTTAGAATAGAAAAAAATAGAATCAATTAGGATTTGAATTTGAATTGTAAAAATAACGATTAGTGTTAAAAAAATTATCATTAAAAAAATCAGAATTCAGTATATCCTCCAAATTTAAAAAATGATTCGAATTTGAATTATTAATGTACACTTTTCAAAATTACTTTAAAAATTCACGACTTAAATGATAAAGATAATATTCTAAATTTAAATTAAGAAACAAGGATTAAAATTAGAATAGGAATAAATATAATCAATCAAGATTTGAATTTGAATTGAAAAGAATAAGGATTAGTGTTAAAAAAGTTATCATTTGAAAAACCAGAATTCAGTCTATCGGAATGAGTGTGAATCAGGGGTATTATTGTCTGAAAAAAGTGGAAACAAAAAAAGGGAATTCCCTTTATATATAGGTATAAATAATTTAAATTCAATATATAAATATTAAAAAAATTAGTTTGAATTCATTAATAAATTTAAATGTATATATTAAAGGATAATTTATTTGAATTTGAAATTTTAATTTACAGTCAATTATTTCAACTGTTAATATTCCGGTTGAAAGAGAAAAATGAGTGACAACGAACTCTCAAAATTATATAAAGAATTGATTACCGGTGAATATATCGTGCATTGTATAAATCTTTTCAATACATACATATATAAAATGGATTTAATAGGTAAAAAAGATTTACATAATCATCCAATGATGTGTCATCATATCATTTATTAAGGTTAATATCACCTGAAGTGTTATATTCATTTAATGATGTAGCAACACATCATTGGATGACATTGTAAAATTTGTTTGCACCGACAATGAATACTTATTCAAATATGTACTACCCGAATCAACCACTTGTTGGTAGTTAAATAAAATGTTTAAATTTGTTTTTGACCCTTGAAAATACTATATTTAAAAATTATCCCTACTTTTTTTGTTTGCTTTTAGTCTTTAAAAATATGAAAACCATATGCATTTTGTCCTTAGAAGCACGTAAAAAAAATAAAGAGGGGCTAATTTAAAAAAAAATGTAATGCTTTAAGAGATAAAAAAAATATTTAATCTAGATAAGATAACTAGTTAATAAAGAAGATATTATAAAAATGGTTGAAGGAAAGAGTCACATAAAATCACTAGGTACGTGGATTTAGAGTTGACAAAATAATCTATGTGATCGATGCGAGTCGCGGATTATAACAAATATGATAAAAAAAAAGCTCGAATTCAATTCAGACTCCAAAAGTGATGTCCAAACCCGACTGGATAAGGGCCAAGATTGTCATTTTAGCAGGTTTTGTGAGCTAAGCTTGTCATTTCAATAAAAAAAAGCTGGACTAAAAAAACATGGATTTAATTCGTAAAGCCCTAAAAATTGACAAGTGGGTGCGAGATGAATTGATGGGCTTTGCCCATTTTGCCATTTCTACATGGATAAGATATTGAGAGTCAACACAGTTTCTAGTTTGAATCTTGGATATGTAGTTATGTTAAATATTTGAAGAAATAGTGTTTATCCATAATGGTTCTAATCTTCTAATTCGAGTAGGATTATTATCTCCTTTCGGAGGCAGGACCAATCCAACATTTCTCAAGATTTAAGGCAAATTTTGAGATGAGGTTTTTTAAAACTAAGAACAATAATTTATTATAATTATTATAATTTTATTTGGAATTCATCTCTTGGGTTTTTTAATGCAAAATTATTTGTTAAATTATTATAATAAATTTTATTTATTATGTTTAATCGATAAAAAAGCAATTCATTTATTATTTTTTAAATTGTTTTGTTTACCAAACACACTCTATCTTACCAAACACTAATGAAATGGTTTCAGCTACTAATTCAAACTTTCATCTAACTGAAATTTCTTACCGAAACTGGCGACATATTGCCAGACCCCACCATGCTCCACCCATATAAGTGTATGGATCCTCTCATGTGGTACTGCCTCTCCACCAACGTTGGCTACAGAATAGCTAGGGAGCATCTACCGAATATAACTATGAAATATTTTTGTAGCTATTTGGTAGCTATAATTGTTGGAGAGACATATGCAACTTGAGAGAATTCAGATCCCTCAAATAATCCCTTAGTATTGGTTTCTTCTAGAATATGATTGTTGAATGATGACAATTTTCTCTCCTAAAAAATTTTTGGGTAAAATTTATTTTTTGTCCCTGTATTTTTTTTTTTGTCAATTTTAGTCTTCGTCCCTAATTTTTAAAATATTTGTTTTATATCCCTATATTTTTAAAGTTGCTAACCTATTTAATAGATTTCCCTAATGCTAATTAGTTCAATAAAGTTGCTAACCTATTTAATAGATTTCCCACATTAATTAATCATTAGTACATGTTTGGTTTAGTGTTGAAACTTGGTAAACTCACGTTTTCAATGCTAAAAATAATTGCGTTGGTGAATTCAAAATTGAGATTGGTCAGTTTGAACGCTAAATCAAACACACACTTAGTGTTTGGTCTCATTTAATCCATATGGCTATTTAGTTGATTTATTAAGCAATTGAATTTAGTAGCAACAATTTAATCGAACTAATTCACATGAGGGAAAAGATTATGATTAAGGTGTTTTAAAAATACAAAATATACGACAAGTTTCTAACTAAAAAATATAGGGGGAAAAGATATACTACTTTCGTTCCTATTTAACTGTCAACTTTTCAAGAAAAAATTTGTTTCTATTTAACCGTCCACTTACAAATCTAATGCACTAATAAATATACTTTTCTTCATTTTACCCCTATGTTAATAAATGACTAATAAAAACTAATGAGAGACAATAATAGTAAGAGAGATAAAAGGGTAAAATGGAAAGTTTAAAATTTATTTTCATGAAAACGAGAGTAATAATTATATTCCTTAATATGTGTATTTTACTCAAGGTGGACAGTTAAATAAGAACGGAGGCAGTATTATGCTAAAAAATTCATTGGCCAGCGAAGGACGAAGGTGGAGGGGTGATTTGGTAAAACCAATACAACAAATTAGAGGTTTTCTGGATGTTAGCACGGATTGGCAGATTTTTCAAGAACCAATCAATTAAAAGGGGACACGTGGGTGATCGGGATGAAACCAACCAAGCAGTACCGTTGGCACAAATTAATTTTCAGTTCGGCCGTAGCTAAGCATCGGTCGGTGGACTGGAGCATGTTGGAAATCCCTGTCAATTTTAATTACTACATTACCCTCATTGCCTCAAGGGACATCTGGCCAAGCATCAAAATCAAAATATCAATCAACCGTATTGGTTCAAATCGCTGATAGATTCTCATTAAATAAGGTATCAGGTGTCTTATAAATAGAAAAAAAATATATTATGAAAATTAGCCCTATCATTGTGTAGATTATTTTTAGTAAAATTAACTAATAAATTAGTTGATAGTTGATGAACTAGCTTAATTTTAGCTTATATGCTATCTGTTAGGTGTTTAATTCATAGTTGATAAGTTTTGAAGCTTATAAGCTAGCTTATTGAATGATGAAATTATTTACCCTGATTTTTGGTAAATAAATGTATCTCAGAGCAATCTAGGACGAGATACGAATTCTCTTAACGGTTCTTTTTAGGGGCAGTTTTATTTGGAATTTCGAAGGAAAAATAAATAGAGAAGAAGAAGTAGAAGAAGGGATGCTTAAAGTAAAAGATGAATTTAAGAGAGTAAAGAGAAGACCTTGCATTAATTAAAATGGAGGGATCACACACTTTCGATCTTGTTTGCCAGTAGTCGCTGATGGATGGACATGTTAGGCTTGTAGAGATTTTTAGTAAATGAGATCCAACCCTTTTTACATTGTACAAACATATATTTATAGACAATATTACCAACTACTAATCTATGCAACTTTGCCACTTAGTGGACACATGGCAATTATACATTTAAACACACTTATTTAATAAAAAAACTATTTAAAACTATTGTTAACTTCTAATAACTCCCCTTGATAACTTCTCGTAACCACCTTGAGACCTTCCATTCTCTTCATGTTCTTGATGCATCTTCAATCTTCAAATCTTGTACCTGAAATGTCTCATTGGGAAGATAAAATTATTTCGACATCTAATCGAAATAATTATGGTGTTAACAGAAATGAAAGAAAAACGTAAAAATAACACAAATATGAAAATGTATTAAAATATGAAGGATGAAATGAAAGAAAAATAAATAAATTATAAGCTAGCTAAAGAGTGTGTTTAATAAGGCCAATAAACTAGCAGCTAACTTATTTGACTAGCTTATAAGCTAGTTTGACTAATATAAAGTGTTTGGTAAGACACAAGTTTCTAACTTATTTTAGGAGCTTCTAGCTTATAAGCTACATTTATTTTTTATTCCATTTTGATCCCTCATAATTTAATACACTCTCCTATTTTTCTTCCTTTTACGTCTTTTTATGTCATTTTACATTTATAACTTAGCTTATTAGCTAGTTTTACCAAACACTTTTAATTCAATAAGCTGGAGTTTATCAGCTAGGAGCCAGCTTATATGTTAGAAGTTAACTTATCAGCTATCAGCTGGCTTATCAGCTAGTTTTACCAAGCATGCTCAAAAAAGTAACTTGTGGCTTATAAGTTAAAAGCTCCTAAAATAACTTAGAAGATTGTGTCTTACCAAACATTTTTATGTTGGTCACACTAACTTATAAGCTAGTCAAATAAGCTAGATAAAAGATAACTATATGGTGTGTTTAGCAAAACTAGCTAATAAGCTAGCTGGTAGCTGATAGAATAGCTTATTGAATTAAAAGTATTTGGTAGAACTAGCTGACAAGCTAGTTAGTAAATGTAAAATGACATAAAAAGATATAACTACATAAGTTTTATTATATAAATTATATCTGTGTTTTTTAGATAAAAATATATTATTATGTAATTATAATTTTTTATTTTTAAAAAATAATTAAATTCTCATTAAACTTTTTTGTAATAAAATTTTTAATTAAAAATTAAAATAAATAGTAAAATTGATAAAATAAATAGTATAATATAAAAAATAATTTTTTATGGAACTTTTTATCTTGTAAAATTGAAAAATATATAATAATAGTTAAAAATAAATTAAGGACAATAAAAGAAATGTATTAAAATATAAGAGATAATGATGGAAGAAAATTAAATAAGCTATAAGCTACAAGCTAGCTGAAGTAGCTTGTAACTTATAAGTTAAAAGCTCCTAAAATAAGCTATTTTGAGATATTTTATCAAATATCTTTATGTTGGTCAAATTAGCATATATATATATATATATATATATATAAAAGCTAATCAAATAAGTTGGTAGTTAGCTTATTAATCATAGCACACATACTCTTCTGTCGCCGATACATGTGTTTTTTTTAAAAAAAAATCAAAATATCAATTTTTCCACACTTCCTAGGAAAAGAAGAATATGATATCAAAATGAGCAAATTTATTTACCAAAAAGAAAAAAGAAAAAAATGGTACCAAATGCCTTTGTCCCTCGGAAGTCTCTTGCATGGAGATAATATCAAAATCAAAATCGATGATTTTTGGATCTTGTGTAAGTTGTATTTAACACTGACGAGGATTATTATAAAAAATAGTGACTCGCGGCATTCGTGAAAGTAGGCGCAACATGGATTAATTAAAAATATAAAAAAATACCAATAACACATTTTTTTAAAACATTTTTTTAAAATTTCCTTGATTTTTGAACAAACCCATTCTAACCTTATTAATTAAAAAAATGAGTATTTACAAACATCAATTTTAACTTTTAACCTAATAATGAAGAGATATTTTTAGAGATAATATCAAAGAGTGTTGATAATTTTTTTTTTCATTCATAGAAAATTGAAAGTTGAGAGACTTGAGAGTAGGAAATCTAAACTTAAGAATTAATATAACGCATTAATAATAATCGCTTAAAAAAATTAATCCTTAAAAAGAAAGATGTGAAGAAAGTGCTGACACAGTCGTTTAGCACCCAAAAGGAATTGTTCTCTCCGATTAATCTCCCACTTCCAAGTCAATATCAAGAAAGAAAGCATAGCATACGTAACCTTAGCACAAATAATTAGGTTGTGTTAAGGTCACTTTTGTTCTGTTGTGGCTGTGCTTCTATTTTATTTAAATATCTAAACTGCTTTGTTCTTATTCCTGAGGCTATTAAGTTAAATGATCAACGTACACCCCGGGTGTTACAACGTGTCATGCAGATGCAAGCTTGTTTGTCAACCACTATTTTAGGTTTGTTAACTTATAACTTATGGAGGATTCTGCACCAAACAAAATTTGGTCTACCTATAGTCCAACTTATATTTTATCGGTTATAAAAAATAAATAAATATTTTTATTTTTTATTAAATGATCCTTATATGAGCATTTGAGTTAAATTTAAGAAAATTTATGGATTTACAATCTAATTTCATTGAGAATCTATTTATTTAAAATTGAAGGTGAAAAATTTTACATGACATGGTACTATCGATTTGAGTTTTCATTTTTTCAACTAATATTTCATAAAAATAACTAAAAACATGTTTAATATCAATCATTAACTAAATGAATGTTGAATTACTATATTTTTACATCCTGGACCACGTGGACCTGATTTAAATTGCTCCGTAAAAAAAAATTAAATTACTATATTTTTACATCCTGGACCACGTGGACCTGATCATGATGCACTCTAGATAACCCCATAACTTATTATATCTTCCGTTCCATTAAAAATTTAAAATATCATCTTATCAATTCTGTTGTTCGATTTTAATTGAAAAATAATTTCAATTCTTTCTGGTGATAAAAAAAATTGAAATTGTTATTTTAATTAAAATTGAAAATTTTGGATATAAGCCCCGTTAAATAATCTACCAAAAAAATTGATATTTAATATGAAGCAAATTAAATGATAAAGAAGAAAACTTACATACAACTATAATACATTTGGTATTTTATATGGGAATTGATTTTTATAAATGTTTTTAAAACAGGACCGGTCATTGAATCGGTTAAGGTACCGGTTCAAGGTTCAATTATATGATTGTGGTCGAACTGATAGTAAATTAAATAATATATTTTTTTATTAATTACATAATATATTAAAATTTAAACAGTATAAAACAAATATTCGAAGGGGCAAGGGGATATTTTAAGGACCAGATCATTCTGCAAAATAAACTTAGGCATGTTGGGCATGGAACATTTTGAGGACTAGGTTCTGCAAAAGCAAAACAGACGAGCAAGGAACGTGATGAGCTAGGCACGACGAAGTAGGCACAGGGTGTGATATGAACCTTGAGGTTCTATTTTTCATGGACCTTAGAAATTTCTGAATAAAATAACACTTTTCTTGACAAACAATTTTCTTTTCTTTTGCTATTTTCTTTTCTTTTCTTATTTTATTTTCTTTTTCTTTCTTTGAATTTCGAACAACAAATAAAATAAGATAGTAGGACAACAAATTCTAACCTTGCCAAAAACTGATATTCAACCTTGAATACTTGAAAAATAAATCACTTATAATTCAAGCAATACGTATAGGAAAATAGGTTTTTGAACGTAAATAGAAGAAGTTGGAAAAATAGAAGGAATAGAAGGTGGACGTCACACTTTCAAGACTTGAAAGATAAACCCTTGAAGATACACACAAAAAGGTGAAGAACCTTTGATAATCTTCAACTCTTGACTAGCAAGAAATTTAGATAAAATCACTTTCACGTATAAGGATAAACTTTGCATAAAACATCTAACCTTTCTTGCATGTATTTATAGAGTTTACAAGGTGAATTAGGGCCATGCAACCAACTGCATTTTCACGCCCAAAATACTCCCAAAAATACCCTTACACACTTCCCATGCAACCCTAAATACATTACTAGGAATTAAATAAATCAAGCTAATAAAACTCAACTCTAACTAGCTTATTCGGCCACAATTTCCATGCAGATTCCTTGGCACATGTGGCTGCATTATTACATGAAATGTAACCACAAAACATGGATTAAAATGACTCTTGATTCAGCCAATAAGTGGCCGCACAAAACAACCCACAATTCTTCAAGTGTCCATCAATTTTATAACCTCCTCTTCATTGTTGGCCGCCCACTTGATTGCCCATTCATTTAGCCATTTACAACCACCATAAACCTCATTTGATGACACATATTTCAGCCATGAATTGCACATGTTGGCCGCACAAAATAATGGCTTATGACTTAGCCATTTACTCACTTGTTGGCTGCAAAATTGAAGGCATATGACTCAACCTTCCATGCACATGTGGTCGCCCACCTTTGGCTATTTGAAATGGTCTTCATGTAGCTTCAATGAGGCCCAGGTTCATGCACCAGAACATCCTTTCCAACGGCTATAAGAGACAAGGTAGTAATGCAATTAAAGTACATAATTATAACCATGTTTTGTAACCACCAGAATAGGAAACATAACCACCAGAAATTAAAGCCTTGTGTCTTGTAACTCCCACAATTTTATTGAAACAAAATAAATCAAATTAAATCATCAATTTAGGGACTATGTTGGCCGCCCCACATGGCCCTTCTCCATGATAAATGATGGCAATTCAACTGGCAGTTGCATTAAAGGCAACTGACACTTCATCAATGGTTCCTCCTTCTTCAACTTGAATGCAATTAATGAACTGGTCACTTTCATTAATGCTCTTAATGTTTTGAAGTTGGACTTCTTTGATGATAATTAAGTTGTAGTGCCTCCTTAGCTTTCCTAGCTTGCGCCCTTGTCATAACCCCTAGCCTTTTGACTGCTTGACTGATGTCCACATCACGCCCCCTTCTTGAAAAGGATTTGTCCTCAAATCTGAAGGGTCCTCACCTGCATCAAAAAGAGTTAAGTCAGAAACATTAAAGGTTGCACTGACATTATACTCACCAGGAAAGTCTATCTTGTAAGCGTTATCATTGATCATTTCAAGCACTTGGAAAGGTCCATCTCCCCTTGGTTGAAGCTTTGACTCTCTTTGTTCTGGGAACCTTTCTTTTCTCATGTGTATCCACACCCAATCTCTTGGTTGGAACACCACTTTCTTCCTCCCCTTGTTTGCTTGCTTAGCATAGCTCTCATTTTTCTTTTCAATTTGAGCTTTGACCTTCTCATGCATTTTCTTGACAAAATCAGCCTTAGCATGCGCTTCCTTATGCTTAAACAAAGAAATGTTAGGCAAAGGTAATATATCAAGAGGTGTTAAAGGGTTAAATCCATAAACTACTTCAAAAGGTGAACAATTGGTAGTACTATGAACAACCCTATTATAAGCAAACTCAACATGAGGCAAACAATCCTCCTAAGATTTAATGTTTTTGTTCAAAATTTTCCTGAGCAAAGTACCTAGTGTCCTATTATCTACTTCTGTTTGACCATCAGTTTGAGGATGGCAAGTAGTAGAAAATAATAACTTGGTTCCAAGCTTCCCCCACAAAGTCCTCCAAAAATGACCCAAAAATTTCGAGTCTCTATCACTCACAATGCTCCTTGGCATTCCATGCAACCTGACTATTTTTTTTGAAAAATAAATCTGCTACATGGAAAGCATCATCCACTTTCTTGCAAGGTATGAAGTGAGCCATTTTTGAAAACCTGTCAACAACAACAAAAACAGAGTCTTTTCCATTCTTTGTTCTTGGAAGTCCCAAGACAAAGTCCATGGAAATATCAGTCCAAGGAAATTCAGGACCAGGTAAAGGAGTATATAAACCATGAGGTTTAACCTTAGATTTAGCTTTTTTGCAAACAATACATTGGTCACACATTTTATGAACATCACGTTTCATATTAGGCCAATAAAAATTATCTTGCAAAATTTCTAAAGTCTTTTGCACTCCAAAATGTCCCATTAGTCCCCCTTCATGTGACTCCCTCACAAGCATTTCCCTTATTGAACTTTTAGGCACACTTAATTTATTTCCTTTAAACAAAAATTCATTATGCCTTAAAAATCCATTTTCTGATTTTTTTTTCCACATGCCACATACAAATCAGCAAAATCCACATCATCATAATACATGCCTTTCAAAGATTCAAGTCCATACAATTTAGTTTCAAGCATAGCAAGTAAGACATATCTCCTAGAAAGAGCATCATCAACAATATTTCCTTTTCCTTTTTTATGCTTTATGACGTATGGAAATTGTTCCAAAAATTCAACCCATTTAGCATGCCTTTTATTTAATTTTCCTTGGCCTTTTAAATACTTCAAAGATTCATGATCACTATGAATTACAAATTCTTTAGGAAGTAAATAATGTTGTCAAGTCTTAAGAGCCCTTACCAAAGCATATAATTTCTTATCATAAGTGGAATAATTAAGTGCTGGTCCACTTAATTTTTCACTAAAATAAGCAATCGGATGCCCTTCTTGCAACAAAACAGCACCAATACCAACATTAGAAGCATCACATTCCAATTCAAAAGATTTTGCAAAATTTGGTAAGGCTAAAATAGGCGCATGAGTGAGCCTATCTTTGAGGGCAGCAAAGGCCGCCTCTTGTCTCTCCCCCCACTTATATCCTACATTCTTTTTAACAATATCATTTAGGGGTGCAACCAAGGTGCTAAAATCCTTAACAAATCTTCTATAAAAACTTGCTAAGCCATGAAAACTTCTCACCTCACTCACATTTTTAGGCGTGGGTCATTCTTGAATAGCCTTCACCTTTTCTTCATCCACTTGAACCCCTTTAGAGCCCACAACAAATCCCAAGAACACAACATGATTGGTACAAAAAAATGCAATTATCAAGGTTGGCATACAAACGTTCTTTTCTAAGCACATCCATAACAGATTTTAAGTGTTCCACATGCATATCCAAACAAGTGTTATAGATAAGAATGTCATCAAAATACACAACCACAAATTTCCCAATAAAATCCCTTAAAACATGGTTCATCAATCTCATAAAGGTACTAGGAGCATTAGTCAACCCAAATGGCATAACCATCCATTCATACAACCTATATTTAGTTTTAAAGGTTGTTTTCCATTCATCTCCCTCCCTTATATGTATTTGATTATAACCACTTTTAAGATCAATTTTAGAAAATATGCATGCACCATGAAGTTCATCAAGTAAGTCATCTAACCTGGGAATAGGATGACGATACTTAATGGTGATATTGTTGACTGCTCTACAGTCAAAACACATTCTCCAAGTCCCATCTTTTTCTTGGTACCAAAATGACTGGTACTGCGCATGGACTCATGCTATTCCTCACCCATCCTTTGCTTATGAGCTCATTCACTTGTCTCTCAATTTCTTTGGTCTCTTGAGGATTACTCCTATAAGCTGGCCGATTTGGCAATGAGGCTCCATGAATGAGGTCCGTGTGGTGCTCAATTCCTCTTATGGGTGGTAAGCCATCGGGAACATTTTCTGGAAAAACATCCCCATATTCCTGCGAAAGAGATTTAACTATAGAAGGCAACTCAAATTTATCAAATTGGTTAGCAGTTAAAAGAAAATTTGTATCAAACAATAAGTAAAAAGGTTGTCTTGTGCATAACACTCTCCTCACTTCTCTTTCTTTTGCTAAACAAAGTTGTTTGCCCTCTTGTGTTTCACTCTTTTTCTTTTGGCTCTCTTATTTCTCAAGTGTTTCACTCATTCTCTCTTGAGCAATCTTCTCTCTCAATTTATTTTGATCCTCGCTAACCTCTCTTGGTGTCAAAGGTAAATAATTTTTTTATCATGGTACATGAAAGAAATTTTATTGGTAAAGCCATCATGGATAGCTTTAGTATCAAATTGCCACGGCCTCCCAAGGAGAATATGGCTTGCCTCCATAGGTACCACATCACAAGTCACCTTGTCTTGATATTTTCCAATAGAAAATGGAATTTCAGCTTGCCTCTTCACATGCACTTCATCACCTTCACTAAGCCATTGAAGCTTGTATGGCCTAGGATGTGGCTTTGTATCCAAGCTCATCTTGTTCACCAATTTGGAACTAACCATATTAGTGCAGCTACCACCATCAATAATCACCAAGCAAATCTTACCATTGATTGAACATCGAGTGTGAAAGATGTTCTCCCTTTGGCTCTCCTCCTTGCCCACGGTTTGGCTTCCAAGAAGTCTTCTAATCATGTAGACTTCTCCCACATCAGCACCTGTGTCATCATCACTGGGCTCCCTCTCATCTTCTGATTCACTTGTATATTCACCGTTGTCCTTAAGAAGAATGGTCCTCTTTGTAGGACACTCATAGGCGTAATGTCCCATTCATTGGCACCTGGAACACATCACATCCCTTCCTTTCTTGGCAACCTGTTCAACATTTTTGTTAGTGGTTTTACCTTGAGGACTAGGCGCTGCATGGCTTGAGGATTCAGCCACCTCCTTCTTAATTTTGTCCTTCCAATTTGCAGGCAAATTAGTAGAACTCCTCCTGGCAGCTCCTTTTCTTTTTAACTGTTGCTCCACTTGAAGAGCCTTATGCAATAATTCCTCCATCTCCACATACTCATGTAACTCAACAATGTCTCTAATATCACTGTTCAAGCCATTTAGAAAACGTACCATAGTGATGTCAGGATTTTCTTCTATGTTGGCTTGAATGAGGATCATCTCCATCTCTTTGTAGTACTCCTCCACTCCTTTACTTCCTTGAGTGAGTTTTTGCAATTTCAGCTTTAGTTCTCGTTGGTAACTAGAGGGAACATACCATTTCCTCATAAGCTTCTTCATCTCATCCCAAGTTTCCACCATTGGCTCCTCATATCTGCGCTTCTTCCTTTGTAATTTGTTCCACCAAATGAGAGCATAGTCAGAAAACTCAATTGCAGCAAGCTTTTCCTTTTGCGCCTATGTGTAGTTATTACGGGAAAATAGGTGCTCAATCTTGAGTTCCCACTCCAAATAAGCTTCTGGGTCACTACGACCTTTGAAAGGTGGTATAGTCAGCTTGACCCCTTGTATTCCCCCTTCATCTCTTGGTGGTCTTTCCTCTTCGTCTGCTGGCTTCTCCAATTCATCCAATCTGTTATGCAACTCATCATATTGCTCCTTTATCATTTTCTCCAAACGTTGAGAAAGTCCTGCAATTTGCATCTGGAGATCACGATTCTCCACAGTTCTTTCTGCCATGACAAAGAACAAGAAACAAACGTAACAAAGAAAATAAGGTTAACTGTTTAGAAACCTCACCACTCTCGTGTTTGCACACAATATTTGTCTTTTTCTATGACATAACTCTCTTGCCTTTTTCCACTCTATTTTCTCTTGAATTTCTTACCACACCAATTAGGAGAATAAATCAAATAATTCACCAACCTGCGTGCAGTCAAGAAAAATAATAAAACAAGAAAAGCTAAGAAGAAATAGTATTTGTTAGAACAAAAAAACTCAGAAAAATTTCTAATAACCGGAGCTCTGATACCAAATGATATGAACCTTGAGGTTCTATTTTTCATGGACCTTAGAAATTTCTGAATAAAACAACACTTTTCTTGACAAACAATTTTCTTTTCTTTTCAATACCTTTCCTTTTCCTATTTTCTTTTCTTTTTCTTTCTTTGAATTTCGAACAACAAATAAAATAAAATAGTAGGATAACAAATTCTAACCTTGCCAAAAACTGATATTCAACCTTGAATACTTGAAAAATAAATCACTTATAATTCAAGCAATACGTATAGGAAAATAGGTTTTTGAACGTAAATAGAAGAAGTTGGAAAAATAGAAGGAATAGAAGGTGGACGTCACACTTTCAAGACTTGAAAGATAAGCCCTTGAAGATACACACACAAAGGTGAAGAAACTTTGATAATCTCCAACTCTTGACTAGCAAGAAATTTAGAGAAAATCACTTTCACGTATAAGGATAAACTTTGCATAAAACATCTAACCTTTCTTGCATGCATGAAGCATGTATTTATAGAGTTTACAAGGTGAATTAGGGCCATGCAACCAGCTGCATTTTCACGCCCAAAATACTCCCAAAAATACCCTTACACACTTCCCATGCAACCCTAAATACATTACTAGGAATTAAATAAATCAAGCTAATAAAACTCAACCCTAACTAGCTTATTTGGCCGCAATTTCCATGCAGATTCCTTGGCCACATGTGGCTGCACTATTACATGAAATGTAACCACAAAACATGGATTAAAATGGCTCTTGATTCAGCCAATAAGTGGCCACATAAAACAGCCCACAATTCTTCAAGTATCCATCAATTTTATAACCTCCTCTTCATTGTTGGCCGCCCACTTGATTGCCCATTCATTCAGCCATTTACAACCACCATAAACGTCATTTGATGACACATATTTCAGCCATGAATTGCACGTGTTGGCCGCACAAAGTAATGGCTTATGACTCAGCCATTTACTCACTTGTTGGCCGCAAAATTGAAGGCATATGACTCAACTTTCCATGCACATGTGGCCGCCCACCTTTGGCTATTTGAGATGGTCTTCATGTAGCTTCAATGAGGCCCAGGTTCATCCACCAGAACATCCTTTCCAACGGCTAAAAGAGACAAGGTATTAATGCAATTAAAGTACATTATAACCATGTTTTGTAACCACCAGAATAGGAAACGTAACCACCAGAAATTAAAGCCTTGTGTCTTGTAACTCCCACAATTTTATTGAAACAAAATAAATCAAATTAAATCATCAATTTAGGGACTATGTTGGTCGCCCCACATGGCCCTTCTCCATGATAAATGATGGCTCTTCAACTTCCAGTTGCATTAAAGGCAACTGATACTTCATCAATGGTTCCTCCTTCAACTTGAATGCAATTAATGAACTGGTCACTTTCATTAATGCTCTTAATGTTTTGAAGTTGGACTTCTTTGATGACAAGTTGTAGTGCCTCCTTAGCTTTCCTAGCTTGTGCCCTTGTCATAGCCCCCTAGCCTTTTTACTGCTTGAGTGATGTTCACATCAGGGTGTGAGGGACTTCCACCGAGCAGGGCACAACGGACCTCCATGGAGCAACACACGACAGAGGGCGAGCCATTGCAGGGTGCGACGTCGCTGGGAAGAACTCCTTGCTACTGCGTTCAACAAACCAACAACAAAGACCAATGATGTCTAAGGGTCACGACAGGCCGAGAGAAAGGCGAAGGGGAGAGCAAATTTCTCCTCCAACAGTGCGTCAGTGGCTAAGGGTTTCCTTCAATTTTAATCTTTCAGATTTGAGCCTTCTAATTCAGATTCAGTAAATTTATTGCCTGATGGTGATACGCTGATACAGATTCGTGAATAAGTTGCTCTTTAAAAAACAATGAAACATATCTTTTTGGCTCATTCAGCAGAACCGTCCTCAACTGTTGAACCCTCGGTTCACCGGTTCTTGCCTGGTTTTACCGGTTTTTTTACCGGTTTTATGCCCATCCATAGTCTTTTTATACATAGTCTTTTTTATTCTCACACATCTCTTTCTCTTTTATTTCTTAAAATACTCCTTTTAATATTAAATATCTAAAATATTTCATCACCCACACATGGTGATAGTAAACTCCATTATCACCACCATCACAATTTACCTCCGTAAAATCCATTATACCAAAGCAAAATACATAACAAAAATTAAAAGAAAAAAGAGAAAGAAAATACAACAGCCCATTGCCTGAGTCGCGATCATTGCAACCCCACTATCCCTTCTTCACCATTGTCCCACACCAGCCAGTCACTCCAATAGCCTGAAAACAAAAATCAAAAGGAGAAAAGAGAGACCAAAGAATGAAAAAACAATGATAATTTTGAGAGGGAGAGAAAACAAGGAAAAGAGAGTAGTAAGAGTAAGAGCAAAGCAATGGGGGTCGTGCGTCTACTTTCTGGTCGGTCGTGCAACGTCGTCCCGACCTCTCGCCCACCATAACCCCATTATCGCGGCCTCGCATCACTCTCCATGTTGTTGTGTTCCTGCACCACCATCGACGGTGGCCGTTTGACACCCTTTTTGTTATAATCATTCATGAGGTCGAGGTAAGTGGGTGTGGAAGTTGAAAATGAGAGGGAGAATGAAACTAGAGTGAGGGAAAGAACGAAGTAGAAGGGTGGTGTTTGAAGGGTTTAGTGTACTCTGTAGAAAGGAAAACAAATGGGGTGTGCAGGGAAGAAGCAAGAGATGAATGGTTTAAATTAAAGGTATTTTAGTAAATTTAAATTGCTAATAGAGAAGGATGAGATGTGTGGGAATAAAGAAAGCTGGTGTAAAAATCAATTCTCTTTTATAATTTGGTATTTGGGGTTCCTTTTGCTCGACTTTTTTTAATTTATAATTTATTTTACAGCAAAAAGCAAGAGCTTTAAAAAATAAAGTAAAAGTTGTTTGATTATTTTAAAAATTTTAACTTAAAAGATTTTTTAAAAGTTATTTAGTAAAACATTTTATAAAAATGTTTTATTTTTTTTTAAAATTAATATAAATAGTATATAATTACAAAGTTCTACATATTTCTAATTAATGAATTAATTAAAAAAATATATCAATAAATATTGAATCCGTCATTTGGAAACTATTAGGGTGTGTTTGTGAGTTTAGAGAGGAGGGAAATGAAAGGATTGGAGGGAGAAGGGAGGGGGAGAAGAGGAGGGAAAAACTTTGTAAAATACTTAAACTCACAAACATAAAGGGGGGTAAGGCTTCCTACAAACCCTTCCCTTCCCTTCCCTTCCCTCTCATCTCTCCAAAATTCAACTCGCAAACATACCCTTAGGAAAAAAAAACCCGTACTCACTCTCCCTAACAATCTTTATATAATAGAATGAATGCGGAAAGAAGTTTTATTATATATAGTGAATTGAATAATCTCATGTAAACTTGCATAAAATGATTTTTACAAGAGAACTAATATATAGACATAAAACAGTGCTCCCGCATTTGTACACTGAGGGAGCACTGTTCACCCTTTTTTTTTTCTATTTTTTGTTTTTTTTTCTTTTTCATTTTCTTAAATAGTTTTTTATTTTTTTAATTTATTAATATATTTATTATTTATTATTTATTTATTTTAATAAATAATAATATAGATCAAGAAATACAATAAATGTGTGTTTTTTTGAAAGGTTAACATAAGTTTTATATCATCATTAATTATTTTATTTTGATGTTATTAACCAAATGTACTACTTCATTCACCGTTTCTATGCACATAGTTAACCGCACAAAATCAATTAACCAAATATCTCACTCTCTTAACCATCAATGTATACACCATTAACCTCATTTAAAAATATGTCCATTGTTTCTGGACACAAAATTAAACCCGTGTTAACAAGAGTTGCAATTAACCAAAAATTCCACTCTGTTAACCGCCAATGTATACACCATTAACCTCATTTTTAAATATGTTCATCGTTTCTGGACACATAATTAACCTCGTGTTAAGGAGAGTTACAATTAACCTCACAAAATCAATTAACCAAAAATCATATATTGTTAACCACAAATGGATACACCATTAACCACATTTTTTAATATGTTCACCGCTTCTGGCCACATCATTAACCTCATGTTAACAGGGGTTGCAATTCACGCAAAAACAATTAACCAAAAATCTTTTTCTATTAACCATAAATGAAGACACCATTAACCTCATTTTTTAATATATTTACCATTTTGGGACACATAATTAACCTCGTGTAAATTAACATAAATTTTATGTGATCATTTAATTATATTTCTTGATCTATAATTTTATTTGATAGGATAAATAAATAAAAATAAATATAATAATAAAATAAAAATATAAAAACTATTTTTTTACAAAAAAAAAGTAAAAAAAAGGGCAGTGTAAAAAAATATGCTTACAAAAAGGGAGGGAGGAGGGGCTAAAAGAAAAAAAAAAACCCGTGTGGGAAAATTGTGGGACGTACTGTTTTATGTACGTCCCACTTTTCCCTTTTTACAATCTTATGGGATAAGGTTGCATTCTAGAACCCGCAACAATGAGTGACTCTGAACCAAATACACTTTCAAGGATAAAATGACAAGATCCTCATTCTGTTGAGCCCCTCTTTTTGCAAGAAAATCTGCACTGCTATTCCCTTCCCTGAGTATATGTTGAAGCTTGACAACCCAGTCCCTATCAATAAAAATCCATTATTTGCATTATATTTGCAGCATACTGATGATAATGAATGTCACCGAACAATATGACATGAATAGCTGTATTAGAATCAAAGAAGCATTCTACTGTGTGAAACCCTTTGTCCCAAGCAAGCTGGAGGCCCATTTGCAAGCCCATCAATTCTGCCAAAAGACAATCAGCAAGGCCAATTAACCCATAGAACCCAAAATTCCAAGTTCCATCTGATCCGCGCAACAAGCCCCCGAACCCAGCCTTCCTAGGGTTCCCAAAAGAGTTTCCGTCAGTGTTCAGAGCAACACCATCCGATGGAGGTTTCCAGTAAACGAACCGCGGAGGAGCATTGGTGGTTGACCCAGCATCGTTCAATAAAACAATAATGTCCATTGCCATGTTGCGAATCCGAGCCGAGACTTGCGAGGGAGACGGTCGATCGTTGGCCAAAAAGGATTGATTACGGGCAAGCCAAATGTTCCATAAGGTAACATTGAAGAAGATTGGATTGTTGGTCGCATTTTCCCTAACCCACTGCTTGAAGAATTCATCGGAGATGGTGGAGGTAATGTACACACCAAGTGTTTTGCCAAATTTCCTTTGCAAGGGTGCAGTCTCTAAAACAATGTATAATTGTTTCTGGGTGATCATTGCAGATGCAGCAGGTGCTTGAAGATGTTAGCCCTCGGGTTGCACGCAGGACATTGACGGGGAGAGCTTTATGCCAAAGCTGCCAGAGAAAGAGCTTGATCTTTTCAGGTAAATTTAAAGCCCAAATCCAGTTCCAATTTGAGTCTTGTTGAATGTTTCTTGACTTGGTTAGCCATTTATATCCTGAACTTGCTGAATAGATACCATTATTAGAAGTTGTCCAGCAATAGGCATCTCTCAATCCATCATGCAAATTAAATTTGTATTGTAGAATTGAATGTTTTATCTGATCTAGAATTATAGTTGTTATATTCTGAAGCTTCCAACTGCCTTGATTCCAAACATTTGTGATCCTTAGGTTGATGTCTTGAATATTGATAAAATTCCCAAGATTGAATAATTTATCTCCATTAATCCAGGGGTCATAGCAAAAGGAAGAATGTCCATTCCCCATATGAAAAGTGTAACCATCAACGAGCTTGTCCTAAGCTTTCAACATAGAGCGCCAAGTATGAGACCCTGCGCCATAGGACCTGTTAGGACTGTTAAGAAAGGAAGATTGGATGTCATACCTGTCTTGTAGAAGTTGCACCCAAAGTTTATTAGGTGAATTAGTCATGTCCCAAACCAATTTACCCAATAACGTTGTATTCTGATGACGGGCAGACCTGATACCCAAACCCCCATCATTCTTAGGCCTAGTAATTTTCTCCCAATTAACTAGATGAATACCTATGCCCTCATTGCTACTCCAAAGGAAACTGCGGGCTGCACTATCAATCTTGTTACAGACATTATCTGGTAACCATTGAGTTTGCATAGAATAAATAGGAATTGTAGTTAAGAAAAATTTAAGTAGAGTTAATTTTCCAGCCTTGTTCAACATGTTTCTCTTCCAATTAGCAAGCTTATTGGAAATTTTGTCCACAATATAGTTATAATCATTAGAGGTACGCTTACCGGCCTTAACAACAAAGCCCAAATACTTCCCTATATCATTAGTAAACCGAATACCAGATATAGAGGTGAATTTGTTCTTTTTGATAATAGAAACATGTTTAGAGGTAAAAGTTCTAGACTTATCCACATTAATCTTTAAACCGGAAGCATCACAACAATTATTTAAGATATTAATCATTACTCGAACCTGGGATGCTTTGCCCTTAGTGAACAAAAGAGTGTCATCTGCAAAAAATAGGTGAGAAATACTAGGACCATTCTTTGAAATTTTGATAGGATGCTAAGTCCCATTACCAACAGCTTCATGAATAGCCAAAGCAAGGCGTTCCATAACCAAAACAAAGAGATAGGGAGACAAGGGATCCCCTTGTCTTAGACCCCTGTTAGGACTAAAAGAAGGTAATTTATTATCGTTCCAAAGCAACGAAAGAGTAGAGGATGAGACACAGAACATAATAAGATTTTGGGGAAAACCAAACAAGGTAAGAGTTTCTTTTAGAAACCCCTAGTTACCCATATCGTACGCTTTTTTCCAAATCCAATTTGAAAACTAGGTCACCTTTCTTCTTTTTAGATTTATGCATATAATGTAGAATTTCCTAAAGGATAATTTCATTTTCTGAGGTTCCTCTTCTGGGTATGAAAGCACTCTGGAAAGGCCCAACTAGGGGTGGAAACAGGCCAGGCCAGGCTTTGACAGGCCTGAGCCTGACCTGACTCCTAATTCTTAAGCCTGAGCCTGACCTGTTACCTGTTACAGGTTTTTTTGTAAGGCCTTGGCCTGGCCTGTGAAAAAGCCTGGCCTGTGAAAAAGCCTGGCCTGGCCTGTAAGCCTGTTTAGAAGCCTGTTTTATAACAAGGCCTACAAACAGGCCAACAGGCCTATAAGCCTATGCAGGCCAACAGGCCTTTTAAGCAGTTTTTTATATAATTAATTTAGTATATTCTAATTTTTTACTATATTATAAATTTTTTAATTATATTTATAGTTATTTATATAATTAATTTAATATATTATATATTATTATATTAAACAGGCCAGCCTGTTAAGCCTAATAGGCTTTTTCATAGGCCTGAAGTCTGGCCTATTTAACTAAATAGGCCTTTTAATAAGCATTGGCCTGACCTTTTTAATAAACGAGCCAAGCCAGGCCAGTCCATAAACAGGCCAGGCCGTAGGCCCCTGACAGGCCGATTGGCCTATTCCCACCCCTAGGCCCAACAATATCATGCATATAAGGGCGCATTCGTTGAACAATTACTTTAGTGAGCACCTTATAAGTAACATTACAAAGACTAATTGGTCTGAATTCCTTAAAATTAACAGAGATATCAACTTTTGGAATTAGAACAATTAAAGTCTCACTAATTTTCTAGTCAAAATACCCATGAATAAAAGCATCATTAACAAAGCTAAAAATATCATTACCCACAATATGCCAGTATTGTTTGAAAAACAATGCTTGAAAACCGTCTGGGCCAGGGGCCTTAAGAGGCTTCATAGAGTTGATCGCATTGAACACCTACTCCTTAGTGACACCTTTAGTCAAATTGTCAATAGCAATGTGAGAAAGAACGAGATAATAATTAGATATGAAAGAATTGTTACTAGACATCCTTTGCCCACAGAAAAGGTCCTTGTAGAATTTAATTGCCTTAAACTGTAAAATATCAGGGTCATCGCATCTCTCTCCTGAAGGTAGAGTAAGGACTTGGATTTTATTTCTTCTTCTTCTGATCACTGCTTGTGTGTGGAAATACTTAGTGTTTTTGTCCCCAAATTTGACTCTGTTTTCGCGAGACTTCTGATACCAATGCATTTCTTCTTGGTCCAAAACTTTATTATATTCTTTTCTAAGATCCTCATGAAGATAATAAAGTGATGCTGAATCGACTCTTTCAAGAGCTCTCTGAATTCCCTGAATTCTTCTTTCAAGAATGTGTTTCCTGCGCTTTAAATGAACAAAAACGTCAGTATTAAAAATAATTGAATCATTTCTAACCTCTGCAAGGGACTGGTAGATGTTTCTATTTGCCCTCTGCCAAGCTTGGGCAACTATAGAATTATAATCCTTATGGCTGATCCAAGCAGCTTTAAATCATTAAGGTTTAATCCCTGGAATTCTTTTAAAAGAGTTGCGTCTTAGAAGGATGGGACTATGGTCAAAGTGCAAACGACATAGATTCTCAGCCACAACATTTTGAAAGGTCATATGCCAATTAATGTCCCCTAAAGCACGGTCAAGCTTTCTTGAAATGATTCTATTCCCCTGACACTTTCTCTGCCACGTAAACTTATTCCCTATAGTATGAACATCAATGAGATTGCAATGGTCAATAAGATTAGAAAACATAGCAGCACGAGTAAAATTAAAATTTCCTCCAATCTGTTCAGAAGGTAATAAAATTTCATTGAAGTCCCCTAACAAAAGCCAAGGTTTATTGATATGGCCTTTTAAATTTTTAAGGTAGGTCCAAAGGTTATTTCTCACATTAGGAATAGGGCTGGCATATAAACCTGTACAAACCCATTCACAGGTGCCTTTAGAGATAGAAATTGTTATACTGTGTCGGTTAGAGTACAAAACCGTGAAAATGAAATTAGCTTCAGGATTAACAAGAGCCCATAAGCCCCCTGAATGCCCACTAGCTTCAATAATAGCAATAGGTGAGTAACCACATCTTTTCCAAAAAGAATGAGTTTTTTGAAACTGAATGTGTGTCTCCATGCAAAAAATTAAAGAAGGATTAAATTTCACCATAAGGTTTTTCATGTGGCGCTAACAAGTAATGTTACCTGCACCACGAACATTCCATGCAAGTAAGGAAAATTTTTTAAACTCTGAATTCATTAAATTCATGATTAAAACGGGTTGTAAATAAAAGGATATATCACTTGTAAATCTAAGGCTTCTGATTGTGATTTGTTTCAGGGACAAAATCAGAATCTTGTTCTCCATCAGAGCTTTCGTCCATGTCGCTGTCTTCCTCATCATCATTAGGATGTGACTCATGTGGCTCATCCTCCTCCAACATGTTGCCATGGCCTGAGAGATCATTTTCATTAAAGTTGAAGCGGCCCAGGCGTGATTCTTGAATTGAAATGGAGATATTAGCTGCTTCAAAATCTGCCACGTTTTTGGCAAGTGGAACGTGTTGTGCATTATCAATGGCACTTGAACCGCTAGCCGGCACGTCCTTGGCAGGGGTCTTCTTGCTGTCAAGAGCTTGAACCTTTGCTTTGCCTTTATTAGCAGTAGCCACTAATTGGGCAATGTCAATTGTAATTGGAGGCGCCACTCTTGGCCTTTTTTTGCGAGTCCATTGTAAATTATTCTGAGATTTGTTGCCTCCTGATTGCTTGATTTCCGTTTCTGATTTATGAACTAAATCAAATAGAGCATTAAATTTATTTTTAGTAGTCGTATCCTTCCTCTGAATGTGATTGGAATTTTTCTGTTTTCTAGCATTGATTGTCGGTCTACGTTTGCGAGTAATGGTCAGCCAATCTCCATGCGCAGATTCTGTTATTTCCGTTTCTGTATTATTCAAAACGGAATTTCCATTAATAGCAATATTACCGTTTTCAGTGGTTGGTGCACCGCCGACAGCTGCCAGAGTTGCTTGCTGGGTAGGGACGTTCTTCCGTTTGTTGCATTCTCTGGTGACATGGCCATAGCAGCCACAGTTAGAACAAAGAATATGAAGGCCTTCATACTCTAACTTGTACCAATGATCCATAATTTTTATCTTGCCCACTACTGGCTGGTTTAGATCGATCTCAACACAAAATCGAGCAAATCTTCCACGTTCAACTTGAAGTGTATTAGTATCAACCCTAACCGGACGCCCAATAGTTGAGGCTATTGCTAAGAGGAAACTCTCATTATACCATGCTAGATTAAGAGAAGGTATACGTACCCAAACCAAGGTTTTGTGCACCTTAGCTTCTGAAGAAACGAAATCAGGAGTCCAAGAAGATACCGCTAAATAATGATCAAACAACATCCAGGGTTCTCCTTCCTCCACCTTCTCCCTGTCATCCTTGTCATCGAACTTGACCATGAAGAAACCATTGTCTACGTCCATGATCTCAAAGCCTCCATTAAGTTTCCATAATTTGGGTAGCCTATCTCGCTTAGTATTGTATCCTACAAATTTTCCCAAAAGCTTAATGATAAGAGAATCATACCATGGTTCGCACAAATTATTAAAAACCTTCTCGTCAACATGAACAACCGGAAGAAGTCTATTGCCTCCCTCCAAAGTTATCTTCACCAATTGATTTGCTATAAGATCCGTCTTTGTGCGCTGAACAGGAAGGACTTTGTCCCCTAAAACTTTATCATGAAAAGAAACCTTTGTGCTTACATTGTCCGGTGGTTTCGCCGGTGGTTTTTCCGGTTGTTCCACAGGACGGCTAGAGGAGAACTCGAAATACGCAATTCTCTGAGAATAATCTAGTTGATGTTTGATTCCATTATGTTAACGCAAATCCGATTGTGAATGATTTTTCTGTCGAGCGCCTTTGAATTTATTAACTCCATACGCGTTCAACAATACTAAGTAAATGTTTGATTTCATGACGGTAAAATTGATTTTAAATTAATGTGATTACGTAGAATTGATTTTATGTAAGATTAATTTTGATGTAACATGATTTTTATTTGGATAATCTTAATCATAAAAGTGATTTTTACAAGGAATTTAGTTTGGATATTCTTTATCAAAATTTCTTTTAAGGTGTCTAATTATCAAAATGGGCTAACATCTTGTTTGGTTTTTAGTTAGATGCTAGCAGAATCAATTTATTTTAAGTGGAAAAAAATTGTTGCCACTTAACGTGTATGGGGATCTGTGTTAATTCTATTTTGTACTAGGGTTCAAACAGTGGCCTAATATCCATGTATTGTTTTTTTTAATGTAGATATTTTATATTAGATGTGATGGGAGGGTAAAAATGGCTAATAATCTTAGAATTGATTCACCCCTTGACTCCTGATGCTTATGAAAAAACCATTGTTTCACACACAAATCAATTTTACACTCATACATTCAAACATGTTCAAACTCATTTTTATAATGAAGAAAATCAATTCTCCACTCTCAAAAGTGCATGTGCATCCAATCACACACTAGTTTAGTTCTACCACTATTTAACTGACACGACAAGTAATAAGTTTTGTTTCTGGTCCCTATAATTTTTTTTAAATCATCCTTTAATTTTTTGGTGACAACTCCGGTACAGTTAATAAAATATGGGTACTGGTACCGTCAATAAATGGGATGATTGCTATTGGCCCATGTGAAAAGATATTAAACACTTTAGAATTTATCAAATTTATTGAGTCAATTATCAGTTGAAGGATGAACTCAAAATAAGTCGTGATGACCTCTGCAACTTCTTGAAATATCCCAACTCCCAAGTGAGCCTTCACAAGATTGAAACCTTGGATTAACAACACAATTGTGTTGAAGATTAAACTCAGTTAATAGACTCCATCATGTACCACAACAAATATAATGTATTTGATTTTGTTTATTTCTTTGTTTTATTGGATTTTTTATTATTTCTTTGTTCTTAGCTGCAGAACGATCCTTTATCTTTCCAGAAAAAATAAAGTAGCGTGGTTTTGATTTTGGGTTCAGCCTTTGGGGAATATGAAATAAAGGGCATAATGACAGAAAAGGATGTCTACCTTTCAATTAATGAAATAATTATGGGAAAAAACGTAAACAATCTTTAAACGTTGATTTATTTTAAATTTATCCAAGTGTCCCTATTATTATGTGACACATCATAAATGTATTGTTACCCATATTTTATAAAATGTACCATAGAATCTAGCTAATTTTTTTTGTTTGTCAACAATCTCTCCCCTCCAAAAGAGTGTGCCTCTTTTTACCAAAAAAAAAAAAAAAAGAAAGAGTGTGCCTCTTAATTATATGACACATTCTCTCTCCTATATTTGCATCCTAGGTGTCTCATAATAATTGTGGCTTAAACCAAATATGATTTATTTAAACAAAATAGCGGTCTTCTTCCCCAATTTACTGAGAATCTTCTTCGTTCTGTAAGAACTTCCTCCTCCCCTTCTGTCAGCACCAACTCATCCAGGGCATAATCTAGCAAGAATACCCCTTTAGGGAACCGGTCAGACCATAACCATTATATCACCCTCACATTCCACACATTACCACACCAACAACCAATTGCATTGTCGGAACCAAGAAGAGCATCTTTGGTCATTCACAGACCCTTCCTTTCAAACCTCAAAACTTACATTTCTGTCTTTTCTTCTAATTCATGTTCGTGCATCATTCCAAAAAAAATTCATTCTTACTGAGTAATCATTTCTCTTTCCTTCTTATGAAAATTTTCTTTTTCTTTTTACATTCTATGAGGCAATTTATTAGTTTGAATTAACTTCTTTAATTGAAGCAATCTATGTTAGCAGAAATAGAAAAACTATGTGTCATTCATTTTTTTTGGTAAACAGTGAGTGTCATTCCTTAACCATGACTCAAATGTACCAGCAAATGGTCTGGGGGTCTGCTCTAAGTTCACAGCTAAGGTGTTAAGCTTTCACTAAGTGTTGGTGAGGACTAACTAAGGACCTACCATAATTTGGATCATCCACCAAAAACAGAAAGCAACAGGGACGATGAACTTGTATAAAAGGCAGAAAGTATAACAAACTTGGAGCTGTCTTTGTCAGCCCAATATCCTAAGCATTTTGGACCCTCCCCAACACGGCAATAAGTCCAACATTCATTCTCAATTGGGCCTTTCTTAATTGGACCCTCCCCAACACAACACTAAAAGGAACTAAACAATTTCAGGCACATAGGCACAGACATTAAGCAGAATCAATATTCACAATCACATATCCAATCAAGCTGTTGATTGTTTGTTGTTTGAGATCCACCAGTTAGTTTCTAATAGCTATTGTAACTTGTAAGTCACTCAATATATGTTCACTCTTTAGTAGTCAGACTTGTATAAGTTATAACCATTATGCTCAATCCAGGATCACTTATTCTACAGAATTTATTACAAACATGGAAGATATGTGCACAGAAACACAGTGAATTTCAAGAGACTCAATTCTGTATACAGTTACACTGCCTGCCTCAATCCCACAAACACTACAAAATTTACACAGAATCCAACATTATGCTAGCCTAAAAGGCAAAAACTCTTACCAACAGAAGGGCAAGTATTGCCAAAATAATTATACAAGAAGAACATGAATAACTATAGAAGTGGAAGCTCCCCCACAAATAACTTGCACATATCTCAGCGATTCACAATCATCAATAATTAATACAAAAGTCCACAATTACATATGAAATAATCCACCGAGTGTCTAATGACCCCATATCCAAAGACCATAGTAAAAGCAACCACAATTATGTACCTTGCGATTCTTCAAGCTCAAAGCAATCTCCACGATCACAGATTACTATAATCTTCAACAGAACAGGAAGCATTTTATTGTTGTTGTTCCACTCGTGGCATTCATCAGTGTGTAGGAATGGCAAGACCTGTAGTGCTGGTTAAGGTTACAAAATCGAGTCACAGAGATGAAAACCAGACTCAGCACTCATAACCATATATTATTCAAGCTAAACCTGAGATCCTCCAATGATAGTTTATAAATTATAATAGCTCAAGCAGCATAATCTCGTCCTTTTAAAGCTTGACTACAAACTCACTTGATAGAGACATTCACTCTTTACTACTGAGACTTGTATAACCACTCTACTCATTCTAGGATCAGTTTTACTTCAATAAATTTCTTAGACTAAAAAACATACAAAACCACCAACACCAATGTATCCTCTTTCAATTGTTTTTTGCTTTCTAAAAAGGAAAACAAGATAATCCGGAACAAGTTATATAGTGACATTAGTTGTGTTATTACCTTAGAGTAGTGAGCATCAAGAATTTGCAATGGACTGAACAAAGCCATTACTGAGAAGCCTCTCCACATACTTGCCAAGAATATCCACCTCAAGATTGACCTTTTGCCCAACCTTCTTCAAAGGAATCACGATCTTCTGCTGGGTATAAGCCACCAACATAAAATTGAAGCACCCTTCATCATCAAACACATCCACCACAGTCAAACTAGTCCCATCCACAGCAATGAACCCTTTTGGCACCACATACTTGAGCAAATCCTTCTCAGCCCTAACCTTCACCCACAAGGAATCCCCTTCAGGATCCATAGACACAATCACCCCCGTGCCATCCACGTGACCCTGCACGAAGTGCCCACCCATTCGGCTCGTGGGTGTCACCGCCCTTTCCAGATTCACCAACGACCCTGGTTCCAATTCTTCCAGAGAAGTCTTCCTCAGCGTCTCAGGGGACAAACCCACCGTAAAGTTCGAATCTTTAGTATCAAACTCCGTTACCGTTAGGCACGTGCCGTTGACTGCGATGCTGTCACCGAGGTTGACGCCGTCGAGGACCGTCTTCGCCTCCACCTTCATGTCGAAACCGCCGTGAGAGGCCATCCCCAGTTGCTTGATCGTGCCCATTTCTTCGACGATGCCGGTGAAGAGGCATTGCACTTTGGCATTGTTGCGGTGATGGGATTTGGGTTTGGGTGTGAGGGGAAGGAAGACCCGCAGAGGGGAAGGTTTAGCAATGAGGTTGAATCGGACATTGGTGATTTGGGAATTGTTGAAACGGTGCGTTGCACCGATTCTTGGGGTTCTGGATATTGTGGTAAGAGAGGAAGAAGCAGCCATTTTAGTTGGGTTGTCTGTAACTTCACTCTTGGAATGCGAGTTGCAACTACCAACAGCGCTGCGATACTTCGTCTTGGAGTGTATGTGTGTCGATGGCCCAAATCACTGGATTTGGGCTTTTTGGGTCCGGACAAAAGAAATCATTAAAAAAACCATAATTATGGTCAATTTAATTTTAAAAAATAAAGTCATTCAATTTATTTTTTAAAAATTAATGATTATTCTTTTTAAAGATTTTTTAATGTCAATTTAGTCCCTAAAAGGATTAAAAGTGTGTTTGATAAAACATTTTAATTAGATCAAAACTGAAATTAGTATATGAAATTATTTCAAGTAAACTAGCATTTTGGTCCCTTACTTTGTTAGCATATTTCATTAGTGTTTGGTAAGGCAATTCTTTTAGGTAATTACTAACTTTTTTAGAGAAGCTATTTGAGATCTTTTAAAAAAACTCCATTTTTCAGTTATTAACGGAAAAATTATTATAATTTTATCTCTCATCAACTCTTACTCATCCTCATTTAATAATTAATAATGTCCTTATATGTCATTTTATCATTTTCAACTAGTTTTACAAATACTTTCAATGAAATCAACTAGTTTTTTAGCTTTTCAGCTAGTTCCTTTAATTTTTATCTAACTTTTAAGCTAATTTTGTTGGTAAAATTAGCTGAAAGCTGAAAAACGAGTTGATTTAATGTGTATTTGGTTTAGCGTTGAAACTGACCAAACTCAAGTTTGGATTTCCTAATGCAACTATTTCTAACATTGGAAACTTGAGTTTACCACGTTTCAACGCTAAACCAAACACGCTCTTAATTGAAGGTGTTTGGTAAAACTAGCTGGAAATGATAAAATGACATACAAGGACATCATTAATTATTAAATAATTATAAGTGGGGGTGGTTGAAAGTTAAACCTGTAATTAATTTTCAGCTAATAGTTAAAAATGAGTGTTTTTTTAAAAAATGCACCTTAAGTAGCTTTTTAAGAAAAGCTATTAGTTACCAAAAAATATTTTCGGTTACTAATTTCAACTTGAAATGACTTACCAAAGAATTAAATGACTTTTAAAACTTTTTAGGATCGAAAATATAATTTTCATATTTACTAAATAATGAGAGTTTACTCGAAATTTAGTATCATACTCTTATAAGTTATATGCAGATTGGCCCTGCCCTGTTTACACGAAAGGGAGAGGTTACCTAGCCTCCTTTTTTATATGATAGTTTTTTACTTGACCTTTCTTAGCCTGCTAAGCCAGTTGAAAGGGAAACACATACAAAGGAGAAGACAAAAGAAGAAAATTAAAATAATATAGCTTGTGTTTGGGTTGAAAGATTTAAGCCTCTATTATTCTTAGTATCTTAATAAATGAATCTTGAAAAGGACATGAAACTAATCTAATTATTCTGTAAACATGAGGGCAGATTACTAAGATAAAATTGAATTTGCTTATACACTCCAAAGAAGGAAAGGACACAGCAGCAAAAATAGGAAAAACTTTACTGGACGGTGGCATAGGCAGATGACAATTTCACCTAACATAACACGAAGATGTTAAGATTTTGAGTCAACTAGTCCATTATTTCCTTCCTAACACCCTAACCCGGGTCCCATTCTTGTCTACCTCAGCATCATGAAAAGTCCAATATTTTCATCTTTTAAATTTAACCTTCCCTTGAACTCAGGGGATTCATTGTGCACCAAATTACTTTTGTGAAAAACAATCCATGGCCAAGAATAGGAGGGTCTGCCATCTTTTGTTAAGGTTCTTGGCCTTTGCAGCCACCTTTACAGCTGTAGTTGTCATGGTTACTAGCCATGAGAAAGCTTCCTTCTTCACTATATCCTTTGAAGCAAAATACACTAACTCCCCTGCCTTCAAGTAAGTGTCTTCCAAGTGTTTATAAACTAGTCTTCTTGTTCAACAAAATTTTTCCTTCATCTGTAAACTTACCAAACAATTCTAATTACTAGGTACTTCGTGATTGCAAACTCTATTGTCACCGTCTATGGATTTTTGGTCCTCTTTCTTCCTGCAGAAAGCTTGCTCTGGCGATTAGTAGTAGCCATGGATCTGGTAAATGTCCTAAAACCTCTTCATTCTGTTGGCTCTACATGCCACTATGCAATACACATTAGTGATCCTGAATCAAAATTCAATAGCAGCTCACAACCAAGCTCATTTTAAAAAGTTTTACACATACGTCACAGGGTGTACTACCATATCATTTATTAAATGTGACACGTATTAAATTCAATAAATGATGTGACTGCACACTATTGGATGTCTGTGTAACACACTGTCAGTGTCTATATATGTTAAACTCTAATTTTATTATTTTTTGAGCAGGTGTTCACCATGTTACTTATCTCAAGCATATCTGCAGCTTTGGCTATAGCTCAAGTGGCAAAGAAAGGAAACAATTATGCAGCTTGGCTACCAATATGTGATTCAGTACCCAAATTTTGTAATGAAATGGGAGGAGCTTTAATAGCTGGGTTCATCGCAGTCATAATATACATGATTCTTCTGTTGCATTCCCTTCATACTGTTATAGATCCTCTCCTCTTGAGAAAAAGTTGAGCAGCTTTTTAGGTAGAGAGTAGAGTCATGTGTTGTTGAACCAACAATTTCATTCTGCTTCCCATCCCATCAGTTTTACTTTCTTGTAATATTTTTCTTCCACGTAGTAGTGATCTTTTAGAGATTTTTATTTTTTTAATTAAATAATAGGTTTTTAACTTTACTCCTCCTTGTAGGCTTGTACTGTAGTTGTAACGTTGACTACTATGTGCTTGTGTTTTTTTTTCCGCATAAAAGTGAGAAGTTAATTTCTGGAAAAACACTGACCACTTATATTATGTGTTTTTTTTTTCCAAAATTAGAAGACATTTTAAAAAACCGACATCTCTAGAATTAATTATAATGTCTTTTATTTAAAAAATATATTAATTAAAATAAAAAATAATAGTATTTATATGATATTGATAATTTAATGCACAACTATTTGTTTGACACTAATAAATTATATCAAATAAGTAAAATTTAAGGGAAACTTCATCTATATATTAGCAGGAGTATGACTATTATTGTCGAGTCATTACTATAAAGAAAATATTACTCCATCCAGTCCCATTTATAAGACAATTTAGATAAAAACACATATATTAAGAAAAGTAATTAATACGTTGATTTTTCAAGAAATTACTCTATAAGATTACAAGTTTACCTCTATTTAAAATTAAACTCCACAACAATGATAATTGTGTCATTTTAAAACCTTTAATAATCAACAAGGGTAAATACGAGAAAAAACAATAAATATTTCTAAGTTTGTGTATTTTGTCCGTTGTCTTATAAATAGGACCGAATAGAATATTTATTAACCATCACCTTCTGCTAGTTAAAGACAAAAAGAAAAAAAGTTAAATTTAAGGGATTATAATTGAAAATTCATTGATGGTAATTGATTAAATAACGATATAAATATGACTTGTAACATATTCATACCTAAAACAATATAAATAACGATATAAATAAGGATTTGGCTTCCCAGCAGTCGATTGTTGGGCAACACAAAATCCGAGTCGTTCGTTCAAAATCGGACGGCCTAAAAATCGAGATGAAATCGAGAGACTCAAATCACATCTCGGTTTTTAGGCCGTCCGATTTTGATCGAACGACTTGGATTTTGTGACTGCCCAGCAGTCGACTGCTAGGGATCCAAATTCATATAAATAACTTATATTCGCACTAATCTCCAATATAAGGGGGTCAATTGCCCGGCCACGTGCCCTCTATGTGAGGATGGGTTGGAAAATGAACGCCACGTTTTTTATGGATGTCAGCATAGTATTCAGTGTTGGACACAAAGCGGCCTGTGGAGGGGGATGGAGTCAGTTGTGTGGGAGTCTGAAAGTTTTCATGAGACGACTTTTAATCTGCTTCGTTTATTGCCCTTAGCCCAAAAAAAGGAATTTGTTATGGTGATCTGGGCACTTTGGAAAAGGAGGAACGCTAAAGTCTGGGAGGGGACCTTGAGCTCAGTACAAGAAACCACACGTCATGCAAAAGAAGCCTTGGAAGATTGGGACAACGTTCATCAAAAATCTGTTGACCCCAACAGCACTCAAGTCTGGAGTTGGGTCCCACCACAACCCAATAGGACCAAGTGTAACATAGATGCAACTTTGTTTAGTGACAAGAGTAGTTTTGGAGTGGGCTTGTGTTTGAGAGACGAACATGGTAGATTCATAAAAGCAAAAGCCCTTGTTCATCAAGGGCTCCCTGTTGCCCATGAAGCGGAGGCTTCGGGACTACTGGGCGCGATTGACTGGTTCGGAGAACTGGGTTTGCAGGCAGTGGACTTAGAGCTTGATTGCAAGGTGGTGGTGGATGCGGTCCATGGGGATAAAGAGTTTGTTAATGAATTTGGGGCTATTCTGAATCTATGTAAGTCCAAGTTGAGTCTTTTGTCAAACTTCAAGGTTAGTTTCATTCGGAGACAAGCCAATTTTGTAGCTCATATCTTAGCTAGAGCAGCAAGATTTCATGCTTGTAACCAGGTCTTTGATTACATTCCACCCTGTATTTCAGAGTTAATTTTTAATGAAATGAAGTAAGTTATTTCTGGTAAAAAAAATAATTTCCTTCAAATTAAACATGATAATGAGTAGGGATCTCAATGGGTACCTTCTAGGTAGGGTATTATAGTTCTTATCCCTATTCTTGTGTTTTTTTCTAAAAAAAAACTTGTATCGACATGGGCAGCAACTTTCATGCTTGTCCTCGTACCAGCTGAGCACCTATATGTTTATATATGCCCCTGTTACCCGCAGTTTCTTTGGATAAATATAATTAAGATATTGGATTATATTTATGTGTCAATTGTCTTATAATTAATAGTAAAGACTATAATAAAATTATCAATAATAAATGACGAACATTAAAAATATAATCGTTGAGACCAATTTATTAAATATTAAGATTGAAAAAACAAAATTGACATTCACATTAACATTAAAAAGATAAAAATATATTGAACATAGAAAGATGACACATAAGCCAATTGGTTAATGTGGCAGAATGATAGTTGAGGTATCAATGCTACATTGCGCTTCAATTTTAATAATTATAATAGATAGATGTTTGGAACGTTTTAATGTTTTATTCTTATGGAAATTTTAATACGAAATATCTATCAATTTTTTACTTTTCTTGCTTATAAATAGGTATTATGGTTTTGAAAATATATAAATATACTGGGTATTTGGTTAAAATTTATATATATATATATATAAATGCATATATGATATTATTTATGTAATAATTATATGTGTTTGTGTGCGGGTTTGGGATGGGTTGGACACTATAGTGCTCGTACTCGCGTTTATTCCATGAAAAATGCGGGAGGGATCATAAAAGAGGATTTCAAGCAATAAATGGAATGGTGTGTGAGCTATACTCACCAACACAGCACCAAGAGAGATGAGAGAGAGAGGCGGTGATGATGTGCGGGTGAGCAAGCTCATTCTCTTCTTCAATCTAAGCCCTTGGGGAGAGTTTCTTTCTTCAGCCTCTCTCTAAAATGTGTTTGAATAGTAATGAATGAGTTGTGTGACCTAACTCAAAGCTTTTAAAAAACTAATCTCGCACATTCTCGCTTTCACTTGAGCGAACCCAAAACAACAACTCTCTGGAAGATTATCGCTTAAGCAAGACCTCCTCGCTTGAGCGAGAACACGTTTCTTGCTTGAGTGAGGCCCTCCTCGCTTAAGCGAAAAATGTCCTGAGAGCAAACTCTAATTTCTACTTCAATTTCGCTTGAGCGAGGGGACTCTCGCTCAAGCGAAAATGTCAACACAAATTTTTCCCATTTCGTCTAATATTTTCACCCAAGTGAGAGGGGCCTCGCTTGAGCGAAAATCTTCCATAATGGAACTCCCAGATTTCCATTCTCCCCCGCTCAAGCGAGTCATTTCTCACTTGAGCGAGCAAGGGGCAACGGTGTGCCCTCTGATACAGTTTTAACCCTAATTTCACCTAGTTTCTTTTATAAAACTCTTTTCTAATCCTAATCTCATTTATAATTTGGTTTATGAAAAATCGGGATGTTACATAATAAACTTCAGAAAACACTTTATATGTCTTCACGTAAATTCTAATGAAGTTTTGATGTTTCAGATAATGTCAACCATCTTAAGTACTAAGGCTATCTGAAGCAAGTCATGGTTCTGAAGAAAGCACATTCTGAAGTGATCAAGGCGTTCTAAAGCAACAAGGTTATGAAGATTCATATGAAGTCTGAAGTATGATCTAACGACTGAAGAGGTATCTGAAGCCAAGCTATTTGAAGCCAAAAAATTTCTGACGTGGCAAGTCAAAGTCTGACCCATTCTTTCACGCAACCTCAGAACATAAATCTGGAAAGACCAAAGATCACTTTTGGCTAAGGTTTGAAAATCAACCATTAAAAGGAAATGTTGCGCAACAGGACTTGCAGAAGTCAGAACAGCGCTGCAATCTTGTACTGTGTCAGAGTTGTCTCACAACGAAATGAAGAGCATTTAATGCTATCTCACAACAGACTTCTTAATGACCTTTTCAAGCCAACGAAGCCTATAAATACAATTGCATCTTCGTGAAACAAAGTGCAAGCAATCTACGCAATTTTTTCTTTGATAGAGTGATGTCAAATCTTGTATAGATTTTATACTCTAATTATTTTTTGTACAAAACTTTCATATCATGTGTCTTGCACAATTTTCTGTACAATTCTTTGGGATGAAGAACTTATCTGAAGTTATGAGTTCTTAGATTCTTTGTAAACACTTAGAATAGAGCCTGGAGAGGCTAGGTGAGCAAACAATACTTGTAGGAGCCTGGAGAGGCTAGTTGTGCAAACAATATTTGGTTGTTAGAGCCTAAAGAGGCTTGATTGTAAAAAAACTTGTAATCTGTTCAAATTAGTGGATAAATCTAGTAGCTTGTTAGCACTGGGACTGGACATAGCTCACAAGTGGTAGTAAGTGAAACAGGATAGATCTATGGCTAAGTACTTCTTTCCCTTAACTTTTTATTATATCTGCACTAACATTTAAGGGGAATTGAACGTAAGTTTATGAACAATTTTCCGTCTTTAACAAAGAAAATATTTTCTCTGAGAAACCTCTTATCTGAAGCTTTCAAATAAAGGATAAAATTTCAGACAGCTTTTAAAAATTTGTCTGAAATTTCTAAACTCTGTTTTTGAAAAGGTTTCTGAAAAATATGCAAAAAGTAGTTAATCCAGTTAGCAGAATTAAATTTGTTAATAATTAGTATTAATATTATCTTTTCTAGAATTGCCCATATAATTATTGTGACTCGTTATCTTTCTATTTCCTAAATTACACACTCAATTCATGCCTTTATGTAGTTTAAATTTGTTAATCTAAATGCCGCTTATAAAAAAATATTTCCCACTAATTGGCTCTGTGATTTCCTTTTGATAAAATAGAGACTAGCCAAAACTAACGTATCACATTATTCTCATGATATTACAGGAAGTTATTATATTCTTAACCAGATAGTATAGGAAGCCATCATCTTCTATTTGAATCAATGAACCCTCTTATTGATATCTATTTGAACATACATTCTTTTACTTGGTCTATAATGAAGACGTGAATCATATACTAGACATGGCAATATGTTCCAATGTTGAACCATCTATGTACCTTACCGTAGGGGTGTTTGCCTTCGACTTAAACCTCAAACTAGATATCCTTGGACTTAAACGAGATTGATCTCATACATAGTTCGAAAATAGAGTATGGTTTTGAACTAACCGAGAATGTTGAACCAACCTTGCATGCAAAACTTAATGAGTCCTAAGTAATTTTAAAACTGATGGTACTATAATTATTACATATTCATTGATTTTTTTCTGTATTCTCAACCTTTCTTTTTCTCTTAAAGATATCACCAAACACTTCTTTATTGAAAAGTTTAGAATCCTCTTGTAGATTGTGTAAGGAGAGAACTATATCATCATGGTCCTTGCACCAAGCCTTTCTAACCACTTCCTCATAATTGTCATGTTTCACCCAGAAAACCTCAAACCTAAAGAGTCTATTACCTCTAGGAACATCAAACCCTCCACATCTAAGAAGAATTGGTTTATAGTCTGAGTAAAAGCAACAAAGTTTTTCTAATATAGCATCTATGAACTCCATCCTCCATGATACATTAAATATTAGTTCTGTATCCAACCTATGAAAAATATTATGACCTCTTATGCAATTCCTCTACCAAGTGAAATAATCTCCAATATAAGCCACACCCATGAGGTTGCAAACTTCCATAATAAGAGTTGAAACGATTGGCTTTATATTGCAAAATGTACCCCTTTTCTGTTCGGTTTGATATAATTTCTCATTAAAGTTGCTCATTAGGGCCCATCGGACATGTATGCTTCAGTGAAGATTCTCCAAATGATCTTAAAATTGACATCATCATGAAAAGATAAGGCTGGCATAAATACAACTAAAGATCAATTCCTTATCACCTTCTAAGATAGATATAGTAATAGCTTGAGTCATGGAATCAACCATAGTGAATTATGCATGATAGTTTAAATATGCAATGACCAATATACCTCCAAAGTGTCCTTTGGTGTCCTTCTTTGTAATCTTTTGATACCTAGTACTGGTCTAAAATTGGGTATGAGTTTCTAACAAACACATAGAGATGACTTGAATCTTTTAAGCAACTCCCTAATATGTCTTGGTCCTCTTCTACTCAGTGCTCCTTTCACATTCCAAACAAGAATTGAGAAATATTTAAAAGGTATCATGATAACCAAAATAAAAAATAGATCAGTGGCTAAGCTTAGTGTTAGGGTTTTTCATCCACTATGTAGATATGATCCTCCTATTCCTCTTGGTCTGATTCACCATTAGTCTCCATGTCAGATTCACCCTCTTGGTTATCAAGTAACACTTTAGTAATGTCGCTTAAGCCACTTATACTTGGTGGTTTTGGGTCCATCCCTAAATCAAAAATGATTTAGGCCCACTTACTTTATATTCATCACTGTTTGTATCTTATCTAGGGGTCTAAATGTTGGTTTTGAAATAGAAACTAAGCCCCCCCTGATTTTTCCGCTCTTCAAAGGTCATACTTTCCTTATTAACCTCTGGATTCTCTTTCGATATTGCACCTCCAAAAGCGGTCATAATAGCTTGTCATCTCTCATTTGATAAGATTCTTTTTTAAACAACTTTGGTTCTAGTCATAGTCTTTTTTTTCGAGTCCAAATCTTATTAGGCCCGTGCGAAATATTCACCTCCTAATTAGATATTGAATTATTGACGTGTGGTCCCTCCTCTTCAACGTTAGGCAACTTCTCATATTTATTTTTGAGATCACCGTCTTTACTACTCGTGTGACACCCTTCTACCCCAAATAATAATAATATCATCAAATTGAATTGTAAAGAAAATTAAAGTCAACACCGAGGTAAAAAGGTTCACAAATCCTCTTTTAAACAAGTACTTAATCCAAATCCGATGTTATTTCCATAAAAGAGTAAAATCAATGTTTTCAAAGCTATATTATCAACATAATAAAAACATAACTTGGCCATGAAAGACCCTTAGAAATAATCTTTATAAATCTCTACATATCAAACTAAAGAAATAAAGCTCCTAGATACTAAGCCCCGATGTCACACATATCAGAGCGAGACCCTGTCCCTTCAATATTCAGCACATTGAGTGCCCTCTTTATCACCTAAGAAAACCACAGAAAGAGTATGGTGAGGAATGGAATACAAACATATACATGCATACAGAAGGCTACCCTTGTCCCCACCCATCACCATACATATCATCATTCATCTCAGTTCATATATTATACATTTCACACACCAAGTTCATACAAGTATAAATTCACACCTTCATACAATCAGAATTAATGTGTATGTTCACACCATGCAACCGTACAACATCTATCCTAAGAGTCATGATTTGGAACTCCGCACAATGGGCGCACCTCATCAATTCTCTTAGTTGTTACCAATGATGGCCCTACCGTTAACACCATACGGTAGGTTGCACCCCCTCTATGAGCCCGTACAAAGACATTCGCCCCCTCCCACCGGTACCCATTCACACCTTATGGGTCGGTGAGTCGTATAATAAAACACCCCATCCGGGTTCATGCATCGAATGTCCCCCATCATGGTCTCCACCCTTTCTTAGGGCATGCATCTCATGGTTCACACCTCATATGCTTATGCTCAATGCATCAACATCATTTATACATTCCTCATACAACACCATCTACTCAATTCATCCCACATCATATCATGGATAAAATACACATAGAATGTCAATATAAGATAGTCTCATAACAATACTTCGTACCACAGTCAATACATATTGTACATCCAATTTAATCTCATCAATTCCACAAAACATTTCTTATAGTAGATAAACATCCATCATATAAGTAAAGGATCACCACATTACATCAAAATAACACTCAAATATCAAGTGTGGACCTGGTAATCGATTACCAGAAGTCTGTAATCGATTACCAGAAGCAAATACCCAAAGAGGACTGGTAGCCTAGTAATCGATTACAACATGCCTGTAATCGATTACCAGGGGCTCAGTTTCATGTTTTTGCCCAGAAACACCTGATAATCGATTGCAGACTGCCGTAATTGATTACCAGCAACCCGATACGCGACTCCACCTACGTTTTTGTCCCTTTTTAACCCTATTCTTCAATCCCTACTCAAATCTTTAAGTCCATAACTTGTTTAGACTCGTTTTTACCGATTAAAAACAGTGAATTTATCAATTGTGTCAACATATTACTATAAAATTAATAATCCATCACTTATGAACTCTCACCCCCAAATCCTAATTTAACCCCTTTTCAACAATCTCGCTTTCCACTCTCAAATTCAGCAAGAACATGATATTAGGCACCAAACAACACGAATTTCAACATAATACATACGATTGCCGTTCATATTTCAAATTTTAGAGATCCTAGAGGGACTTATGGTTGCCCTCGCTACCCAAGCACTCCAACATACACATATAATATCACCCCTTCCCCCGTACCTTAGAGATGAAGAACAAAAACGAATGGCAGAACTCCCTTGATGATCTACTCTACGACACCTTCTCCTTGTAGAGTCGCTTCTCTCCTCCTTAAGGTTTGGTTATCTGACGTTTGAAAGAGGATAGGGTGAAATAGATAACCCTTCTCTTATTTAAATATCTAATTGGGCTGGGCCTACTCCAACCCACCCATCCCCCTTTTTAATTAAATAAAATGATTTCTACTACTAATAATAATAAAGATAATATTAATACTATTACTTTTTCATTCTATTCTATTTTATTTTATTTTAGAAATATTAGGATGTTACAACCCGCCTTAATAGGAATAACGTTGACCCTTTTTGAAATCTTCCTATCCTTTTGCCTTGAATTTCGCCCGCCTTTTGTAACCGTCTACCAATCCCCATGCAAACTTACTTGATTTGCCTCTTTCATGTAACACCACCACTAACCTTGCTCCTAAGATTTGCATACATGTGATGCGTGTTTGCATGACCTTTTCCTTGCTTGACTGGCAGAATAGTGGATGGTTCTCTATCATTCTTCTTTGTACTGTCATGAACAACGATGCAGGTTATCCCTATACGACCACATTGACCACATTTTAAGCATAGTAGATGGAGCTAGTGGTAGAGCTTGAACACAATTCTAGAAGGGGTCAAAATAATACATGAATGCATAAACTAAGTAATATTATATTAGATATCTAAATTTGAAGTTGCAATGTTAACACATCGAGTTGGCCATAAAAATAATCTTAAAGAGAAGGAGTAGAAATTACCTTCAATCAAAGTGCTACTCTGCGTTCTTTTAACGACTTGAAATTTATTGAATAAGAATTAAAACATGTTGTAATTTCCCTCTCAATATAAACTATCACACCATTTGCTAGAAACTCATATTCCATATTGTTTCTCAACTTGGTCTTGATTATTTTCATTGTAGAAAAAGACCTTTCGGTTGTAGCTATAGAATTTTGAAGAGTCATGTTAAGGCAAAGTAATTTATCAATCAAGTAGTAAACTTCTTTTATTTTGTTACTGCCGAACAAGTATACAAATCTTGGATAGTTGATAAACCCTTCAAATTTGGATCTAGACGAGCATCAACAGTGAAATGTTGAAGTTGAAATTGCAAAAATCTTTGCTCATTGAAGTCCATAAGATAAAATTTGTCTAGAAGAGTACAAATATTATCAATGTTAAAAGCTTTACAAGCATCCTAAGGAACCACATCATAACTTAGATTTAACAAATCCATTGCTTGGTCATTAAACCTGCTATTCAACTTTTGTAATTGCTTATCAATTTAACAAAACATATTTCCACTCTAAAATAATGCTATATTGTGATATGATCTTTTTGGTGACAAGAGCGCCCTTGTCTTACTACATAAGAAGCATTGAATTGAGGAACCTCAATGTTATTTTTTACACAAAAAGATGTCACATTTTTTAATAATTTATCCAACCATCTTTTCTCAAGTTCTGAATAAGTGCCTTAGTGAAACGGACTAAGTGCATAACATTAACTACATCCTGATATTGTTGTTGTAAAGCTTGACAAATAACATCTATTATACCCATAATCTCTCTCATCAAATGCAAGATCAATATAAACTCAAATGAGGTCAAACTATTGTAAGCACTATCAACATCCCCATGTTGAGAATAGGTCAATCCATTAATAATAGTTTTTTTTTATAAAACAGAACATGTAGCATTATACATATTTATCAAGATACAAATAAAAGAGAAATGTGAGCCCCAACGAGTATCCCCAACTCGTTTCAAAGTACCATTTTGATTTTCCCCTCTACCAGCTTCAAGCTCACCAATCTCTAACAAATGTGCAGTTTCATCAAACTTAACAAATTGCAACTCATCATGGCAGTTACTAGAAGAACAAACAATATTGACAATAAAGGTCAATTTAGAAAAGATATAAGGAATAAGATTAACTTCTCTCGATGCAACAACAAATTAAGGCAAGTTGTAACCGATGATCAAAACGATGAACATAATATGCATAAGGACCATTACTAAAAAACAGTGTCTGCAATCCATTCCATTCTCCGCTCATATTGCTAGCACCATCATACCCTTGACCACAAATGTTAGAAACATCAAGATCATGTCCAGAAAGTAAAGCACATAATTTATTCTTAAGAGTTAATGCCATATGGTCTTTAACATGTACATTATAAAAAAAAATCTCTCTTGTATAAAACCATTTTTATCAACAAATCTCAAAACAAGAGTCATTTGTTCCTTCTTTGATTTATCATAGGCTTCATAAACAACTATACAATATTTATTAGAATATCCAATTTCCCCACGAATATGATTTTTCACCTTACTAGATAGAATATGCAAGATCTCTTTTTGAAGTTGATGTGAAGTATACTTAGAATTATATGGAGCATTTTCCAAGGCAACTTTTGAATCTTCATCATTGTATGATTGTTTATGGTGAAAGAATTATTTCACTTTTGATTTTAAGAGCAATCCGGGACTTAGAATCTAGTCCTCAAAAAGGGACTTATGGAAGTAGGTTTATAGTGTCTTTATTGATTTTAAGAATGTATGTATGTGAATATTTGAAACTACAATCAAAGTTAATATGTCATTTCACGTGTTGATTATACAATAGAAGAATCGAAGAAGAAGAATAAGAAGAACAAAAAGTAAACAAATAACAAGTAACCAATAATGAAATCAAGGACATAAAGATGTAAATTTTCATTAATTGAAATGTGGGTGGAATCACATACTTGATTGTCTCTTTTAACTAGTTTTTCGCTTACAGGATGGACGTTTGGTGTTTCAGAGAGTTTCAATAAAATGGAATCCGACCCTTTATTTCATTGAAAGATCACCTATTTATAGGTTCTCATCCTAACAACTAACTAATACAAACAAGACACACCAACAATTGTATTTGTGTTGGCATAATTACAATATGACACGTCTTATAACTGACAAAAGTCCCTTTAACTTCCTAAAAACTGGCTATAACTTCCCCACTAATCTTGACACTTGTTCTAAATATCAAACTTCCAATAACTGTTAGTTTAAAGTCTTCATAACTGATCTTCGAACAAAATCTTCAAATATCTTCAAAACTTCTCATTGGCTTGATACTTTGAAATTTGTCTAAGTGTCAATTTACATATCTTTCGACTTCCTTTTCATCAAATCTTTTGAAACAACTTCTGAACTCCTTCCTGAAAGATGCTTTTCAATTTCTTTCACTGGATGACTTTTCATACCTTTATTTCGTGAGAATTTGTCAAATCCTTGCTCCAGGAAAACCTTTCGAATCTCTGTTCATGATAGGTTTTAGAAATTCTTTGTCAGAAATATTGTCGAAAAGCTTTGTTGAAACTCTTTATCAGAAAGCTTTATGAAAGATTTTCTAGAAAGCTTTTGAAACCTTTTGCGAAAAACATGTCAGAACTCTTAATCGAAAAGTTTGTCGAAAAGCTTTGTCAGAAAGCTTTACGAAACCTTTTCTTGAAAACCTTTTTGAAACCTTTTGTGGAAAGCTTGTCGAAACTTTTCTCAAAAAATTTTTTAAACCTTTCACAAAAAGCTTGTCGAAACATTTCTCGGAAAGCTTTTCCAAACCTTCCGTGGAAAGCTTTTTCGAAACCTTTAGCAAGAAACCTTTTCAAGAGTTAGTCAAAACCTTTCTTGGAAAAACTTGTAGAAACCCTTCCCAAAAAAACTTGTCGAAAACTTTATTAGAAAACCTGTTAACAATATTTCTCGAAAATGCTTGTTGAAAGCCTTTCTCGGAAAAACCTTTTGAAACCTTTCTCGAAAAGATTTTCTAAATCTTTCTCAAGAAAGCTTCTCAAAACCTTTCTTGGAAATATCTCTCAAAATACTGCTTTAAGAAGGTTTCTCAATTTTTCTAAGAAAGACTTTTTCGAGCTTTTGATTGAAAAAACCAAGATTACTAGCACTTAGTTAAATTCATTATCTTCAACCAAAAATCAAAATATATGTTTCTTTCAATATATCAAGAATATAGTCGAAACATTTATATGAAAAGAAACACTTAACCAAGTTTACAATTTAACCACCAATAATGGGTGTCGTTTACCATGGTCTCCTTAAGTAAGGATCTATGGATGGTTTCTTTTATTTTAACCGTCTGATAAATGTTAAAGAAATTGGACGACTTTGATCTAAAGTTATAAAAAGCTATCATAGGTTACTTATTTAACAGTTGTAAAGGAATGAAGTCGTACAGAAGGGCAAGATTACTATATTCACTCTTACGTAATTATATAGAAATAAATTGTTAGAAATCACAATGTTTTTTAATAAATAATTGTTGTTCACAAAAAAAACATTATGAATAATTGCTAACTAATAAATTATGAATAAATGGTGAATAAATAATAATGTGAATAAATTAACACTCTAACAATTAACTACAAGCTCTTTAAGGTCAAAATATATTTATTATCTATATTCAGAATATTTGCTCCATAGACACATATAAAATTATTTTATAGAGTTTCGTTAGCATTAACTTCATCAGAATAATTGCTTGATAGACACATTGAAGCTTTTTAGAGTTTCTAACTGATGCACATGCCCTTGACAATGAAGTCCACTCGGAGCTATCCACTAGTCCTCAAAGTTCAGGCACACCCCATCCTCATCAAATCATAGGTCCATCCCTCACTATGAGTAAATAGGCGGCCACCAAAGGAGAGCAAATGCAACGCTAAACCTTTTTCATGTCTCTATTGTCCCGGTTTCAAGCAGAGCCATAGCTGCTGTCACAACCTCTCCTACACCCGTAACACGGTCGTGACTCCATGGTTGTTAGAATGTTAGAATTTGGATTTGGTCTTAATAAATAAGCAAACTGGATAACTATGGATTTTTATTTATGTATTTAAATTTTGCTTCACACGCAAGCTTACCAAATCTCATGTAAACACCTTCTCTCGTGCTCGCCCACACCTTTTCTTGCGCTCACACTCTAGAGGAAGCAAGTGACAAATTGGACAACTTATAAAGGACATTAAATTAAAACCACACACAACTGACAAGAAATATATGAAAACAAATGTACCAGAAAACCGATATTATCCAGTAAATAAAATGGACCATCCAAGAGGACTTTATGTGCAGTACCATCATAAAGGTCACCCCAACAATGATGCTAAAAGTTTTATCATCTCAAGAAAATTACCTAGGTTTCTTGATTCACTAGTTTTGTCATGACCTCTAAAAGCACAGGCTTGAAGTGTTAAATAACGAACTGTATCAATTGAAGTCTTGAGACACAATCTATTCTTCATAATTTGATCTGAACTTTGCACATCAATAACATTCCTAATATGCCCATCTTGATTCAATAAATCTTGACAAGGTCTTACTGCATTATTGTGTGGTGAACAAGGATCCTTCCCTATGTGTTTAAGAAAAGCACACTTATTTCCATCATTAACTTTCCTCCAACTTCTAAAACTTGTAGTAATGAAAACATCTAATCCAGGACGTCCACTTGACCTTTTGCTAAAAAGATAACAAGGTAACTAATATGCAACACCTTTTGAAGGCGAATACTCTAACCATGAGGGAAAGATTCTAAATCAAGCATATTGAACTCGTCTTGGATGATCATCTTTACCAGACAATGGATAATGTTCTAGATGCATTTGATATGGACCCTATTGTAGATAGCCCTTCGTATTTCATCCACTTGATCTGGAGGCTATTGTTAAATTTGAGGGCGTTTTCCTAGATCACGTTCCAATGAATTATCAAATTCATTATATATAACTCTTGGAATCTTGGGAGACTGCTTTTTACTTTATTCAATTGTTGGATTCTCAGTATATTTTTCAAGTTTAGATGAGGTGGAAGTTATAATTTTTTATCCTTCTCACAAGTCTTCTTCCTCTTAAAAAAAATCCAATTCTCTTACTTTTAATCATGATTTTTTTAGATGAATTTACAGGGAGGGGGGAAGTCAATTATATATGATTAGCACAAATCAAATCAAACCAAAACCTATCATCATAAAAATTAAGTAGCTTACATATAATATAATATTGCACACTAATAACTCACTTAATGGCTTACATAATTATATATGTATTTATTTTGTTTGTTTATGTTTATAATAATTAATTTAATTTTAGCATGTGATTCTCCTTTATAATATATGTATATATGAGCGAGGATCAACTTACTCTAGGAGTAACTTTGACAAAGTTACTCCGATTAATAACTCTTTGTTGAATGTGAATTTTATCAATCCAACCGTTGAATAATGTGATATTAATATGATGATTATGCACAGTAAATTTTAGATCAATTGGACATTCATAGGTATGCGATCTTAGTGTTGATATTTACTTATATTTTTACAAGTATATTGTACGCTAAACTAAAATGATTGGATGAAACATCAAATAATTTTTTAGTTTTATGAAGTTTTGTAGGCTTGATCTAATAAATGAAAACTTTTAATATGACGGTTGGATTGATAAAATTCACATTCTACAAAGAGTTATTAAGTGGAGTAACTTTGCCAAGAGTTACTCCTGGAGTAAGTTGATCCCCACCCTATATGTATATAATGTGTAGGTTTTCATGGCACCACACACACATATAAATCCTATTTATTTATTGTTTATTCATTCTCAACTGAATTAATATGTTTGTTTCCTTTTTCTAATTCTTGCATAACACAATACAAATTACAATTGTAACAATGCTTTTAATTGATAAGGAAATGATACTAAGACATCAAATATAAACTATCACAAGTGAATGAAAATTATAACAAGTAAACACATGTTACATGTGACTTGTAACATTAATGAAATGGTCCCACTATAAACTATCATCATTTTCAATTTTTTAAAGCTTTGCAGTTCAAATGCATCTCTTACGATCTTATGTATAAAATTAACAAAATGGTCCCAATAAAAAATCAAAACCAATACAATACTATCATACTGTCATGGCTCCTTCCAAATAACCATAGTTTTGAAAACCGGACCGGACCGGCCGGTCCGACCGGAAAACCGGTGAACTGGTCCCGTGTCCGGTCCAAATAAACCAGTGAACCATTTGCAAAAAAACCGGTAAACCGGTCAAAAACCGGTAAAAAAACGGTTGAACCGGTCTTTCATAAAAAAAATTCTATTTTATTTTTATTTTTATTTAATTTAAAATACTTTTAAGATAAATAAAAACATATGTTTGAGAATTACACATAGATATTTATTATTTTATCAATTATTTTTATTTTTTTGTTTTATAAACCTTATAATAAGGTTGTTTAAATAAGTTTATAACTTCACATATCTTAATTTCTAATAATTTTGTGTTATTTTATTAATAAAAATATTTTATAATATTTAAAATATATATTTAATTAATACCGGTTCGACCACAGTTCAACCCCGGTTGAACCATTAAACCGTGAACCAGTGCCTTCACCGGTTCAATTACCGGTTCGGTTTTTAAAACATTGCAAATAACACAAAAAATATAATAGACTCAACCAAAAATATCCTAAACCCAAAATTCTATTACCATTAATATTCAATTAGATGTAGGGAGAGGAAAAAAGGCAAGGAAGGCAGAAGCTTTGACAATGGGCTAGCTTGGATAACTAAACCTGATAGATAAAAAAAACCTGGAGACATTACACTCCGCAAAGTCCAGAGAGAGCTACTATAAACTGTGATTCCGTGAAAAGAGAAATCAAACAAAAATAAATCCAACATTATAAATAATATATTATGAAAAAAGACAATCAAAAGTCCAAACATAAGTACATTACCTAGAAAAACTGGAATATGTTGACCAGTGCGGAGTAGCTAAGCTCAATGAGAGCGAAGAGTGGATGAGCGGTTGAGAGAAATGGTTTCATATTAACAGCAAAACAAAATGTTTAAATGTCAGAAACAAAATATAGAGGTTGAAGAAATTCAGAATTCAGAAGTTTCTTTAGTAAGTTTAGAACCTAACTAGGAGTAGGATACAAAAACTCGCACCGGAAAGTCTAGGAAGGATATTATGAAAAATATTTATTTAGTTAAATATTATTTGAATAATAAAAAAATAAATACATATAATATATATAATTTTTTTAAAGTTTGGGGGAGTCGTGGCTCCTCTATCAACCTAAAGCTTTGCCTTTAGATGGAGCCTTTTGTATTCAACATCATACCAATGATCTTGTAGCCAGATTTTACCCACAACTGGTTGGTCTACCTCAATCTTTACACATGCTCTAGCAAACTTGCACCTTAAAGCCTTCTTAGTCATAATATCAACTTTAACATGCTTACCCATAACAACTCAACCAATGTAAGGACACTCTCATCGTAATATTCTATACTTAGACTTAGGAATCAAATCCACACCAGAGTTCGATCTATCTTTGCTTCCGCTGAAACAAAATCAGGCCTCAAAGGAAACAATGTTAAGAAGTGGTCATATAACATCCACAGACCCTCCCGTAAAACCTTCTCTTTATCTCCAAACAAATCAAATTTAATCATGTAGTATCCATGGCCAACATCCATTAAATCAAAATCTCCAATCGAGTTTCATATTACTTCACAAAAGTAACATCCATCCAAGGCTTCCATAACTTATGTACATAGCACGCTATCTTCAATAAAACATTTTGGTAAGAGTCTCTTCCTCCATCACGCTTAATACGAAAAACACTACAATAAATTTGCTATTTAGCGACGGCTACGATATCATCGTTATTAGCGTTGGTCAGGCCGACGCAATGGCCGACGCTAAAGATATCATCGTTGAATTTTTTTTATGTAGCAACGGTCATACAGTCGCTACTTAGTAACGTTAGTGACGGCTCCAGCCGACGCTAACGGTATAATTTTTTTTAAAAAAATTTATTTAGCATCGGCCAGACCGTCGCTAAATGAATTTTTTAAGCGTCGGCCTTCGTAAAGTTATCGTCGGCCTGATCGTCACTAATTTTTTATTAGTTTTTCACTATATATATATAATATTTTGAACTATATATTTCAAGAAACAAGCTTGGCGTAACGGTAATGCCCACTCTTTGTATTGTGCAGGTTGTGGGTTTGAAAAAATATTTAGTGACAACCATGGGTGTCGCTAGCTAGTCATGGTCGTCCCTATTTGGTGACGGCCATGGAATTAGCGACGACCATTAGCAATAAAGTCATTAACGACGAGGCTTTTAGCGACCGCCGGTTGGCCGTCGCTAATTATGAAATAGCGACGACCAAAAGCCGTCGCTAAAAACTAATTTTCTTGTAGTGAAAGTTTACTTCCAATCAAATCTTATCTCTCCATTCGTGATAATGGTGGTTGGCCTTGATAAACTTATCTATGAAGGAAATTTAAGGGTATGTTTGATTTGCATTTTTATTTTCTGCTTCCATTTTGTGTGTTCTATTTTCTGAAATTTTACAAAGGAAAAACTGGAAATGCTATAAACATAAATTCTATTTCTAGCACTTCTAGTTTTTCCTTTGTAAAATTTCAAAAAACAGAAAAATAGAATGAAAATAAAATATGAAAATAGAAAATGAAAATGAAATCTAAATAGATTCTCTTTTCTCTCTCGACCTCCTCGTGCTCCATCTCGCAGCTGAGGGGTGGAAAGTTTGAAGATTGAGTTCTAGAGAGCGCAAAGAATTCCATTCTCACTCAAAGGATTAGATAAATTATTAAAATATATATTTAAAATATTAATTATATAAAATAGATAGTATGTTTTAAGTGTTCGTGAGATAAAAATACTAGTATTTGAATAAACAAGATTGAGGCAAAGGGACGAAAAACGTAACTTTGTAAATATCCACACACGTGCCCTCCTACCCTCTCGACGGTTTTGGGCTTTAAGTAAACCCAAGTCCACTTTGGACCCTCCTACTACATACACTACTTATTTGTTAATAGCTACCTGCTCTTCTCATTATTGTTGTGTGGCCACTTTCGTTCGCATTATTAAACTATTCGGTTAATATCTAACAAGCATCCAAAGAAGTTTACAAGTGTCGTCCTTAATTATAAATCATGAGATATAAATATTAAATAAACAAAGATATGGGCTAATCAAACATTATAATAGTAACCACCAAACACGTGGATCAACTGGTAAGGGGCTGTTCCAACTTAACCAATAGTCTCGAGCGAGTTTGAGTCCTGGGAATACAACTATGTTAAATTCTCGGGAGGAAAGCATGTATCTGGTCTTGGACAAAAAAACATTATAATAGTAAGCAACATGCAATTACGGTATTACCAAAATCAACACATCTCAACTAAAAAAAGCGTGGTCTGTGCATCTCATCCTTATCTTCATCTCATCTCCAAACCCCACACAGTCCTCCTCCTTTTGAAAAACGTTTTCTTTTATTTTTTATTTGTTATTTTTATTTGTTATTTTTAATTTTTTTTATTATTATTATAAAAATAAAAATAAAAAACTTCTAATTTATAGTTTCTGGTTCGTTTACAAATACGAAACTTGGTTTGCGGAAAAGCTAAGTAACGTCACACAAGAAACCTCTTCTCTTCACTCTCTCTCTCATCAAACCCTCTCTTATCTTTCAGTGAATTATTCTTTTTTCTCTGTGCATCATCAAGCTCCAGCCATGGCGTCTGGATCGTCCGGTCGCGGTAACTCCGGCTCGAAAGGCTTCGATTTCGGTTCCGATGATATCTTGTGCTCCTACGAAGACTATTCCAACAGGGATTCAAATTCCAATGGCAATCACACCGATCCGGTCATTGCCCCCAATTCAACTAAGGTATATATACTCATATGCCCTCTTCGTCGTTTCCGGCGTTGACTCACTGTTTTTTAGCTTTTAAGGGCGATTTCCGAATTTGGGTCTCAGACTTCGGAAGGAAAAGTGGTTAGGGTTTAGGAAATTTATCGTTTTTAGGGGAAAGAAAACAGCGAAGATCTTGATGATGGAGAAAACTGTTTTTTTTTTGGGGGGGGGGGTTTGCAATTTGCTTCGTCCCCGATCGTCGTTTTGTTTGTAATTCGTCAAGGTTCGGTTTAAGCTAGCTACCTTCGGTTCTCGGGGGTGTTTTTTTGGGTTTCTGCATATATTGTTGGGACTTGAAGTACAGAAGATTGGAGTGACTTTTGATGTAATATCTGTAATCTGTAATAAACTAATAACATCTTAGGACGTGAGTTCAATCTTGTCATCTCTAAAATGTTTGAGAGTAAGCCCCCAAAATTGTCCTTAAAAAAATAATGGCAGACATATTAGTATATGAGAATGTTAAAATTCCAATCCAGTCCCTAAGAGTCACAAGTATCTGTCATATTAGTCCTTTTTAGAGACTAATATGTTCAATGTTTAGGGGCTAGTATGACTAACATTTGAGAATTTTAACATTCTCATAGATAAATCTGTCACTGGACGAATTTGGGTGTTTACTCAATGTTTTACTGTCTCATATACTTTTTGGGGTGAATGAGTACAATGATGTTTTCTTCTGGAGTTTTAGAATCAATGGTCTTTGTGATTGGTGGAGTTAATTTGACTTATCGGTACAACAGAAATATGATTTACATCTCATTTGCTGTATGTTAATGGCCTCAAGCTCTTACTTTTTAGAGTAGCTTTGGAAGATGTAACTTCTGGTGTGGTATGCATGAATGCATGGGAAATAATAGGGAAATAAAACAGAATATGGTTTTATATTATGCACCTGTATCCGGAGTCTGGAAGTGTTGGGTCTTCTATATTCATACTTCTGCTTGAATTTTTGTTTTTTGCAATTTGATCACACTTGATGCAAGATGAATGATACACCTGATGCCAACCTGGTTGAAAGTTGAGAATTAGGAATTCTGTCATGCATGTTTGTTTTAAGGAAAAAAACGTTTCCCCCCTCAAAAGGCCTCTTTGGAATCTGTAAAAATAAATGATTATTTCTCCAAAATAAGCTCATCCAAATATGCACATGTGCCAGGTATAAATGTTTCAGAGACTGTGATACGTTTAATTTAAACAGTCAAGTACCTTGACTGATGTTTCTGACCAGCAGTATGTTTGCTACATAATTGAGCAATGGTCCAGTGTAAAACTGGAAAATGTAATCTTTTATTGGCCTACTTTGGTTTCAATAAATGAGGATGAGTGTTAGTAAATAGAATAAAAACCTTAAAGTTTAGGAGGAAGGAGACCATGGTAACACACTTATTTTGGTGTTCAAAGCACGTGCTTCTTTAGTGAGGATTGGCATTTATTACTTGTTTTTCTTGTGAAAAGCAGTAAACTGACATTTGCCTAGTGAGTTAAAGTGATTATTGTGGGCAATTAGGTTTTCTATTTACTTTGAACTGTTATGCTTGCTTTATTCAGACTTCTCTTGACTATTCTCAAGCTTGTTGTTTCTTGTATGCATTTATGTTCTTGTAAATTGTAATGATTATGAGCCTCATGTACCTTTTATACTTATCTTGGAAGTTTTTTAATCTCAAATCCATAAACTTTTTGGCAGGATTATCACAAATCAAGGGTGGCAAGGACATCAATGTTTCCCACTACTGCCTATAATCCACCTGAAGATTCTTTTAGCCAAGATGTGATTGCAACTGTAGAGAAAAGTATGAAGAAGTATGCTGACAACCTCATGCGGTTTCTTGAGGGAATTAGTTCAAGGCTATCACAGTTGGAATTATATTGCTACAATCTTGACAAATCTATTGGAGAAATGAGATCTGATTTAAATCGTGACCACGGGGAGCAAGATTCAAAGCTCAAATCTCTTGAAAAGCACCTTCAAGAAGTAAGTCGCAACTTTAATTGATAATATCTGTACTAGCGTATTAACATTCAAGTTATAATCTTTGTTTTAACTTGTTTTGATGTTACTAATAAATTGCTATAGCTCTAAGTTGCACAAATATAGGTATGTGTACTCATACCAACATAGTTATGGATACTCAATGCGGTAAATTTTCTAAAAGTTGAGGATTTGGGAGGTTATATTATAGAAATTGTTTGACTAAACTACCATTTTGGTCATTGAATGATACACCTGATGTCAATTTGACCCTGTAGTGATTTGTCACATCAAATTAAACCCCCAAAGATTTAAAATCACATCAAATTGATCCATATTGATGTCACACAGAGCTTAAAGAAAGGACCATCTTGATGTCCCTTTAAATCTTTGGAGTACTAAATTGATTTCAAGTGTATCTTTAGAAGACCAAAATGCTAGTTTAGTCTTATTATTATAATTACAATGCCTTTTCATAGCTACCTAATTTGCAATTCTATTCGGTTCTGGTATGGGTACGCGGTATGCGGTTCGTTACTATATTTAGTATCCAGTACATGGGGGGTATACTTAGTTGATATGCCATTTAAATTCATAGTATGTTTCCAAATATTTATCGGTACACTATTAATATAAATTATGATTAAAATAATACAAAGTATTCAAAATAATATGAGCATAATTTAAGATTAGCATTTTTCTAAGAAAACTAGCTTTTTGGATATTTAATTTAAAATAATATAAATATAATTTTAATATAAATTTACCTACAATTCTTCTCAATAAAAATAACAAAACATTAGTGACTTTTTAAAGTCTATATGTAGATTAATTATTAGCAAGAGTGAATTGCTATCACATTTTATTGCAGCAACTATAAGTTAGCGAACCAATACATAACCATGAAGTTGTGGGAGGATTTTTGTCATGAATTGCGGTGAACCACTATGTTTGTGCACTGTGTTTTGGGACGTGCGAACTGGCATGTGGTTCGCAGGGATAGGCAGCGAATTAGTGGGCCTGTTGTCTTTTGCTGTTATTTAAGTCCATATTGTGAGAACTTAAACCGTAAATAAGTTTGTACCCTTACTATATTCCCAATAGCTATCAGCTCCCATCAAGATCTAGAGGTCAGTGGAGAGTTTTCATCCCACCTACCTTCATTCTCATCCCCTCTTACCCTCACAGACACACATTGATGTAATTAATGCACCAAAAACTCACAAGAAATTGACAATAATCTTCAATGATTATTTGTAGAAGAGACATACTAGAATGAAATACCCAAAAGAGGTATTCATACATCTCAGTTGACCTGTAGTCAAATAATCAAATACCAAAGATAAAATAAAAGCATTGTCTGCAGATAAAGTAAAATACCTATTATATCATAAATGAAAAACTAATTATCAAGTTAAAATGCTTATCCTCTGCATCAAGCACTGTACAACAACATAGAGCCCACGGTAGCAAAGATGCGGTTTTTTTTTTTCTTTTTTCGTTCTTGATTGGAGTGTTCATTAGACCATCTTGTAATTGTGCACACAACAAACAGTCTTCATAAACCACCAGTTCTTGTCTGCATGGCAGACAAGGATCAGGATCACAGTAATTGCTTAGAAGCATGGAGTCAAACTTGGTGAAGGTTTGTCTAGCGTTTTGGGTCAGGTGGCAGCAAATGCTGTGTTTCAAAGGGGAAAGGGAAAACAGCTGTGAACCATGTTGGAGTGTATCTATGGTTTGTTGGCTTGGATTGGTGTGCAACTATGCTTTTTAGTGTGTACTCAAACTTAAAAATTAAAAAAATAAAAATGCAGATCAGGTGCATATCTGCATGTACTGTAACATACCTGTATTTAACATGTACCTGGTGTTTATACAACACCACCAAAGTGGTGCTTGTAAACTCCTAGCTTTCGTTTAAAGTATGAAATTATATTTGATGGTATAATAATAGGGCATCTTGTTCCAATCATATATGATGAAATGTAATCCAGTGGGGAAAAAAACCTGTGCCTTCAACAATCAAAGCCTTTTACCAGGGTCAACTATATGGATTAAATGTCGTCGTCCTATTTTGTCAATAAACAACTTTCCAGATAGACCATTTAGATCTAAATCCGTTTTAATGATTTTCACTAGTTTTTCTTGGTCTTTCTCTATATCTAATTATTGGGCTATCCTCCATCCACTCAGCTCTTTTTAATTGGGGCTTCCACTTGTCATCTTCCCACACATCCAAGCCATAATAAAATTTGAAGTATCTGTGCATGCTGGAACAAATTTAAAGTAGTTGAACCTTCTTTTGGGCTGTACTCAATTAGAAAACGTTCTCTCTGAATCTGCAAACCCCACCCCCACCATAATCTATCTTGTTTTTCAAATTTTAAATATGCTTTGCAGTTCTCAATTGCCAACCTGGTTTTTATGCTGTGTTGTTAAAATTGAATCTTTTACTGCTAGGTTAATCTGTTTTTCCTTGATATTTTCCCTAACTTGTCTGTCTTCTAATGCTTATGCAGGTTCACAGGTCTGTACAAATTTTAAGAGACAAGCAAGAGCTAGCTGACACTCAGAAAGAATTAGCCAAGCTTCAACTTGCTCAGAAAGAATCATCTTCCTCAAGCCATTCACAGCCCAATGAGGACAGATCACCTTCTACCACAGATCCTAAAAAAACTGATAATGCATCTGATGCACACAACCAGCAGTTAGCTCTTGCCCTTCCTCATCAAATTGCCCCTCAGCCGCAGCCTGCACCACCCCCAACCCAAGCTCCTGCACCGAATGTGACTCAAGCCCCTCAACAACCTGCTTATTACATGCCACCCGCCCCTTTGCCTAATCCACCAGCCATGGCCCAGGTCCCCCAGAATCAGTATTTACCTTCTGATCAACAATATCGAACACCCCAATTACAAGACATGTCCCGGGTGGCTCCACAACCAGCACCTTCTCAAGTGACCCCTCCCCCACCGGTGCAGCAATTTTCTCAGTATCAGCAGCCACAGCCGCAGCCCCAGCAACAGCAGCAGCAGCCACAGCAATGGCCCCAGCAGGTACAACCTCCACAACCACCCTCATTGCAAGGTCAAATAAGACCCCCCTCCTCAACTGTGTATCCTCCATACCAGCCAAATCAAGCAACAAATTCATCACCCACAGAAACACTGCCAAACAGCATGCCAATGCAAATGCCATATTCAGGGGTTCCGGTTCCACCTCCAGGATCTAGCCGTGCTGATACCATACCATATGGATACGGAGGAAGTGGTGGTAGACCAGTTCCTCAGCAACCTCCACCCCAGCAAATCAAGAGCTCTTTCCCTGCTCAACCAGGTGACGTATATGGAACTAGTGGGACACACCCAGCACTTCCTCCTCCTGGCAATGCATACATGATGTATGATAGTGAGGGAGGAAGAACACATCACCCACCCCAGCAACCTCCTCATTTTGCTCAAGCTGGATATCCTCCAACAAGTGCTTCCCTTCAGAACCCAACAGGTCACAATCTTATGGTCCGAAATCCTAGCCAGTCACAATTTGTACGCAACCATCCCTACAGTGAGTTGATTGAGAAATTGGTGAGCATGGGATTCAGGGGTGACCATGTGGCAAGTGTGATCCAAAGGATGGAAGATAGTGGACAGCCTATAGATTTCAACTCTGTACTTGACAGGTTGAATGTGCATAGCTCTGTGGGTCCCCAGAGAGGATGGTCAGGGTGAACAACTTTGTCTGGAATGTCCTGTTTATTAAGCTACTCTGTCCAAACCCTTCTTCAAATCATCATTGCGTGTTTTATTATGCATGGAATAAAAGTTTTTATGGTAATGTGCACGGTTTAGCATCTATGTAAATGTCTGAGATGTGAGGATTCTAGTATTTATACAGAATATCCCTCACTTGATCTTTTCTATTTTTTTAATTTATACTTTGAAGAAGCATATGAAACTTTTAATTATTGATAATCTACGTGTTTATTATCCCATCTTTAAATGATTCGCAACTTTTACCTTTGAAAGAGAGGAATAAGGGAAATGAGATTGGAAAAGTGAAATAGTTTTTAGTTTTTGTTTTTGAAATTCTGGCGCATCCCCACCATTGCATTAGCACCTAGTTTTTTTCCCCTTAAAAAGATTATAAAGATGGCACTCGGCACTCCACTCAGTCTTAAAAAGTATATATAATGATTGTTGAATTTTTCCACTGTGAAATTGAATATTTATTTTGTGCATGTTTGGCAGTAAATCAATTATGTGAAACATGTGATCATTCATTTTTTTTCTTTATCAAAATCAATTATATGTAAATCAAATGGACCATTTATCTATTCTATCTGTTTTGTATAAAATACTATCCTATGTGGCATATATGAAATTTTTATGACTTACGAATTTTCTACTTTCTATTTTAAGAATTTGTAATTGCTGCTTTGCCAAAAATAAAAACAAAAAATTGGTAACAATTTAATACTTTTTAGAAGCTTCCTTATTTTCCACCCTTTGGTTGATAATTTCTAAGCCTAACGCGTGGGCAGACAAAGATAAAAGGTGCATGTGCACAGCTAAGAGAAAAAGTGAAGTCTCTCTTCTCTGCCCTAGTGCCACTTTGAGACTAATGCGATCAATTGTGACTTGCCGGCATTGGATTAATTAATTACTCCAATACGTGTTGATCATAATTGGATTTCATCGTTCCTTTGGGATCATACTGTATTAGACCTGATCTGGTCTTAATTGAAGATCTATACCACAAAAATAATTTTTCACATTTTAGGTAACAAGACCTACAAATATTTTTTAAATGTAGAAATGTAGTATCTTACTAATTTATTTACGAGTTTACATAAGAAATATTGTATTATATTTAAATTAGTTAACAAAATGAATGTCCGTGTCAATTACCTTTTCATGTCTCATTGAATCAAATCGAATATTATCTTAACCATTAAGACTAGGGAGGACTGTGTCAACTCGGCTGGCTCCACCCCCACGGCAATGTTATGGTCCAAACTAGTGGGCCCCACCTCACCTTTGGACAAGTTGGCAACCGCACAATCTGACAGAGTCTCGTATCTGACAGGTCGCATCGCAGGTTCGAACCTCCACTCGTTGGGGTGAGGTAAAATGTAAGTATATCGGTAAGTGCTCAAAGAGCCCGGAAACTTTCCCTGCCTTGGACTGGGACACCATCCCCACCCTAAGTTTTTTGTAACCAAAAAAAGAAAAGAAACGACGTCGTGTATACGTCCCCGCCTCGCCCATTTCAAAATCAGCGATGCTACGACTTAGTATGAATGAATGAAACGGGCAGCTATTTGCACTATTCATTGACTGAGAGGGGCTTCTATTTTCAAACCAACCGAACCCAACCCGAATCATGCGCGTAGCGTGTTCCTTCACTTTTCTTTTGCCTCTCTTATCCACAGTGCACGTTACGCTACGCCTTCCCTTTTTTTTCTTTATTACCGTTCTTTGAATCTGTAGTGCGTTCGTATTTTATTTTATTATTTGTTGTGCATTCCTAGCCCTACTTGAATCAGGCAATTACACAATGATAAAATTACGTTATAGTACTAAAGGAGAAAGAGCATCAAAGTGTCATTGCGAGTGGGGAATCCTTGAAATCAGGGAAAGTAAACAAACTTTTTTTTTAATTGTTGACCATTGTGATTGAGAATCTTACCTTCTTTATGTACCGTAAACCCAACAAAATCTCACAAAAAAAATAGAAAGGAAAATATTCCATTTCCCTTATTAATCTAACTAAACCATAATATATGGCAGTCGAGTGCATTTAATTTAATTTTTACATTTAGAATCACGTTATGTAAGCGGTAAGCCGTATGGTCAGTAATACTACTGTGCCAAATAAATCATGATAACATTACCTGATGAAAAAAAAGTAAAATATAAATATTTAAATATTTTTATTAAAATTATTCATTATATTTTAAAATTAATAAATAAAATTTAATAAAAAAATATCTTTTTTTCTTATCCTTAATTCTCATAATTGAAGTTGTCAAAAATGATTTATTTTATTATTTATTTATTTTAAAAACATTTAAAGATTAAAATGATGAGCCCACGAGACTGTTGAGGGCTTGAGGCGGCTTGAGGGTCATACTCATACGATACAATTTATGTGATACAATTCATTCACATAACACTTGCAAATCTCAAAATCCTTATAAAAGATCAACTAGACTAAAATTATTGTTGAAAAAAAAAACTTGAATTTGACTCTTTTGTTGAATTATTTGAAGTATAAATTACTTAAATTATGAATATATTCAAACATTACTCATTCAGTCATAAATTTAAAATATTAAAGTAACTGGATCAAGAATCTTAAATTTAATTTGGTTTGAGATAAATTCAAATTAAACTTTTATTTTAAAAATAAATTAAGGATTTAATTAGATATATTCTATATTTTTTAGAGTTTTGATAATAATGAAGGACGATAATATTCAAAATAAAAAATTTATTATTCTTTTATGTTTAAGACGTAATAAATACTTTATTTTAAGTAATTTTTTTATTTTAAATGTTCATATACCAGCTTAACCAGTGGTCTCGAGTTCGAGCCCTGAGTATACAGCTGTGTTAAATACTCGGAGGGAGAGCTTTGCCGCCCATAGAGGTTCTAGCCGGCTCGAACGAGATTGCCTCCCGTGGAGGATACCTGTGGTATTTCATAAAAAAAAAATACCTTCAGATAATATTATCAAAACTGTATTTTCTAAAAGGATGCTTAATATTGACTCAGCAGCACAATTATTTACTTTCCTTTTATATAAACTATTGATTATTGATAGAATATACTATTATTTACTCTAAAAGAAACATTAACAAAATAACTTTTGATATATTATTTCCATATATTTATTTGGGGAAATTGCACTCACCTCCCCTTAGGTTTGTCTAAATGACAAAGACCTCCCCTCTAGTTTTTGAAATGCAGAACCTCCCTTCTCATTGACACCGTGAGGATTATCTAGAGATATTAATGGAGCGGAATGAATTATACACTACCTGTATCCATACCTGCTAAAATTAACAATTACCCAAGCGGATAACGGGTATTCACGAGTATCCATTAATATCTAAGAATTCAGATTTATAGAAAAATAAAAGAAAAAATTACATATAATATATTATGGTATCATATTATATTAATTTTATATAATATAAATTAACATTATTACAAGTTAATATATTAAAAATATTATTATAAAATAATAAAATTAAATTTTATCTCATCATGAAATAATAAAATATCTTAATATTTTAATATATTTAATATAAAATATATTTTAATGAGTATACGGGTACCCGCGGGATGAGTAATATAATATCCGTCTCCACTCATTTAATAAATATGTGGGTACTCATCGTTGGTATATCTACGAATATCCACAAGTACAAGTTTTTTTATCATTCTGCTTTAGGCAAGGGAGGTGAGTGCATTTCAAAAACTAGAGGGGAGGTCTTTGTTATTTAGGCAAACCTCAGGGGAGGTGAGTGTAATTTTCCTATTTATTTTGTTAAGTAAATATTATGTATATCACATTAAAAATTACTCCAAATTTTAAATAAATGAATTTACTTAATAATAAAAAAGATTAATTTAAAAATTGTGTTAGTAAGTTTGTTTGTTTATTTATCCTAACACAGAGGAAACGTCAAATCTGACATATGCTTCGAAAGGATATTGAATATTTTTTTTGGGTTACAATTACAAGGGATATTGAATTTGATCACGACAACGTAAAATTGTTTATTTTGTTTTTCACATATAACCTAAATCTCGATCTACGAATTGACTACACGCCATTTGAAAATGTAACGAAAATCAGACAAAGTAAGGAAGTGGGACGCTGAAGAAACACGAAGAGGTTACTTACTATAAATTTTATCGGTATTATTAATTAATGGATTTAAATTTAAATTAAATGAAAATAAAAAAGTCTCAACGCGCGCACTCTTCTCTTCTTCTTCCCTTTCGTCATTCCACGGTGCGCACGTTAGCCATCATCACTCTCACGTTAGCCTTCTCTCTCTTGCTCTCTTCTCTCTTTCTCTCTCTGTAACTACCACCACTCTCACAGTCTCACTTTAAGCACCTTTTTCAACTTTAACGGTACAGCTACAGCGTTTTAGGGTTCCGATTCCGATGCTATGAATCTTCGCCACCGTCATCCACCGCCGCCGGCCGCCACTCCTCCCCGAGAGGAGGAGCCCTACAACATCATCCCCGTTCACAATCTCCTAATTGACCACCCCACCCTCCGGTTCCCCGAGGTTCGCGCCGCCGTCGCCGCACTCCGTGCCGTCGGAGACCTCCGGAGACCGCCGTTCGAGCAATGGCGACAACACATGGACCTCCTGGACTGGCTTTCCCTCTTCTTCGGGTTCCAGAAGGACAACGTCCGCAACCAGCGCGAGCACCTTGTCCTTCACCTCGCCAACGCCCAGATGCGCCTCACTCCGCCGCCGGACAACATTGACACCCTGGACGCCACCGTCCTCCGCCGATTCCGCAAGAAGCTGCTCAAGAACTACACCTCCTGGTGCTCCTACCTCGGCAAGAAGTCCAACATCTGGATCTCCGACAACCGCCGCGCCGGCAGTGAATCCGACCTCCGGCGAGAGCTTCTCTACGTGTCCCTCTACCTGCTCATATGGGGAGAGGCGGCGAATCTGCGGTTCGTACCGGAGTGCATCTGCTACATCTTCCACAACATGGCGAACGAGTTGAACAGAATCTTGGAGGACTACATCGACGAGAACACGGGGCAGCCCGTGATGCCTAAGATTTCCGGTGAGAATGCTTTCTTGAACTTTGTTGTGAAGCCTATTTATGAGACAATTAAGCGTGAGGTGGATAGTAGTAGGAATGGTACTGCTCCTCATAGTGCTTGGAGGAACTATGATGATATCAATGAGTATTTTTGGAGTAAGAGGTGTTTTGAGAAGCTCAAGTGGCCTCCTGATATTGGGAGCAATTTCTTTGTGACGGCCGGTAGGGGGAAGCATGTGGGTAAGACTGGTTTTGTGGAGCAGAGGTCGTTTTGGAATCTGTTTAGGAGCTTTGATAGGCTTTGGGTGATGTTGGTATTGTTTCTTCAGGCTGCTATTATTGTTGCTTGGGAAGGGAAGACTTATCCTTGGCAGGCTTTGGAGGACCGCACTGTGCAGGTCAGGGTTTTGACCATATTCTTCACGTGGAGTGGTATGAGGTTTGTGCAGTCTTTGCTTGATATAGGGATGCAGTACAGGTTGGTGTCAAGGGAGACAATGGGGCTTGGAGTAAGGATGGTGCTGAAAAGTATTGTTGCTGCTGGGTGGATTGTTGTGTTTGGTGTGTTCTATGGGAGGATATGGACACAGAGAAACCATGATAGACGGTGGTCACCGGCTGCAAATACGCGGGTGGTGAACTTTCTGGAGGTTGTGCTTGTCTTCCTCATTCCGGAGCTTCTAGCTTTGGCACTTTTTATAATTCCCTGGATTAGAAACTTTGTTGAAAATACAAATTGGAGGATCTTTTACATGTTATCATGGTGGTTTCAGAGCAGAAGTTTTGTTGGTCGTGGATTGAGAGAAGGCCTTATAGACAACATTAAGTATTCATTATTCTGGGTTGCGGTTCTGGCCACAAATTTTGTTTCAGTTACTTTTTACAGATCAAACCCATGATTGCTCCAACTAAGGCAGTGTTGGACCTTAAGAATGTTGAGTATGAATGGCATCAGTTTATTCGTAACAGCAACCGATTTGCTGTTGGGTTACTGTGGCTTCCAGTTGTTTTGATTTATCTAATGGATATACAGATTTGGTATTCAATATATTCATCTTTGGTTGGGGCAGCTGTGGGGTTGTTTGCACACTTGGGTGAGATTCGAAATATGCAACAGCTGAAATTGAGGTTCCAGTTTTTTGCAAGTGCAATTCAGTTTAATCTCATGCCAGAGGAGCAATTGTTGAATGCAAGAGGAACATTGAAGAGCAAGTTTAAGGATGCCATCCACAGGTTGAAGCTCAGGTATGGGCTTGGTCGGCCCTATAGGAAGCTTGAGTCTAACCAGGTTGAGGCCAACAAGTTTGCTTTGATATGGAATGAGATAATTTTGTCTTTTAGGGAGGAGGATATTATCTCTGACAAAGAGGTTGAGCTGCTGGAGCTGCCGCAGAACTCTTGGAATGTCAGGGTTATCCGCTGGCCATGTTTTCTCCTCTGCAATGAGTTACTTCTGGCACTCAGTCAAGCCAAAGAACTGGTTGATGATACTGATAAGAGGCTTTATAATAAGATCTGCAAAAATGAGTATAGACGCTGCGCTGTCATTGAAGCATATGATAGTGTGAAGCACTTGCTTCTTGAGATTACCAAACCCAATAGTGAAGAGCATTCTATTGTGACTGTTCTGTTTCAGGAAATTGATCATTCTCTCGAGATTGATAAATTCACTAAAACATTCAAAACGACTGCACTGCCTCAGCTCCACAGCAAGTTAATAAAACTTGTTGAGTTATTGAACAAGCCTGTCAAAGATCCTAACCTAGTGGTGAATACCCTTCAGGCCCTTTATGAGATTGCTATAAGAGACTTTTTCAAGGAAAAAAGAGGTCCTGATCAGCTAAAGGAGGATGGTTTGGCTCTGCATAATCCTGCCTCAGGTCTACTTTTTGAGAATGCTGTTCAGTTGCCTGACACCAACAATGAGAACTTCTATCGGCAGGTTCGGCGCTTGCACACAATTCTTACCTCCAGGGATTCAATGCAAAACATCCCAATAAATCTAGAAGCAAGACGGAGGATTGCTTTCTTCAGCAACTCACTTTTTATGAATATGCCCCATGCTCCCCAAGTTGAGAAAATGATGGCTTTCAGTGTTCTAACGCCTTACTATAGTGAGGAAGTATTATACAACAAAGAACAGCTCAGAACTGAGAATGAAGATGGGGTTTCAATCCTGTACTATTTGCAGACTATATATGATGATGAGTGGAAGAATTTTATGGAGAGGATGCGTCGGGAGGGGATGATGAAGGACAGTGATATTTGGTCTGAAAAACTTAGAGATCTGAGGCTCTGGGCTTCATACAGAGGCCAGACACTATCACGGACAGTTAGAGGAATGATGTACTACTATCGGGCCCTCAAGATGTTGACTTTTCTGGATTCTGCATCAGAAATGGATATTCGAGAAGGCACACGAGAACTTGTTTCAGTGAGCAGTTTCACTTCTGAAAAGTCACCTTCCTCTAGGAGCTTAAGCAGAGGAAGCAGTTCTGTGAGTTTGTTATTCAAAGGCCATGAGTATGGGACTGCTTTAATGAAATTCACATATGTGGTTGCATGCCAGATATATGGAACTCAGAAGGAAAAGAAAGATCCTCATGCTGATGAGATTTTGCATCTAATGAAAAACAATGAGGCCCTTCGAGTTGCCTATGTTGATGAGAAAACCACTGGAAGGGATGAGAAGGAGTATTTCTCTGTTCTTGTTAAGTATGACCAACAGTTGCAAAAGGAGGTGGAAATTTACAGAGTAAAGTTGCCGGGTCCCTTGAAGCTCGGGGAAGGAAAGCCAGAAAATCAAAATCATGCCATTATCTTCACTCGTGGTGATGCTGTTCAGACTATTGATATGAATCAAGACAACTACTTTGAGGAGGCACTTAAAATGCGAAATCTATTGGAAGAATACAGGCATTACTATGGCATCCGGAAACCCACTATTTTGGGAGTTCGGGAACACATTTTTACTGGTTCTGTTTCTTCTCTTGCTTGGTTCATGTCAGCTCAGGAAACAAGTTTTGTCACCTTAGGACAGAGGGTTTTGGCAAATCCTTTGAAAGTTAGAATGCATTATGGTCATCCAGATGTGTTTGACAGGTTTTGGTTCTTAACTCGAGGTGGTATCAGTAAAGCTTCCAGAGTGATCAACATAAGTGAGGACATTTTTGCTGGCTTTAATTGTACTCTTCGTGGAGGTAATGTTACTCACCATGAATACATTCAGGTTGGAAAGGGAAGGGATGTTGGGTTGAATCAAGTATCAATGTTTGAAGCAAAGGTTGCCAGTGGAAATGGGGAGCAGATCCTAAGTAGAGATGTGTACAGGTTGGGTCATAGGCTGGATTTTTTCCGGATGCTGTCATTCTTCTACACTACTGTGGGCTTTTTCTTCAACACAATGATGGTGGTTCTGACTGTATATGCATTTTTATGGGGTCGACTATATCTTGCCCTTAGTGGCGTTGAGAGTGCAATGCAAAATAACAGCAGTAACAATAAAGCACTCGGTACCATCTTGAATCAGCAGTTCATCATCCAACTTGGACTTTTCACTGCCCTTCCAATGATTGTTGAAAATTCCCTTGAGCATGGGTTCCTTCAAGCTATCTGGGATTTTTTGACAATGCAGCTCCAGCTTTCATCAGTTTTCTACACATTCTCTATGGGCACTCGTAGTCATTTTTTTGGTCGGACTGTTCTGCATGGTGGGGCAAAATATAGAGCTACTGGTCGTGGTTTTGTTGTAGAGCACAAGAGTTTTGCTGAGAACTATAGACTCTTTGCCCGTAGCCATTTTGTGAAAGCAATTGAATTGGGGCTAATTCTTGTAGTTTATGCATCACATAGCCCTGTAGCAACTGACACATTTGTTTATATAGCCATGACCATAACTAGTTGGTTCTTAGTTGTGTCATGGATTATGGCACCATTTGTGTTCAATCCTTCTGGCTTTGATTGGTTGAAAACTGTTTATGATTTTGATGACTTTATGAACTGGATTTGGTACAGTGGAAGTGTGTTTGCTAAAGCAGAACAGAGCTGGGAAAGGTGGTGGTATGAAGAGCAGGATCATCTAAAAGTTACTGGCCTTTGGGGAAAGCTTTTGGAGATAATCTTAGACCTTCGGTTCTTCTTTTTCCAGTATGGAATTGTCTATCAGCTAGGCATTTCTGCTGAAAATAAGAGTATTGCTGTTTACTTGCTATCCTGGATTTATGTGGTTGTTGTGTCTGGGATTTACGTGGTGATAGTGTATGCCAGGAACAAATATGCTGCAAAGGAGCATATCTATTATCGGCTGGTCCAGTTTCTTGTCATAATTCTTGCAATACTTGTGATAGTTGCTTTGCTGGAATTCACTGAATTCAAATTCATGGATATTTTTACTAGCCTGTTGGCATTCATTCCCACAGGCTGGGGCCTGTTATTGATTGCCCAGGTATTCCGACCATTTTTGCAGTCCACTATCATTTGGAATGGTGTTGTTTCAGCAGCTCGTCTATATGATATAATGTTTGGAGTCATTGTTATGGCCCCTGTGGCATTACTATCATGGTTGCCTGGGTTTCAGAATATGCAAACCAGAGTTCTTTTCAATGAAGCATTCAGCAGGGGCCTCCGGATATCCCAGATTGTTACAGGGAAAAAATCCCAGAGTTGACGGTGACTCAAGGTAATTACTATTCATCATTTTTAGTGGATTTTTGTGTTTAAATTAGTGTTTTTGGTGTAATTGTTCTTGTATGTCATTGTCAATAAGCTAATTGTTTACTGATAGACAAGCTTAGCAAGACAATGCTGCTGTTGAGCTAATAAAATTGCATCCTTTCTGTTTCTGTTTTTCTCCTCCTGTGTGACTGATATCCTTGATTCTGTGTCTTGTTATTAAGGAAATGATCAGTTCTATCAAGACATAAACACACATGATTAAGCAGGCAATGTTATGATGAGTAATTCTTGCATGAGCTGTGTTATCTTCCAGCAAAGCTCATTTTGCTGTCTTTCTTGCAGTGTTTGAGATTTTCATTTTGCTGTGTTGTCTTTCCATTAGAGTTTGAGTTTGACTGCCTTTTATGTTACACAGTTTATGGAGGCTAGAGATATTTGTCTGTCGTAATCTTCCTTGTTAATATATATATGTGTGTGTGTGTGTGTGTGTGTAATTATGTACCCTATATTTGAGAATTGTTGAGCCATGTTACTCTGGCAGAGCTTGATTGCTACCACTCTACTGCATTAAAATTGTGATCACCATAGGTTTGTCTATCTTATGAACCTTAAAACCAAAGTCTTAGTTCTAACATATTGTTATGGTTGAAACTATGCCATACCCATATATTAACGATTTCATGCTCATTGTGTCATGTATGGCCTTCAGTAGTGTTTCTAATGAAGCACCTTGTGCTGTTGTGCTTTGATAAAGTATGAAAGCAAAATTAATCAGGTGTCAAACTTGTACACTTATACCACTTAATTACTTTTTGTAGAAAATGAAATTAACCAACCCAACCGTTAAATATTGTCATATTATCCTAATGATCATTTGAGAGAGAGAAAAGCTTCAGCTATCAGCATGACAGCATATATCGTGGAGGGATAGGCTATTTTACTTTAAGTTAATGCTTATTTCTCTATTTTTCTGGATGTCTTTTTGGGTGTGCCTTATGTGAATAAATCCTCTGATACCACCAGTTTCGCTGGTCCTTGGCTATCATTTCATAATTGCTATGCATGGAGCATGCTATTCTTTGATTCTCTTTATGATTTTTCAGCTATCCATGTCTGATTGTGTTTCTTGTCAATAATTGCCTCTTGTTATTTGAAGCTTCTGGCATTTACTTTTTTCTGATTCATGTTTTCTTCCAGTGCCTTTCTTGTATCTGTATGTGCAGTCATTCTGTACCCTTTAGTGTTTTGCCTCCTTTGAACCTTTCATGTGACTTAGTTAATTAGGGGCTACTCAATCTTCGTGTAACTATCTTTTTAGCTAATAAGTTTGTATTATGTTTGCAGGATTGACGTTGGAAAGGTATGTAGAGAGGCTATAGAAGAGAGAGGCTAAAACTTGGTTTTTCCCAATTTTCCTCTGGGTATGTGAGGTCTCCTGATGGAGTTGGTGGTTGTGATTATATTTTGTTTCTATTCGTTGGAAAGGGGAGATTTTTTTTTTCTTGTTTTTTCCTTTGATCCCCATTGTAATTAGCCAATTTTCATGTTTAAAATTAGTTTTGGTCGGTGATCTTCTGATTATGTTTGTTTGTTATACAACCCTGGCAGAAAACGGCATATTGTTCCGTAGAATGATAGGTAGTTTCATAATTCAGATTTGTTAGCATAATTCTGCAGTTGGGAGTCTTGGAGAATGGACATGCAACAAGAATGATAGGCATTGTTTTATTTTATTATTTTTGTTTGGCTGAAACAAGAACGATAGGTAGTGTACTACTCATACACGATATGCTAGGTTTTCTGGCAGTGATTTTTAATTCTCTTTTAAGTTGACTTGGTTAACTGATACAAACAATTTTTTTTGTCAAAGGTTAACTGAAACAAACTGAACTAGGTTAAAAGAACACAATGACAGTCGCATAGTGAAGGCTAAATGTTACTTGGTTTAATAGAATATTTTGCATAATTGAAGGTAAGCTATACCCAATCTTTCTATGATTGACAAGTCGAGAACTCCTAAACCACATATAAAGTCGTTAAGGTGTTAGAGAAGTTTAAGATCTATGTAAAAGAGGAGAAAGTACTGCCCATAAGGAGTACTGCCCATGTGTCTGTGGACAACGCACATGTCTACTATACTTTATATTAAAATTAGATATAGATTCATATGTTGTGTAAATGTCTTGAACTTTTTTATTTTATAAAAACTAATAACAGTTGGAATGTTAAAAAGTAAAAAGAAAATACAATATAAAAATATATTTTAATGAGTGCGAGTATTCGCGTGACTGGTAGTATAATATTCATCTCCACCCATTAAGTAAATATATGGATACCTATTACAGGTGTATCCGTGGGTATGTATGGGTTTTTTTTTGTCATCCCTACTCACAATCTAGTTCTCACGGGAGCTTGCCTCTCAAGACCATAGGATACTTCTTTTTTTAATCAAATAGGCCATTGGATAAATTGAGATTGTTATAAAATGATTCCATTGGTTTCCAAGAGTCATTTAAACATTAATGCGTCAAATTTATTGAAAATGAACAACGGTTAAAGAGTAATTAAATAGTAACTGTAACTTGTAAGAGGCATTAATGTGTCAAATCTATGAGTAATGAATAATAGTTAAAGAATAATCAATAGTAAGTAACCACAAGAAGGAATAGAAAAGACTCATAAGAAAAGGAAATGAACGGACAACTCCCCACGAGAAAAATAGAATATCACAACACATGCATACCTAGAGTGTTAAGAGTGTGGGATTCAACCAAAATGTGACAACTTGGACAAATTGATGTGGCAGAAGTTATATTGATTGGACAGGTAAAATGTCAATGTTAAAGTCCATGTCTTAGCTTTTATTTGAATATTATTATAAATAGAATAGATATAACTTTAATATTAAAATTTAATCTTCATTTATAAGAATAAAAAACAACAAAGATTGATCTCTTGATCATTCAAATAGGGGCTCATAATTCATTGTATATCTAACATGTATAGTGTCTTTTTGCATGTCATGTGAGTTTCAACTACTCAGCTAGACAACTGCAAGACAAAAGTGGTCTTTCAAGTTCAAAGCACCATCTATTACAGTTCATATATCATGGTTAAGATTCTTGTCGATGAAAGGAAAGCATTCAGATTATTGAACATAAATGAGTCTAAAAAATAGTCACATGGAACCAAATGAAATTCTCAAATGAAAACAAATCCTCTTGAGTCTTGACTCCCTTTACAGCAGGTGAAGAACATCCACTGAGATTCATGATAGCAGATGACAAATATAATGATTGATGATTCTCCTCGTACAGCCAAATTGGATTTATTACTTGTATAACTTCAAAAACTTTTCCTTCTCATATCATAAAAGCCTTCCTTGTAGATTTTGTTTATGTGGATTACAAGCTTTAAAATAGAACATGTAATCTATGCCACAACACTATATACCTCACTGAACACCCAACTAGAGCATCGGTGATGAAAATAGGATATTGTACAAAACCAGCCATGCACCCATGAGCAGTCTTAAACCACAAAAAAGAACCCACATTTCTCCCCCATTTCATCTAGACCTTTGATTTCCATAATTTTGCTAACAAAATTGTTTGAAACTTATGTCCTGTTGAGCCAATCCCTTGATCTTGGCTAATCTGCATGATTGTTCAATAAATATTGAATACACTGATGACCTATCCCATGGGACCATCCCAAAATCATCAATAAACTCATCCATTCCACCAACTAAGAATTGCCAAACTAAAGCACCTGCTCCAGACCTGTTTTTCTTAGCAGATTTGTAGGTTATGTCTAAAATTGTTCTATACATCTTTTCTCGGTCAGACATTGAGAAGTTCTTGATTGTGTCTGATAATCCATATTCAGAGAACAAGACAGGCTTCTTCAATACATTGTCACCATCTTCAATGTGAGAAAGCATCCACTTGGAGACAAATTTCATATAGACTTCAAAATCTTGTTTATGAAACCTATGCAAAAGTTTTTAATAAAAGTGTAATTAAATAAGGATCAAATACAAAATAAAAAACTATCTGAAATCATCATAAACAGATTTGGTATGTGTACTTCTGAATACAAATCAGAAGAAAGATTAACAGGCAGAGGGTACAAATTTCAAACAAATTATTATTGAGGTAGTTGATTAATTCAAGACAAAAACATGAGAAGATCAAAGCAGAAAATCTTGCATTCTGCATGTGGCATTCCCTGGAACTTCTGAAGCTTAGTTCCTTCTGTTAATGGTCAAATAATTCAAAACTATGGGTATAGTAGTCACACGATGCTTACCAATGATCGGGATAGATATGGACAGAGGTGAAGTCAATATTTGAGATTTTGGAGTTCCTAATGAAATCAGATCCAAGTCTGGATGCCCACTCTTCAGGGGGGTTGGCAGTCAACCTTTTCGGGTCATTAGGACCATAAAAACCTTCAAGCCCAACAGTCACCAGATGGTTCTTGTCGATCGATTTGACAAAAGCCGACATTTCCTCTATCCAATCCTGCAGTTCTATGCCAATTAAGTAAACTGTATATTCAGGTGTGTACATAAGAAATAGTAACACCACTATCATTTTCTTTCCCTTCTGAACTCAGCAAAAAGAAAGAGATAATGATGTCTTGTATTTGTCCCCCTCTTTATTTTTCAATGAATTTAGATGGAACAGTAAAAGTAAACATCTTGTTACCCTTAAATACATGAGATGAAAAGTTTCAACTTTCAAGCATTTTCCCTTTTTCCACATATATTTCTCAACAGAGATCGAAAAATTACAATATCAAAATGAGTATCAGAACAATGGCTAAAACTTGGGAGTAGCCCCTTAATATCAAATTCATCTAAGCACTTGCACAAATTTGGCAAGCTTCCATAGTGGGAAGGAATTAGCTAGAAAAGCACATAGATCATCTGAGATGATAATAATTTCTTAAACAAAGAAATTAAGGAAAGAAGAGATATTTGTCTCAACTTCCAATAAATCATTAATATTGCTAGCATACTTTTTCAATAAATGTTTGAAGGGGTTCAAGCACAGGCACATGGCTTACTTGGAGAGTGTCACCAGAAGGATCAGTTATGCACCGAGGTTCATTAATCAATTCCCAACCAAAAATGATGGGGTCATGTCTATATTCAATTCCAGTAATAGTGTTCTTCCTTGTCAGAATAGTCTGTAGACAATTTGAGAGGAAACAATTAATTTATCTAATACCAGTAATTGAACTGCCCAGCAAAAATGAAGGCAAAAAGGGATAGCCATGCATAGGAATAGGACTATGGGTAATCATTGTCTTGACCCACACGGGCAAGAAATAGAGGCATATCGTCATGTATTAAAACAACAGGCATGGCAAATCGGCAATCATGTGTTATGAACGGGTAAAAAGCAAAATGTATGCAGAAATTACATAATTTCAGCATTAATCCTTTACTTAAAAATTATGTAAAATTTGATCTTCAGGATTAAAAAGACATTACTCTAAATGGATTTGTTGAAAACTTGGTTTTTGATAGAGCCGAATGGCATCATTTGAGTCACGAATCTTGGTTTAAATTCTAGACAAGTGCAAATAATTCCATATGTTTCACATTTAGTATACAAAAGGAAAAAGGAAAGTGAGATACTCAATGAAACTTCAAAATAAGGTTAGTTTTCAATAAAAGTGTAAGAGGGTTATGCATTGGATCATCTTTGCTTCCAAACAAGCCTTCGTGGATATAGTGATGATTCAACCTGGTAAAACATTCAAAGATTTAATGCAATGGCAGATTTTTTTTTTTTTTGTCAATATGTCATTGCCAGGCTCAATTTTCAAATGCATGTTGATATGATTTACATTTGAGAAAAAACCATAGGTTAGGACCTAGGAGCATCCCTCAAATGCCAAACAGGTCTGACCAGCAAAGACTATGGCACTTGTCTAGCTTCTTAAAAACAAATCATCAAAATTTTGGGCTACCACCAAGTATAGGCACCATAAGAGACATCACAAAAAGTATGTTCACTACAGTTGTGTTGGGAAGAAGAAATATTTTTTTTGGGGGGAAGGGGGGGAGAACAGTGAAAAATAGATATTACATACCTTGACGTAATTTTTGAAATAACTACGGATTGATGGATCATAGAAGAAAGAATCGTTAGATGAGCTTAACCCTACCCCTTCTTGCCATGCCCATTTGACATACTGAGTCTTCCCACCATATGCGTGCAAGTTATTTACTAAGCTAAGGAGCAGCCTAATCCATGTTGCCTTGCTTCTGCTATAACGTAGTCCAAGGCCTGTCACACAACCAATCATCAACATAGTTTTCATTCATCATACAATAATGCTAAACAGTAAACAACACACTCCATGGACCAAAAGGATTACAGGTAATGCAACATCAAGCATTTTATATTTCTATCAGGCATGACTTAAAGGACTATATTAAAAAGAGAGATGTATAATTGTATATTAGAAAATATAAACTTATAAAGGACTATATTCAAAACCATTTATTGAAATTTCCAAAATGTAAGCACACATAAATTCCAATTTTGGTATGTTAATCATAAACTGATTGCAGTCAGAACCACAAACACCACTTTTTTGAAGAATTTAACATGTGAATATGTGAGTGATAGCTTGATTAAGGATGGAGTAAGGGGGAAGAGAAATAACACAAGTCCTGCACATTTCAAGCTGAATCATGGGCATGATTATAAAAGCATACAAACCGACAACAAAAAGATGACCTTCAATTTTATTCTACTAAGAATTAAGATTGAGATCACACAGAGATAGACTGTTTCACACTTTTTGTCTGTATCCTTAAATTTCCAATAACAATGGTGAACATTGCCCCAAAATTCAGCTATGCAGCGACAAGCATGCAATGGCTCATGTCATATTTTACAACTATCACCACATTAAAAGTTCTTTCCACAAATTTTGCAAAGTTTGGTCCCCGCCCCCAATGAATCTCAGCAATTACATGTACAAAGCCTGATTACCAATAATATAAACAAAATTACAGACCTACTTTTGGAAACCTACAATCATAAAAGCACAATTTCAGGGAAAAAGAACAAAAAGTGAGTGAGAAGGCATTAAGCAAATCAAAGGAAAAGAGGACCAAAGTAGCAAACGTCCCACTACTAGCATTCATTGCAATCTAGCTATGTCGGTATCCGAAGTCAAGCATAGAAAATAAATAAATAAATGACAAAAAAAACAAAAAAAGATGAAATTCTAGGAGGAACAACAACAAAACAAAAGCATGAAAATCACAAGGTACGATACCTTGAAAGTTTGCTCATTGAATACACCAGGGGAAGTTTGAAGGGCATTGTAGTCACCATCATTGAATGCCCATGTTCTACAAACAGTGAGACCCATCTTGGCCCCAGCTTTCAGCATTTCACGGACTCTAGGCCTTGTATAATCATCCACAGATTGGACCATTAACCAGTAAGAGTTCCAACCATTAATGTAGAAAGCTTTCCCATCCAACACAAACTGAGTCCCATTTCTCCCCACAAAAGACAATTCAGGTTCTTCCTCAAAACCGAACCTTACATCTCCAAAAGACATGTAAATGAAAACCACGATCGATGCAAAACCAAAAATGGGATAAAACAAACCATTTCCAGCCACCATGCTTCTGTACAACCAGAGAAATTCAACAGATTTGGGAGATCCCCAGATACCCTTTTGGCTCTTTATTCAAAGGGTCACTCACAGTGCTAGTTGCACCAGATGAAGATTTCTAAACCCACCCCTTCAGACACGGATGTGAATGTGATTGTTCCTGACACCCCAAATGATTATAATGCACAGATCTCTCTCTTTCTCTCTGAGAATACTATGAATGGACCACAAAGACATTAACTTTAGGAACCTGAGTGCATAAAGACTGCAACTTTGATAGGGTTGTAGGTAGCTGTAAGAAGGGGATTTATAGGATGAGTTGAGGAAGGATAGCTATTCTTAGAATGAGGAATGTTTATGCTTGCACCCCATAGAAGGAAGTAAGAGAGAAAAACTGAAAAGGACTCACATGCCTTGCTTCTTCAGAACAGTCAAAATATAAGAGAGGTTATTGGGTTGAAGGGGAAAAAAAGTGAGGAAGATGGTGAGTGTGTGGTGAAATGTTTGTATCAGAATATTATGTTGTTTGGATTTAGATTTGGGATGTGGAAACCTTTCTTCGGTTCTAATATTTTAAGCAGCGTGTCTTTCAATTTCAAGAACTGTGGGCCACGTTGTTGTGTGTGATCTTTTACCATGTTCAGCAAATTAGAGAGAGAGAGTGAGAACACTTCACACTAAGTCCAGATTCTGCATAAAGTGATATATATTCTAATTCTGCTGCTTAGACCAAGCTTGCTTAGTTGCAGATGTTGGCATCTTCCACATGGGTGGCACTCATACTAGACAAATTAGACAGCAACAACTTTCTTTTTTTTTTTATTTTGCTAGCCTACTTATATAATACATACTAGTAGTATATGATAACTAGTGTACAATTTGATTTTGATCACAAAAACAGTAATTCCCACGAAAGAGAATTTATAATTCACTAGATCCATGTGATTTAATCGAATGCGTTTAACTGGTCCTATTGTTGAAATTTCGCTTTTTTTTTTTTTCTCTTTTTTTATCATAATCTTCTAGACATAGAAGTGGGTTTAATCCTTACACTTGGGTGATGATTAGGTAAAATCCTTCCAAAGAACCAAGTCACCAAAGTGGGCTGGTTCAAGTGGTAAATGTTCGATTCCTCTCAAGTAAGATATGAGTCTTATAAATGAAAAAAATCTTTATTGGGAGAGTTAACCCCACCATAACGTGGATGTTATGTGACACCATTCTACCCCAAACTCTTATATAGTAAATAAATTGAAATATTGGAAGAATAGTATTCCACAACAGGTAAAAAGGTTCACAATCCTCATCGTATAAAATGTCCTTTATTTCACGATAAACTAATTTAAAGTAGAAACAGTTTTCAAAATACTTAGGCAGCGAAATCTCCAAAATATAAATAACAAAACATCCTACTTGTCGTGCAAGGCATTTGAAGAAAGGTTTGTAGAATCCTTCATAACTAAAAACATAAAGAAAGAACCCCCAATGATATGCCCTGATGTCACATGTACCAGAGCAACACTCCCTTTACTCAAGACTCGACACCAATTGTGTCTCCATCGTCACCTGTAAAATAACCACAGTGTAACGGTGGAAAAGAATACTACTCATACATACACATAGGAGACTACCCTATCCTCACCCTCATATAGACAACATCATCATCAATCACACCACATACTCAAATATCAAATAATTCATCAGATAATATCACCTATAATTCATCATATAACAAACATCAATATCATCATATAATTCTCCTATCTCATTCACCAAATAATTCGCCTACTCTATTCTCAACACCTATTACTCATTTCATCATTACAAAATCATAGCATCATCATATAACTCATTTTTATATCAGCATATATAAGACATATTCATCCATTATCATATACACCAACAACATCATCAATATCACCATAACCATCATAATCATCAATATCACCATAATCATCATAATCATCATTCACCTCCCTGAGTTACACTCAGGTACCATATTCAATATCATCATAATCATCATTCACCTCCCTGAGTTACCCTCAGGTACCATATTCAATATTAACATACTCATTGCTCACCTCCCTGAGTTATACTCAGGTACCATAATCAATATTATCATAATCATCACTCGCCTCCCTGAGTTATACTCAGGTACCATAATCACCTCCCCGAGTTAGACCCAAGTACAATACTCACCTCCCCGAGTTAGACTGAAGTACAATACTCACCTCCCCGAGTTAGACTCAGGTACAATACTCACCTCCCTGAGCTACACTCCACCCCTCCTTGGGCTTGTGTATCTCAAGTACAACATCATATATGCTCAAGACATCATAAACATCATAAGATTAGTTATATCATCATCCTCATCACCTCCCTGAGTTAGACTCAGGTACACTATTCACCTCCCTGAGTTAGCCTCAGGTACAACATCAACATCATCATCATCAATCATTCTCATCATAAATATCACCAGTCATCATCATAAATATCACCAGTCATCATAATTATCATCATCATAAAGATATATATACACCATCATCATCAACATCGTACTCATCATCAAACCTCATCATCATACATCGTCAAATATCATTTTATACATCATCATTTTCATCATTAAATATCATCAAATCCACAAAATAACATTTATATTAAATACATATCAATCTCAATTCCATGTATTAAGGAAAACCATCCTCACTCCGAAAAGAACTCCTCAAAATCATATCAAAAACAGAAGTTCTGCGGGCTACGCTTCAACATGCGCTGCAGCGTAACCTGCAGCGCAGCTTCCAGAGGATTGCGCCTCAACCTGCGCTGCAGCGCAACCTGCAGCGCAAGTTACGTAGAACATGACTATACCGTGTTTTGCCCCTTTTTCTCCCCTTCTCCAATCCCTACTCAATCCTCATCGTTTATACTTCAATCATATTCGTTTATATCGATTAAACTCAGCAAAAACAACAATCGTTACACAGATTATACAGTTAACCCATCAAAACCCCAAATCATCATACCCTTATTTACCCCTTTTTCTATTTATATTATTTCATTCAATCCACTCAAGATTCATCAAGAATCATACAATCAATCATCAATCTACAGTTTTCATCATTCATACTCAATATATCAATTATTAATACGAATTTAAAGTCTTAGGTCACTACCCAAGCACCCCCACATGCACATATAAGCAGCACCCTCTCCCCCACCGTACCTTGAAGTGGAGATCGAACCGCAACAGTTCTTGATTCTCAACGATTATTCTGCAGCAACCCCTTCTTGATACGTCGTTTCTCCTCTCCTTAGCGTTTCGCTCTCTGGTGATTTTACGCATAAGGATTAGGGTGAACTGAGAACCCCTCCTTAAATAAATACTTAATTGGGCTAGACCCACTCTCAACCTACTTATTCTATTTATTATTCTTATTATTTATTAAATAACCTTATTCATAAAATATACTAATCTTACTAATATTATTATTTATTTATTTCTCTTATTTTATTAATTTTATTTTATTTAATAAAATTTGGGATGTTACATGTTCCGCTCAAACCAATTTATTTTATTAAAACCTTCCAAAGATTAACAACTCTAAGATACTAACCCTGAACTTTAAATACTCATTTCAACAAACTAATTTATTTTATTAAAATAAATTATTTAGTTTATAATGAATTTTCAGACACTATTTGAAATAGAAATTAATTTAATAGGTTTTTTTATCATTTTTACCTTTAATGTTATTTATTTTGAAACGCTAAATGGTAATTTTATTTTATTTTTTAATTTGGAAATAGTATAATAAAATTTGAAATTGTTAGATTTTGATGTGTTAGAATAGTAAAAGAAATAATTTCAAATGACAAATAGAAAATATTTTTATAACAAATACAAGGAATTCCAAATGACACATATTGAGAGCAAATTTTAATATTTCTATGTTATATTAAACATTTTAAACCTCGTTCGGGTTGGTTGTAAGTTTTCAATTTTTAGTTTTTAAAAATTTTCAATCAATTTTTTACAACTCAAAACCAAAAACTGAAAACCACTTTTTATGGTTTTCAAAATGTTTGTTTTGAAAATCACAAAAACAAGTTTTCAGTTTTTGGTTTTGAGTTGTAAAAACTTGATTAAAATTTTTTAAAAACCAAAAATTAAAAAACTCGCAACCACCCCGAACGACACCGAATTATCATTTATAATAATGCCTCTCAAACTCACAATTCACTCATTCTATCACAAATATGATAATTCTAAAATTTTCTATCCAAACACACAAGAAATATTCTAAATATTTATTTTATTTATCATAATATTTTTACTATCTTTTATATTACCCTTTCAATATTAGACTATTGTTTTAATTATTACATCATTTGTTTTATTTTTAAATCGTAAATAATAAGAATTTAACTTTAAATAAAAAATCTAAACCTATCACTACCTTGAAATATATTTTTGTTTATAACATAAAATCAAATTTATATGACAAAAGTCATATAAACATATCTTTTTATGTTATTATACATTCATTTGGTTTAATAGGTAATTTTATTAAACACATCAAATTCAATAAACTAAGTTAACAACTTTTTATTAAAAAAAAATTAAACTTTTTATAGACTTTTCTATTTTTAACTAATTTAATAACTGTTTTTACCAACAGCATGCTTTTTTTAATTCGAACAACTAATTTATATAATAAATTATACAAAACAATTTTTTTCTCCATCTCTCAGTCATATTACTCGTCAATCACTCATTTCCCTCTTTCCCTCTTTTTATTATATAAATTGTTGTATATACAACTATAATTTCTCAAACATATATACCATAAGTCCATAATAATAAAAAATATGCATAGATACATTTATTTCAAAAATAAAGTTTAGTCTTCTAAATACTATTTCATTTAATAATTGCTTACACAGTATGGAATTTTTCATTAAATATATAATATTAATTATGATTATTTTATACTAAGTTTAATAAATTAAATATTCATGTATCTAGAATTAGGCTAATGGCGAATAGCTTGCATAAAATCATAGGTTCAATGTCATCTTACTTTTATATAAAAAATTAAAAAATTTTAAATAGATAATTTTATAATTAATAGCTACTTATATTTAGAAGTATACTATAAATTAAAATAATTTTTTTAAGTAACAATTAATTTTAAAATTGTACAAAATTTTATATTTTATATAAGTGATTCATTTAATGAAAATTTCAATTTAATAATAAATTGGAAAAAATTGAATTTAAACTCAGTTTTATTTATTATTAGTTTAATTATTTTTAAAGTAAGACATTTCCTACTTTAAATTAAAGAAAATGCTAACGAGTGTCTTAAGAACACTGGTTAAAGAAACTAAAATTAAAAATAAATTAGACTATGTAACATTTAATATTGTAAATACAATTAATGTCAGGAACTAAAATTAAAAAAAAAATTAGACTATTTAACAGTTAATATTATAAATACAATTAATACGTACCATGAATTTCAATAAAGACCTATGTGATTCTTTAACCAATGTTATTTGGGTACTAGTTAGCGGTATCCACAAATTAATCATATACTATATTGTATATTCTTTTTTTTTGTTACACTATATTGTATATTCTGTCATGCCTAGTAATCTTCCCTTGAGCCTTGAGGTCAGCACGTCTAAATCATGGTCACCTTTTGTATCCTAAACGACAATTGCCCTTCAAATTTGCTCCAATGATTCCACTTTGGAATGATGAATGGCTTTTTCTTTTGGTAAATATTAACGGCTCAATTTTATTAGAGCTTTAACAATCTTCCAAATTAACCATAAGATTGTCGATACGTTTACTTTAAACTTCATCAACCAATCAATTATATATGCAGAATCCAAGTTGTTAATTATTAATTATACTTCAACCAAACCAATTCGCAAAATCACAAGGCCTCATTGACATCTATTGATTTATATCTTTGTTATAAAAAGTATAAGATTCACGATTTAAATACTACGATCTAATCCGAGTCACTGAATAAATGATACATATCAGATGTTGAATCAAAAAATATTTTAAATCATGGATTGAATCGGTAAAATCATGTTATTTATTCCAAAATTTACCATTTAAATGTTATCTGTGATTTTGTCCATGTTTTTTATAACATTCACAACTTCATCTAATTTTATTATTTTATTAGTTATTGACTTATATTATACAGTATTCAATTATGAGACAACTATAATTTTATGACATAAGATTTTTATTTTTTTATGTCTATATTCAACACTATATATTTAATATATTATTTATATAATATATTTTAAGTTTTTTTATTATGTTTATGAGTCTTACTATTCGATATGATTTATTATTCATAAATTAGTTTGGTGATTTACGATTTGAATTGCAATTTGATAACCATGATTTATATAATGAAAATTTTAGTTTCTTCTAATAAAAAAAGTATAAAAAGAATTTTATCACCTTAAATCAATTCTCTATATTATAATTTTGAGATCTCATATTGGAGAGTGAGACATTCACTCACTCTACTTTTTTTCTTTTTTAATTAGATGGTGAATTTCACACACTAATTACGTGGGGGTGACAATGTATGTTTAACTTGTCATGTTGACCTGTCGAACTTGTAAAAAATGGTGGGGTGGCTTAGGTGGCCCAACCTACCAACCTGTCTAACCTACCCCACCTCACCTCAAACCCGTTTAACCGACCTCAAACCACTAACTTAACTGGTTGACCCGCCGGGCTATGACGATTTTTTTTCCCATTTTATGGCGGGTTGGTAGCGGGTTAACCGATCGCCAAACTCATCTTTTTGTCTCTTTATGCATTTTTTATAATTTTTGGATGGGTTAGGTGGATTGACCCGCCAACGTGTCACATGCACCCCACCAAAGCTACTGTTTTTATTTTTTTATTTTTTTTGACTGGTTAACTCGCTCCACCTCGTTAATGAGGGTGGGATTCTCCTTCTTACTCCTTTGTACTAATATTTTATCTTCCTATTTAAATTTTTAAATATTAATAATAAATTTTAAAATTCATTAAGATTCACAGCTTTTTCCTATCATTTTCTATTCCAATCCTTTTTTAATATAAATATTTATTACTTTAATTTATGTAACTTTATCTTATTATCAAATAAATGAATAATATAAATTAGATTTCAAAAGTAATATATAATTTAAAATTTTATAATCATTTAAATTTATTCTAGTTTTCATTTTTTAATTCTATATATGTATATATATTAATTTATTATAAATTTAATTTTAATTATATAAACATATTTATTTGCGTAGTTCGAGTTAATAAATAGTAAACTCATGTCTTAATGTAAATTAATGATCATAATATAATATAATATAACTTTAGAGAAATTTTACCCAAAAATTAGATAACCCCGGTCACTGATTTTACTAATTTTTACAAACTAACAAGCAACAATTAAAAAAACGAGTAATGAATTATCTAACAGCCAATATGAAATGGCCGGTAATAATGATCATTTTAATATTTTTATAATTATGGTAAAATTGTGACAAATACCATGGCATAAACCTCTTCATGTTGGAAAAAGAAAAGAAGAAAGAAAGAAGGAATTAAAAGCCAGCCTCACACTCCTGAATCCTGAACCTGATCTAATGGTTTGCTCAGTCTCGTACCAGGTTTGTGACTTGGACACAGCACAAGTTAACATGAGTCACCATCATATATATGAATCATTTCTTCTCCGTGTCTACCAATTTCGTGTCACTTTGGTTCTCAATTGAGAAAAGTCATAATTAAATTATGTGAAATTAATTTAAATCATTTTTATCGAATGTTTTTTCTAAATTGTATATCATTTATGTTTTGTCATTAATTATATAAATTTCTCAAAATCAACAAACGGACCCTTCGTTTAATTAATTTAATTTTTGTAGGTTCATTTTATTGTCTGTGAGATGAGTTTTTGAGGTTGAGGTATTGAAAGCAGGGCCAACCATGAGCAAGCGATAGTGCGCTAGCTAGCTAGATGCTTAATTGGTTTCAAGCAGTAAGGCAATGGGAAGAATGAATCATTTTACATTGACCAAGAGGAGAATGATTCATCTTTTCTCATATAATAATTAATGTACCCAAAAAACGGAGAATGATTAATTCATCTTTTAATTTCTCTTATACATGTCTATTTACGCTAAAAGGTTAATGATCATATATATACCTTAGAGAATCAACATTCATGTTCACTACATGGGTATGCAACTGTTCTGTATATATAATTATATTTCCATTTACCACTTATACAAAGGTTAATTTATGGATCTGGATCGTTTGCAGCCTCTGCAGCAGACATCAGCTACGGAACAACTATGGAATTAAAATCAATAGCTAATCCGTAGCTATTTGGTAGCTAATGTCTGCTACAGAGACTTCGGCCAATCCTTGCACTTAATTTACATGATATGATGATTAGCTTTCGGCACTGATATATAATATATTTTTGGGCAATTCTATGGTACCTTCTAGTGAGAGAGGGTTTTGGTACCTTCTTTGATCATTTAATCAATTTCTCTCAACTTTCTTAAATGGTCTTAATATTTTTATAGTTATGGGACAATATTTAACTATTAGAATTTGTATTTTTAATTTTTGAAAAGACTTTTTGACCTCCTATAACCATTATCATGTATTTCTTTATTTTATTCTCCCATTTTTTCACATTCTCATTTGTAATACATATGTGTCTCATTTAAAATCTACTTTACGTTCTCGAAATAATTGAGGATGGAGTACATGACTTGTTCCTATGTAGTTTTGATTTTTATGCCTTCATTCAATAAAAAAATAACCAGATGGTACCAAAACCCTCTATGGCGGGAGGGTACCAAATTACGACCCTATATTTTTTTATTATTTTGTAAGAAGCCAAGTCATGACTTTTGTCTTGGCTGTGGTCCATGCCTGCCCGTATCAACGATCACTTGGAGGAATAAATGATGCTTGTACAGTGTTTGATATGCTTATGGGTTGTTTTTACGAATTTAACAATATCCTAATAAACAAATAATAGAAACTAAATAAGTGATCTATGGCAAGTGGAAATTTGAAATTGATCAAACATAAAGCCAAAGGCACTTTTCAGTTTTCACACTTCCAAGTTCTAACATATAATTATGCGGACACCAAAAATTCCTGTATATATTATGCATTATGAAAAGCTATATATGTTTCCTCTAATTTCTTTAAGAGTAAATTACTCTAACCTCTTCTCTATTTTGAACTTCCAACACAAAATCCCCTTTATTTTTACAACCTACACAAAAACTCAATCCATCCAACTCTGTTAGGAATATTTCCTTAAAAGAACCTTTTGTTATTTATTAAAAATTATTTTTTTCAAAATGCCAACATTTCCCTTTCTAAAAAACTCTCTGTAATTGAAAATTAAGAATTGAATAATGCCTTGAAACTAAAAACCCAATGCGAAACTCTGGCGGAAAAAACCCTTCTTCTTCTAGTCTTCCTTCTCACTGCCCCAAACTTGAAATTACCCCACATGTCCGTTGTTTGTTGTTCTCCCAAGTTCATCGCTCACCATCCATCACATCCAAGTATCACAACAGGAACAGAGGTACAATTTGGTCTATGCTTTTAGATTAAGCTTTTATGTATTAAGGGCGGTGTATCTGATCATCATGCTCTTTGTTTTGGTTTTGTATTAGGTACTCAATTTCAAAGAATGATGGCATATAAAAAAAACGTTGGCAGGAAGTACCATGTTTTTTCCATTCTATGAAGGTTATCAAAAATATCTTACTACGATCAAATTTTAAAATAATTTCCTTTGTTTTGTAAACATGAAAGTACACTTTTGTTAATTTTAATAATATTATTTGAAAAAAAATATTCATATTTTATAATGAATTTAATTAGTATGCACTGACAGTGTAAAAGAGTTTTACACTGACGTTTAATCATAATTCTTTATTTATATGACTTTTAAAATATTAATTAGTAAAGTCAATAAATTTACCATAAATCAAGGGTTGTGATTAACCGTTTGTGTAAAAATTTCAAAATTTTATTGTAATAAAGATTTAATTATAATATGTTTATAAAATATAAGGGGTTTTCTGTAAACTTTAAAAAATAGAGGGATTATTATGTAATAAGGAAAAACTATTTAGTAGGGTCATTTATGTCATTCAAATACAAAAAATAACTGTTGACTGTTTGACTAACGGTTCCATTAAGTGTATCATAAAAAAATGGACTTACGTGTCATGTATTTATAAAACAGAAGGGGTTTTGTGTAGGTTTTGAAAATAGAGGGGGTTTATATTGGAAGTTCAAAATAGAGGGGAGGTTTGGAGTAATTTACTCTTTCTTTAATAATTAAGATGAGAGTAAAACTTATTTGTGAAGTATTTTTGCATATACTAGACAACAAATAACGTCATTTGAAATGGGATATATATATATATATAGGAGGGTTATAATTACACCGGGGTAAGTTACACCAAGTATTACACCGCTAATAACTACAAATCGAATATGTTTTTTAGTAATCTAACCGTTGAATTATGTTTGTTCATCATCAATATTATATGTGTCAAATTTCGTAAAATTTTGACACTAATAACTTGATTATCAAATGGTTGGATTTTTCATATATTTCAAATGTATATATAACGTTAATATTGGGACATCTCAATGACATATCAAATAATTTCGAATTAATGTAAAATTTTATATGTATGATCTATATGATAGTAACTTTCAATCCAACGGTAAATTATTTAATACAATGATCCGTTAAAAAAATATTTAGTGGTGTAACACTTGGTGTAACTTACACCGGTGTAATTATAACCCTCCTCATATATATATATATATGGTGTAGTACTTTATTTTCTTTTGTTCATGTAGATAAATTGTAGGAGGCTTAACTAATTGACAAGCCTATGTACATTAACTTACAACTTTTCACATATCATCTAAAGAACAAATTAAAAGTTTAAATTTTGAAAAGGTATATATTATTCAATATATTGTCTTTAAAATCGAAGTGGTACGTAATTGAACTAATAAAAACACTTGTTCATAATTTACCGATTCATTTGAATCGTGTTTGAACTATAATTAGGTATTTTTTTAAAAATTATATAATGTATTAAAGAATAAATTGATATATTATTATAAAAAATATATTGTTAAGTATAATCTCAAATTAATGTAAAAGGATCATAAGATTAAAAAATTATAATAAAAAATTAAATAATAATATCAAATTAATGTTATTTCTAATTTCTTTTATAATAAAATGATATGTAAAGAAATGTTTAATTTAGAATTGTAAGTGGGTGTTTAGAAACATGTTGAGAATGATTGTCACTAGTTTCAATGTCATTATGTAAATTGTTACTTCTAATTAAACGTCTCCATTGTTAGAGTCTCATATTGCCTAGAGATAAGGCCTTATAAAAGTATATAAACCTTGGGCAGTCATCACCCTATAAGCTAGTTTTTTGGGTTGAATTAGGTCCAGGTCCAAAATCTAATATGGTATCAGAGTCTATCCTAGATGATATGTTGTTATTGGGCCACCACCCGTATGTCCACGCTCCATATGTCCAGCCCTGAGCGTGAGGGGGTGTGTTAGAGTCTCATATTGCCTAGAGATAAAGCCTTATAAAAGTATATAAACCTTGGGCAGTCCTCACCCTATAAGCTAGCTTTTGGGGTTGAATTAGGCCCAGGTCCAAAATCTAATATCCATTTTTTTTTGTACTTGACCAGGGTATCCACCGCCGACAACAGTGACTAATCCCCTCGCTGGTTTGTAGGCACCTCGATGGGTGGGACAGCTGGCCCTGGATTTTAAAGGAGCTGCATGCCCAAGGCGGGATTCGAACCCCCGACCTTGGTTAAGCTTGGATCAGCCCTCTCCGCTGAACCAACCCCAGGGTTAAAATCTAATATCCATTTGGCCCTTCATTAAAAAGAAAACTATATTATTGGTTTACAAATAGAGGAGGGTTATAATTACACCGGTGTAAGTTACACCAAGTGTTACACCGCTGAATAATTTTTTAACGGATCATTGTATTAAATAATTCACCGTTGGATTGAAAGATACTATCATATAGATCATACATATAAAATTTTACATTGATCCGAAATTATTTGATATGTCATTGAGATGTCTCAAGATTAACGTTATATATACATTTGAAATACGTGAAAAATCCAACTATTTGATTATCAAGTTATTAATGTCAAAATTTTATGAAATTTGGCACATATAATCATGATGATGAACAAGCATAATTCAACGGTTGGATTGCTAAAAAACATATTCGATTTGTAGTTATTAGCGGTGTAATACTTGGTGTAACTTACACCGGTGTAAGTTACACCAAGTGTTACACCGCTGAATAATTTTTTAACGGATCATTGTATTAAATATTCTAATGCAATTATTTTTGCAATTAGAAAAGTTGTGTCCGTATATGATTAAGCTATTACCAATAAAATTAAAAAAAAAAGTTAATTTTATCAGGGATGTCATAAAAACCCGTACCCGTGGATATCCGTGAATATACCCGCAATGGGTACCCGCATATTTATATAATGGGTGGGGACGGATATTATACTACCCGCCTCGCGGGTACCCGTATAATCATTAAAACATATTTTTCTATTAAATATATTTGAATATTATGATTTTTTTTTATTTTATGATGAGATATAATTTATTTTATATTATTTTATGATAATATTTTTAATATATTAACACGTAATGGTATTATATAATGAGTATTTATATATATATATATAGTATGATATTATAATATATTATATAACATTTTCTCTATTTTCTTTTATAAAATTTAAGTTCTTAAACATTATTGGGTACCCGTAAAATACCCACGAATACCCGTTACCTGCATGGGTACCCATTAATTTTAACGGGTATGTATACGAGTAGGCACTACCCGCCCCCGCCCCGTTGACATCCCTAGATTTTACTTACTACTCCATCCCATCTTTTTTAAGTAACATTTAATTCATATAGATTAAGAAATAAACACCTAGTTTAATTTTACATTTATGTGTAATATATATGAATCATTTCAAGATTATAATTATTAATTAGAACTCAATTTCTTGGATCCATCTCACGTCAATAACTTGGTCCAATAATGCTTAGGGGCCCTCGTTTGCATTGAAATTTCTCCCCCGCTTCAATTTTCTTTATACAATAGAGGGAATTTTTTTTAAGTGAATCTTACCTTTTCTCTATTCTTTAATGTTTCTCCATTATCAAACAAAACAAAACCAAATAATATTTTCTATCTAATTTCTTTCTGTTTTTTTTTCAATTCTCCATGTAACTAAATAATATAAAATAACTTTGAAGGATTGTCAGGTGAAGTAAGACCTGACATGTGCATGTTCAAACCTTCAATGATCTCATTAGAGATGGACAAATGTAAATATTTCTATAAGTATTTTTTTTGAGTCTTGAGATTTTCTTTGCCTTATACAACGTCATCCCATTACCCTAAATTTTTACTTTACCAAAAAAATAGTATAAAATGAAGTTATTACCTTTTGTAAATGACTTGCTAGTATTTGTTGTTGTTTTTTTCCCTCATCTTTTTCGGTTAAAATAATAAGCTCAACAGTCATGAGTCTTGACCATAGTGTGCACTTCCATTTCAGTCAAGAGTGCAGCACTTCTCTTTCACTTGTTCTGTAATCCATATATCTCTTCAACTCACATCACATGATAATAACACTACAGCCATTGTTCTCTTGGTATCCACCTTGGTTTGATTTGGTCTATGTCTCACCATTGCGTTGCGGGTCTTCAGGGCAATGTCTAAGGACCGTAGAAAAAAAAATTCATGAACCAAAGAACTCACTATAGCAAATCTAAGGACCCTGAAACCAGCCAAAATGTCCAATTGTATTGTTTATTAGCTATTAGTGCACCTTTCATTTTCCAATTTCAAGGTTTTCCGTTAGGCTTGTTTGCCTAAACTCAAACCAAACCTATAGTTTATTATCAATGGACCCCCAAAAGGAAATTGCAAAGTGTCGGTAAAGCTGCAATACATGTTTAATTTTACCTGCTCCACTATTATTATAATGGCAACAGGCACCATGCCACCTCCCACTAGAATGAAGGGAAAAAGAAACAATTAGCAGTACAAAGTTTCTCCATATCTAAATGTTTAATAAAAGCATACAATTGCTTATGCTTATTTTTATATGATTCATTCTACATAGATAATCATTATATTCTTTTACTTGGCATTTTGTTGTTTTAGAGCATATTTGGTTTAACGTTAAAACATGGTAAACTCACGTTTCGAACGCTAAAAATAGTTGTGTTGGTTTGAACGCTAAACCAAATACACCCTTAGTAGTTCACTCTCAATTAAAACCCGAATATATATTTTTTTTCCTTACAAAAACTTGTATATCATGTTTACACTAATAGATTTACTTCTGAATCTATATAATGTAATTAGTTATGTCAACCTTTTACTGTGTGTCTTGCTTGCAGAACAAGGCATCAACAAAGTCTGGTCAGTTGGGCATGTGCAAGAAGACACTCAATTCCAAAATCAGATATTACTATGTATTCTTATTCCACTTTCTCATGAATTCTCCAACACCCCCTTTTTTATTTACGGGCCCCCATTCCTCAATCAACTTGTGTACTAAAAATAAACAAGTTCACTCTTTTTTCTACATAAGATTTGGATTCCATTTTCCAAGTGATTAGCTTTTCTTTCCTCATACAGTATTTGGGCAACTGAGGCAATTAAACTAATTAATGAGATAGGAGGTCTTTAATCTCCATGATGTTTGCCACTATTAGGAGAAAAGAATCTGGTGGAAGATATCTTTCAAAACAACTTCATTGACCCTAATCCTCCTGTCAGAAACTTAGAACAGAAATATTCAGATATACCAAATATGTTAGTAACACAGATCTCATCAAAATTTCACAACCATCCATTTCTCCTTCTTTTTCCTTACACAAATAGCCCACATCTCTTTTGTGAGGGTCCATACACATAGTCTGCTATCTAAGGAACAGAACACTCCTCTTCAGATACTGATGACAGCATTGAGTATTTGGTAATATCATTAATGAAATCATAGCCACGAGTAATCACATAGGTTGTTTGTTATCATTATCATTAACTAATTTGGCAGTAGTTCAATAATTAATTTTAATTAACTAAGGATGTTTCAACCATAACTTGACTTCCAATAGGAGTTACTTCTGAATACTTTATATTTTAGTACTAAAGTTAACATGATCATATATCTGTTGGCTAGGAATGTGACGCAAGGAACCGCTCCTAGTCTTCTCAATATGGTTTAGCTAATTTGAAAGGTCTAAAGAGATTGTTTGAAAGGTAAAAGACTATAAACAGAATCTCAATATGGTCTAGTCTTCTTCAACTCAGCTGCCTAATTTTGACTTAAATAGTAAGTTAACCTCAGCAAGTTAACTTTTTCTTTTAACCCCTTTATTGGGTTCTAAGTTTGGAATTTAGAAACTTCGGACATGGAAGAACAACTTCTGAAGCACATATGTAAAGAAACACAGTTTAATCATGAATCAATAAAACAAATGAATGAGCTTGTAAGTAGTAAAATTAATGAATCAGCAAGAGAATACAGTGGGATTTACCATGATCATTAAGCAGTTTTAGCATCTACACAACTCAGTAAGTAACATTTTCAAGTTTCAACTATGTAATCTAATTCCTACTCTATGCCCAAAAAGAGATTAAGACACTTTACCAAATCACACCGACCAGCATGATTTGCAAACCCCATCTAACAATCTTCCAAAATCCTCTCAAACCAACCACTGAACCACTCCACCGAATCAAAATCAATCATCACCACCTTGGCCGTTCCTTCTGACAAGAGCAAAATACCCCAAAACAGCACAAAGGGCAGCCACAACATTCCCTTCCTTCAACAAAATCTTGATGACAAAACTGAAAATTTCCCCTGTAATCTTCCTCCCTTCCACCACCAAAGTCCTCTTAGGCTTCCCAAAGAAAGCCAACAAGACAACTATAGTGATCCATGTGACCAGAACCGCAGGAATCATCACAACCAAAGCTGCAACCATGGAAAGCATCCCAAAGACGGTGCCAAGAAGCACAGAGGCATAGAGTGCAGGCCATCCAGAAGAGGTGGATGATTGAGCTTGCAACTTGTACCAAGAAAGCATGGATTTGAGGAAATTCCATGAAGAAACCAAAAGGGTACCATAAACAAGCAAAAATAGACACACCCATGTTCTCCTTTTGCTCATGATGTTTAGCAATAAGGTGTAAGAAGAAGGTGGCTGCATCTGCATCGATGAAGAGGGTTCCTCTTCTGCTTTTCCCATTCAAAACTCAAACTCACACACAAGACTCTGACTTTGCTTTTACTTTTCCTGTGTAGCAATCTGGGCAGAGCCCATGTCTCAGTTACATTATGAAAATCAAAAATTAAAATCAAAATGTACTATAAGATTTATTTGGTAATTAACAATGATATCGTACCTCATGCTATTTTTTGGCGCGTGCTGTCTACTTCCCATCAGGTTGTGGCACGTGGAGATATTGTAGGTGGTGATTAGAATTTGTACGTCACGCACATTGGGAAAAAGGGTGTCATATTTGTGAATCTTATCTTAAATATATGAAGTACCTTTAATTTGAGTAAATTTATGGGCAGGAATTGAAATGGAAGCAACTTCTATGTTTATGCAACTGTTGGGTAGTAACTAGTATTATTCGGGACCATATCCTAAATTCATAAATGATTCAGGGCAATTGGGTTGAGTGAATTTATGGAAGGTAAATTATATGGTACCCATTTTATGTGGATGGGATAAGTATCCACCTTAGTTGGCCCATTAAATATTATACATATGTCTTGATTAATCCACCTCATCAATCTTTATTTTATTTTTAAATTTATCCCTATAAAATACTATCGTTTGATTTAAATATAAATAAAAATAACTAAATACACACTTATTATTAAAAAAAATTAGTTAAATTCATTTATTTTTCTTGATATCATTAAAAAGTAATTACTTTTCCTAAATTGCTCTTCAGAAATTTATTACAGAAAATAAATTTAAAGCGTGTTCTTAAATTAGTTAAAGGTATGGGTTTAATTTTTCATTAATAATAATAATAATAACAATTTATACCTATATATAAAGGGATTTTTTTTTGTTTCCACTTTTTCCAAACAATAATACCCCCTAATTCACGCCCCATTCCGATATAATGAATTCTGATTTTTTTAATGATAACTTTTTTAACACTAATCCTTATTTTTTTCAATTCAAATTCAAATCTTGATTGATTATATTTTTCCTATTATAATTTTAATCCTTGTTTCTTAATTTAAATTTAAAATATTATCCTTATCATTTAAATCGTGAATTTTTAAAGTAATTTTGAAAAGTGTAGATTAATAATTCAAATTCAAATCATTCTTTAAATTTGGAGGATATACTGAAGTCTGGTTTTTTTAATGATAACTTTTTTAACACAAATCCTTATTTTTACAATTCAAATTCAAATCCTGATTAATTATATTTTTTTCTATTCTGATTTTAATCCCTATTTCTTAATTTAAATTTAAAATATTATCCTTATCATTTAAGTCGTGAAGGAGTTAGTTTATTATATACCATATATAGAGAAGGACTTTATATTCAGAAGTCAGTTTATTTTTATATTTTATATTATACTGAATTTAGTTTAACTTAGAATGTTGAATATAATTTTAATTTATTCATGTAAATTAATTATATAAGGTATTTGAAAATGTAAATAAACAAATTTTACGTCTTTTTCCAAAAAAATGGGAATAGACAGGCACGACAGTACCTGTCTATCCGCTAATGATAATAATAAATATCATTGGATGGTTGAAATTCCCACACTAAATGTCAATGTTGAAGATTGTCTTCCTCGCATTAATTTCTTTTTAACCATATGGGTCCCGCATAAATTTTTCTCAACATTCCCGGTCTTTTGTTTCAAAATTGAACTTCATTAAAAAACATTTAAAAATTTCCTACAAAATTTTCACTTGAACTTCCATGTCTCCTTTTATTCATCCAGTGCATGTCAGCTTCTTCAACATGCCTCTGGATATTGAATTGAATGACCCTTGTAATTGTTCTAATGTGGTTGATAATGTAGAATCGGTGATGGACTATCACAAAGGACCTCTAGATATTGATTTGAATGCCCCTTATAATTGTTCGGATGTGGTTGTTAGTCTAGAACCAGTGAAGGATTGCAACAAAACACCTCCAATTATTTCTAATTTTGATAGTGAGGAAAACAGAACACCCTTCAATGATTTGGATTATCCTTCTTACTGCATTCGTGGTTTGTTTGCTATAGACTTAAATGTGTTTCTGTCGTATGAAGAAGATGACTCTGGAAATTAGTCTAAAGCTTCCTTTTCCAATTATGAACTTGACAACAATATCAATGATCTATGTGTGGATGGAGTTGACTCCATGCTTAGTGGTATGTGAGTTTCACATGACTTGAAGAAATATAAGGATGATGAGATTGGTTTGTAATGTAAACAAATTTTTTGTTCTTTAAATTTTCAGGTATCCAACATGATCCAAATGATAGAGATGAAGAAGGTGATGTCACATTGAGTGAAGGTGTTGTTGGTTTTAAAATTTTGCTTACTTATTATTTTTTTCATTCAACATGATCCACATGACTATATTCTAATGGTGTGCGTTGCATAATCATGGGAGAAATTTGATTATTCTATTTTTTAAATTTGAATCATAGTTTTTTTAAAAGAAAATTTGAATCATAGTTAAAAACGTTGAGATTGATATAAATTAGTTTTGAATCAATTGTTATAATCCAAGTTAGAAATGATGGGAATGTGACACATGTACTGATATTTTGTCTTTCCTTGTTTGTGACAATCTTTAAAAGATAGTAGCACCCCCTGTGATCAATACGTGTAATTGAGGGTATTCTTTTTAATCATGTTATTTATATGTATCAGCTTAATCGTTTTTAATTCATTAATTAATTAATTTTTCTTGTATTTATTTATTTACTATTTTATTATTTCTTTTAAACATTAAGTCACTTTGACATTTCTCTTGCAGTAGAAAACATTGTCCAACATGAGACACAATTATCTAAAAAAAGTGTTCTTTCTTGGACAACAACCAATGAAAAATTATTTTTGAATTATTGGTAAGTTCAAGTTCTGGTGGGAAACTTAATCCTGACACTGTTAAACGGGTTGCTTCTTCTTATTTAGTCTCTACAAATGTCATTTATTGGATTTGGAGGCAAATAAAGCAAATAGGTAGTGTTTGCCATAATAATTGAGATAGATATTGAGAACGTGTGTTAGGTATTAATTGTTATCTAAGCGTAGCACTCTTCGAGCTCTAGCATGTGCCTTGGGCATTAGTGGGAGCATTGGTGAAATATTTTAAAGAAGGAGTTTTGTGTTGACATTCAGGTGGGTTAAAGCCACATATGAAGGATGATAATATGAAAGCTCGCCTTAGATTTTGTTTGTCCATGCTTGAGGAAAATAACATCCCTCATGATCCAATGTTTAAGTCTATGTGTAATGTCGTGCAAATAGATAAAAAATGGTTCTACATGTCCAAAAAATCCATAAACTATTACCTTTTTTTGCAAATGAGGATGAACCATATCGTACATGCAAAAACAAAAACTTCATTAGTAAGGTCATGATTTTAGTTGCAGTGGCTGGACCCAGGTTTGATGATGAAGGTAATGGGACATTCTCAGTGAAAATTGGTGAGTTTCGTCTAGTTGATAAAGTTCCAGCAATAAGGTCAAGTGTTAATAGAGTGGCGGGGACAGTTGTTCCGGATTGGGTTTTCAAGACCCCAAGAAAAAGGAAAAAGGAGCTGACGTGAAGTATGAGGCTGCAGTAAGCCACCGACCAGAGCGCAACAAGGGGGAAGGCATGTGTCAGAAGCAACCTGCAGATGGACAACGTAGCAGGGCAACAACGCAACAGTGTAGAAGGACAACAGAGTGACAACGCAACAGTGCAGAAGGACAATGGTGTTTTATACTAAGATGGAGGCACCACTTCTGGCCTCTAAGAAAGCTATGTAATAATAACATGAGAAAGGAAATTATACAGCGGACATGCAGAAGACGTATTTAATTAATGTAATCAAATTCTAAGTTTTTAATGTAAAAAGCCTTGGACCCCAAGTATTATGCCACTATATAAGACACCAGGGGGCAACCAAGCAAATCATCAAGAATAGCAATGAGAAAGCCTAATCTTGCAACCATGTTTCTCTTAGAAATTGAACCCTTTAAATCTCAATCTCCATTTCTCCATTTTTGATTCGAAACAATTGGCGACTCCACAGGGGAAACATGGTGGCAAAGATGGATATGTTAAAAAAAACACTCACATAGGAAAAACGAAGCACGCCCTCAGTTTGAAGGGAGCTCCGTCCATGACATCCAAAGAAGATACACCCCCAAACGGCGAAGGGTAGAAAAACTCCTTACAGGGGAGGAATACGTTAAAGCATGAGGCCACACCAAAGCAAAGGACACCATCCAAAGAAGATACATCCCACCAAAGAGGAGGACACCACCTCACGAACAAAGAGCGTACTGTATTGGAAGAACGTGTACGTGCTAAGTCACTTAGCAATAGGAAAGCACTAAAACCACACTCAGATCTGGAGAGAAATACAACGTACATAGCGTGTCTTCAGATCCAAAACAGAGAGCTATGGCTTGAAAAAAAAGGAAGGGGAGACAATGCTCTAAGGAAGCCCCACACAACAATACATGAGGAGCTGATGAAGAGACTAGCATTCAACACAACAGTGACAACAACATAACATAGAAGTGGCTCCCTATATGCCTACAAAAGAAACCAAAGGACTCTGGGTGCACTTGATATAAAACAAGAAAAAGAGAGGTACACGCCAAAGGAAAAAAGAAAGCGTTTCCTGGAAGACGCCCCATATAAGAGTACGCGCAAATCTGAAAGGGGTAACCAAGCATGGGGGAACGCTCAGCGCAGTAGAATTCTAAGAGACAAAGCAATACCAAACCAAGGCGCGGGGCCTAAGCGCTCATATAACCAAGGTCGAGAGCGCAGATGTAACCAACGTCGAGAGCGACCACTATCGCGAAGTATGATAGAACTCTTAGACGCAACGTGATACCCAAATCGGGTGAACTGAGCAAGTTTAAATACACGCCCAAAACTGGAATATCTCATCCATCCTTAGTTGAAAGCGACCATTCCAGGTTGGAAAAAACTAACTCAAAACAATGATGAATGATTTCTTTATATTTATATGCCATATATAGAACCTCACTTACATGATTGGGTATCGCTACTTGCTAAGCTAATTAATACGTTGAATCATCGACGTGTCATGCATATTGTATAAATAAAGAAGATGATAGGCGATGTTAATTCCAAATAAGAATAGTTTGCATCTGTAAACAAACAAATTGATACATCAAACCCATATATTGACTTGAGTAAAATTGCTAAATATGACCATGCATCCTTGAAAAAAATTACGCTCAGAACTTAATGAAAGAGGAAAAGGTTACATATCCAAATGAATGGTGAATCCAAATAGAAAAAGAAGTTGAGCGTGAAGAGTTCACTCGAGTCAAGTAATGAAAAAAGTTCCCTCAAACAATGCGGGTCTAAGCGAATAACTTAGGAGAGAATTTTGGGCATACTCTCCTCAAGGACGCTTAGAACCTAACACGCCTAGCAACATTGTGGGTCTAAGCGAATAACTTAGGAGAGAATTACGGGCGTACTCACCTCAAGTACTCACCTCAAGGACGCTTAGAACCTAGCACGCCTAGCAACATTGTGGGTTTAAGCGAATAACTTAGGAGAGAATTGCGGGCGTACTCTCCTCAAGGATGTTTAGAACCTAGCACGCCTAACAACAACATGGGTTTAAGCGAATAACTTAGAAGGAGTTATAGGCGTACCCTCCTCAAGAACGCTTAGAACCTAGCACGCCGAAAAATATATATAAATATTACAAGCTATATACAAATAACAAAAATTACAATGTTACTTGCTTCACAGTTGGCAGAATACTCCTTAACTACAAGCACATAAAGCGTATTATAATATGCAATAAAGAGACTAAGTCTCTCTTAAATGAAACACCCAAAAATCATGCAAAAACGTGAGGGTCTTCATATACAAAGCCTTGTATTGAGTAAAACAAAGGATTAAAAAAGAAACATCACGCTTAGCCCTACTAGGGCGATTTCAATCTTTCCTGACTGATGATTGTGGTAAATTTGACTCATGAAGAGATAGTCTTCTCTTAATCAATTTTTAGCTTTTTTAGCTTCGGTCAAAACTTCAAGAGCAGCAGAAAAATTATAATTGACAGAAATACCCCAAAAAGCCACAACGCGAGTTGAAAAGCAAGGAAACCCATATAAAAAAGGCATAGCTCTCACAACCAATATCCTATTATCATATGCACATTCATTTGACATGCAGAAGGATTTTCAGAAACACACCCAGCAATGGTAATCATCAATCTGAAAAATAAATTTTCTTTGAAACAAAGTGCACTTCTCGAAAGCATTTCGCATCTACTGTAACAAAGCTCATTTTGTATGGAGGGCGTTTTTTGAAAGCACCTTTAAAAGCCTTGATTATTATCGCCCTGATACTTTAACCGTTTTCTTTTTAAGGCATCTTATTTGCATATAATAGCCTCATAGAAAATACTTGAGATATTCACTTTATATTATCGCCCTCTGATGGTTAAATTGTTACAAGCATCAAAGAGATGAGATGACCAACGTCATTTATAGGTAAAAAGTTCAGGTTTGACTACTAACTCATACTTGAATTATGATACATTATTGAATGCTTAACATCACCCTGTTGAGAATGATTCAGAAGCATGTTACACTCAAACATACAGATGGCGAACTAATCAGCGTCCTCAAGATAAAAGAGAAGTACGCTGAAGAGACCATGGAGCTTGCAATTGATGAACATCACGCTTTTAAGAAGCCAGGAGACATACTTTATGAATTTCAACAACTTCAAGACACAGTAAAGCGAGCCAGTGAAGCAATTCCATGATCACAAATATGAAACAAAACTTTTTCACCTTGAGAGGAGTAACCGCCTCCCAAGTGCAGGGGGCAAAAGTCATGGAGCCAATCCATAAAAGACACCCTCAGAAGAGAAATGAAGAATGGGGCAACACCAATGGAAGGAAAATGAAAACGAACCATCACAAAAGGAGAAGCTGAAAGAAAGAAAGCAAAAGAAAAAAATGATAGCAATTTATGGTCCAGGAGAAAATTCATAAGAGAACTCACATGTATGGCTGGAATGAGAAGTCCTACAAATGAAGAAAAGAAGTTCAAAATAATAAACCCAAAAGCCTGATGTAAGAAAAATGACAAGGGAGACACCCACCTAATCGAACAGAAAAGACCCAATGATAACAAAGGCACGCGAATAGAAGTAGAAAGGCATGAAGCAACGATTGAAAAGACAAGACTTAAGAGAAAAAATAATCGAGGCAGGCATACACGTGGAGAAAGAAGAAATTTCCATTTATTGAGAAAAATTGCACTCAAGGCGTACGTGTCACAAGAAAAATTTCCATGAGTCTTATGTTGATTGAAGCCTTGAAAACCACTCCCTGTTAAAGTGCACATTACAGTATTACATACTGTATGTGCAAGGGGGCATATATTCCGGATTGGGTTTTCAAGACCCCAAGAAAAAGGAAAAAGGAGCTGACGTGAAGTATGAGGCTACAACAACCCACTGACCAGAGCACAACAAGGGGGAAGGCACGTGTCAGAAGCAACCTGCAGATGGACAGCGTAACAGGGCGACATCACAACAATGCATAAGGACAACGAAGCGACAACACAACGGTGCAGATGGACAACAAAGTTTTATACTAAGATGGAGGCACCACTTCTAGCCTCTAAGAAAGCTATGTAATAAAAACATGAGAAAGAAAATTATACAGCGGACGTGCAGAAGGCGTATTTAATTAATGTAATCAAATTCTAAGATTTTAATATAAAAAAGCCTTGGACCCCAAGTATTGTGCCACTATATAAAACACCAGGGGGAAACCAAGCAAATCATCAAGAATACCAATGAGAAAGCCTAATCTTGCAACCTTGTTTCTCTTAGAAATTGAACCCTTTAAATCTCAATCTCCATTTCTCCATTTTTGATTCGAAACAACAGTCAAAACAAAACATATTACTTCTATCACCAAAGAAGTCAATTGAAAGTTCATTATAAACAAATTTTTACCACACATCGAAGAAAATAGCCACAAAAGCATGCATGAGAAACAATTTACATACAATAAGACAATGCACCATGCCATATTCCTATAGACGACGAAGAATTCTGTAGAGCTGCTTCTTAAGGTGGATTCGACATCATTTGACTTGTCAACCACCTAATTTTCTTGATTTGAATGTATTGGATCTGGGTTTTTTAGGTGCCATTCAGTCACTACAACAAACGAAAGTGACTAAATCAGTTGATGAGCTTATTCAAGTTGTCCAAAATTGTTTTGATACTTTTTCTAGCAAAGATTCAAACAAAATTTTTCTTACACTTCAATCATGTATGATTGAAATAATCATGAAGATAAAAGGATCCAATAATTACAAAAGTCCTCATATGAAGAAAGATGTGATGCTTAATTGAGGTAGTCTACCCGCTCAACTAAATATGATCGGGAATTGTTTTTAGAAATTTTTGAAAACCTACATGATGTTGATTAAGGTATGGATCTCATTTTTTTAATTTTATGTTCTTAACATAAAATTTTATATTATATGCTTGTAATGACCCATGGGATAGTTATGTTACACAGTCCTTTGGGGTGGTCATGTTTCAATTTGTATATTAGATGAATAAATTTTATGTGTGTTTTAATTGACATAAACTATCTCGCTTTTGAATTATTAGAACTTAGAACATTAGTTGCTGAAATGCCTAGTCACAGGTTTGCCATTTATATCACATTTTAACGTTGTTGTACTATTATGCTATTTGTAGTGTTCTCAACTAGAAGTTGAGAATGGTCTTCATTCAGTAGAGGAAACATCAAAACTTTATTTGTTGTACTATTTCCATTTCTGAATTGATTTACTTCATTTACAAATGGTTCTAACTTATTTACAGTTTTGGTGATGAGGTTAAATCTTTTTGTTCAAGGACTTATGGGTAGTTTTTGTATTAAGTGTAGCTAACTAAGGTTGTTTTATTGGAAAGTAGACATGACTTTTTTACTGGTTGATAATCTTATGCATTTTGACAAGAAAGATTAATGACACAACCAAGTAAGGAATATTAAGGGGACAAGTAAAACTAATATAAAGAGGACAATTAAGTAGTCAGTGAAGTAAATATTGTGGTCACAAAAAGGGGGTTGAATTGTGACCTGTTAAAACTATAAGCAATCTCTGTAGAAGCTTCTAAATTTGTTTCTGCTCAAGAATTTCTTCTTAGCTAAACAAGAAGCTTCATAATTTGGTTAATTAATGAATCATAGTATGAGTTAGTTTTATTATGAAGTTGTGATTATGTGTTAAGTAATTCTATATCTTTGAAAATAAAGTCCACCTATGGTATGGATTGGCAATCTCCTTAGTATGGTGTTGTACACAAAGGTGCATCAATTATTGGGAACCTCACTTTATTGGTTTTACAAATGTTCTTATAGGGTTCAAAGTGAGGAAAACCTCCATAAATTTGAGCGACTTAATAGTATCTCCTATAAACCTTATAATTTCCCCATCGTAAGAGGTTAAGACTCCTTCTTGAATGCTAGGTTGCTTGAGAAGTTGGTAAAACACGATGTTAATTGAACTTCTTTGGTCTATGGAGATACAATGCACTTCAAAGTAAGATATGATCCTAGATATCATCATTAGGTTCTTGTTACGACCTCTCTTAGGATTCTTGTCCTCAAAACATTAAGAAAGGTGTATTCATTATAACAAACATATAATCTCCTTGGGGATCTATCTTAGGTATTATTCTAAGATTCTATTTCTCCCTTAACATATCTCTCTGTCAAGTGGAATGTTTCTTTCTTAGCCATATATAAGTCTTATTATTATATTCCTCAAACCTTGCTCTTAACATATCCATTGTTATGGTTGGACACTTTTTGAGTGATCCATTGAATGCTCTTATGCCCAAACCATCCACCGATAATTAGAAGGCAATGCCAGGATTCAGGCCTTAGACCAGCAAACAATCATGATTGAAGTATGTCAAGTAGTCATAGAGTGGCTCATCTTGTCTTTGTTTTAGTTAAGAGAGATATTATTTAAGTTGCACCTTGTTGGTGATGAACTTAAGGAGAAAATTTTCTCATAGATTATCCTAGTAAGCTATAGTAATTCCTCTAAAAAAGGATAAAAACCACTATAATGTTGCTTGCTTTAGACTTAATAAAGAGAAGGATTTATATATGAGTGCACCATTTCCTCCATTGAATATCATGGAGGACTCATAAAAAGTCTAAATGTTCTTGGGGATCTTTGCCATTGTCATGAGACTCGATGTTGTTTGGGAAATTACAACATCTTGGGGTTGGAGAGTGTAACATCCCAAATTCTAAACCATTTTATGAATTAAATTAGTAATAGAGAAGGATTTTATAAAAAGAACTAGGAGAAAGAAAGAGAAATTTGAGTCGGAAGCAAAAAAGGTAAAAAAATAGGAAAATTGGAATCCGATACCCTCGCTCAGGCTCGCTTGAGGCGCCTGAGTGAGGATATCAGCAAAACAGGAAAATTTTATTTTGGTTTCCTTTCCCAGACTTACTCGGGCGAGGACTGAGCGAGAAAACAGAGTGAAATCTGGGTGTCTCTGTGTGAAATTTAGCTCAGGCTCGCTCGAGCGAGGGTTGGGCGAGGGAAGGAGGTCAGATTTAGGAGTTTCTGAGTGAAATTCCGTCGGGCTCGCTTAGCGCTCGCTCGAGCGAGAGGGGCTTCTCGCTCAGGCTCGCTTGAGCGAGCGCTGAGCGAGAATGCGCGTACAAGGAATTTGAAGCTCTTGCTCAGGCTCGCTTGAGCGCTTGAGCAAGAACTCGTGAATCAGCTTTTAATGCTGCTTCAATTTTAGGGCACCTCATTTATTGTTCTTTCCTTGTTCTAGTGAGAGAAGCTTAGAGAGAGAAAGAGGGAGAAGAAAGAAGATAGAGCTACTCCACCCCTTCAAGGCCCTCAAGCAAGCTTGGATTCATCCCTCTTCACTCCTCCTTGAGCCCTATTCCCTCTATTCTTGAGGTGAGTGTGGTCACCCACTCACTATCATTTTTTTTAATCTCTTGTATGTCCCCTATTTCCTTCTTCCCATGCTTATTTACCCTATTTACGTGTGTTATTGGTTGTTTGTATGGTTGGGAGTCCCTATTTGAATGGTATGTGTGAAGTTTTCCCAAGCCCTAGAGTATGCCTAGGTTTCGAAGTAGCTATTTGTATGAAATTGTTATTGGTGTCTACCATGCCATTCATGTTCATAGAAAAACATGTATTCTAAGCATTCAAGGGCCATAGGCCAAGAAAATACATATATCACAGGGTTTTTGGACCGTCACAAGCCTCCGAGCAATCATGTATAAGAAAGAACGAGGTAATCACATCGACCTCTCGGCCAAGAAGGAGACGGGGGTCCTCAAACTAAAATGAAAAGCAAGCACTACTTATTGATTGTTAAATAAAACTTAATCATAGGTGGCCCTGGATGACGGTCCTTGGTCACATGGCCGAGCGCTCAATCATAATCACATATAGAGAAAAGGCCCCGATGACAAATAGTGTGACACAGTGTTACGAAACGTGACACATCATAAAAAAATTAAGGAAAAATACACAGTTAAACTATAATGAAAGAAAAAACAAAAAGTCGGGAACTATATTAAGATTTTTTATTTCTTAAAGACTAAACTCCTTACTCCATTACCCTAAAAAAGTCATACATCAATTTACTAGTTTATTCTATTCTTTTAGTTGTGAGTGTTTTTCCTTTATGGTTGAATGTCTGCGATAATTATTTGACCCGTTGTACCTTATTTTCCTTCATGAACATGATCTCTAGATTCTCTACATCCTACAAATTCCACCTGATTGATGTACCTTATTTGCCCGTCTAATTTCCACCTATAACGTAAAAACGCGTTAATTTTGTTTTTGTTACTAAAAATATAATTTTAACATTCTCTCAAAATTAAAAAAAGCTTTGGAATGATCATTGGAAATTGGTTTTAAAATTTTTAAACGAATACCAAGATTATAATATATAAAACATTCAATTCAAAGCTTAATTAATAAAGGATTTTTGTTTTTATTTTGCTAAACATCTTATTAAGTTTATGTAGGTATTCTGAATCCATTATGAAGTCCGCACGAGACGTGACGCAGAAGTAGAAATTTGCTATCAATTTTTTATTTTAAATTATTTGATCGAAATCAATCTCAATCAAATTCGCTTTGTTTTTATGTACCATATAATATAATTTCTCCCCCAAGTTAGGTCATAAACCTGCTTTTGTGAAAAATTGGAAGCTCTTGCCTCTGTAGATGTCAAATATATATAGTCAGCATGTCATGTGTGTCCCTTCCCGCACTTCACTTCTCATGGTTTAAGTTTGACCGTAAAGTTAACAAACAAACTATGGAATCTATATTTCTATTTACATAATATCATTCATTGATGCTTTGCAAAATGGATCTAATCTTCTCTGGACTCCACTTCTTCTTCTTTTTTAAATTAAATATATTTCCTTTTTTTTTCATATTCATTTTTATTCTGCTTACTCTTCTGAATTTTATATTCCGTCCTTTGTTTTGTAAAATTAAGCCCATTGGTTTTTAGTCTTTGTACTTTCCAAAGTATCAATATTCAAAAACCATTTATCAGTCAAAATCATCCAAAAGTAGTTAGATATGTCATGTTTCCTTTTACTATTTCAGCATAATATATATATGTCGTTTACAGTCCATGCTTTTGCCGACTTGAGTTCATTTAATCCTTTAACCTTTTTTTTTTCCTTTTTCCAAAAGATAATTTTTATCAAATATTATACCAAAAAATATTATTCACTATAATATATTATAGAAAAGTTTTCTTGCACAACATTTTTAAACATATATAACATATAAACTTTTACATATTTCAAAGAAAAATAAAGTGTGGTAAAGATAATTACAATTTCATAATTAATTAATTGATTACTTTTTAGTATAAAATACTTGAATTGGGAATGACTGTTATATTGTACTATTTTGTTGAGTGTTGAATTCCATTCATATTTCATTACATATCACTTCATATATTAAATATGATGTTAGTAACCAATCAGGTTGGTTCAAGTAGTACATGCTTGATTTTTCTTAAAGTAAGGTCTCGGGTTCGAGTCTTGTGTTCAATACCAGCAAACGAACATGATTACTTCCCGTGCAGGATACCTGTGGTTAAACGAAAAAAAAATATGATATTAGTAAAAATTGAGTTACAATTCTTAGACGCTATTTTTTTGGTACAATTATTTTATCAAATATATTTATTTTCCGCATAAGGAAGTGCAGATCCAATAAGAGGATCATGCATTAGCTAAAATAAATGTTAACACATATAAGGATAGAATTAATTTTTAAAAAATATTATACAAGATCATCAATAATAACACATAAATAATTGAAGATTTTGTTTGGGCTAGGATAGTGATGACTTTCAGAACCATATACCTTTGACATTTTATTAATTACATTTATTAATAGAGAAAAAGTATCCTATGTATGATATAATATTTTTAAAATTTAAAGCCAGTATTAAAAGAATAAATATTTAAAAAATAAAATATTTAAAATCATAACTGATGTATGTATAAATTGTGGAGATGAGATACTTTAAAGTATGAAAATAAATTATGTAAACTAAAATACAACATTATTTATATATGTTAATTTGATGTGGTGTTAAAATTTGAAATTTTGAACTACAAATTTTAACATATATTCTGAGAATAGCTATATAAATTTTTGATATATTGGCAAACTATAATTTTATAATTAATTAAATTTAACCAATACTTTTAAAAACTAAAAAGTAATAAAATGTAATATAATTAATGTAGATGAAACTATGTGAAACATTGAGAGGATATATATATATATATATATGTATATATATATATATATATATATATATATTAAAGGAGGTTTTCAATCTTAACATTTAAAAATGAGAATTCATATTTAACATGGTTGGGTTGAAACTCAAAATTTTACTAAGTTATGATAGGCCAATGTCTTCGAATTCAAAGACATGTGAAAAGTGATTCGAAGAAGTTATTATTGATTGAGATACAAGTTAACTTAGTGAAATTTGAAAAGTTTATATTATTTCAAGTTCGAAGAGGGATGTTGAACTCTGAATATGCATGGAAACGTAAATAACGTCTGCATTAGACACTTATTCGAATTCGAAATTCTTTTTGACAGCAAGAAAGAAAAAGGGCTTTAGATAAATTTGCGTATTAAACATAAATAAACTGTGAAGGCAAGAGATATAAATACAAGTCTTTTATTCATATAAGAAAATCCTTCGAATTACATGAGAAGTTCGAATGAGATAAAAAAATACAAAACTAAATAAAATAAAAGACCATTCTAAGTTCTGGGAAGAAACTTGACTCTTGCCTTCCTGTCCTTCATTTGACCCTCTTCTTCCCTCTTCCTCCTCCTCCTCTTCCGCAGGCTTTGATTGAACCACCAGGGCAATGACATTATGCAAACATGTTTGAGCAACCATATCATTCAATCTAAAGGTGAGAAAGATGGAGTGAAGACGAAAAACAACAAAACTTGGCTAATACGTTCGATCCAAAGAAATTGGTCGTCAACCTCTAAATTGACCAATCCGAAATGCAGCACGTGGAAATAAAAAAAGTTAATCAGTTAAAGTTTGGTTAAGCTTCCAGATATGGTTCGAAATTCAGATGGGACTCGAAAACTAGTTCGAGAAAGAAAGAAGGTTCAGATAACTTAGAAGAATTCATGAAGTCAGAAGCCTAAAAAGGATTCGAAGACCCATCAGATATTGAAAGGCAATTCGAAGATTTATCAGATTTCAAATGGAGCAGTTATTGGAAGTAGGGGTGGAAACAGGCCAGGCCAGGCTTTGGCAGGCCTGAGCCTGGCCTGACTCCTAAATCTTAAGCCTGAGCCTGGCCTGTTACCTGTTACAGGTTTTTTTGTAAGGCCTTGACCTGACCTGCGAAAAAGCCTGGCCTGGCCTGTAAGCCTGTTTAGAAGCCTGTTTTATAACAAGGCCTACAAACAGGCCAACAGGCCTATAAGCCTATAAGCCTATGCAGGCCAACACGCCTTTTAAGCAGTTTTTTTTATATAATTAATTTAATATATTCTAATTTTTTACTATATTATAAATTTTTTAATTATATTTATAGTTATTTATATAATTAATTTAATATATTATGTATTATTATATTAAACAGGCCGACCTGTTAAGCTTAATAGGCTTTTTCATAGGCCTGAAGTCTGGCCTATTTAACTAAACAAGCCTTTTAACAAGCCTTGGCCTGGCCTTTTTTAATAAACGAGCCAGGCCAGACCGTAGGCCCCTGACAGGCCGGCTGGCCTATTCCCACCCCTAATTGGAAGTTATCATTCAGAGACAAGTGTCAAGACCTCAAGCCGTCAGTTATTTGACAAAAAGAAGATCGTTGCTGCCTTTGTATACGTGTCACACTTAGAAATTTGACACCTCAAATAGGCTTGTAAATGTGTCAAAATCCTGTTAGTTAGCCGTTAGGATAGGAATCTATATATAGGCAGAATTCTGATGTAATAGAGGTTGGATTTCATTTTACTCAAATCTCTGAAAACACCCACCGTCCAGACTTGTAAGTGACTAAAAGGTTAATAAGGAGATCAAGTATATGTATCCATCCACTTTTCATTAATGCAATCTACATTTCTGCACTTTTCTTTTCTCTTTGATTACTTCTTGTGCATTTAAGTTTTCTACACTTTTCTTTTCTCTTTGTTTATTTTTTAATCTAAATTTCTGCATTTTACTTTCAGTTTTTTTTACTGCATTTACTTTAATTTTCTTTTCCAGTTTTTAAACTTTATATTCATTCTTCTTTTCTCTTTAGAATTCTGTTTTTACTCTTCATTTGATTCTTAGAAGTTATTTCTACTGATAGAGAGTAATTCAATTTTCTACTACTTGTTAAATGCAATTTCTGTGTAAACCTATTTCTTAAAAGGAACCTTTAGAGGATTCAGATTCTAGTCCCAATTTGTACTTTTAGAATCAAGAAAGTTTTTGAAACTTAATTGAAAATTTTCAGAACAAACAAGCATATAAGATTTGGTAGAAAAAACTTGAGATTATTATATAGGTTAAATATGTTTTTAGTCTTTGAAATTTGACTGGAATTTGGTTAGTGAGCCTGTTTGGGTGAAACTTCTGCAGAAGTACTTCTAAGTGAAAAAATAGCATGGATCAAAGAGATCAAATGCATTTAACTTCTCCATAAGTTAAAATTAGTTACTTTTGGAGAAGTTAAATAGGAGGGCTTTTGGAGTAGGTGGTCTATAAAGACTAATTTTAACTTATGGAGAAGTTAAATGCATTTGACCTCTTTGATCCATGCTATTTTTTTCACCTAGAAGTACTTCTGCAGAAGTTCCACCCAAAAGGCTCTTAGTCCCTAAACTTTAAAACTGTTCGTTTGGGTCTCTCATGTTCTGAAATCACGTAATTTTAATCCCTCCTCTTAACACCGTTAACTTTGACGCTGGCGTGACAAACGAATTTCCGTGTCAGTTTGTCCAGTCACTTTCAATGACCATGATGTGGTAATTGAATTACAACTCAGCTCATCCAGTCAATTTTGTGGCCTTCCCAGTTCATGAAAAACGTGAAGTTAATTCAATTTAATAAAACTCTAAATAAAATCTGACTGGATGAGTTGAGGTGTAATTGAATTGCCACAACATGGTCATTGTAACTGGCTGGACAAACTAACACAGAAATTCGTTTGTCACGTCAGCGTCAAAATTAACGGTGTTAAGGGGAGATAATAAAGTTACGTGATTTCATAATATGAGGGACTAAAGTTACGTGATTTCAGAATATGAGACTCAAACCAACGGTTTTAAAGTTTAGGGACTAAAACCAAATTCGAGTCAAACTTCAGGGATGGAAAAAATATAACCCTTATTATATTTTTAGAAGTCTTTTACCTAATTATGCTTTCAAATATATTATCATGCTTATTTATATACAAATCATTTTCTTTTGGAAAATTAATAAATCTTTTATGGTTAAATACAACTTATCTCTCTCTCTATATATATATATGATTTAATTAATATACACTCTCAGTATAAAGAAATTTTATACAGACATCCAACGGTGTATCGCCACATCATTTAATGAATGTGACACCTCATGTATTATTAAATTCAATAAATGATGTGACATCATATCATTAGATGTCTGTGTAAAATTTACACTGATGGTGTATATATATTAAACTCATATATATATATATATTAAATTCTTAAATTTGTGTCATCATTTTTAGCAGAGCATTTGGTTAAGGTAGATTGTGAAAAAGTAGAATGAAGAACAGAGAAGCGAGGGAGAACTGAGAGGGAAATGCACTTATAAGCTTGTTTGGTGCACACCATAGGCATTGGAAAGTAGAGAAATGATAAAATTAAGTTACAATAAACCTCACACTAAACATATTTTTGCTATATATGTTGACGAGAAACACCCTATAAATTGGGGAAGGAGTGATGAGTCCTATCACAAATTCGTTAAAAAAACAATTTTCTTTTATTATTTTATATTAAATCAAATAATTATATTTCCTATTTTTTCCCTATTTTTTACTTATTTCTCTTACACCAAATAATCTATAAATCTTTTTTATCTCATCATTATTTTTTTATTCTTTTTTTTTCTCTCTTCCCCACTTCCCTCTTTTCTATTTCCCAAATTCCACCTAACAAAGTGTAAATATCATGAAACCATGTTAAACTTTTACCTTTATAAAGTTATGTTTTCTTTATATTATGACAAGTATGATAAATTTCCATATTAAATTAAAATCAAATTATTATTAATTATCTTTAAAATTGTTATTCAATCAAAAGATATTATAAATGATTAATTTTTTAAATTTCTTTAATAGATATTTAATTTTTTATTGATTGACATTAAATAAAAAGAGATAGTTACAAATCATCATTAAATTAATTATTTATCAATTAGATTAATTTTTAAGTTTATAAAAATTAAAAATTTCACATATTTTATTTATTTTAATACTTTTTTTTTAAGTTTTTACATTTCAAAAAGGTATCCATACAATGCGCAAGACAATTATTTTCAAATAAAAAAATAATATCAATTAGCACAAATAGAGATCCATTAAATTGTACGTGTATGGGGGGTTATAGAGTAAAGTACCCAAATGGGTGCTTCACCGTGAAGCAACTATTTTACTTACTAAAGGCAATTTCCTAACCGGTTAGCGTATATAAATGCATACCTTTCAATGGAAACAGAATTAAACAAACTATCACAAACCAAACTCTTGCAAATGGTAGACATTCAACCCATGATATATAACTCACAATAGCAAAATCACCATGCTTGTTGAAGAGTGCCTAGCAATACTCAACAAACCAATAATCAAATAGAATCAACAAATAACAAAAAAACCCAGTTATTAGTCCTGGCAGCTAGTAATAGGAGACCCCACCATTACCTTCACCATGAACCTTTCAAGCCTTTGTGAGCCACCCTTGCTGCAAGTCCTAGCCGGTCATCACCGTGCAAGTAAATTAAAAATAGTAATAAATGGGTCAAAATTCACTTGTTGATGCCACATCATTTTTTGTGTTTCATGAAGCAATTTTCCACCGACTTTAGAATTTTCACACTAAAAATAAAAGAAACCAGGTAGGAAAGACTTCAGTCATTAATTAATCACATTGACTAAAACCACACCCGCTAAAGACCTTCATTACCTTATTTCTTCCTAAAAAAACAAATCACAATATTATTGATTTTTTTTTGTTACATCAATATTATTGATTTGGTAATTAATTAAAATTTCCTAATCTTTTAGGTTTGCAAAATTCAAAGAAAGTTTTTTACTAATTTATGTTTTAGGATTTATTGATTAGTATCTTTAAACAACAATTAAAGAAACAAAAGTTCAGAACACCAAAATAAATAAAAATATGATTTTTTTTTTAAAAAAAATCTATCTAATAAATTAAAAATATTTAATATCTAGGTTTAAATCTTGTTATTAAAAAAAGACAATATTAACAAAATCTACTATTATATAAATTTTATTCTTAAACATTTCAGTCAGAGATACTAAATTGATTTAATTTAGGGTAGAATATACCAAATTGATTTTAGTAGACATAGCATCCTCTGTTTCTCAATAAAACGAACAAGAAAAAATTAATTATTTTGATTTTTAAAAAATAATGGAACTATTGTTGCCTTGCCTTGCCTTGTCACTCAGAGAAGAAAAAGTTGCATAAATATATAATATATTAAAGAAAAATTAAAAACGCGTTTAATGGTAAGTCTTTTCCATTCCAAATAGAACTCAACGACCAGCTTTGAAGCTTTGAACACAGAACCAACACCAATCGTTCTTTGACAGAAGGAACGTGATGGTGGGAGAGAGAGAGAGAGTCATACTATAGCATCATGCACTAGAGAGAGAGAGAGTGGTTTCTTTTGACTGAGCCTAGCCGGCAAAAGCCGTCTAAGGTTGTTGTCTGGTTGATGATAATGTTCTTTTTAATGTCTGAATACGCGTTGAACTTTCAGACATACCCACCACACTTTTTCTCTTTCTTGTGAACCCTCTGATCCATCCTTAGCCTTAATCCCAATTCAAAGGTCCACCAAGTATTTTTCTTTTTCTATTTTTTTATTAATTCGATGGTTTATATTAGTCTTTGAGTGTTATCATCTTCATCCTAGACTTTTTTCTTGGTTGAATTTCCTGTCCTTTATTTTCTTCCGTGGAAAAACGTTTCCTTTCTGAAAGTTCACGATTACTGGTGGGATCTGAATTGCGTGTTTGTTTGGAGTTTACTGCTTCAGAATTGGGTCAGTTTGGAATCTTCAAATATTGGATTTTTGGTCTCTGCTTTGACACCAGGTTAATAAGAAGGAATTGGGTATGTGCATATGAAGAAAAAGATCCCATCTTTGCTTTTGGATAAAAGAAACACAAGGTGGGTACTGTTTAGTGTGTTACTGTTCATGAGTTTTGGTATAATTGTTGAAAGAAGATGTGTTGCTAGTGAGTGGTGATTCTAGTTCTTGAAGTATATTTTATTATTATATAGTTGAAGAATTATCTTGCTGCTGCACTGCAACATGGGTTGCATATGTTCCAAGAGTTCAGCTGTAGAAGACAGCAAAGAGGATATCACAAAGAAATTGCAATCATGTAGCACAAGGCCTTCAGAGTTGAATGTTTTGAGATTGAATTCCAGCAAGAGGGTTGAGGGGGGTCGGGTGAAAGATACGCCATTAGGTCGAGGTGATGTGAAAGCTTCATTGATTGTTGACAAGAAAGTCAATGACTCAGTGCAATTGTATGTTGATCCAAATGGGAAGAAGAAAATAGAGAAGCCTGAATTGACTGTTATTGATCATCCTGGCCTTGGAAGGGTTCCAAAGGCTGCAGAAGGAGAGCAAGTTGCAGCAGGATGGCCGGCTTGGCTTTCTTCTGTTGCTGGGGAAGCTATCAAGGGATGTATACCACGGAGTGCAAATTCTTTTGAGAGGTCACATAAAGTAAGTTATTAACTTGTATACTCTGTCTGTGTTTGCATTAACTTGTACACTTGCCAAAATTCTTTGATCACTACCATGTTAAAGATACTCACTTTTACTGGTATGTTAAATACTTCAATTATTAATGAATTTTTTTTTTTAAAACAGAATCACAATTAATTGGGATTTCTACACATTGTGTACTTTAAGTTTATAATACAGAGTGGATGAGAGGGAAGTGGAAAACATTGGTAGCCTAATATATACATTTCAGAAGATAATAAACTTTTATTACATGAGAATGCTTCCAGTAGGAATCATGTCGCTGTTTTACAAATGAAGCATAGATGTGTTAATGTTGGCTGGTATCCACTTTACTGGCACCCACTTTTCCAAGGAAGAAAAGAAAGGGCTCAGTAAAGTTTGATTTGATTAGAATACAGAAAGTGAGTGACAAATTTTCATGTACAATTCATTTTGCAGTTTTCTCTGTAATGCTTTAGAGTTCAAGACACGGTTAACTTTTCATTCTTTTTGTCAAGAGAGGGAGAGAGAGAGAATGCTGGTTAGGCTGGCTTCGTTTTGTCTTGTTTTTTTTAGTTTAAACTTCCTTTATTGGTGAAGGAAGTAGGTTATATTCTCTGATGTTCTTTATCATTGATGATAGCATAGCAGTCTTTTGCTTCAATTGGGTAATTTGTTGACATTCTGTTATGCAGATTGGCCAAGGAACTTATAGTACTGTTTATAAGGCACGTGATGTGACTAATCAAAAGATTGTTGCATTGAAGAGGGTGCGCTTTGATAATCTTGATCCTGAGAGTGTCAAGTTTATGGCAAGGGAAATCCATGTCCTGCGTAGACTCAACCATCCAAATATAATAAAGTTGGAGGGCTTGATAACTTCAGAGACGTCTCGCAGCTTGTACCTTGTTTTTGAGTATATGGAACATGATCTTACAGGACTTGTATCGAATCCTAGCATTAAGTTCTCTGAACCACAGGTAGTAATGATTCTTTTAATTCTCTGTCTTTTGTCTTATGTGGAGTTGAGATTCTTGTGCATATGCATGTAAGATATAATTATAGGAAGCATTGTCCTTATTTGAAATTTAATAAGCAACTCTTCTTGCTTTCTACTCCATTTTTTATAAGAACTTCTTATACATCATTTGTTTTTGTATGTCAGCTGAAATGCTACATGCAGCAACTTCTTAGTGGATTGGATCATTGTCATAGTCATGGTGTCCTCCACCGCGACATAAAGGGCTCAAATCTTCTCATTGACAACAATGGTGTCTTAAAGATTGCTGATTTTGGTTTGGCAAGTTTTTTTGATCCCAGTCATAGTATTCCATTGACAAGCCGTGTTGTAACTCTGTGGTATAGACCACCTGAACTTCTACTCGGAGCAAATCATTATGGGGTTGCAGTGGATTTATGGAGCTCTGGTTGCATACTGGGGGAACTATATACTGGGAGGCCAATTTTGCCAGGAAAAACAGAGGTATGATGTTTATGAATCTAGTTTCCATCATTTTGTATTTTGTAACCATAAATGTTTCACTACTTGGCTGCTATTTGGCTTTGATGATATAATATCTTCATATTTTATTGGATGCCTGTTAAATTTAGGTCTATAGAAATTGATTTCTTCAAGAATTATAAAGGAAAAAATATTTTTATACTGCATTTACATGATTAAAATGATATTACTTCTTTATATCAAATAATTAATACTGTTGTTGGATGACTCCTCCTTTTCTGTGCTTCTTTTACCTTTTAAGTTTATGGTTAAGTAATTAGTGTGCTCCACTTCCTTATGCATAATTCAAGTTTCCAAACTCGTACATATCACTCTAGACATTTGGTCCCAATTTTATAAGTTGATACTAATAGTAGCAGTGTTGTGAATAAAGGTATATACAAGGCACCTAAAGGTTAATTTTAGTTCCTTGTAGGTTGAGCAGTTGCATCGGATTTTTAAACTTTGTGGCTCGCCATCTGAGGACTATTGGCTTAAATTGCGATTGCCACATTCAACAGTATTCAAGCCTCCACACCATTATAGGCGATGTGTTGCTGAAACATTTAAGGAATACCCTTCTACTGCTATTAAGCTTATAGAGACCCTACTTTCAGTAGATCCAGCACATCGAGGGACAGCTGCTGCTGCTCTGAAAAGCGAGGTATGCTGGTTTACATCTCCAGCAAGTAATTGTATAATCTGATTGAGGCTGAGCTACATCCTTCTGTAATGTAATATTAGTATTATTTGAAGGATCATTTTCTCATCTCTTAATGTGCATACTTGCAAAATGAAGCTCTTCATGTTTTTCTGACCACTATATCACCATACTTAACTATAGTCGATAGGCCAATAGATGCATACAAAAGTGTGGCTAAATGCTAATGCTTCTATGCTGTGGGATAAATAATTTAACTTGAGGTTTCTCATTTGGACTAAGAAATTGATGTTTCTCTAATCACATAACTCATAAATGTCTCATTGAATTCATCCTCATTTAGATTCTCCCATAGATGCGGAAGAACATGTGATCAGACAATAGGGATTTCTTGTCCTGGGTATGGAAATATCCAAATAGCAGGCATTTGATAAGATATATGATGATGTATCAATATAAGTTCTTAGTTCCAAATGTCGTTTTCCATGATCACCTGTAAAAAATGAGTACTCTGCAGGCTAGTTACTTAAAAAATTCCAAACTTAATTTTCTTTTGATGTTCTTTTATTACATGCTTTTGATTGAGCCCAATGACATTGGTTGATGTATGTAACATCCTACTCCACTTATTCGGAAAACGTGAGTTGTTATATATCCTTTTACTCTTTAAAAGACATACTATTCCCCATTTTGTTCTTTTTTCTTTTTCCTTTCATGCTTAAACAGCACCTTCTTTCCATTCAATACAGGGCTGGTAATGAAATCATGAAGTCGGAGCTTACCAGAGCTTTTTTTTTAACTTGAAAATAAACACAATTAAGAGATATATTTGTCACTATACTGCCATGTTATGTAGTTGCAAATAATAATCGTATTTCTCAAAAAAATCTGTCATACCTGATATTTAAGGAACCTTTTTCCTTTCTAACCTCATAAAAAGCATGTGATTCTCCATTTTGAATTTTTCCCCATTTATTGGCAGTTCTTTACATCGGAACCTCTGCCTTGTGATCCATCAAGTTTACCAAAATATCCTCCCAGCAAGGAGATTGATGCTAAATTGCGGGATGAAGCAACCAGAAGGTACCTGATATAGGTTGATTTAAGTTGAGGCAAAAGCAATGATATTATTATTATTATTATTATTATTATTATTATTATGATTATTATTATTATGATGATGATGATGACGACGACGATATTGACTTCAATCTATAGACTGAAATATGTTATTAGGAATATAAATTATACGACTTAATCTGAACAATTTTTGTGTAATCAAATTGATTCCTTGTTGATTGTTAATTTGAATGTTGACATGTCTGCCATGAACAAAAGCATCATTGGTGGGGTCTCTCATGTACTTCTAGTATGAGAAATATGCATATTATTGGTGGTTGAAGCCTTGAAAACAGTTATATCTGAGCCTTCAAAAACATTTTGGCAATGCAACTGCAAATATATGCTTTTATTTGTTTCATCACGAGTCATGACTGTTGCTATGCTATCTGTGCCACTTGATTAATCCATTTGTGGAAAAAGGGTGCCTTGTTATATAAGCCTATTGTTGATAAGGTAATTGATATTTATTCATTTATGTTTATTTTCTTAGGCAAGGAGCTGTGGGAGGCAGGGAGCAAAAAGTTGGCTCAGGAGTTAGGCAAGAAAAAGGACATAGGGCCTATGCCACAGCAAAAGACAATGCTGACCCAGGCATATCAATGCAGGTAAGAATCGGAGTGAATTGTTCTACACTCACAGAGAACCTGTGTCTGATGCAGCTTATCTTTCTACTGCCCTCCTTTTTTAAAATCTCTTTTCCTCTCAGCTTATCTTACTGTTGTCTGATGCAGCAAGCGCAACGTTATTCCAGCTCAAAGAATCGGAGTGAATTGTTCTACACTCACAGAGAACCTGTGTCTGGGCACAAACAGTCTGAAGATGTTAAAGAAATGGACAATTATTTCTCTGGGCATCTTTATAAGAAGCCTTCACATTCAGGCCCATTGGTTCCTGGTTCTGGCTGGGCAAGGGCTGGGAAGGAAGTTGATGATGGACCTCCTGTTTCAAACAGAGTGAACCTATCAAAACTATCTGGGCTAGTGGCATCTAGGACTTTGTTGTCTGAAGACCAGGAGGAAAAACCAGTTCACTTGCACCACAGAAAACCAATTGAAGTAAGAAAATCCGGGGAGGCAACTAATGGATCAGAGTCAAGAAGAAGGCAGGATCAAAAACGGATGGTTGATCTCGGTCAAATGGAAAATAGAAGGGTCCCCACTGAAAAGTCAACTCCGGTCAGTTGTTGTTGTTGTTATTATTAAGATTTGGTCTATTCAAAAGTGGAAAATTTTTGTTGTGAAAGAAAACATTTATTGCATTTGATTTTGAAATATGGATATGAAAGTGCAATAAATGTTTTCTTTCCAAATAAAATTATCTGCTTTTGCATCGTTAAAACCAGCCCTAAGGGCTGATATTAACAAAATCATCATCATCATTTTTAATTTCTTTTTGCTTTACTAATTCTAGATATTTAATAGTGAAAGCCTTCCCTTGGCATCAGTAAGGATTTGGATCCTCTCCTATCACATTACCATCCTGTTTGAGAGAAATTGACACTTATTGTTAGAATCAACAATAAAAAATCATAAATATTTGACAACTAAGATACCATGGAACTACATGGTTTTTGTTTTCTGTACTTTTTTGCTGGAGTCTTGCTGAATAATGATGTGGGACCCTATTTCAGGATGGGCATGGGTCCAGGGGAAACAAGATATACCTCTCTGGTCCTTTACTGGTTCAATCAAGCAACATGGATCAGATGCTCAAAGAGCATGATCGAAAGATCCAGGAGTTTTCAAGACGAGCAAGAATTGACAAGTCCAGAGCAAGAGGTGAGAAAGTCCGTGCACAGAGAAAGTAGTAAAATTACATAGCTATTTCTGATTGTTCAGCTGCTTACATTATTTTTATGACAACATTTATTTATCTCTCCACACTGTGGAGGGAAGATAGGGAGTGTATTCACTCTTACTGTAGCATATATCATGTAAATTGCAGGCTCTGTAAGATGACTTTTGATTTTTCTTGCTCTCTTCACGTTTCACCCTTATATATATAATATAAGCAAAATTTAATTTATTCTATTCCTTCTAGTCCCACTCTTCATTCTTCACCTTTAAATTTATAGAAGCATGCTAGTTTTTGTCTTTTGGTGCTGCATTTATTTTGCTAACGGTAACATCAGGGACAAGAAAAAAGTATATCCTACGAAGTTGAGGGATAATCATTGCTGAAAATTTTAGATCCATTCCTAATACTAGGAGAGAAAGCTGAATAAAAAGGACAGATGTATCTGTATGAAAATAAATTTTATGTTGGCTTTAGTGTCATTTAGATTTACCCCCATGAAAGAGAACTCAGAACATAAGCATCTGCAAAGAAGAAAGAAAGAAGAATGCAATGTTATATGACACAAAAAAGAACAGAGTACTCTCAAGTCTCAACATTACTGCTCTTAGCCTGGTAGGTGAAAACAGAATTTTAGTGAAACTCAAGACTTATTATGGAGCCTCGAGTGCTTGCTCTTTATGTGAGGTGTTTGCTTTGTCACCTCACAACAGCAACCATGACCCTGATAGATACCAATGAGGTGAGGGCCATGTAATGGAGTTGTTTAAAATATGTAAGGGACTTTTTATTTATTTATTTTGTCTACATATTTTAACATGGATATTGAAAGTATAAAACAGTTCCTACAATCCTGCCTACTATGGGACAGAATAAGTGCTACTCAGTGATGAGAGATAACTATCATTTAGAGAATTTGCAGCACTTGTAGTTCTGCTGATTTCATTGGATCAAGTAAACTCAAATAGATGCACTCTTCCCTGTGCTCTTTGCCTTTTATTCACTCCAAGTCTAACAAACAACACTTGTACTATTTGCTTCATTGTAAGGTTAAACAGCATGGCCTATGGAGAAAAAAGTGTGGTTAGTAAGAGTAAGATGGAATTCTCTTAATTTCCATTGCAATAGGGAGATACCATATATACAGATCCATGATTTTAGAACCTAAATCGGTTGCAGAAAAATCAGAAGTATTAATTAATTAATTACATGAATTAAATAGTTAGTCTAACTAAATAAGGGGGAAGAAATCACAATCCGAAACTATCTGTTACACATGCATGTGATTTGAAATCATGTGGTGTTAGTTAGTATTGTACTTTGCGAATGAGCTACTTATTACTGCTTACTCGTTTCGCCTTTGGGCCTTGGGCCTCTGGTGCCCTGCCCCTTTTCTTGTATTCTTGTTGCGTTTTGTAATGAAATGAAGATGTGGAAAGCTCACATGTCAAAGTGAAGATAATTTTAGGGATCTGTCATTTTGTAAATGTCATTAGATCAGAGATAATAAGGAAGTGGAAGTGGTATTGGTATCAATGATTTTAGGGTATTAAAAAAATTAACTTTTTTGGTGTCAACCTTGTAGTCTGTTGGGTTTGGGTTTTCCTAAAAAAATATTGTTTATTTTCATTAATAGCTATAGAATTATTATTTATCTTAAGTTTTAAAAGTTTATATAAGAAACGAAACAAATAACTATCTATTTTTTTTACTATTTTATATATAATATTTTTTAGAAAAACAGAAAACACATTAAAAATGAAATCTCAAAATAATGTTCTTTTCAACTTTGGCTGTTCTCCGTTGAATCATTTTAGTTTAAGCAAAGACAGCAAACTTATTATTGGACGATTTAAAAAGTCGACCAGACTCAAATAACGTAGTCAAAATAAATAATATATAAAATCCCACATTGTCATGAAGAGCACCAGTGGTCTAGTGGTAGAATAGTACCCTGCCACGGTACAGACCCGGGTTCGATTCCCGGCTGGTGCATTCTTTGCGGGGATAGCTCAGTTGGGAGAGCGTCAGACTGAAGATCTGTAGGTCGCGTGTTCGATCCACGCTCACCGCATATTTTAATTTTTTTTTCATTTTTCCTTTTCCTCTCTTCAGTGTCCTTTCTTTCTTGTTTCATATTAAGATTATTTATGTGGTTCAAACTTCAAATATAATACAGGCCTTCCAAAATAAATGTCTACGTGGAGTGGATGTTATACTTCTAATATTTTTAGTTGCCCATAAATAATTGACAGGTAGTATACTATATTCTTTGATGCGTCACGGTGGATGTTAATCTGAGACCAAGAGAGGCTTATATATCTTTGACCTTATATATATAGTAGGTGTTAAACTTAAAACTTAAGTCATGCAATTTAAAGGTAATTAAGATGCAAGAGAGAGAGAGAATCTAGATGTCACATGACTGTGCCAAGAAAGATACTCCCTCCGGTCCTTTTATAAGGCACCTCTAGTCGAATTACACAGACCAAAGAAAGTAGTTTAAGTGGTTGATTTTATTGGTTTCATGAAAAAATAATACAACATTCCATGTTTAGCCCTATTTCCGTGTTGCATAAGGGATGCTTGGAAAATTTCTCCCAGTTTGTAGGCTTACCGGACTGCAATGCTGAAAATAGGCTTCGCTGGTCCTTGGTCTGGATGGTGGTTGTGTGGTCTATTTGGTTAGCTCGCAATGATTCTATTTTCTCTAACAAATTTGTTGACCCGACAGACCTGGTAGAGCTTATAAAACTCAAATCTTGGAGATTTCTGCGAGCAAAAGACCCTTCTTTCATGTTTCCTTATTTTTTGTGGTACTCTTATATTCGCTCCTGCTTGGGTTTCAAATCTGGTTAATTCTTTAGGGGATGTTTCCTTATCACCTCTCCTGCTAGTTTTATTGTTTTTTATGCTTTGTGGTTTGCTCTACTGTTTAGTCATGTAAGGGGAGGTGGCGGTATTTGTATTTATTTTGGGTCTTGAATTTTGGTATGTTGTTTTTTTGGTTATTGTGTTAGGTCGGTGTCACTTTTCTCCATAAGTTTATGTAATGGGGTTGTAACAGTTTGACTCCTTTTTGTATTGGGTTAGAGCACCCCTAGTGCTCTTTTCAATGATAATTTTACTTATAAAAATAATAATAATTGAGATTAAATTCTGCACTAAATATATTACTAATTTCCACTATCAATTATATTGGAACACACATATGTATATGGAAAAATGTAAATGTTTAACCATCTCTTGGTTACTCAGTAACAATATTTATAATACCTCGTTAATGAATAATTAACAAAATACATGATGGAAGAATTTAATAAGGGTAAATCAAGAAAAAAAATCAAATGCTTCATAGAGATTATCAAATGCCTTATAAAAAGACCGTCAATATCTTCTAAACGGTGCCTTATAAAAAGGACGGAAGAGAGTAATTTTAAGGATATGTTATCATTGTTATGTTGTGAATATAAGGTCCTTAGATAGAGGCCGGAGATAATTAGGATGTGTAATTGGTGTTCTTGGTTTAGCTAGAATTGATTCCAGGGTATGAAAAAACTGCAGGTAACATTACATGTCCATATATTGATTCTATTATATAATTAACAATTTGGAATATCTAAGCCTTTTATTAATTATTGGCCTTAATTATATATATATCCCTCACCGAAAATTATGACGTAAACAAACACGATCTGGTGCTGCAATATTAGGTGATCATAATCATACGATGAAGCGTGAGCATATTCCATATTGTGATATATATATATATATATATATATATATATATATATATATATATATATATATGCTTCCTTAATCACCATTTCTTTCTAATTAAATTGCGTTTCTCATGGATTTGTCCTATATTTAATGTTTATGCGGTGGATGGATGAGGATCATAACTTTTCGTACTTTTTTTTCATAATTAATGAATACTTTTATCTATATTATAAGCTTCAATTTGTTTAGGAAGCCACCAGCTCAATACATATTTCATTTTCATGGTGACAGTGCTCAAACTCAAAAGTTATCCTTTTTAAATAAATAATGTTTCTTTCTGCATTGCTCATTAATTGGATATATAATTGACCTTTCTTCCTGCTACAATTTTCTGTCAAATATATTAATTCGTCTATATATGAATATGTTAAATGTTTTGTTTGATTTCTCGAATGCACAAATTGTCAGGCCCTCAAATTGCCTCACTGAAAATGACTAATTTATGTAGTTTTCTAATGTGTTATCATTTATATATCGTGCCATGTCTAATTTACATGTCAATGTGTGTGTCATAGTTTAAACAATATAATAGAATCTTTTTTTATCATTACTTTACACTTTTGCTTTTAAGATGAATGGTATTGGCTGAATGTTAGAGAATATTTAAGATATATATTATTTTAAAAATTATTTTTATTAATTAACATGTATATATCCTTATTTGAAAAAGTTTTAATCTTGAATCAATTACTCTAGCTCCTCTAAAATGAGGAGTAGCTTGGAGAGAATAAAGTGTAAATTAAAATAATAGTTAATTGAAAATATAGCTAGCTCAAAGTATATTTAGACTTAAAAGGGAAACTCTAAGATAAGACTCATTAAAATTAATTAATTAATTAATTAAAATAAGATGAGTGACATATTTTTTTTAAAAGATGAATGGTCTATTTTTTTAGAAGAATGTCATAGTAATTAAATTGAGGCACTTATTTTTTAGGATAAAATGTTTTACACTCATAGTCTAACACTTAAGGGCTTTTTGAAAAGGAGGGTAAAGTCATTTCTCTAGTAACCCACTTTGTTGAAAGTTAAAGATTGAGATTGTGATAATATTCCTTCTTATATAATAAATTTGACTATTCATTTCTTATGTAAGTAAATTGTTTTGTGAGCCTTTATATCAAATTAAATAAATATTTTTAACTTTTAATTAATTATTCAATATAAATTTTTTATTTCTTAATTTTTTTAATTAGTATCAAAATTTCTCAAATCAATGTTAGACATAAATACATTATAAGGTAGTTGTGAATAATTATTAAATCAATCTAATATAAATTAAATAAAACTAAAAAAATTTAAATGGATGTGTATTTTTTAAATTATCAATAAATTATTTAATTAAATTACTTGTTTAAAAAAGAGTTTTATTTTTAAAATTTTTTATTTCACGAATATTAATAAATGCCTGTGCAGTAAAATAATACTTGCTAGCTAGTTAAATCGACAATTAGCGTTGAGCAACAGATTTAGCAAATTAAATATGTCAACTTTGCTTGTTCAGCTTGTGATATTACTGTTACTGGCCAAATGACATTTATTTTCTGTAATTGTTATTATCTACATGTGTCATCTTTTGGTCTGTAATTATCAGAACTAGGATAATAATATATAATTCTCATCATTTTATCTTTCAATTTTTGGTGCCTATGCGTTTCGGTTAAAATGATGTCTACTTCATTAATTATTAATTACCTACCCTGTTTTTTTAGGTATATAACATATATCTGGATAAATATTATTAACTAGTGTTCAACTCGTTCAATGCACGGATATTATTATTCCAATAGATTATTAACATTAAATGATATAATATACATAATTTATTAAATATGTATAATTAAAAAATAAATGATTTATTCCTTTTTTAATATTTAATTCTATATTTGGTGTATAAAGAATATAAAATTAAAAAAGAAATAATGAATTTGAAAATCAAATAGCAAATATTAATAATTAAAAATGGAATATAAATTTTGTTTCATTTATATTTTTTGAAATGTCCCCTTGTATATCATATTTTTCGTCACATTATAACACTTAAAATTGTCATTACATATAAGAATCATAAGTCTTGTTGAACTTAACCATGGATACAACAACGTATAATTGACCATGCCAAGAAAACTGGTTTTGGTAAATACACACCAACATGGGACAACGTCTGACATTCACTTTTATTAATCTGGTTTCATTACAAAGTCCACCAGATATATCAAGATTACTCATTAACACGACAGACACTCATTCTTTAACATCAACTTATGATAAGGAAGTGCAAAACACCTAATATATCATTTAAGAACTCAGTTGTCAATCAATTAGCTTCAATACCAATCTCCCCATCTACCTTTCATATAGTGTCAGAACTCAAATACACCTTCTCTTCTCTAGGAAATAATGTCATGACATATTCATTAATTGAATGAACATCTAATGTAGGAGCAAGAATTGCTTTATCCTATCTCAAATACAAAGTTTCCAAAAATTGAAAGCAATTTATGGTATGCAAATGAAACTATATCTCCAATTGTATATTACCTGTAGAATCCATCAGTAAATCCCTCGGTAATTCAATATCAGTGATCACCATCACCATAAATGTCTAAATGACTATCACCTAATGTAAGAATTCACTCAGCAAACTCTATAATCTCTCGTTTAGTTAAAGCACTCACATAACTCTATAATATTCACGACAGGAGCAGGGCTAATTCGCGTGAAGGGTACCTATGGTTTATAAAAAAAATCACTTTAAACATATAATTAAAATTTGATTTAGCATTTAAACGTACTATATACTAAATACATAATAAATCAAAATATAAAATAATAATTTTATTGAAGTAGAAGAAAATAACACAATTATGAATTTTATAATTCTAATTAAAAAATATATTCATAGAAATTTTTAACAAATCCATCATAAATATAATTACAAATTTAAATTATATTGAGAGAAAATATTTTAATAAAATAATAAAAAATGAAATTGTGATAAAAAACAAAAAAAAAAGAAAAAAGGAAAACGACTGGAGCGGGACTACCTCTCGTCAAGGGTAATGTAGTTCACAAAAAAACCACTTATGTAATGAAATAAATTAATATGAATGAATAATGTGAGAAATTTTTTAATATTATAATAATAGAAAAATGAAATAAAGGTGTGACAAATAAAACAAAAAAAAACAACATAGGCACTAATTTGAATTTAAATTTTAAATAAGGAACCATATATATATATATATATATATATATATTTATAAGAAATCGATAAACAATAGATAAAGCTAAGGGTTAAATGTGTTTTAGGTCCCTCAAAAATTACCGAAAATTGGATTTGGTCCCTCATTTTTAAAACCAGTATTTTAAGTCCCTGCTTTTTGTAAAATATCCGAAAATGGTCCCTCTCACCAACTCTGTTAACATTCCGTTAAGTTTAATTTATCCTGGTTATTTTTTAAACATAAAATCATGGAATTCATTTCAGAAAAAATAACCCGTGTGATTTGCCCCCAATTTGGAACCCTAGCAGAGGCAATCTCCATTGCGCACAGACCCAACACAGAGACGCAACCTCATCGCAAAAGAGAAGAAGGCTAGTGGTCGATACTCAGACAGAATGAAACATGCGAAGTCTGGGTCAGGGAAAAGGGACAATGCGTCTCGATCTTCAACCTCTTCCGCGCGTTCAAGGGTGAGGTATTGTCGATGCGAAGAAGAGTTGATTGTCCTTACTTCAAAGACGCCAACCAATCCTGGAAGAAAGGAAGGATGTGTCTAGTTTTGCTTATTGTGAATTGGGTTGTAACAGTTGGGTTGTATTCAGTTTTTGCATTTAAGTGTGATTGTCCAACTTAGATGAGTTTAGCTACAAATGGAAGTAATTGGGTAGTCTCAGTTTGGTCTGATAGCTCTTATTGCTTTGTAAGCAACTCTGCTTCTTCTTTTTAATCTTTTGGGTAGTAATTGGTTTGTAATTTTGTAAGCTTTATAGATATATAATGAAGAATATCTTTTTTGTTCTTATTTGACTTATAAATCTGTGTTCAATTTCATATGAATTTTTTTTTGCACTGATATATAATATAGATGCAGATTAAAGAATGAGATGTTGGACATTAAAGAATGAGATAACTCATTACATTTCATTGAATGTGTAATAAAAGAAACATTTCTAAAAAGAATCAATAACCTTTTCTTCCACCACGTTGACAAGTGTCGTTCTCACATTGTCAATTTATTTCTAATGCCATTCTCACATTGTCAATTTTCAAGTGCTTTTATCTTGTGCCACCTAATCAACATGGGGTCTAGGGTAGTGCCATTCTCACCTTGTCAAGACAGCCGAGACAGTCGAGTGTAGTGCCATTCTCATTGTGTCAATTTTCAAGTGCTTTAACTTGTGCCACCTAATCAACATACTACATGGTCAAATTAATTTTGATGGATTAAATACCCTGCACTGGATAAAAAACATTCCACTTACAGCCGAGTCTAGTGCCAATCTGACATTGCCAATCTGTGTTATCTGAGATGGTCTTACTGCTGTCTTATAATTTGTGTTTGCTTACAAATTGACTTGTGGATTGGTAAATAGCAATAACCATAACAAAATTGGACAATACAGAAATAAACTTCACAAATTTCATGAAATAGCAATAACCATAATATTTTGGATTGCAATTGCAATTTACAAAATAGTGTCACAGGAGAGAGTATGTGTACATCTCTTGAAGGCAATTGTTTAATGCAATTGCTGTGCCAAAATAGACAAAATACCTTAAATACCCTTGTGAATTAAAAAAGCTGCATTAATGGTCTTTAACTAGCACTACAACCCAAAAAGTCTGCCACAAGCACTACATGATGAGCAATAAAAAAGACATAATGGTCTGTCACTAGCACTACAACCCAAAAAAAGATCACATGTGTCCCAGCTTTTTCCACAAACCATGTAGTTGGACCATGTGCCTTTGACCATCTCAAATAATTCAGTCCTTATTAGGTGGACCTTCAGTTGGTGGTTCAAATGCTCCAGCTCCATCAATTGCATCTTGTTCAAGTCCTACTGATGTAGTTCCAACATCAGCAACTCTTTCTTGGTTTGTTGTTCCTCCCATTCATTCAGTTTGAGATGCAGAGGAACCTACCCATAAATTGCTGACATGAACCACCTGTGCAAGAACTGATTCAAATAATGGCATTGCTGAAGGCATGTGGGTGGTTCAACAATCTGGATTCCAGATGCAACTTTCCTTGGAACCAGCTTTGCCTGCTTGTGACAATTTTACAGTATTAACAAATGTTGTAGGTAACCTATTGATGTAACAAAAATCTGTTTACATCACATATTATAGTTTTTACCTTTAGTTTCTTACTGCTGCTAGGTCTTTGAGTTTCTCCATCAATTGTCTCATTGGTCTCATTTGCTGTAATTTTTCTCTGCATAAAAATTATGAACTGGAAGATTGTAAGTACCATAATTTAAATAAGCTTAATGTTTTGGTACAACATTACCTTATTGGAACTTGGTTTTTGTGATCCCCCAGGTGGTTTTGTGTCTTCTCTGGCCTTCCCTATATATCAAATGATAGATAATGTTAACATAAAATAGATGCAAAACTGTAAGAATAAAACAACAGTGTTTATTTAAGTACTTTATGTTTCGGTATATTCTCTGCCTGAGTAGCTTGCACTTCTTGTGGTTGAACTGTTGGCATATCAGAAGCCATTTCTTGGACTCCTCCTGCAACTTGACTCTGCGCTGCTGGTGCTGCTGCTGCCATGACTGACTTTCAACCACATTTTCCTCTTCAGTTGTCTCAGGTGGTGGAAGGGGTAGCTTGCATCTCCTACTGTTATGACCTTTGCTATTGCACCTTCTACACTTGTTAGTGGTATATGATCTCCTTAGCCTGGTTGCACCTTCCTCATCCGACTCTCTCCTTCTCAACTTTTTAGGCCTTCCAGGTCCAGCTTTGAAGTTAGGAGGCAACATTACTTCATTCTGAGTTTTTGGGCCACAAGGCTTGTCCAATGATAGGGGTAATAGTCTCGCCATAACATAATGCATAGGCTTCCCTTTTTTAATATCTATGCACAAATAGTCAGGATCCTCTCCCTTGTAGGTAATGGCAGCCACACCATACCTACAAGGGATACCCACTAATTTCCAAAAATGCATGTGCAAGAGTGGGAATTAAGATCTACAACAAACTTATCCTAGACATAGTGTGTTGTAACTTCAAATTTCAGACCTCCAGCCCATGTTGGTAACCAAAATCCACTTTTCTCTATCTCTCTATCTAGCCTCCTTCTAGGTTTAGGCATCATATTACCCTTGTATTTCTCTAGTTTTTCCTTTAGTACAACAAATCTTCCCATAAGATAAGTCCTTATCCATTCACACATAGTTATAATAGGCTTATCCCTTGCTAATAAAATAGTGCTATTGAAAGATTCAGACAAGTTATTCATAAGAACATCACATCTTGGATAAAAACTAAAGACATGCTTACACCAACTCTTGGTGGGAACTCCTCTCAACCAGTCATGTGCCTTCAAATCAACTTTTTTTCAATTCTTCCATCTTCTCATCCCAAACTTCAATGTAGGTTGCTTTAGCTGCTCCCATCATCAGGTCTCTTATCAGCGTCCCACCACCAAACTTCTTGAAGTTACTGTAAAGATGCCTTAGACAGAATCGATGCTCAACTCCTTCCAACAAATTCCTCAACACTGGTATTAGCCCCTACATTCATTGAAATGAAAAACAAATTAAAAACTTAGCATTCTGAATTTAATAATAATAATAAAGTACAATTCTACAAGAAAGATTCTCACCTTTTGTTGATCAGAAATAAATACCCATCTATGGGTGTTACATCACCCAATATCTTCCAAAAGTAATGTAAGAAAACCACCTCCAACTTTCCTTTGTTTCAGTCTCTACCACTGCAAAAGCAAGTGGGAAGTATTGATCATTAGGATCTCTTCCCACTGCAATTAAAAGTTGTCAGTGTCCATGTCATGATAACGTGTATTTCACCTTCATTGTATTTCCATCTTTTTTCATCAACAAATCCACCTTTATGGTGAAAAGCCAACGAAAAAACCATTCCTGTATTTTAACAACAACCACAAAACAAGTTATTGTACCTTTTAAAGAAACAATGACATAATATAGCATAATACACAATATATATCCTAGGGCTTTGAACGCAAATCAATTAATATCCAAGAAAAGTACCCTATGTCCCCACCGATCAATTAAAAATGCTATTCAACATCCTACCATACTTGAATAATGCATTAAAGTTCTTACCTCTTCGAAGCAAGCAAACGCGCTTTCCACGGAGAGTTTCCTTCCACGAGCAACAATGGACCACTCCACACCCACACGCGATCAAGCTGCGACTAGTGAGCCGCGAAGACGCCTAAGAGATTCCTTCTTCACACAACAATTTAGTGAGCAGTATAAAAGGGTAATAATCAGAGAATCATGAACTGGGTAAAAGGAATGGATAGTGAACGAATTAAGTCTAGGGTTTACTTCATTTTCTTGATAATTATGAAATGACTACAATAACCTTCTATTTGATGAGTTAACGGAATGTTAACAGAGTTGGTGAGAGGGACCATTTTCGGGTATTTTACAAAAAGCAGGGACTTAAAACACTGGTTTTAAAAATGAGGGACCCAAATCCAATTTTCGGTAATTTTTTAGGGACCTAAAACACATTTAACCCTAAAGCTAACTTATATATAGCAAAGTAAAGCTAATTATACATAGCAAAAAGATCCACAATGAACAGTGAAAATAAAACATTACTAAATACATAATAAATTCAAATATAAAATAATAATTTTAATTGAAGTAGAAGAAAAACAACATAATTATGAATTTTATAATTCTAATTAAAAATATATTCATAGAAATTTTAACAAATACATCATAAATATAATTATAAATTTAAATTATTATCGAGAGAAAATATTTTAATAAAATAATAAAAAATGAAATTGTGATAAGAAATAAAAGAAAAGGAAAAAGGAAAACGACTGGAGCAGGACTACCTCCCGTCAAGGGTAAATGTAGTTCACAAAAAACCACCTATGTAATGAAATAAATTAATATGAATGGATAATGTGAGAACTTTTTTTAATATTATAATAATAATAAAAAAAAAGGTGAGACAAATAAAAAAAGAAAACAACATAGGCACTAATTTGAATTTAAATTTAAATAAGGAACCATATATATATTATAAGAATCCATAACAATAGATAAAGCTAACTATATATAGCAAAGTAAAATTAACTATATATAGCAAAAAAAAAAAACCCAATGAATAGTGTAAAACCAAACTTCCAAAATATAATAGTATAGATTTATTATATCCTGTTAGCTTTTCCACTTTTACTATTTCTATGAGACAAAATATAACATATGAGAAAATGATAAATTCTAGGAACTACCTTTGCCTATTAGTAGTACATTTTGAGCGTGGTTCAGACTTCAGAGCATAATTTCTTTTGCAATTAAGTACCAACTTTCTTGGTTACATGATGCACTTATTTCTAGCTAGCTATTTTTTTTGGTTTAACCACATGTGTGGGGGTTAGTCGGGAATATCCACATGATGGTTCAGAGGAGATTTTTTCCCTGCACAAGACTCGAACCGAGACCTGCTTAAGGAGAATCAAGCATGTACCACTTGAACCAACACCCGTTGGTATTTCTAGCTAGCCATGTGATATCGTTTCTCATTATCTCATATATCATTTCAATGCTCATTTAATATTCTAATATATTTTTTTTGACACCATTTAATATTTAATATTGGAATGCTTTACTACGCACATTATCTCATATAATTTTTGCCTATATATCTATATGCCGCAATCACCCCAAAACCAGATCATCAATGGTTCTGCCATTATTACACATATTTTTTCCAAAATTATACAGGTCATTGTGATTAATATATGATAGAGAGTTAAAACAATTGATTTTGCTTTAAATCCATTACAAATTAACATATCGGTTGAGTGAATGTAGGGAATAGCCAACACTTAGCAGCCATGGTTTTGCCAACTGAAATCACAAAGAGGGAAATGGTCACTTTTCCTTTGGTTTAAGTTAAGAAATACTACTATAAAGCCCTTAATTATTATAAATGTACGATCTGATAATTTTATTAAAAATTGTATAAATTAGATTTACAAGTTTCAACATATATCAACCAAACTTGTGCTTACGATAATTCCCCTGCCTATTGTAGAAACAACAAAAGTGGACAAACGTTATTCAATTGAAAATTATAAATAATCTCTACATACTATAAAATTATCACTATGACTTGTAATTTTAGTCTGTAGTACATCGAAATGGTGGGTTTGTAATTTTTGTCATTTTAATTTATCAATGGAAACCTTCTTTATGCCACTGAAATTAATGAATAAAAAAATAGATTTGTCATGTATAATTAATTAGTTCATTTCATTTACGTATATAATTTGTTTATAAAAGTGTGTCTTTCTTTCCTCCTTTATCTAGTTCTCTACAATTGATTTTGCTTATTGTCTTATGTTAATTAGTTGAATATCCTAAACCTTTGCTATCATAAGCTAGTTTATTTCAACATTTGTACTTTAGTTATTGAGAAATGCTAGGAACACACTCTTTTGAACACTCTCTCTAACACACTCCATGTGATTGGTTAAAATTCACATGGGTCCCACCACTTGGGAGTGGGTCCCATGAATTTGGTGGGACCCATGTGAATTTTAACCAATCACATGGAGTGTATTTGAGAGAGTGTTCAAAAGAGTGTGTTGCTATCACTCCTCATAGTTATTTGATCCTTACTTTTATAATAAAATAAACATGCTCTTATCTCTTTATTTCCAATATACAATATGATTTTTTACCTAACATGGAACCTTCTTGGAATTGTGACTTGCAGCTGGAAATTAATTATTGTATTTGGATTGTGTGGCCATTTACCTCCTTCCTGTTTGCATTGGTGGTTAGATATTCCAAGGTTATATTTGGATTGGTGGAAGGTGATTGAATATTAGAATATGTAATAGAATCAATATTAAAGATTCTAGTGTATAGAGAATGTTTAAAATAATTAAGATAAAGAATGAAAATATGATGAATTTCATTCCTTTCCATTTAATATCCCATTTTTTCCTCCGATTTGGATGAAATAGGATGGAAAGATTTTTTATTCCTCCATTCTATTTTTAAAATATTCATATGATAAAATGATAAATTTATATTATCCTGCACAATTTCCTAATTAGATATCCAAATATAACCCCTAAGCAGTGGCGTGGTCAAGAGGATTGGCAAGGGCATGTACGGACCCTAAATTTATTTTAATCTTTTTTTTTAATTATATGGGTCTCGTATAATGTATTTCTTTTTTTGCTAAGCCTCGTATAATGTATTTCATGAACTATTTATTCGCCCGCCTTAAATATTTTGTAGCTTCTATAGTATTAAGTATTTCTTATGATTCTTATCTCTTTATCTTTATTTCTCAAAAAAAAAAAACTTTTAACATTTCATTATTTCCTTTTTTATATTAATTATTTTTTTTTGAGATGGTATTCAAAAATAAATAAAATTTGATTAGAAATATCTATAAAAAATAAAAGGATCAAAAGGAGAAGCATATAGACATTAAAGAGAATGGGAAAAAAAGAAGAAAATATCGTTAAGCAACGTAATATAATATTAAAAAATATTTTATTTTATTTTATTTGTTTTTTAGAATTACGTGACAAGAAAAATTAAAAAATTGATTTGCATAATTATCAGAATTAAACAGAAGATTTAACAAAAAAAGCAGTTGAGAAATTGTCAGCTTGTTGAGAAATTTTATACAGATGACTTTTCAAAGCAAGAGAAGGTTAATTATTTCAACTAAGAGATTATCATTATAACGTTTCTTAGGATCCAAATTTAGGGGAGGTGTCTAATCTATCTTAGTTTTATCAAGGGTTTAGTTGAAAGTGGAAAAGTAGTGAACGTTTACACTTATTCGTAGATATTGGGAGAGAATTGAAATACATGGGAAGTTCAGTATTGATACATTAATAGAAAAATTCAATACTATTAAGAATGAAGGGTTTTATTTAAATAAAATATTTTAATCTTATTTAAAACTATTTAATATTTTTATTATAATTTTTAATTTTTTATCTCACCCTTAAAGATAGATTTCTGGCTACGTCCCAAAAAATTTAATTTCACAAACATATATATCATCTAAAGAAAACTAGTAGAAAGATGAAAAGGAGCTTATGATACAAGGTTTAAAGAAAGGTGTGAAAGAGATAATTCTTCAGTGTGAGAGTATATTTATTATTCAAAGTCGTGTGGATTAAATTTCTTTGATCCAACCAAATATACACACAGAGATTAGTTGATATTATTAGGTATATACGCTTATATGTTTTAATAACTTTTTTTATACCAATTTTATTAGTTCAATAATTAAATTAAAAAATTTCATAAGTAACTAGATATATCTTTTAGTGACAAAAATTTAGTTACGAATATATATTTTGTCACTAATTGTATATCATTTTTGACTAATTTTTATTTTGTCACTAATATTATTTATAATAGTGACTAAATAATAAATCGTCACTATAATTTCACTAATAGTGACAAAAATATAAGTGTCACAAATAATTCGTCACTAATTAATATGTTAATCACAAATTTCATTATATTAGTGACGATACAAAATAGTTATTAATTTTATATTATTAGTGATAAATTATTCGTCCACTAAGAATTTGAAACATTTGGTGATTATAATGAATTCAATATTAATATTATTTGTCACAAATATTCAATAAATCTTCAACTTTTAAATCATTTTATATTACAATAAATTCATAAAAAGTTAGTTTCATTTCTAATATCTTGTCACCGATAATAATTTTTTATAAATTCATAATTTTCATCATCCACTTTTATATATTAAATAGGTCCATACTTTTAAACTTAAGATATTTTTTGGATCAATGGAACTCCCACATTTATCCACTTAATTTCCTTATAAACCTCCATGTGACTTTTTTTTAAGAAAAAAACCCAATCTTTATTTTAAGAATTTAAATTCTTTAATTTCTAATCTAATACTCATTTATCTATTTTTAAATTGTAATTAGTTTTGATTTACAAATATTATTGTTAAATGAATTCAATTTTGAATTTATTTCATTTTGAGTCAAATTTATGTTATTAATGTCTGTAATTATTACTATTTTCATCACAATTCAATTCAATCATATTGCATTACTTATAAGGGTGGACTAAGAAACATGAAGCCCTCATTCAATAATTTTATCTCATGTCTAACCACATGACTTTCTAAAATCCCTCCACATAACCTTTTTTTATTTTATTTTTCTATTTATTTAGCAAATTCAAATTTGAATTAATTGTTGTTTATCTTTAATATCAAGACATCTATTTTAAATCGAAAATAATTATCCCATAATATATATATTCAAATAAATCTTTAATTCAAATTAAATATTCTATAACTACACCAACAAGGATTGGTTCAAGTGGTACATGTTTGATTCCCCTTAAACAAGGTCTCAAGTTCGAGTCTTGTGGATGAAAAAAGAGTGTTTACCCTATAACTACCTAGGGTGTCCGCGGATTGGATTGGACCGGTCTTGAGGAAAAAATCATCCAATCCAATAATTTCGGTTTCCTCATTTAATCATCAATCGGTTTTATTTTTTTCCAAATCCAATCCACTCACTCCAATTTTAATCGGTTTGGATTGGATTGGATTTCGGTTTTTCAAATAAACTACAAAATGAAGTTGTGAAATCAAAATTATGATAAAAACATGCAATTAACTTATCTTATCCTATAATATATAAATTACTTGATGACTTCTCATCCCATTATTGAATGTTATTCGTTAAATATAGTTGCACAATAATATTTTGTTTACATCATCATAGAAAAATAATATCAATAATGATAATATATCAAATGTTCAGAAACTTTGGATCGGTTTGGATTGGATTGGTTCTCATAAGCAGATCCGAAATCTAATCCAATCCAATTAAAATTTTCGATTTTTTGCGGTTTGCGGTTATTTTGGTTTGTGGTTTTTTGGATCGGTTGTTTGCGGTTCCAATTGGATTGGATTGGATTTTTTTGGTACTTGACCAGGGTATCCACCGCCGACAGCAGTGACTAATCCCCTCGCTGGTTTGTAGGCACCTCGATGGGTGGGACAGCTGGCCCTGGATTTAAAGGAGCTGCATGCCCAAGGCGGGATTCGAACCCCTATAACTACCTATGGTTAAACCAAAAAATATCCTATAACTACCTATCGAATTTAAATTGAATCTTTAATTAAAACTAATAATCTTTATTTTCCAATCTTGAATTAAATTTCTATTTAAAAGAATAATTATCCCTTAATATTTACATAGTGAATTCAAATTATTTATTTTACATTTTATATTTATATTTTTTTAATTTTAAATATTTTATCTCTTAAGTTTTTTTCTATTAAGAGGAGTACATTTTCTTTTCTTTGGTAAGTACTTGACATAGTTTTTGTTCTTTATAATGTTGGATATAGTTTATGATCTTGTTTGTAATGTTGGACAATTTATAATGTCTATCTTTCATTTTGATTTTCCTTTGCTGTTGTTGTGCCTCTGGATCTGTTATTGCTGTTGATTTGATAACAAGTTTGAATGAATTTAAGGGACAGACCTAAAAACAAATGAATAAAAAACGATAACTTTCTAGATCTGTTATGGACCTGCCGATTGTAATAAACAAGTTTCTAGATCGACTGGATATAGATCGGCCAGTGTTTAAACCAAATTTAGAAGGTACATTTTTAAATCAGTGTTGTATGTCGCTTTCTAAATCGGCTAATACTTCCAGTCGATCTAGAAAGTGACTCACATGAAAAAAAATTACATATTTTCTAAATCGGATTAATATACGACCGATCTAGAAAACTTTTTAAATAGGCCAGGAACCCGATTTAAAAAGTGATGACTTTTTATACCGGTTGTATCTATATCGCCTCGTTAGCCGATTTAAAAAGCTTTTTTTAACCGATTTAAAAAGCTTTTTTGTACTAGTGATAAGGGTGTTGTACCCAATGAATCACCCACAAAGCGATCCATCTTAGTCTTCGCTTAAAATATATTCTTAACATGTTTTGTTTGTAGCCTCCCCGAGCAAATCATATTAACCTAGATGTTTTTGTTATCACGATAACTAGTTAGCCAATTAGGATCTTTAGGGCTCATTTTGTGGACAAGATATGAAATGATAGGATAAGATAGACGAGTTGGATAGAAATAGGATAAGATAAGAGCATGATATCCTATGTTTGATGCACACCAGGATAAGAGGCGGATAACATTGTTTTATCTTGTCATATGTTGAAATGAATAAATGGTGATAGGATAAGATATTTAAAAAATATTGATATGACAAAATTACCATTGTTATAAAATTAAATTAAATTTAATCTTAATTTTTAACTTTTTAATAAACATACATGAATAAAAAATTATTTATTTGTGAAAATAAATTTAAATTTAATAAAAAAGGAATAATAATTTATTAAAAATTATAATATCAAAATTATCATAAAAGAGGAGAGAGAATGAGTGGAGAGAGGACAAAGAGAGTTGAGAGGGGGTGGAGAAAAGGATGGGAGAGGGAAGAGGCGAGAGAGGGGAGAAAGATAGGGAGTGGAGAGAGGGGAATAAGGGAGTGGAGTGGAGAGAGGAGAGAGAGGAGGGGAGGGAGGAGAGAGAAAAAGGGAGAGAGTGAGTGGAGAGAGATAGGAGAGAGAACGAGAGGGAGAGCGAGAGAGAGGAGAGGGAGGGAGAGGAGAGAGAGAATAACATAAGGAAGATTTTTTTTATCATATCTTATCACTCCCTAACCCAGCTCCCCCCTTAGGATAAAAATTGCACTAGGAGGAAAGGATAGGATAAGCCACATGATAAAGTCATATTCTATTGGTACAACAGACACATGATAAGTGATAGGATAAGATAAAGTTATCATATCTTGTCTTTTGTCCTGTCCACCTAGGCTTATTTTGCAAATTATATACGGGTTTGGATTGGGTTCGAAACAGATTTTTCCTAATCGAAGTCCATTTAAAGATTGGGCAAGTACTTGAAATTTGATTTTTATACCTAAAAAATTCATATTTTCCTTATCATATTCTTTGGAAAGGCACACCCTCTCAGTCACATTTGAATAAAATAAATTATTTCCAAATAGTGGTTGGTTGCAGGTGAAAGTGGGTTGTGACCCATATGGACTTTACCTGCAAGGATCAGAGGTTCTAATCCTGGAGTCGTCACTCTTAGGAGGACTTTACCTAACCACCATCCCTCAATCCAAGAGTTAAACCCGCAATTATTTCCCTAGGGGTTCCCGGTCAAAGACAAAAAATATTCACCAGATGTAGCCATTGTTTGTTATTTGTTTTCTTCTCTTTTTTCTCTTATCTACTATAAACCAATTTAGTAATTTATGATCAAACCCAAAAAAAATTAATTTTCTTACATTTTTGGCAATAGGTATTTATTGCTATAATGTTCGTTCTCATACTCACATTTTAAAAAAACAAGCTTGTTATTAAATCTTTTTCGAGTCAAATTCATGCTATTAGTGTTATAATTAATTGTTATTACTATTGTCTTCAAATTCAATTTTTTTTATTGAGCCCATGAAACCGGAATGGATAACATTTGAGAGTCTCACCTTTAATTTGAACATGAACTCATGAAGTACTCACTCAATGATCTTGTTTCTAGTACTTAATCACTCAATGCTTTAAAGTGGCTTGTTATTAAAAAAATTATGTTGTATTCTTCTCCTTTGGTAATCAAATTCAAATTCAAATCGTTGTTTATCTTTAAACATCTATTTAAATTCAAACTATTATCCCTTGATATCTACTTTCAAAATAAATCGCTAATTCTAACTATTATCCCTTATAAATACATATCAAATTTAAATTAAATCTTTAAATCAACCTAATAATCTTCTAATATCTCCTATGAAATTAACTCCCTTAACATTTACATATATTTTTTTATTATTTTAAAATAGTTTATCTCTTAAATGTGTTTCTTTATCTCATTTATTTAATTTTAGTAACAAGAATATCTTTCCCAATTTCCTTTTTTTTAATTATCCCCTATTATCAACATATCAAATTTAAATTCAAACTAATAATTGCTAAAACATTGTGGCTTGGTTAGCAATGTGCGCGAGCTAAGATTGTGGGATGAACTATCAAGTTCGATCTCATATAAACAATTCTTAGGGAGGGGTGAGTGGCCTTAGAATGTATTTGATAATGCTAATAAGCTAGATTCCAACTTATTTAACTAGCTGAGAAATAGTGTGTTTGTAAAACTAGCTGATAAGTTAGTTGGTAGCTAATAAGCTAGCTTATAAGGTAGGCACTAGCTGATAAGTTTTTAGTTTATACCCTCTGAGTTTATAAGCTAGCTTACTGAATTAAAAGGTTTGATAAAACTACCTGATAAACTAGGTAATAATGTAAAATAACATAAAAATACGTAAAATGAAAAATTAAGAGAGTGTATTAAATTATAAGGGATAAAAATGGAAGACAAATAAATAAACTACAAGCTAGAAGCTGCAAGCTAGCTAAAGTAGCTTGTAACTTATAAGCTAAAAACTCATAAAATAAGCTAGAAGCTACAAGTTAGCTAAAGTAGCTTATAACTTATAAGTTAGCTCATAAAATAAGCTAGAAGGCTACATGCTAGCTAAGTAAACTTGTAACTTATAAGCTAGAAGCTCCTAAAATAAGCTAGAAGTTACAAGTTAGCTAAAGTAGTTTGTAACTTATAAGTTAGAAGCTTCTAAAATAAGTTAGAAATTTGTGTCTTACCAAATACTTTTATACCAATCACACTAGCTAACTTATTGGCTTTACCTAACACACTTAAGATAGTTCGACCAACATAAAAATATTTGGTAAGATACATAAACTAGCTTAATTTAAAAGTTTCTACTTTACAAGTTATAAGCTACTTTAGCTAGCTTGTGGCTTATTTTTCTTCTTTCATTTTCATCTCATATATTTTAATATACTTCCTTACATACCCTTATTGTTTTAAATTTTTTTTTGAATTTCTATCTCTCTCTCCCCCCCTTCAAGTTTCCTTCTCTTTCAACCTCTATTCATGCTCTTTTTTTACTTTAAAATTTAAAATTTATTTAAATTATTATTTTCTTTTTTCTATTTTTTAAATTACTTTTATACTATTTATTGTTTATATATTTCAATTTGAATAAAATGTTTAATGACTAAAAGTTTATTAAGAATTTAAAATTTACAAAAGATCTAAAATTGTAATTTCTTAATAATATATTTATCTCAAAATATATTTAAACTATGTAAAATGATCTTCAATTCAAATTTAAAACAATTGTCCTTTAATATAAGCATTCAACTTAAATCCGTAATTCATACTAAATATATTTTAATACTAAATAGTTAGATTAAATTATATATATAAATTATATTAAACATTTTAACGCTTTTGTTTTTGACATCGTTAAATATGTTAACGCTATCTAAATTGTAAAATAAATTTAAAATATTTACAATAGTATTATTCTTTATAGTAAATGATTATTTTTTTCAGTTTTTTATTTATTTATTCAATAAAATAGCTGTATTTAATAGTTATTAGCTATTAGCTAATGATGATAAAAAGTAAACTACACCAAATTGATTTATAAGATTTCTCTTTTAATAATTGCTTTCCCGCCCAGGCATGTTGCTCGCGGTTCAAATTTCACAACCCTCCATTATTTGCAATTCCCGATTCCCTCTGTGAAACTTAAAACTGGCCTTTCTATTTTATTATCTCTAACTGCCTCTCCAATCTCTTTCCCTAATTCCCAATTCCCTCCATTATTTGGAATTCCCATACATCATTGCCCAAACTCAAATTCTTCTACAGACTTCTGAATTCCGATTCTATTTGTATCTCTCTTCTATCTCGGTTCGTCCCTCGATTTCATCTCAGTTCCATTATTCTTACCACTGGCCAATATCGTTTAAGGCGCGACATTCAAACCCTTACTGAACAAGTGATTAGGTTCTCTTTTTATCCCTTGTATTTTATTTTTTCTTTCTTTTATTTTGTATTTTTTAACCCCGTTTATAAACGCTACTCATCTGCCAATTTGGCAACGAACTTGAGTACAACTCCATTGTTTTCCACATTCAAGCACTGTTTTCAACTGCAAGTTTGGGTGGTTCTATTTTCCAGGTTTTGAACCCATCTTACTGGTTTGATTTTATTTGATAATTGAATAATTTGCATTTTACATCAAACATGTCATCTAACTTTTAGTCACATTGTTGAATATTGGATATTTGGAATTCTTCTCAACCATATATCAAACATGGATATCTTAACATAGATTTATAAATTTTCTATTCCTTTTATGTCTACAATTAAATTTTAATGCACAAAAGAAATCCTAATTAAATCAATGTTGTACTGTGGTAAATAATGGTGAGCCAGGGGTGTGCCTAATTGTAGGTGAAACAATGCCTGTTTTAATGGCTTTTTGACCAAGTAGGCTAAAAAAAAATAAAAATTATCAAATAATGTTAACCGAAAACAATTTACCAGTCTGGGGTGGTTTTGGACACGTGGGCAAGAGGTGACGCAAACTCACATTGCGCAATAGGAAGGACAATATCAGTTTGCGCTTTATGTATAATGGAGTCGCAAACTCATTTTGCGATTTATGCCAAACCGTTGATGTGATGTAATCTCTCTTTCATTAGGCGAAAGAAAAGAAAAATAGATTCTCCTCTTAACTTATTCATTGAATGGGGAACTGATTTGGTGTCACTGACTCTTAGTTTCTAGTTTTTACTTTTTATTCAATGACAATTCACAATTAAAAAGGGCGGTAGGTAATGGATTAATTGTTTTCAATTTGTTTTTGTAATAACCCATTAATTAGCAATGTCAACAGTTTGATTGGATGTCGTATAATAATTATGATTTTAAGTAAACAATTTATATTTTTTATTTTTTAATTTAAGTTGTTTACATAAAATATTAAAATGTGTTAATTAGGAATAATTTGATAATAAATTTAATATAAATTAGCATATTTTATTATATTACCATATTCAAACTTTAGTATCAATCTTAACAAATATATCTGTACTCATGTGTATCAATATCTACATATTAAATAATTTTAATGTAAATAAAATATTAGGAAAGTACACAATAAAGTTGATGTAAAGCAAAACATTTTATTATATATCACATTTTATTTTAGTTTGTACTCATGTGTATAAATATATTTGCTTTTATGAGGACCAAAGTAAAAACTGCATATTTTACAAGGAACAACAAGTTATTTAATCCTATTTCACTATTTTTCTGTTATCAAAAATCGTTGTGTGTAATCTCTTTTATTCAAACTAAAATTGTTTAATTTATAGATATTGATACACATGATTACAAATATATTTGTTGAGATTTATACTAAAGTTTGGATGTGGTAATATAATAAAATGTGTTGATTTACATCAACTTTATTGTGTATTTTCCTAATATTTTAGTTACATTAAAATTGTTTAATATGTAGATATTGATACGCATGAGTACAAATATATTTGTAAAGATTGATACTAAAGTTTGGATGTGGTAATATAATAAAATGTGTTAATTTATATCAAATTTATTATCAAATTATTCATAACTAACACATTTTTATATTTTACGTAAACAACTTAAATTAAAAAATAAAAAATATAAATTATTTACTTAAAATCAAAATTATTATACGACATCCAATCAACGGTTGACATTTATTCACCAAAAAAAAAAAGCGGTTGACATTTCTAATTAATGGGTTATTACAAAAATAAATTGAAAACAATTAATCCACTACCTGCAGCCCTTTTCAATTGTGAATTGTCATTGAATAAAAAGTAAAAACTAGAAACTAAGAGTCAGTGACACCAAATCAGTTCCCCATTCAATGAATAAGTTAAGAGGAGAATCTATTTTTCTTTTCTTCGCCTAATGAAAGAGAGGATTTACATCACATCAACGGTTTGGCATAAATCGCAAAATGAGTTTGCGACTCCATTATACATAAAGCGCAAACTGATATTGCCCTTCCTATTGCGCAATGTGAGTTTGCGTCACCTCTTGCCCACGTGTCCAAAACCACCCCAGACTGGTAAATTGTTTTCGGTTAACATTATTTTGATAATTTTTATTTTTTTAGCCTACAGCGGTCAAAAAGCCCTGTTTTAATTCTCTTATTATTAGTTTCTTTCTTATTTTTTATGCTAATTCACGTGATATGATTTGGGATTCTATGCTCCCATTCTACCTACCGGATCAAAGGTAGAATTTCATGGCTTCTTTTTTCATTAGTTAATATTCTATTATTGCTCTAAAAGTAAATAAAATAAAAAAGGATCAGGTGGATCATCTAATTTCTTCTTGTACACATTTTATAATTTTATGTTCTGAACTAAATTCTCCAATTTTGAATTCAAGGTGTCACATCTAAGTGGTTTATGCTAAAAATTAGCTAAAAATATAACAAAAACTACAAAGAATTGCGGACAATGGTTTGCAGGTTTTCTTTTTTTTGTTGGCAGCTAGAAAAAAATGCACGGCTAGTTCTATGCCATATTTTTTTTTTGGAAGCTTTATTTATTTTGTTTAATTATATTCTCTTACTCAACCTGCTCTCTCAATGCTCTTTTGATATTTTCCAATTAAAATGTGAAATTAGTTTGAGTATTAATAAAATCATATATTCATTGTTGTTTTGTTACTTTTTTATAGACAAGAATTAGAAGACGTGGATGAGGTATATCAAGAGCAAATTTCAAGTGGTCTAATAACTAATAATCATGTAAGTTACTTTATTTGAAGTATTTAGTCATTTAATATTTTTTCATTAATTAGTTATTACATGATTACATCTAAAAAATATCAATTACTTTATTTTTATAACAATTTATTTATTTATTTATTTGCAGGATCAAACTTCATGGAGAGAGCGACTTTTTATTGATTTAGGAATAGTTTTTTCTTCTTAGTTTAAGAATTCTAAATTCTAGTTGGAATACAATGATTTAATGTATAGTATTTTGACTTTGGATCATTGTTGAATTTTTTTAAAGTTATTGTCATTGAACATGTAATGAATAATTTATATTTTAATGTTAAGTTTCAATTATTTGATTATTTATTTATTTCATTTGATATTTATTTTATCATTTTAAAAAATAATTATTTATACATTATTATAACATTTAAAACTAATTTACTAGCAACTAGATAATTAATATTATTTTAAATAATTTAGTGGCGAAAAAATGGAAATAATTGAAGATGATTAGTATTTGTGACAAAAAAATTAACATTAATAATGATGATAATTGTTATTTAACTTTTATCGTAACGACTAAATCATCACTATTATTGTGTGTATTTATGTCAAGTTATTTTTGTCACTATTGGTATAAATATTAGTGATGATCTTTTTTGTCACTATAAATACTACTTTTAATGACGTAAAAAAAAATTTCGTCACTAATACAATAGTGAGTCGACTTCTAGTGACGATTGCTGACAAATTTAAATATCGTTACAAAATGCTCTTAGTGACATATTTTCAACGTTTTAATGACAAATTTACCATCACAAAAAGTAACTTTTCTTGTAGTATAAGCCCATACTATAGGATTTTCTACAATTCAAAAATTAATTCATATTTCATTGAAGTAGTTTATTTTAAAATATAAGTAAAAATCTATATTAAATTGTATATTTATGAATATTCAAACTAAAATTAAGTTTATTTTTATTTTTATAATAATATATATTATATTAATTAGATGATTGGATTGATTAATTTTAAATTTTATAAATAAAATATTAAACATGTAACTGATTTATATAGATAAACATGAACCCCATAGGGTGTTAGTTTCTAGTTATGGTGAAGATATATTGAGGGGGAATATAGGGGATGGAAAGGATCAATTTGGTGGGATGACTTATGGAGTATTGATAAGGAACTTATGGAGTATTGATAAGGAGGTTAGAATTACAGATGGTTGGTTTTTATAGTATATGTCAAAAAATGATAGGAGATGGGTGTAATACTTATTTTTGGTTGGAACCATGGTGTGGACCGATAGCTTTTTGTGAAAAATATAAAAGACTGTTTTCAATTGCCAATAATAAAAGGGCTCTTCGGTTGCTGATTTGGTAGCAAGGAGGGATGGGACTTGGGAGTGGATTTGGAGCGGGAGGCAACCTCTTTTCAATGGGAGTATGAACAACTGGCTCTATTGCTAGTTGAAATTGATTCTTTGTCCTTACAACCCAACATGTTGGATTCTTGGCATTGGAATGCTACTAATGATGGTGTTTATACGTGCGATCAGCTTATCAAGTGGTGGTTAATGAAGGTATATATGCAGATTTTCCTTTATACGGGTTTATTTGGTCAAAGTTCTTACCGAAAAAAATTTCTATTTTCGTTTGGAGAGTAATGTTAAATAGAATTCCATCAAAACAGAATTTGATTAAAAGAAAGATATTACTGCCTTCTGGTGGGTCTTGTGTGTGGTGTGGTCATGAGTTAGAGATAGTTTCTCATTTGTTCTTTGAATTCTATTTTGCTTATTGCATTTGGATGACGTGCTTGAACTGGTTTGGTTTAACCTCTGCTCTTCATAATTATTGTCATCATCATTTGGAATATTTTGTGGGGCTTCCAAATTGCTCTAGTGAGAATAAATTACGCTGGTCAACGATTTGGATATATGGTTGTTATTTGGTCACTTTGTTGCATTGCTAGAAGGATGTTTTTTCAGAAAAGATGTCCTTGGAGGGTATTGATTTTTTATCTGATCTATATTCTGTATCTTTTTAGTTTTAGTTTTGTTAGTTATTTTGGTTAGTTATTTTCTGTTTAGTTTCTGTTTTTCTGTTTGTATGCAGTTAGGATTTAATTCATCTTGTATATATTTTCCTTCCCTTTTGTATCTTAATCATCAGTTTTAGATCAATATAATTTTCAGTTTTCCCTTTCTCTTGTTTCATCTCTTCTGTCAGAATCAATATGTATCAGAAGACATTTCCTACACTTCTTGATCCTCTTGTGCTCTATCTTTCTCCCATGGCTGCAGCTCCCAAAGACCCCTCTTCCGATCCTACCAGTCCTCTTTTTCTCCATCATTCTGATGGCCCTGGTCTTATTCTCACTTCTCAACCCTTGATCATAAAAATTACACTACCTGGAGTCGTGCCATGTTGATTGCTCTCTCTGTGAAGAACAAAATTCCCTTCATTGATGGCTCTCTTCCTAAACCCCCTACCAATGATCCTTCCTATGCTGCGTGGACTCGAGGGAACAATGTTGTTATCTCTTGGCTTTACAATTCTGTCTCCAAAGACATCATAACTAGTATCCTGTTTGCAACTACAACCAAAGAAATTTGGGATGATTTGAAGACAAGATTCTCCAGGAAAAATGGCCCACGCATTTTCCAGCTTCGGAAGCAGCTTGTGTCTCTCCAACAAGGTTCTGATGACGTTGGTACATACTATACAAAGCTTAATCTATCTGGGAAGAGTTATCCGGCCTCAAACCTGCCTTTCCATGCACTTGTGGTGGCTTGCAAGCCCTTCAAACATACACTGAATCTGAGTATGTTATGGCTTTCTTGATGGGCCTTCATGATTCTTTCTCTCACATCAGAGGCCAGATTCTTTTATCAGATCCTCTTCCTCCAATTGGTAATGTGTTTTCTTTGATTCTTCAAGAAGAGTCTCAAAGAGAGATCAGTTCTGCTGCCACTCATTCTTCATCTATAAATTCTGATAATATGGCCTTTATAGTTAATTCTGCATCTAAAAATTCTGCTCCTGATCATAATAAACCCATTTGTAAAGAGAGGCCAAAATGTGCTTATTGTGGTCTTTTAGGCCATACCAAGGATAAATGTTACAAGCTTGTTGGTTATCCTCCAAATTACAACTTTAAATCCAAGCAATCTCATGCTGCTAATCAAGTTCTTGCCAGCCCCGACTCCATCAATCAACACAATTCTGACCCTTTAACCCCTACTCAATGCCAGCAACTAATTACTTACCTCACTGATCAACTGAAACTTGATAATTCTGTTGATCCTATTCCCCCTCATGTGACAGGTATTTGCTTGAACACTAGTTTACATTTGCCTAATACTATTTCTCGATGGGTTATTGATTCAGGTGCCACATCCCATATTTGTTGTGATCAAAATTTATATCAATCATACATTCCTTTGCACAACTCATTTGTTCTGCTGCCTAACTCTACTAAGGTTAAAATTGAAGGATCTGGAAGTATCCACCTTAATGATGACATTCATCTTCATAATGTGTTATTCATCCCATCATTTCGGTTTAATTTGATTTCCCTTCTAAAATTAATCAAGGAACATCATTTTCAGTTTACTATGCAACCTAACAGTTTTATTCTTCAGGATCTCCGGACAATGAAGAGGATTGGCACCGCTAAAGAAGATCAGGGATTACTGTTTTTTGATTTTCCTACCTCTCATTTTAATCTCAAAGTTTTCAATGCTTGTAATCTTGTTTCTTTTGATATTTGGCATCAAAGATTAGGCCATGTTCCTATTAATGTGTACAATATGATTGCCAATAAAACTGATATATCCCCTGTTAGCTCTCATTTTCATTGTTCTACTTGCCATCTTGCTAAGCACAACAGACTCCCCTTCCCAATCCTAATCACTTCAGCCCTAATCTCTTTGATCTGCTTCATGCTGATATTTGGGGACCCTTTAGGGAACCTACTCATGATGGTTTCAAATATTTTTTAACTCTTGTTGAGGACAAAAGTAGGTTTACTTGGATATTTCTGTTGAAAAATAAATCTGATTGTTTTATCATAATACCTCAATTTCTTTCTTATATTGAGACTCAATTCAATACAAACCTTAAAATCTTTAGGTCTGATAATGCTAAAGAATTCACCTTAACTGATTTATTTTCCAAGAAAGGTATTCTTCACCAATTCTCTTGTGTTGAAAGACCTCAACAAAACAGTGTTGTGGAGAGAAAACATCTTCACATTCTTAACATAGCCCGTGCCTTAATGTTTCAGTCTAATGTTCCTTTAAAATTCTGGGGTGAATGTATTAAGACTGTTGTGTTCATTATGAATAGAACTCCTAGTCCTGTTTTGCATTCCCAGTCCCCTTTTGAAATTTTGTATGCCATGTTACCTAACTATGCTGATTTCAGGGTTTTTGGATCATTATGTTATGCTTCTACCCTTCTGTCCAGCAGACACAAGTTCTCTCCCAGAGCCATACCTGCTGTCTTCCTTGGATATCCAAAGGGTTACAAAGGTTACAGGCTTCTTGACCTTTCCAACCAGAAAATATTCATTTCCGGGGATGTTAGATTTTTTGAACATCTTTTCCCCTTCAAAAATACTCAGCAAACCACCAATAATCGTAATAATTATCATTCCTTGATTACTCCTAATCTCACTCATTCCCCTTATTGGATGATATTGATGATCCTCCTATTCCCACCACTACCATTCCTCCTCCTAACCCCACTGACAATCCATCTCCCATTCAGCATCATCCCCCTCTTCGCAGGTCCAACAGATCCATCACTCCTCCTAGCTACCTCAGTGATTACCACTGTTATAATGTTGCTGAATCCTCCACCACTCCTTATCCCATCCAAAACTACCTCAATTACTCCAAATTATCAAATTCCTATAGACACTATATTTGCCAAATTTCTGAGCATTTTGAACCACAAACCTATACTCAAGCCATCAAACACAGTGCCTGGCAGAAAGCTATCTCTGATGAACTGATTGCCATGGATGTCAATGATACTTGGGACCTGGTCCCTCTTCCTCCTGACAAAAAGCCCATCAGGTGCAAATGGCTCTTCAAATTAAAATTAAATTTTGATGGCACTGTGGCTAAACACAAAGCCAGACTTGTTGCCCGTGGATTCACTCAGCACTATGGCCTTGATTTCCAGGAGACTTTTTCTCCTGTTGCCAAGATCACCACTCTCAGGTTACTCCTTTCTTTAGCCGCCTCCCAACATTGGCATCTTGCCCAACTTGATATTAATAATGCCTTTTTAAATGGTAATCTTGAAGAAGACATTTTTATGCAAATCCCTCAAGGATATACTCATCACATCATAAATAACTCTCAAACACCTGTTGTTTGCAAACTTAAAAAATCTATCTATGGCCTTAAACAGGCTTCCAGGAGCTGGTTCACTAAATTTAGTTCTACCCTTCTTTCCCATGGTTTCAAACAATCCAAATCTGATTATTCTTTATTTACTAAAGGCACTAATTCCAATTTCATTGCTCTTTTAGTTTACGTGGATGACATTGTCATTGCTAGTCCAAGCAATGATGTCATTTCACAAACAAAATCTGTTTTACAAAATCATTTCAGGTTAAAGGATCTCGGAGACCTCAAATTCTTTCTTGGCTTGGAATTATCCAAATCCAAAGAAGGAATATTTATGTGCCAAAGACACTACATTATGTCCATTTTAGAAGATTGTGGTATGCTGGGATGCAAACCTTCATCTACTCCTATGGAATCAAATTTACAACTCAAGGCTGAATCTGGTTCCAAGCTGACACATCCTGAAAATTACAGAAGACTCATAGGCAGATTATTATATTTGACTATCTCCAGGCCTGATATATCCTTCACTGTCCACAAACTTAGTCAATTTGTTTCTAATCCATATTCTGATCATATGAATGCTGCTATGATGTTACTTCGCTACCTCAAACATACTGTTGGTCAAGGCATTTTATTTAAAGCAAATTCAGATACAAGATTGCATGCCTATGTAGATGCTGATTGGGGTTCTTGTCATGACAGTCGTAAGTCAACAACTGGTTTTTGTGTTTTCCTAGGGAATTCTTTAATCTCTTGGAAATCTAAGAAACAGAAAACAGTCAGTAAGTCCTCTGCAGAGGCTGAGTACAGGGCAATATCTTCTGTTTCGAGTGAAATTGCCTGGCTTCAGAATCTCCTTACTGATTTTCACATTTCCACCCCCTTATGCATCTGTATATTGCGACAATAAAGCCGCCATTCACATTGCCTCCAACCCTACATTTCATGAGAGAACTAAACACCTAGAGTTGACCTTCACTACATCAGAGATCAAGTCACAAAGGGTGTTATCAAGCTCATTCATGTTAGAAAATATCATCAATTGGCAGATATTTTCACTAAAGCTTTACCTAAGAATGCTTTTCTTAGCATCCTTTCCAAGATGGCTATAGATAACATCTTCCTGCCATCTTGAGGGGGGGGGGGGTATTGGTTTTTTATCTGATCTATATTCTGTATCTTTTAGTTTTAGTTTTGTTAGTTATTTTGGTTAGTTATTTTCTGTTTTTCTGTTTGTATGCAGTTAGGATTTAATTCATCTTGTATATATTTTGCTTCCCTTTTGTATCTTAATCATCAGTTTTAGATCAATATAATTTTCAGTTTTCCCTTTCTCTTGTTTCATCTCTTCTGTCAGAATCAATAGAGGGTGATGTGTTAGAGTTAATTAAAGTTCGATCCTGGAATTGTCTGAATGCTAACGATCCATCTTTTCTCTATCCTTTTTCTTCTTGGGCTGATGCTCCTTATGCTTGCCTAATTTTTTTCTTCTAGTCTGTTTGGATCTTCTCTGCCGCGTGCTTTTTTGGAATTATCGGTTATTAAGTTGCTGAAGTCCCTGGGTTTAGCAAATTGATTTTGTGCTCTTCCATTATGTTATTTGGTTCCATTTCCTTGCTTGTATCTCTCATTTTTAATTAGTTACCGGGTCACAGTTTGTATGTTCTGGGGCTACTACTAACTTATTTGGTTTTGATTTTTATTTTGGTTCCTTTTGTAATATAGGTGCAGGGGTTTGTTTCAATTTTGGGTGTTGTCAATGTCTTTTTTTTTTATGGTTTTTCACGTTGTGGTTTTGGTTTGACTTTTGATGCTGGGGTCTAATTTAGTTTAGTTCTACTCCTAGTATAATTGTCTTGTATTTTGGGTTGGAGTACCACTTGCACTCCCTTTTAATATATTCTCTTTGCTTAGAAAGAAAAACACGAACACATATTTGTTGTAGTCAAAATTTCATGTAGTTACTGTAATTGGTAAATTGGATTTATTAGGTGAAGATCGGGTGACTCAAATTTGATCTCATCAAATTGGATTCAAAACGTGTTTTGATATCTAAGCCGTTCAATTTTCATCCAATGGATTTGATTTATTGACAATAGAAAATTTTGATGATTTCAACAAATCCCAATTCATATAAATACAAATCAATTCAATGATAGGTTTGACTATACATGATGTGTTACTATTGGGAAATACTCCCACCTGATTTGAATATAAGTAAAATAAAAATTCATATATGCTGGTCCAAAATATTAGTAAATCTCAGTTAATTTCATTTTATTTAATGAGATCATCCCAAATACCCTTTATTTAAAAATTTATTTTTCAATGATCATGTTTAAAGAACCATGTATCAATATAGAGAGTATTTTCACTTGAAATAAGTTATAATAAATTTGAAGTCTTTCATGAAGAGAAATTTAGAAAATACAATTAATTTTTTAAATGATATTAAAAAAATTAAATAAAATTAATTAACATTCTTAATTAGCATGAGTTAATTAGTTTTTGTGATTATATTGCGGTCTGGAGGGAGTACTAATTTGCATTGGTTAATTAATTAAAAATAAAAAATTATTGAATTATTTAGTATTACTTAATATTATAAATTCTATCAATATCATGATTTTAAAGAAAAACATTTTATATATTGATTTAAGGGGATCTCATACTGTATATTAACTATTAAGCCACGCGTTAACCAGTTATTTTGATTTTAATGGTAGATGACTAGTTAAATTTTAAAAATATTAATATAATCAATCAATTCATAAACGAAATCAAGGATTCAACCATTCAAATAAGCTCACTTGTAGTATGTCATCCTAATTCTTGTAACGAATCCTACACTACGTTTGTGCTATATGATTCTACGGAGATATGTCCAACATTTTCAATTGATCTTTTTAAATGACAAGTTGAATGAATGCCCCTTGAGAAGGTTCAAGAGTCCGAGGTTTTCTTTTTTGAGTAATTTAATTTTTCTTTGAAAATGATTAAATTGTAGTTCCAAATTTCCAATTTCTTTTCTAGCATATAAATTATATTTTGCTTTGGCAGTGGATACCTGAATCAGGCATTAGTAAAATAGGTCCTATTTAAATAATGCCAAATTATATATATATATATTAGCTTTGTAAAACGTCGATATCAATATAACACCAAGATGTGTTTGTGAATGTTTGTATACATTTTTTGCGAGCAAAACTACATATTATTCTCACTTTTTTCCAACTTGAAAGAGAAAGAAGTTGTTGTTAAGGTTGCTATTGTTATTATAATTATATTTTATATGCATCGTATATCTTGACATCAGAGTAAGATTGAGATCGTGGTGCATTTTATGTTGTGTATTTAATTATCACGTAAATATGATTGGTTCTCTATATCGTCACTTGTAGGAAGTAGGAAATAAATTAGTGATTGGGGACTTGAGTGCTCGTTCTATCTGTCTCCATTGTGGGGATTAAACATACAAAAAATTATAATGCTAAACGAGTCATTAGTTGTAAACTTATTTTTGCCTAAAATGATATGATAATATAACTTCATTATATGGGTTAAGTGTACTGTTCTTTTATATATATGTATATATATTAATATTAATATTAATACGAACCAAACCTACGATACTAAAAGATTCACTTACCCAATAAATCTAGGATGAAGCATTATGTGGGTGTGTATGACACGTCTTTTTAACCATTAGATTTTGTATAATTATGTTTAACGGTTTAGATTAAATACTTGCAACCTGGTAAATCGATCTTTTACATTTTGTTAATTGGTCCTTCCGTATTTTTGAAAAAAAAATTGAGTTATTGCAATTTAAATCTTCATGTTTTGTAAATTCACACACAACCCTTTTGCGTTATGCTTATCCTAGGAACTTTCTATTCGCACCACCTTTTTCTGCTGTTTGCAGCACCTTTAATTTTTTATTTCTGGCAAAGGATTTTGCTGTTCGCACTACCTTTTTCTGCTGTTCGCAACACCTTCAGATTTTTTATTTCTGGGAAAGGAATTTGCTGTTCGCACCATCCTTTTTACTGTTCGCACCATCTTCAATTTTTCTTTCCGCCTAAGTATTTGCTGTTCGCACCACCCATTTGTTTTTTGCACCTCCTCATTTTTCCTACTCACGCTCCTGCAACGTTTTTTTTTTGGCGTTTCATAGCTGAACAGAGTAAGTATTTGCGCAATATAATGTCAATTGGGAAACGTCTTCTGCAAAGGTATTAAACCATTCTTTGTTTTTTTTAAAAAAAAAAAGGTTGTACGTAAACTTTGAACCGTGAAAAAATAATAACAAAACGTAATGTTTGGACTATGGCTGTCAGGGGCGGAGGTTATTGGGGACTAAGGGGGCCATGGCCCCCTCAATTTTTTTTGTTTGTTTTTTTTACACATATATATATATAAATATATTTGAAATTTTAAATAATTATATAAGAGTATCTATACTAATATATATATATATATATACCAATAAAATATAATTAATTAGGGCATTGAAATTGATTGAGTACAAATAGTATCTATACTAATATATAAAATTAAATGATAAGGATAATATTTTAAATTTAAATTAAGAAATAGGGATTAAAATTAGATAGGAAAAAATAGAATCAATCAGGATTTGAATTTGAATTGTAAAAATAAAGATTAGTGTTAAAAAATTTATCATTAAAAAAAGAATTCAGTATATAATCCAAATTTAAAGAAGGATTCGAATTTGAATTATTAATCTATACTTTTCAAAATTACTTTAAAAATTCACGACTTAAATAATAATGATAATATTTAAAATTTAAATTAAGAAATAAGGATTAAAATTAGAATAGGAAAAAATAAAATCAACCATGATTTGAATTTGAATTGTAAAAAAAATCAATAAAATATATTTAATTAGGCTATTGAAATTGGTTAACTAAAAATAGTATAAAACAATAAAGATGACTCTCCTACGCACTACGTGTAAAACCGCACGCAATTCAACAATTGTTAACTGCTCAACTACAACAAAGTCACAGAGAACATTGAAGACTGATTTGTAAGTGGCACACACATTCACGTAAGTATGCAACGTTTTTAATTTATATATATTATATTTAGTTATTTACTGTTTTTAGTCTTTTTAATTTTTATTATAAATAAATTATATATAGATATATAATTGTCTTTAAGGTGTGTTTTGAATGGATTGATTGTAAAAATTATAATATTGTATGATTCTTTTTTAGTAAAAATAATTATTTTATTTTATTTTTTATCTTTAGTTTTTTACTATGAATGGGGAAGCAAGTTAGAATCGATCCTATTTTCAAGCAAAAAAACATCTTTGATACAGAAAACAGTGAAGAAGTTGAAAGCTTATCTACACCAACAGTTGATACTTTAATTTTATATAGCCATTTTATCTTTTTAACAACTTTATTTATTTAGCAATATTATTTATAGTTTGACTCACACTTCAACTTTATTTGGCCCCCCTAACTTAAGATCCTGGCTTCGCCCCATTGGCTGTTACAGTAACACCCGTGAACATGTGTCACGATACTTTTGTCTTTTTTTTTATAAAAATAGATTGCAATTGTAATGCTAAGCCCTTACCTGCAAATGGAGTGCTAAGTCCTTACCTGCAATTTAATTAAAAGTTCAATTTTTAATTTAGTAGGTAATATGACTGACAATTCCAGGTCAAAAAACTGCCATACCAATATGACACCCATGTTGTGCTTCATACTAGACGGACCCAAAAAAATACTCACTTACCCCAATAAGATGAGCACTCTAGTATCCAATCTAGTGGTACCCATCTGGTACCCTTATTAGTTGGCCCAATATTAAAGACACATTTGTGCATAATTTACCAGTTCATTAATAACATATTATTTTTAAATATACCCATCAAAATATTTTATTTTATTTAATCACCTGTAAGCTTAAATTCACCCATAACTAACTCAACAACTCAAGCTTCATTGCTCTTTAATGGCCAACAAATAAGGGGTTGGAGATCTCTAATAGCAGCGACGAGGGGTGGATGGGAAAATAGGGGTTGATGGTGCGCGATTGGTTCATGTGCGACGGTTAATCGCTAGTACCTTATACATGCACGCCACTGCATTGACCCCCCGCTGCCCTCATCGCTCTCACCATCGTCTATCGCGGCCTCCCTGCCTTTGTCATCTCTGCCCTTCCCGTTTTCACCTTCTCCCCAACACCCACCGAAGCCAATGGATTGTGTAGTTTATTTTTCGGAGTTTGAAGATGGGGAAATGGGTCAGGTCCTTCCCAAATGCAACCACAACTTCCACATTAACTGCATCGACATGTGGTTCCAGTCTCACTCCACCTACCCGCTTTGTACGGCACTCGTGAAGCCTCCACTCGGTGGAGAGATCCAACCTGAAGTGACTGTAACGGAACAAGGTTCGAGTTTCGAGTTGTGAAAAGAGAGCCAACATGGTGTGGAAGAGCTGAATCAGTCAGAACTAGTGGTTTCTTCTTCTTCATCGTGCCAATGTCAACAGAAAATTTTGGACATTTGTTATCTAGAATCGATTATGACCTATTTGAAATAATTTTGGAAATTTTCTGAAATACATTGGGTATATTTTCATAATATAAGAAACTTTAAAGTCAATGATAATGTCAATAGAAAAAAAAAACCTGTCAGTATTCTATTGGTACACTTAATATGGGCACCTGGTGCCCATCCACATCATATGGCTACCATTGAATTTACCATAATATAAATCATGTTGAGATAATTATTACAAAATCTATCTTTTCTTCATTGGCACTAAAATAACCACCCATATAATAAATTTGAATCTTTAATATTCTTGAAAATGAATATCAATATATTATTAATTTTATTAACTCATATTATACTCACCTTTTCAGGAAAATCACATATTTTTCTCATATTATTTTTAACACAAAAATTAATTAGAAGAGGATGACACCTTTAATCCTATCTACGGGTAGGGCGTCAATAGTGTATATGTTGGGGAGACTATAGTAAAAAACTAGCATAGAGGAATGCTCCACGGGCTCAAATCGAAAATAATTTTACCCGTAAATTGCAAACAATCACTATGCCAAAAAAGCTATTTAAGGGCGCTTCCGTGTAGCATAAAAGGGCGCTTCCGTATGCCCTCGTAGAAACTGCTCTTGTTTCGTCGTTAAAACGAGGGCGTGCCCAGAAGCGCCCTGAAGTTAGTAAACAAGGGCGCTTCTGAAAAACACGGAAGCGCCCTCTGCAATGTGTCAGGTGAGGAGGGCGCTTCAAGGAAGCGCCCTGGTTGGCCAGGACAAGGGCGCTTCCTGACCAACCAGGGCGCTCCAATGAAGCGCCCTCCTTCCCTTTTTTTTTTTGCTCTATTTTTTTTGCTCTATAGTTTAGATGAAGCTGTGAATACAGTATTTCACACCTGCAAAACTCAATACAACAGCCATAATTTCATCCTTGAAATTAATGTCAAAAGTTTTGAATTATATGCTTAATATATACAACATCCTTAACCAAGACTAAGTCTAGTTATTAACCTAGAAAAAATTTGGCAGAGTTTCCTCTGTTTTTACAAGTTTTCCCAATTTAACAAACACCTGTAAAAATCCATACCAACAGCCAGAAAGCATGTCATGAAAGTAATGTCAAAAGTGCATAGAATATGCTTAACAAACAACATCCTAAACCATGAATAAGTGTACTCATTATAAGCAAAAATAATTTGGCAGAGTTTCCTCTATTTTTACAAGTTATCCCACTTTATCAAACACCTGTAAAACTCCATACCAGCAGCCAGAATTCATGTCATGAAACAAGTGCTTGTCATTAAAGTATATATAACATTCAAATCAAAGTATACAAAATTGAAATTGAACTTATCATTAGTTAACATCTTTGTACAACATTTTCATATTAATAGTACATGTGTAATTACTTACCATCAACAATTACAAATCAATCACAGACAATTGGTTACAACATGTTTTGCCCATTCTTCTCTAACCTCATCAAGTTGCTCCACAGTGTAACTCGGGCATCGGTGTTGAGCAAAATACTATATAAAAACCCAAAATTTCATCTCATTAATAGAAGTTCTAAATGTGGATAAAAATACTTGTTATAACAATTCCAAATTACCTCTCTTGATATAGTGAGTGCATTTTGATGGATTATCTCCTTCATGAAACGCATAACATAAAGGCCACAATCACTGTTGTTAGTTTTCCGTGAACACTACAAAAATAATTTATAATGAAATCAACTTACGTAATGATAAGTTATGAAGGAACACAAGAGTTCGCGCAACATTACCTGTATGTGGTACCAAATGGGATCAGGTATAATCATATTCTTTGAAGTTTGAAAACCACTTAGCGTTCGAAATTCTTTAAAAGATCTAAACCAATAAAACAAATAATATGTATGAGAACTCTAATTAAACAAATGTAAGTGTGATTGTATAATGTTACTTAACATAGAAAACTTACTTATTAATCATAGACTTCATCGGTTCGTAATGGGTAGGGTCTTTGCGCAAGGAGTCCAAAAAGTAAACCTTGCCAAAATCTACCAAACTCAAGGCGCAGAGAACCCAGTGTTGCCTACAATGATATTGTCAAATGGGTCAAACAGGCAATGTTTTATAATTAGTTATATTGAAATATTACGTCACATACCCGTCATGATTGTACGGAATCAGAAAGAGCTTATCTTGCCCCCGTTTGTTGTACAAGATCCTACCCAGCACTTTGTCATGCTTACTTGATGAAACAAAAGTTGTGGTTATTTCTGGACCAATGAACACATATCTATCGCGGCGGGCAGTTGGAACCAATATCTCCTTGTACAAGTAACTATGCAATACAAAATTTGGATATTGTTAACTAATTTTACAAACTTATCATTAAATGAGAATGACATACTATGAAATTTTAAAATTCAAAATACCTGGAGTAGATGTTTATGGCAGTGGCATCTAACCAGTCACGATACAACAAAGCATGGAGACTATTTTCGTCAATGTATGTGTTCACTTCATCCTCTTGGATAATCCCCGCCGCTATGTTGCAGCAGATGGTGGAACCAGTTCCTTTAATCTTTACTGAATAAAACATTTCAAGTAATTGCAGGTTCATGCCGGGAGGTTTGGTGGGTTTTGAGGTGACCACCCGTGGAGTACTTTCCCTGATTGGAGACTTATGAATAGGTGATTCATTGGAATGATATGTCTCCATAGGTGGTGCCGCTGCAGAGGTCTGGGGAGTCTAAAATACAACATATTCAAGGATTAGTAATTGAAATTGAACTTATATTACTAAACTTTTTACACAAATAAAACTATACACATACCAATGCATCCAATCCAATATAAGTACATGGCCAAGCCATGAAACACCCTAACGCATCCTCCACGGTATTCAATTCCCCAAAACGATCTGGGCATGGAAGGGGTGCATGTGGGTCAGTAGCGACTTGAACCATCACCTTCAATTGGTCGGAGGGAAGTGGGCAACTGTTTAACATCTGGTCCGGTAAATTGTGTGCTTGCCCCTTACCAACCACTCTCAAGACAGTGTCTCCCAAATATAATATGCATTGAAAAATGCCCTAAACAATTGAGGTAAGTAAATATGTTTATGGATAAATAGTGTGGAAAAAACAAAATAGTTAACAAAAATATAAACAATAAATTACCACAGGAAAGGCGGGTCTGGGAGATGTGTTAGAACCATGCATGCTCCGTTGTCTCGTAAGTTCTTCAATCATTCTTGTATTTTGGGCAAGTTGTTCTTGTATGGTTTGATAACCATCGTGCATTTCCCGGTATTTGTCATACGTTTCATCATATTTCTCTTTGGAAACAACATCTTCTCTGGGTTTAGGCGAACGCTTGAAATATTGGCCAGGATATACACCAAAACCCATACCCCGAACACGTCCCTTATATGTGTCTTTCTTAAGAACCTTGTCGAGTAAACCTTGTTTAGGGTTTAGGACTCCTCCCATATCATGTTCTTAAATGGAAGAACTTCTTCATCCTTCCATTGTCTAATGGTAATTGGTACCTTTGCTCGAGCAACTGCACCAATATAACTACTGAGTGTAGTTGCTCCGGGATTAACAGGTTGACCCCTGTCATTCCATGCAACCTAAACAAAAGGACAAAGTATATAAACATAATTTGATGTTAACATAATTTGATGTGAACATAATTTGATTTTAACATACAATTGGTTACCTGTATTTTGTTTCCTTTATTCCGCTCTTTGATGACTTGGGCCATAATTGTTGCCCCACATCTGTGTATGGAATCCATGTTATCATTATCTGATCCTGACATGATATCTGCATGAGAAATATAAGTCATTAATTTGCATAAACTGGACCAAGTAAACAATAAGACAAAATAAATATGGAGCAATTTGAATAAGTAAAAAACATACGTGGCTCATCTTTTTCTTTTTCTAGTTAGTTTGACACTAGTGAGAACATTTCTTAGACGAATTGATGGGTTAACCCAAATACCCTCATTATGGTCCGCTCTCAGGTACAACCCATCATCTGTTGTTGAGTCACCATGTAATAACTGTGATGTCGTAACAAAAGGATCATCTTCAACATCATCCCCTTGATTTTCATCCAGATTTGGGTTGTCATTGAATTTGTTACTTAACATGACTATGGAGCAATTCACATCTGCGGGATCACTAACATAGAAAACTTGCCGAGCTTGGGATGCTAGGAGAAATGGCTCATCTTTGTAACCTTCCTTGCTAAAATTAACTTGCATGAAGCCAAGGTTATCGACCCGAACACCAGTATTGTTGTCAACCCACTTACAACCAAACACAGGCAACCGAAAGTGAGTATAATCCAATTCCCATATGCGATCAATCACCCCAAAATATGACATATTAGCATAAACTGGATTTCTATCTTTTGCACTTGACATGTGCAATGCTTGGGCAATTAAAGTCACACCACTATTTTGGACTGTTGTTCTATCATCATGGGCCTTTGTGTAGAAAGTGTAGCCATTAATCAAGTAAGCCTTGTATGATATTACATTCAAACTTGGGCCATATGCTAAAAATCTTAGTCTAGTAGAGACTGAAGTAGGATTATGGTGCGCTTCATGAAAAATCCTCGACTGAAACCATGAGATAAAGCTTCGATTGTGTTCCCTTGTGATCCAATTATCTCCTCGGTTAGGATTCGAGTTCCGAAGTTCCTCCTTGTGAATTTCAACATACGGCTCTACCTCATCATCATTGTGCAACACATAAAGGTGTGCTTGAACCCATTCCTCTCTTTGAATACCTATGACTTCATTTGCCTCAATCCCTCCTGATTCCGAGCTTGTGTTGTGTCCAGAGATCGGAAGCCCTATGGAGTTCACACCACTAAGGTATTCTGTGCAAAACTCAACAGCTTCTTCAACAATGTACCTTTCAACCATACAACCCTCAGGCCTTCTGCGACTTTTAACATACCCTTTTAATATCTTCATGTATCGCTCAACCAGGTACATCCATCTCATGTAAGCTGGTCCACACAATTGAGTCTCACGAACCAGGTGAACTGTGAGATGAACCATTATATCAAAAAAAGAGGGGGGAAATACATTTCTAGCTCGCACAGTGTTACCACTATCTGTCTTTGCAACATGGGCAACTTTACAGGGTCAATCACTTTACTGCAAATAGCTCTGAAGAAATGACACAATTTAGTTATTGTAACACGCACTTTGTTTGGAAGAATGGAGCGTATTCCAACAGGAACCAGATGACCCATAAGAACATGACAATCATGAGACTTCACACCTTTCAACCTTTGTTCTTTCAATGATACAAGATTTCTAATGTTAGAGGAGAAACCCTCTGGGACTTTGACTCCCTGCAGGAACTTGCAAAAAACTAGTTTTTCTTTTGTACTAAGAGTATAAGCCGCCGGAGGAAGATATGTGCGTGAACCCCTTTTTTCTGGGACCAATTCTTTCCTTATACCCATGGCAAGCAAGTCCCATCTCGCATTTATCCCATCCTTGGTCTTGCCTTTGACATTCAGTAACGTGCCGATAACACTCTCGCACACATTTTTTTCTATATGCATCACATCAAGGGAGTGTCTAACAAACAATGACTTCCAATATGGTAACTCAAAAAAGATAGACTTTTTTTCCAACCTCCAGTAACAAGTTGCCCGGCAAAGGGTTTGCCGAAATTGTTGGTCAGGTTACCCACCTTTTCCCACAACTCATCACCCGTCAATGGAGAAGGTTGCCTCCCCTCCTCGGTCTCACCATTGAATGCTTTCTTCCATCCCCTATAACGATGGGATAAAGGCAAAAACTTGCGATGACCCTGGAATACATTTTTCTTACAATGCGCTAAACACATCCATGAAGTATTTTCATCACACAAAAGACATGCACACTGACCCTTTACACTATAGCCAGACAAATTACCATAGGCCAGAAAATCGTTAATCGTTCCAAACAACATTGCCCTCAACTGAAAAGATTCTTCTTTGTAGCCATCATAGACCTCTACTCCAGTATCCCACATAAGCTTCAAGTCTTCAATCAATGGTGCCAAGTAGACATCTATATCATTACCCGGTTGTCTGGGCCCAGATATCAACATGGACAACATCATGTATTTGCGCTTCATACAAAGCCATGGAGGTAGATTATAAATCATCAATAACACCGGCCATGTGTTGTGGGTACTAGATTGGACACCATGCGGATTCATCCCATCTGTTGATAAGGCAAGTCGAAGATTTCTTGCTTCCTCCCCAAAAGAGGGGTACTCATCATCTATCTTCCTCCACTGTGGAGAATCAGCGGGATGCCTCAACATGCCATCCTTGACTCGTTCATTTGCATGCCATGTTAAGTTCTTTGCATCGATGACACTACGGTACATCCTTCGAAACCTTGGAATTATGGGGAAATACCAAACCACCTTTGCTGGTGAAGTCTCTTTCTTATAACGAGACTCATTGCATTTAGGACACTCACTTAATGATGCATGCTCATTTCTGAACAAAATGCAATCATTGGGACAAGCATGAATCTTCTCATAAGTCATCCCAATAGAACGCAACATCTTCTTTGCCTCATAAGTTCTGTTAGGCAACACATTGTCCTCCGGCAACATCTCCTTTAGCAATGTCAGTAAATATGTGAAACTCTTGTCAGACCATCCATTTGATGCTTTTAAATTATACAACTTCAACACCGCGGACAACCTTGTGTACTTGGTGCACCCGTTGTACAGTGGTTTTTCTGCATCACTAACCAGGGTATCAAACATCTTTGGGCAATCTCTAAGGTCCTCTTCAACGACGTTTCGAATATCGTCAATGATCTGTCACAATCATCTCATCCGGTCCCAAACTCATTATCACTAGGTTCCACATTGACATTATTCTCTCCCTCACCACTATGTTCAATTATAGTCTCACCATGGTATGTCCAACATGTGTAACTCTTATCAATTCCGAAACAGAAAAGATGGTTCCTCAACTCCACTACACTTAGTTGCTTAGAACAAAAACACTTCGTACAAGGACACACAATTTTTCTAGGATTTGTTGCATGGTCAACGACAAACTTAATGAACATTTCTACTCCTTCCTCATACTCACTTGTTAAACGGTTTGCAAACATCCAAGAACGATCCATATTCTATCAAAAAAACACCAAATCAATTAAAAATTTACTCTAAAGACAACCATAATTTAGTTGTAATGACAAATTAATTTACTACATGCATGCATAACTAATTAATTCTAAAAATTTCAGCAGCATTTCCGTTTATTTTTTTAAGCATCACAAATTTATACAACACATTTCCAATGTTAATATTATCAATTACATCAATATGAATAACAACAATGTTAACACAATCAATAACCATAAGAAAAATTAAAAAGAAAAATGGTGCAACTAGTAAAAACAGTGGTGCAGCAAGTAAAACAGTTACAGAAAAAGGGTGTAAATAGTGAAAAAAGGGGGTGCAGCCAGTAACATCAGTTGCAGAAAAAAATGGTGCAAATAGTAAACAATGGGGTGCAGTCAGTAACAGCAGTTGCAGGAAAAAAGGGTGCAAATAGTAAACAATGGGGTGCAGTCAGTAACATCAGTTGCAGCAAAAAAATGGTGCAAATAGTAAACAATGGGGTGCAGTAAGTAACATCAGTTGCAGAAAATTAAAAACCCTAACTACCTATAATAGAAAGATGGAGGTGGAGGAGCTTACCTTGCAGCGGCGGCCGAGGAGGATGGAGGAGACGGTGGAGCTCCTTCTGCAGCAACGGTGACGGAGAACTGCTCGCGGTGGAGAAGACGTCTGGCGCCCGCTCGCGGTGGTGAAGAAGAGGGCAACGGAGGAGAGGGCGGACGGAGGAGACTGCAGCAATGACGGACGGAGGGAACGGCTCGGCAGCTGCAGCGCGACGGACGGAGGAGAGGGCAACGGAGGTAGAGAGAAGGAGGAGGAAAGGGTTTTTAGAGTGAGAGACAGTAATCTGAAGTGTGAGGGAAAAAAACAGATCTGAGATTTATATTCGCAACAAACAGGGCGCTTCAGGGAAGCGCCCTAGTAAGAGGTATTAAGGGCGCTTCAGGGAAGCGCCCTGCACATAGACTTAAAAAAATTAAATAACGCAAAAACGTCAGGGCGCTCCATGAAGCGCCCTTAATACCTTTTTACTAGGGCGCTTCAGGGAAGCGCCCTGAACATAAAACTAAAAAAACATTTGAAACAAGAGGGCGCATCAAGGAAGCGCCCTGGACGTAAAATTAAAAAAAAATAAAAAAATTAGGCACTACTAAGAGGGCGCGTCAACGAAGCGCCCTCCACCTTATACCTTAAGGGCGCTTCCGCCCAAATTTGAAGCGCCCTGAAGTTAAACCATTCGTCTTAGACACTAAAAAACACGGAAGCGCCCTAAAGTAAGTGCTCTTATATCCTAAATTTGGCATAATGAATCTTACCAAATTGCAGTTATTTTACCAGCCTCTGTAGGTGTCAAGAGATCTCCTTAGGGGGATATGCCCGCCAAACAGAATCTGGACCCATGCTTGTTGGGAAAGGTGAAAATTTCATTCGAATTCTTGACCATTGTGCCAACCCACATTTGTCTTCCTCTTATTTTGACATGCATTGTGAGTTTTTATATTAAATCAAATCAATATTAATTGCTTGATATTGATTTAATAGTATACTTGATTAAACTTAGATCTTGATTTTGGATTAGAGCAAAATTTGTGAGAGTCTCTTTCTCTATGTATCAGTGGTTGAATTTTCCTTTGTCTTGTATTGATCAATGTTATTATTGGTCTTGAGGTATTGTACATAAGTTGGGGTACCCTTTGTACCCTCATAATATAGATTTCTTTTTGTTGTGAATACTTAATTTTTTTATGGATAAAATAACATTTTAGTCCCTATAAAATACCCGAGTTTTTATTTTCGTCCCTGAATTTTTTTTATTTGATTCTTATAAAATATTTAAGCTATTTTAATTTTTTAGTCCCTGCGGTTGATTCCACTATTAATTACGAATGTGTCGAACGCCCATCACAATTAGTAATCGTATGTATTGTACCCTGGCACATTATACAACAGTGTTAGCCTTCTTTAATACATTCATAGACTATTTGCGATATATGTGAAGGAGGAAATGTACAAAGAATTTCAGTTCAAATTGACTATGAAATTTGACTCTCTAAATGAGTTTAAGGAAGCTAATACTCTTATATAACGTGTTAGGGTACTTCTGAAGTATTGTTGACTATTATGGGCATTCGACACATCCACAATTAATAGTAGAATCAACATCAAGGACTAAAAAAATAGCATCAATATTTTATAAGGATGATATAAAAAAGAAAAATTTTCCAGGGACGAAAATCAAAACTTGAGTATTTTATAAGGACTAAAATGTTATTTTACCCTTTTTTTAATCAATCAATAATACATAGTAAGATAAGTTTAGATTATCTTTAAACTAATTTTCAAGCAATTAGATCAATTATTAAAATTTTCAGAACTAAAAGTTTCAAATATTAATAATTTTATATTTTAATCTATTTTTATTTTTATTTTTCCTTTCTATAAATATATTTGTACAATGCATGAAACATAGTTATATTTTATGAATGAGACACTGGCTCATGAATATAGAAGATCCAAAAACTAAAATAAACAAAATAAATCAGTTGAATGCACACAATATTAATTATTTACGTAATTTAATGGAAGGACATAATTAATATGAAAAAGGTACTTTTTTTTATAACTCAAAGCTCCAAAAAGAATCAAATTGGTTTGAATTTATTTTTACTAAATCAAATCTAATTGAATTTACACTATCCAACAAATGACCTTTTACAAAGTATGCAAACTTGCTCGTGGTTTGTATAGCTAGCTCTTATACAAAGATTTTAAATCCTTGATAATTATAGTGAATTTGTTGACCATCTCTCGATTCATGGTCATACATCATGAATAATTCATATTGTTAAATCAAGATGCTAATTTCACACTCCTTTACTTGATTAATATACCCTCATGTGAAATTTTCAAAGTGTCTTACATTTCTTTTGGCATTTGCACATGTAGCGACTTTATCACATTCTCCTCTATTGAGTGCAAGAAAAATGTTTCTTTTGAATTTCAAAGATACATTTGATTTTCTTCTAAAGACCAAGAAGCTTTTGGATTTTCATCTGAAGTTCCTTTTTCAGATGTGGTTTGAGGTATGTAAGGACCATTTTCAACTATCTCACACAGATTTATATCTTGAGACCACATAAATAATTTCATCTTATCTTTCCAATAGTTGTAGTCTCTTCCATCAAATTCTAGTGGTCTGTTGGTGGAGGACTCTTTCGGGATATAAATATACCAAATGTATGGTTAGTCATTACTTCATTCTAAATATTTTCCTCTATAGGAAACCATCTTATAACAAAGGATTGAACACCCTGACCATTTGTTGTGATAACATATTAACCATCTCGTGGTTACTTTCATCTTTTTTATTTCCTCATCGATTGTAAGGTTGTATTTGTGATGGATGTAGACGAACTACCTACAAGAGGATTTTCAATTGGCCTTGGTTTGTGAAAAGAATCGTTGTTGGGCCAACACTTGAAATCGTTAACGAAGTCGTTCCTGCGTTTGGGACAAAACCATAACATATATCGGTTCTCCGTTTCTGACTTGTGAAACATTCACTGAAGCGGGAATGCTAGAAACAATTTGACTTACAACGGGTTGTTTTGGCAATTTCGTAGAAACCACTTCCTATTGACACTATTATTGTCATTGTTATCATTATTGTTTATTGACTCATTTGCAAGATTTCTAGGGCTTCCGGAACTCCCATTCCTATTTCCATTTCCATTTCTTATTTGCCTTGAGTTATTAGCCATTTGAATAAAAATTGTTCTACCACTTCTCAAGCACTTACAAGTTAGTTTTTTTGGAATGTATTGACACACACTACTTCTAGCAATATCCCATCGTGCGTGCCAATTTATGGTGAAAATTCTCTTGAAAGAAATGTTTCACTTTTGATTTTAAGAGTAATCTAGGACTTAGAATCTAAGTCTCAAAAGGGACTTTTAGAAGTAGGTTTATAGTGTCCTTTATTAATTTCAAAGAATTTATTTGTGTGAAGATCTGTGGTTAAAAGAAATTGATTTTTCACTTCATGTTTTGATTCCATATAAAGAGAATCAAAGAAATGAAGGAAAAAAGAAAGAAAAAAATGAAACAAGAATGAAGAAAATAAAAGAAAGATGATGATGAAGAAGAAGAAACAACAATGATAGTAACTCAAACAATTAAAAGAAAGTACATGTAAGAAATTGAAGAACATAAAGAACAGTAAATTTGCATTAATTAAAAGTGGTGGAATTCACGTACTAATATTCTTTAATCACCAATAGTCACTTGCAGAATGGACGTTCATGTTTTGAGAGATTTTTAGTAAATGGAAATCCAACTTTTATGACATGGTTTCAATCACCTATTTATAGATTTCCTATTCTAACGGCTAATGAATACAATTAAGACACGTCACTAACTACATTTTATCTGGCATGGTACAAGAGTGACACATATCCTAACTGAAAAAAACCAATCTAATTTTCTAGCAACTGCTTGTAATTGTCAAGCCTTCAAAAGAGACTTTTCTAAAAAATCTTCATTAATTCATTTAAGTCATTCTGACTTTCAATTCTTCTTTTCTGCTCGATTTCCCTTTCAATTTCCAATATAACCTTCTTTCTTCTTCAACTCTTCGATATTCTTCATGTTCCTCGAAAGGAAAATATCTTTCAATTTCTCAACACTTTCTTTTTTTCTCCTATTTTCTTTCTTCTTCCTTAAGAATCAAAGAATAACCAACAAAACTATTTTTCCTTTCAATTTATGAACTTGAGAAACTTTAGGAATTTTTCTTCGATCAACTTGTAAGCCTAATCGAATACTCACATAATTCCCAACAGTTAGTATAAATTTTGTTTACCATATCAACAATAGCATAATCCTCAACAACTTTGTAAAAAATCTTGAAACCTCACACACATAGTATTGCGACCAAGATAAACAAGCTTGTATATAACTAAATAGAACAAGCAACTCTTTTTGTCTTTGGATAGAAAACAATTTCTTAGAGATTGGAGATAAACAAGAACAAGAAAAGAAGATAAAATATCATCCTAAAAAGAACAGAAAATAAAAAACAAATAGAACAACCTAGACAAGTTGATTAACTAAGCAAAGCTTGTCAATCTATTTGCAATTGAAGTCTTCAATGATTAAAGGTCAATATGAGAGGATGAGGCTTAAGTATAACTAGGAATTACATCTCCGAGGGCATGTTAATTGTTAATTGTGCAACTTCATGATCCATTCATCCACATAATATTGAAATTCAATCATGATAAGTAAAAAAATTGAAACAAGAATTGGATAAACTAGTCTCACTTAAAACAGTAGGAAAAAAACCTAAGCATAGCAACATGCCAGCATCCATATGACTTTTGAGATTCACGAATAATGTATAAAAAGAATAATTTTAGTTGAAAGAGGTAGAAAATGGAACCCATAAATACACGTAAGGTAAATATTTATCTAATCAATTTTCATGCACACTTCTGACAAAATTGAAAGTCCATTGACCCCATTCATTATATATTTTCATAACAACTGAATGAAGACAAATGATCACTTGGTAAAGGTCTGCATATGTAATCTTAAGATGTTTTGCCTTCACTTCCTCCGTGACACCAAAAATTATGACAACACTCAGAAAGACGAGGGGACAAACATAGTTCTTTCCAACCAAAACCAATAATACTATTTTTTGGAACTAAACCCTAAACTTCATAACAGAGGTAAAGAACTAAAAATTGGAATTATAGATTCTATTTGAACACAAGGCTTGGCCATGACAATATATAAATCAAATTCAAGCCTATATATCCTGTTCGGAAAGGGATTTAGGCCTTTATATTGTTACCTCCAAAACCCCTTCACCACCAAAAGATTACATCCTTTAGAAGCAACAGCAACGCAATGTGGTGACGGGGAGAGTGAGCAATGGCGAGGGCGCCCGAGGAGAGAGAAAGGGTGAGGGGCGGGGGCTAGGTGAGAGAGAGAGCATGGGTGAGGGATGGCGCATGCAGATAATGGAAGGAGAAGGGTTTCGAGCTGGGTTTTAGAAGAGAAACGACGTCGATTATAATGGAACTGTCGTCGTTTTTCTTTTCAACGACGATTCCCATTATAACCATCATCGTTTCTCCTTTCTGGTTGCTTTTCATAGACGGTCCCATTATGGTCATCGTCATTTCGCTTTTCAAAGACGGTTAAAAAACAATGTCGTTGCAAACTTCGCAAGAATTTAAAAAATGCCACCGCGTAGTTTTCAACGACAATCTCCTGTTAACCGTCGTTGAAATGCTTCGTCATATGGCTTTTTTGCACAACCTAAATTTTTAGACTAAACCACCAATTTCTTCCCCAACATATTCTACCGACTCCAAATTCGTCTCTAACGTTACATTAATTCATTAATAGTCCCTAAACTGTAAAGAATCATTAATTTAGTACCTGTACATGGACTAAATTGTTTGATTAATATGTAAAGTATATAGGGACTAATTTGATGATTTTTTTACATAGTTTAGGGACTACTAATGAATTATTGTAACGTTAGGGACGAATTTGAAATCGATGAAATATGTTGGAGACGAAATTGGTGGTTTATTCTAAATTTTTATGCCATCAAGTTATAACTAATTAGAATTCATTCCACAAAACCATTTTTTTGAAAATTGTTTCATTAAGCTCAATTTATACTTATTTATTAAAAAATAATAGTATATATTTTAATAATTTGATAATATGTTTATGTATTTTATTACAATTTTAGTTATTAATTCTTTTAAAAAACGATGATAACTCTTGTATTGTAGTTTATAAAGATCTTCACTTTAAAAGAACTAAATTCTTACGTATTTAATTAAAAACCAAATTATTATGTATAAAGTGTGTTTGGTAAATTTCCTAAAACTTGAAAAGTTAGATAAAAGCTGAAAAGTTAGCTTAAACCTAAAAGCTAGTTAAAAACTGAAAAACTAGCTGATTTGGAGTAGGTTTGGTAAAACTAGCTGAAAAGCTATATGAAACCTGAAAAGCTAGCTGAAAGCTAAAAGCTAGCTGATTTGATTGAATATGATAAAAGTAGCTAAAAATGGTAAAATGACAGAAAATGACATAATTTATTATTAAATAATGATGAGCGAGGGTGGTTGAGGGATAAACTTGTAATAAATTTTTAGCTAGTCGTTGAAAATGAGAGATTTTTTTAAATAAAAAAAGCTACCTCAAGTAACTTTTTAAGAAAAACTAGTAGCTACCAAAAAAAATCCACCTTACCAAACATGGTTGAAATGGTTTCAGCTATTAATTTCAGCTTTTAGCTAGCTGAAATGACTTACCAAACATACTCTTGATTAAAAGTGTGTGGTAAAACTAGCTGAAATTGTAAAATGACATATAAATATATCATTAATTACTAAATAATAGTGATGAGTGGGATCATTGAAGGATTGAATTCTAATAATTTTTCAGTTAGTAGCTAAAAATGAGTTTTTTTAAAAATGGTTACCTCAAGCAGTTTCTAAAAAAACTACTAAAAATTAATTGCTACTAAAAAAATTATATACCTTATCAAATATAGCTAAAATAATTTCAGTTATTAATTTCAACTTTCAGATAACTGAAATACTTTATCAAACACACTCATAATCTTTATCAAGATCAGGCCGGTATGAAAAATTGAAGAAAAGAGAAATAATTACTTGAAAACATAATTTATACTCCAACTAAGCCCTAAAGGATCGAAAGAAAAGGATGAATGATTAAAACCAAAATTATAATTAATATTGTTTGATGTGCTGGCATGTAACAAATAATACAAATAAGTGATGTAATTTGTTTATATAATAAACAGAAAGGGGGCCAACCTGCATCAAAACGACGGTCGCAATTTTCCGTCCGTAATATATTTATATATTTCAACCTTTGTTACTCTGTGCACTTTTTCCTCCACTTTATTGCACTTTTTGATTAATTAATCCCTCTCACTTTCCAAGTGTCATAATAGAATTGAGTGTGCGTTTGGATTAGTATATGCAAACTTGAGTTTGAATGAACGTAGATTTAGTGAACGTGATTTATGATAAACTTGAGTATGAGTAAACGTGATTTCATGTTTAGATATTTTGCTGCAAACGTGAGTTTTAGAAAGTGAATATTAAGGAAACTCAAGTTTCACACGCAGAAGCTACAAAAACTTGCGTTTTGCAAACTCAAGTTTCAGAACCCAAACGTGCGTTTCATGTGGGAAGCCAAACAAGATGCATATTTTACAAACTCACGTTTACGGTACAAAACGTGAGTTTAACATTGTAAAACGTCAATCCAAACATACTCTGAGTTACTGTATTTATACCAACCTAGTAAAAAACCGCTATACTTACGAAAAGTTTTGTGCAACTTCTTTTTTAATTTAATTATAAGGGTGAAAATATCAGTTTTATTTTCTAAATATTACTTTTATGCTGAATGTAACTGTCCAAGTCAATTACTACCCATAACCTTGCCTAGTCATCATTTAAAAAAAAAGTAAAAACAGATAAGGATATATAGTGTACTTTACTGATATTTTATAATTTACAGAGTGAATAGACATCAAACCAACCTTCAATTGTAACTATTATATGTGCAATGACATATATAGTCGAATCTCTGAATTGGCACTTTTATATAAAACAAGTGACATTTAATTTAGTGTATAAATGGATTAAAAAACTCTCTTATCTTAAAGCCAATGACTTTGCTCAAGCAAACATCATTGTTATCCTCCACTTTTCCTCTACGGATCGGATAAGCACAAATAAAAAGTAATATATCTTGGACTTGGCAATAATTGTAAGAATTAATAGAGATGTTATATGTAATTATAAAACACTAAATAAATTATAGATTGTTATGTCAAATTTTGATTCTATTGATCTTAATCTTTTGAATATTGATGTTTTTATCTCCATTTCCAGAGTTCTAATATGATTCTTAATATGTAAAAGGAAATCTAGGCCCTCTCTCTCTATTTCTCTCTCTCAAAATACACATATATCATGGGCAATTAATTAAGTGGTACGTACAGATATTCAACTAGCAAGCATTTTATATATTATACAGATATTTTTAAATATAAAATTTTTAAAATTTTTATTTTAAAAAATTTAAAAAATAATATAATTAGTATAAATTAAGTTAATGATAATTTGTGAATATTTTATTTTATTTAATATTAATTGATTAATTAAAGTTAAATATAAATAAAAAATTAAGGAAATTAATCGTATTATCCTTTGTTTTTTGTTTAAACCAATTTTTTAAAAACCGGACCGGTTATTGAACCGGTGAAGGCACCAGTTCAAGGTGGTTCAACCGTAGTTGAACCGTGGTCGAACCGGTGATAATTAAATATATATATATATATTTAACATTATATAATATATTGAGTATAAAATTAATTAAGAAAAATTAAATTTTAAATTAACATAAATATATATTTTATATTATGAAAATTTTATATATTTATTTTCATTATATAATTTTTTTAAACATATATATAATATCAGATTAAATTAAAGTGAACATTTGTAATTATAGTTTTTTTTAGTTTGTATATTGTGTATATATATATATAACACTGCACATATAAAACAAGAGGAGCTTGTAGCTCAGTGGCCAACACACTCCTTAGTATCCTGAGAGCATGAGTTTGAACCTTGCAGGAAGCAATTTCTGCAACTTTTTGACACAAATTGGAAACCGGTCCAACCATTTGACTCGACCGGTTCAGGCCAGTTTTATTGGTTCATGACCGGTTTGCTGACGTCATCACCGGTTCCTGGCCACTCCGGTTTGATGGGCTGACCGAACCGGACCAGTGGCCGGTTCCCGGTTCAACCGGCCGGTCCGGCTTTCAAAACAGTGGTTTAAACCACAAGTATTCTCCATGGGGTGCAATCATGTTCGAGGCGAAAACATCTACATCATGGTGAGATTAGCTCTTCCCGCAGAGATTTTTTTCCATCTATAAGACTCGAACCTAAGACTTTGTTTAAGGGAAATCAAGCATGTACCATCTGAACAAATCCCAGTTGGTTATCATTTGTTTGAATTAAGACTTTGTTTAAGGGAAATCAAACATGTACCATCTGAACAAATCCCAGTTGGTTATCATTTGTTTGAATGACTATATATATATATATATATATATATCATAAAAAAAAACTCACAGTATAAAATGTATAAAATGAAACGTAAAAAAAAAATAGTAACTGTATACAATATAAGGACAGCTTGAATATTTCTAAATCCGCTGGCTGTTCACCATGATTTGGAAAGTAAGGGGGCGTTAAATAGAGATCCTTATATCTTATGATGCTCTTTGAGTGAAGCTCGTAAAAAACCTGCAATAACCATTTTTTATGCGGTAATGGTCCCGTTTGGAAATACAACTTACTTAAGTGCTTATAATATAAGCTCTTATTTAATAAACACTTAATGAATAAGCTCTTAAAAAAATGATGAAAATTAAAGAGGATGCAGTGTACTTAAATTCTCCATAAACTATTTTATAAGCTTATTGAAATCAGCTAAAAACAGCTTATGTATATCATGAGCTCTTTTCATAAGTTTATCCAAACAATTACATAAGTGCTTATATTATAAGATAAACTCAAACAAGCTCTTTCAAATAGCACCAATATCTGTAAGTAAAGCTTTCGTATATTGGAAATATATAACTAAAAGTTAATCTAAATATGAGCTTATATAACCCATTAGGGTCGGCCTAGTGGTTGGGGGTTGGGGTAGTTTAACATGAGGTTCTAGGTTCAAACCCCATTACTTTCATTATACACCGAACAAAAAATATGAGCTTATATCAAATTTGCCGAAAGCTGAAACCATTGGCTCAAATTTAAAAAACAAAACATTATTGAAATGACAGGAATATCCCCAAAGTCGGCCGCATAAAATTTGACCTCATTGAAATGAAATTTGAGTATATCTTCTTTTCTACGTGATAAAATAAAGTATAAACTCCAAAGACGACACAATAAATTTCCAAAAGAATTATGAGGAAAATTGTAATATAGCTAATGATTGTTGAATTTAATTATACTCCTTCCGATTCTATTTATAAGAACATTTTAACTATTTCACACGGATTAATGAAATTGATTAATTTAGTTGATTATAATAAATGTGTCATAAATGTATATCATATTTACTAAATTATCCTTGAATTTATTGAGACTCATTATCTTTCTCTTTCTATTTAACTATCTCATTTACCTCCACTAATGGGGTATTTTTGTCAAATAATAATTAATGCATGAAACAATCTGAAAAAAATTTTATTAAAAGGTTCAAGGTTCACCTTAAAAAAAGTTCTTATAAATAGAACGGATATGAAAAGAAAATTCGCACTTCATTTGGAATGTGCCATGTTTACTGTTAAGTTAATCATTCGGATGTTGCAGAGAACATGCCATAAGATGGAATATGCGGACAACTGAAACCGATTTCCAGCATGTACAGTGGATCCCATCCAAGTCACGGATAACACCACGTGACAAATAAAAGAGTATTGTATTGTTATTCCTAGTCTACAACCATACATACAACATAAAAGAATAAAAAAAAGTGAGAAAAATGAAAAATATAATAGATGATAAACTGAAGTATATGTTTGATTTAGCGTTTAAAATGACTAAACTCAAGTTTGGATTCTCAATATATTATTTTAGTGTTGAAAAAATAATGAATTTATCATGTTTTAATATTAAATCAAACAAACTAGAAGAGAAATAGAAGAAAAAAATGTGTTGCAGAAGTTGTTGATTTATATTTTTGTTTGGACGAATTTATTTTCTCCAAATAAATTAAATACTACTTTACTACTGAGTTCAGTTGAAGTGCTCACACTCACACCTACCATACCCTGCACATTAGTATTACTATATATTATATATACTTACTAGTTGACATACACACACATATATAGAGAATGAGATAGAGGTACCAATTCACATTAATTCATTCATTCATTCGCACGCTAGCTAGCTCAGTCATGGACAAAGACTTCTCCACTATTCCGGCCACTCGCCGGAGCTCCGATGAGGTCAGTTTTGCGGATACCGTTTTTGGATTTTGGGAAAACCCACCGGAAAATTCATCCAACTCCAGCAATGACGAGGACGATGATCTCGAAGATGATGATGAAAATGAGAGTTTTTGCACCATGGAAAAGAATAAAGCTTTCTGGGAAGAACAAGATCGGCTTCTTAAGGTATACTTATTTTAATTTACAGAGTGAAATCATTACTTTTTTTTTCTCTTCTTATGAGTTAATTTGTTACTTCCCTTTAAATCAACAAAATAAATCAACATTTTATCTTTTAATCGTTAATATTTCATTTAATTATTATATTTTCACATAAAAAATTGTTACATATGTTTTTAATCCCTTAAATATATGTCCCTATGATTTTAATGTGATTTTAATTCTTCAAAAATTAAAAATACATAAATTTAAATTTTATTGAATTATTACAGACTATTTATGAATTTTTATCAATAAAAACTAAAAAAAGTATTTTTAATTATTGAAAAAATAAATAAAAATATATTTAACCGGGGATTATAATTTATGACGGAATATTCTGCACAATATTTATGTCTAATAAACACACACCCTAAAAGCAAATCTGGATTTGATTTGATGGCTTTAGTGAAAGTAACTCACAAAACTTTCCCTGTTTCCATTTTGGAAGGCAACTTTGTGCAGGACTAGCTCGCGTGAGTCAAGAGTCAGGGAAGCTACAAAGGAAGCTCTAAGAGAATTGAACATGTCGGAGATGCTGTGCATTTGCCGGCGACCGGTGGAGGCTAAGACCTGCCGGAACTGCTTGCTGAGACAAATATGTGATCGATTATTGAACCTTGGCTACAATTGTGCCATTTGCAAATCTAAATGGAAGAGTTCATCGGAAATCCCATCAGGTATATTTATTTATTTATATATAATATAAAATTAATTAATTAATTAATTCAAGTGATGGTATTTAAATTTAAATTTTGTTAATTCCAGGGGAGCATACTTATTTGGAAGTGATGAGTGAAAATTCAAAAAGAGGGGTAGTAAAAGTGGTAATTGAATTGAACTTTCGAGCCGAATTCGAGATGGCACGTGCCAACGATGAATACAACCAATTAATTAAGCGGTTACCGGAAGTATTTGTTGGAAAAGCAGAGAGGTTGCGAGTGTTGGTTAAGATCATGTGCTCCGCTGCTAAAAAATGCATGAAGGAGAAGAAAATGCATTTAGGACCATGGAGGAAACAAAAGTACATGCAAGCTAAGTGGCTTGGCACATGTGATAGGTCCACAATAATTGAACCACTGCCCACAGTATACTCAACGAGGCCTCCAAAACCTAAGGCCTCAATGCTCACTTGCGATCTGTTGGAAAATATTCCCGGCTTGCATTGTACCGCAGTTGAGGTTGTATGAGGGAGATGGTCAACAATCTTGTTTAGTTTTTCATGTTATAATATTATTATTAATTATTTGGCTAGCAACGTTAATTTATTGTAAAATTAATATAAAGCGTGTTTTGAAAATATGTTTAATTGAGCGTTTATAACCTAAACTCTTAATTATTTGATAAGTACTTAATAAATAAATTATTAAAAAATTGAATGAAAATTGAAAAGGGCGGGAATATAGCACTTAAATTTTGTATGTATGAACTATTTCTTAAACTACTCTGGGAAGTTTATTGAAATATGATAAAAATAACTTTTGAATATGTCATAAATTGATTATTTTAAAAGTTTACCCAAACATTATAGATAAATTTAAACAAGTTCTTCCAAATATCCTCATCTTTGATGACTAAGGGCCTATTTGATTTGCGTTTCCATTGTGTTTCCTGATTTTTTGTAATTTTACAAAGGAAAAACTGGAAATGCTGAAAACATATTTTTTTTTCAACATTTTCACTTTTTCCTTTATAAAATTTCAGAAATCAGGAAAGAGAGAATGACAAGCCTAACTGCCTAAGGCTTTCAGTTGAACTAATGGCGAATGGTAATAAAGAGGAAAATATTGTTCTTTAATTTTTTTGGAAGGGAAAAATTATTTGGTCATTAATTTGTAAGGTCTCGTTTGGCGCACTATTAATGTAACTGATCATTGTCATTGGGTTCGGTCTTTTTCCACACTCTGCAGTTGTTTCAAAGCTCAAACTATTGTACGAGTTTTCCCGGTGATGGTTCTGTAGTGTTACGTACCTGCTAAGCTCGGCCAGGGCAAGCTCGGTTGGAAAGCTCGGAGAGATAGACCTGACACACCCTAGCAGGATTTTTGGCTTGACTAAAGGAGGAAATTGAACAGATAAGGAAAGGACTGATATTACATAGCCTGACAGCAGGATCAACGCACAATCAACAAATCATACCATAATTGGAGAGCACCCCGAGCATCTATAAAAGGAGGGACGTAGGCAGCACTAGGACACACACTAGCTTATTTACTTAGCCTGGTTGTACCCCATAAGTAGAATTTAGGCTTTGTAAGAACATTTGGCGCCCACCGTGGGGCTCTGGTAAAACTCTCCCAGAGAACCGCAAGAATTCCAGAAAATGGTGAAAACTAGGTCCAACGCCAATGAAGATGGACCAACATTGCAAGAGCTCGCACAACAGCTCGAGCAACTGAGACAAGAAAATCAGAGGGTCCTGGAAGAAAATAGGGTAATGCGAGAGCAACTGAATAATACGCGAGACTCTCGAGAGGAGAAGGAGGAGGACGACGCGTATTCTTCAGGAACTCAAACCCCCTCAGAGCACTCAGGACCACAAGTTAACGCAAATAATCACGCTGATTCACGATTTCATCCTTTTACTGATTATATAATTTTGTTCCTTTACCAAGATATTTTAAATTTCCTGACTTACCTGTCTATGATGGAACAACTGACCCGAATTCACACCTCACTAGATTTCACATGATAATGCTCACAACAGATGCTACTGACCCTGTTTTATGTAAGATTTTTCCAGGAACTTTGACAGGACCTGCCCTACAGTGGTACTCAACTCTGACTCACGGATCGATAAAAAGACTTTGATGAGTTCAGTATGGCTTTTAAAAATCAATTCTCTTCCAGCTGTCCTTTTAAGAAAACGGAGGACAATCTGTTTAGCATACTCCAAGGGGATGACGAACCACTCAAAGACTACATCAATCGCTTCAATAAAGAAGCCATGTAGGTAAAAGAACTCGATCCCAAGATTCACCTCAGGGCAATCATCAACGGAGTAAAGGAAGGCCAGTTCGCAGACGAATTGGCCAAATCAAAACCAACTGACATAGCCAACTTCAGACGGAAGGCCTCAGGACATATAGACGCAGAGGAGGCGGTCGTGGCCAAAAGACGTTTACGAGCCATGCTAACAAAACCCCTAGAAAAGACAATCCATTCCATCATAATAACTAACAAAATAACAAGGGGACCTTTAACTTCAAAAACAACGCAGGGAAGAAAAATGGAAGACCAGCCAGACCCCCCCGACCAACACCAATTTTTTATCACTTCACCCCACTGAATGCTAGAAGAAGTCAAATATTACGTGAAGTGTATAATTCGAGAATTATCGAACTCCCACCACCCCCTAAAGACACTCCTGAAGGAGTTAATCGAACAAAGAGATGCGACTTTCACCGCGCATTTGGACATAGTACTGATGACTGTTGGACTCTAAAGAATCAAATCGAACAACTCATCAGACTTGGTCACCTCGGGAGGTATGTATACGATGGGAGACAGAGAAATAAAAGAGAAACAGCTCGAGTAGATTATGATCGTAGGAGAAGCCGAGAAGAATCCCCCGACCAAAATCCTGGACCTAACACTCCTAGACGAAGAGCAGGATCCATTCATACCATCTCATGAGGATTTGCAGGAGGAAGGCCTACGTCATCATCCAGAAAAAGATATCTCAGGACGATCTGCTCAGTCAACAAATCAGACCATACTAGAATAAGTAGATCTCACCATGTCATTTATTTCTCTGACAAAGATTTTGCAGGATTAAAAGATATAAACCAAGATGATCCTATGGTTGTCCGAGTAAACATCGAGGGATGTTCGGTAAGAAGAGTCTTAATTGACCAAGGAATCTCGGCCTATGTCTTATTTTGGAAAACATATGAAGACCTCTCACTCCCAATAGATATCGCTCACCCTTTTGATGGAAACCTAGTAGGTTTTTCCGGAGAACAGGTCGAGGTAAGAGGTTTTGTAAATCTTAGAACGACTTTTGGGTCTAATGGGATTTACAAAACCGTGAATGTCAAATACTTGCTTGTTAATGCTATTACATCTTACAATATTATTATTGGGAGACCAACCCTGAATGCATTAGGGGCAGTCGTCTTAACTCCCCACTTAACAATGAAATTCCCTATTGATGATCAAAAGATAGGAATAATGAGAGCTGAGCAGGACGAAGCTCGACGATGTTATGTAAAAAGCCTAGAGATAAGGAGACCTTCCAGCAAAAATTCTGACACTCAGCTCAGAATCCACTCAACCGAGCTGGACCCCAGAATTGACTTTTCGGATAGAAGACCTCAACCTACCGAGGAGCTAAAAACCATTCAAATAGGCGATATCCCAACAAAAAAAACTCGGATTGGAACAAGTCTTCCACCTGAAGAGGAACTCCAGGTAATACAGATCTTGAGAGAAAATTCTGACTTGTTTGCTTGGACCCCTACAGACATGCCTGGGATTGACCCAGACTTCGTATGCCACAAGCTAATGATTGATCCAAAGATCAAACCCATTTCTCAAAAGAAACGAAGGCTAGGAGAGGAAATGAGAAATGCAGCACTAGCAGAATGAAAGAAGCTACTAGTTGCTGGTTTCATCAGAGAAACTGAATATACAACATGGCTCTCGCATATTGTCATGGTAAAAAAGCCAAATGGAAAATGGAGGATGTGCACTAGTTTTACCGATTTAAATAAGGCATGCCCCAAGGATGCATAACCTCTCCCCAGTGTCGATCATTTGGTCGATGGAGCATCAAGATACAAATACCTCAATATCATGGACGCTTACTTAGGCTACAATCAGATTCGAATGAACCCGGTTGATGAAGATAAAACGGATTTTATCATTGATATGGCCAATTACTGCTACAGAGTCATGCCATTTGGACTCAAAAATGCTGGGGCAACATATCAAAGATTGATGGACAAGGTGTTTGCAGAACAGATTGGACGCAACATAGAAGTTTACATTGATGACATGGTGGTCAAGACTCCATCAAACAGAAAGCATAAAGATGACCTTGGAGAAATCTTTGGTCAACTCAGAAAGTTCAACATGAGACTCAACCCGGAGAAATGCTCTTTCGCTGTCCACTCTGGAAAATTCCTTGGATTCATGTTAACCGACCGAGGAATAGAGGCAAACCCAGAAAAATGCCAGGCTATACTGGCAATGAACAGTCCATCCAACATGAAAGAGGTACAGAGACTAGCTGGAAGAGTAGTCGCTTTATCCAGATTCTTGTCTAAGTCCGGGGAACGATTGAGACCTTTCTTTCAATCTATCAAACAGGGAAGCAAATTCCAGTGGAACGAGGAGTGTGAGCAAGCTTTCCAACAGATCAAGACCTATTTGTCACAACCCCCCATCTTGAAGAAACCTAATCCAGAGAAAGAGATCCTAGTATACCTAGCAGTGAGCGAGCAGGCTATCAGCGCAGTGCTAGTACAAGAAAACCCCGAAGGGCAGCAGCCTATCTACTTCGTCAGCAGAGCTCTACAAGGCCCTGAGTTGAGATATCAGAAAATTGAGAAGGTAATCCTTGTCGTGATAACAGCAGCACGAAGACTCAGGCCATATTTCCAAACGTATCAGATAATTGTGAAAACCGATCAGCCCATAAGACAGATTTTACACAAGCCTGAGTTGGCAGGAAGGATGATCAAATGGTCGGTAGAATTGTCAGAATTCGGAATAAACTACCAACCAAGGGGACCTATCAAATCACAAATCCTAGCAGATTTTTTTGGTAGAGCTTACACCTGCTGACGAAGAACGAGGAGAGCAACTCTGAACTCTCTACGTGGATGGAGCATCAAACATTAAAGGAAGCGAAGCTGGCATCATCTTGGAAGGACCAAACAACTTAGTCCTAGAATAGTCTCTTTGCTTTGAATTTAAAGCAAGCAACAATCAAGCTGAATATGAAGCACTCATTGCAGGACTACTCTTGGCTAAGGAGGTTGGAGCGACTTCCATAACCGTTTTCAGTGATTCGCAGCTAGTCACAGGACAGGTCGGAGGAGAATACCAAACAAGAGATCCCCAACTTACCAGGTATCTAAATAAAGTTAAAACTTTGACAACTAACTTTGCAGAATTCAAAATCCAGCACATAACCAGAGAGCAGAACCTGAGAGCCGACTTGTTATCAAAGCTTGCCAGTCCAAAGAAACCGGGATGCAACAAAACAGTAATCCAAGAAACTCTCCAAAAACCAAGCATTGAGGAGACTGAGGTAACAAATATCAATTATGCAAACTCTTGGATAACCCCCTTATTTTAGTATCTCCAGGACAACAGATTACCTTCAGATCCGATGGAAGCACGCAAGATAGCTTATTACTCCAGCTTCTACGTCATCATAAATGGACAACTCTACAGAAGGGGATACTCGTCACCACTCCTTAAATGTATTCCCCAGGAACAACAAAGTCATATCCTAAAAGAAGTACATGAAGGAGTCTGTGCAAGCCATGAAGGAGCCAGATCCTTAGCTGCAAAGATCCTACGAGCAAGATTTTACTGGCCAACATTGAGAGCGAATGCTAAAGATTTTGTTAAAAAATGTGATGCTTGCGAAAAGTTTGCTAAGCTAAACTACATGAGTCCGGAAGAACTACACAGTATCACCTTCCCATGGCCCTTTGCAATGTGGGGGATAGATCTCCTCGACCCTTTTCCTTTGGCGCTTGGTCAGGTCAAATATCTAGTAGTTGCTATCGATTATTTCACAAAGTGGATCGAAGCAGAACCATTGGCAACCATAACAGCAGGAAGAATAAGCAAGTTCGTCTGGAAACAAATTATTTGTCGTCATGGTATCCCAAATAAAATAATATCTGACAATGGGAAGCAGTTCGACTGCAGGGAATTCACTGACCTATGCAAAGAGTACAACATAATTCATACTAAAACTTTAGTTGAACACCCACAAACGAATGGACAAGATGAAGTAGCCAATAGATTATCCTCAATGGATTAAAGAGAAGACTGGGGGAAGCAAAAGGAAGATGGTCCGAGGAGTTACCAATGGTACTTTGGGCCTACCACACCACACCTCAATCCGCTACAGGAGAAACACTGTAACATCCCAGAAATTGGAACCTAGGAAACAAAAGAAAAGCCTTAGGTGGTGAACTCAGCCAAGAGAGGGAAGTTAGAAGTAGGGTGAGAATTCATCGGTTAAGTGTGATTTCAGACAAGAAATTAGGGAATTGATTTATCAAGAATTAGAGTGGGGAAGAGTTTGGATGAGAAGAACTAAGTTAGAATAAGTTTTTCATGGAGAGGAATTAGGTTTGAGAAGGAGGAAAATGAATTGGAACCAAGAGGGGCACAAACCGAGGTTATTGCTTAATTTTGGGAGTTAGGCCTAATGACCTTGGTACACTAATTCGAAAATATCTAGAGCCATGGGTGTCCAGTTAAAGTGATTTCACTTCCATTAGAAATCTTATTTCTAGGGCTTCAGTTTGATATGCTATATGATAATATTCCGAGCTCGTTTGCACCTCCAAACAACACGTTTACGCGCTACAGCGCGCAGAGTGCGCTGGAGCGCGCCCCACCACACTAAAAAAGCGCCCCAGCGCGCGCATTGCAGCAGCGTTTTTAAAAACGCGTTTTCTCCCTTCTTCTTCCATTTTTCTTCATTCCTCCAAGTTTCTACATAGAGAGGGAGAGGGTTTTAGTGAGAGAAAGCTTAGGGAAGGAGGAAGGAACCAAAACTTGAGGATTTCATCACCTTTGAAGGGCTTGGGATCATCTCCATCCTTATCTTTCACCTCGATTTCTCTATTCCTCCTCCTCCTTGGTTCTCCATTGAAGTGAGTGTGGTTCTCACTCACTTGTTTGCTTGGATGTTCTCCTATGTATGCTCCCTATTCTCTCCCCCCTTGCTATTGTTGATGATTATTCTTGAGTTTATGCAAAGCTAGGGTTTGATTGTTAGATTGGTTGATTATATGATTTTTGGCTCAAACCCTAGGTTAGAGGATTTGGGGGTTTTGTGAAATTGTGGATTCTTGATGTTGAAATCTTGAAATTTTATTCATTCATGCATATACTCTTGTTCATAGAATCATTGTCACCTTTCCCGCCCCATTCATGAACGTTTTTGGAAAAGGAGGAAATTGGGTCTTAGGACCTCATGTTTTATTGTAAAAAGGATTTTTGGGTCTTTTAGATATCATGTTGAACTTAATGACTTTGAACCCATGGACTTCATGTTTTGAAAAGAATTATTTTGGGTCCTTGGATTTCATGTATAAATTGATCATGTTTCACACTCAGACTTTTGGTCCCTGGACTCATGTTTCTGAGACTTTGTCTCCGGTCCTCCGACTCATGTTAAATAATCAGATTTTGGTCCCTTGACTCATGTTTCTGAGACCTTGTCTCCGGTCCTTGGACTCGTGTTGAATAATGAAGTTTGATCCATGGACTCATGTTTTTGAGACTTTGTCTCCGGTCCTTGGATCCATGTTACAAGAGAGGTAATCACATTTGCTCCTAGGCTAAGGGGTAAATGGGATTCCTCCATTAAAAATGAATTTCATGCTTAGCACCCTTGTTTGTCTAATTAAAACTTAATCATATAAGTGTCCCTGGACGACGGTCCTTGGCCACGGTGCAGAGCGCTCAAATCGTGTAACAGTGAAAAGACACCTGGGTGTGGGTTACACACTTGATTGATCCTTGTGGGAGATTTTGATTGACTTACGTGGCATGACATATATGACTGATTATCTTTTGATGATCATAGTTGCACTTATAATTATTATTGCATGATTAACGTTATATGTATTGGATTGCCATCACGAATGTTCTCCTGAATTGATTTAGCTTGGTACATCACTGTGTATTCTGTTTTGCCTCCCCACACTGCACACACCATTACCTCACTCACTGGGACGTAGTCTCATCCCATGTTGTGGGAATTACTTTCAGTTGTGCAGGTTTTTGAACAGGCTTGTGGCGGAAGAGTAGGGAACTCAATTGAAATAAATGTCAAGAATTGTATTTGTAGATTAGAAGATTTTTTATTTATTCATGTATTGATTTTGTTTTGGCCATGGAGGCCTTATTGTAGATTGATGCTATATGGTGATATTATAAACTGTACTGGTACTTTTCTGAGTTTCAGGTGAAGTTGCAAAATTGTGAAATGTCCAATTTTCAAGGGAAACTCTGCCGGATTTCCGGTAGGAGTTTTATGAGCCATACACTCAAAGTGTAGGTTCGTCCCATAGGTTCTTAATTAGGAATTAATATGGAAAATAATGATGTATGATTTTTGTGGAAGCCTAAACAAACTTTGGATTGCTTATGCGTTGCGTGATTTGTATGTCGATACACGAAATGAGCGAAATAATTTCAGAAATTCGGAATAATGTTTCCAACGGACATTATTCTTGAATTGAGAAATTAGGACGTTACAAACACCATACCGATTAACCTATGGAAGTGACACCATGATCCCTGTAGAGGTCTCCTTCATGAGCCCTCGAGTACAAGAATATAACTCTGAAAACAATGAAGAGAACCTCAGGACCGAGCTTGACTTGCTAACAGAAGAACGAGAAGTAGCTCATCTCAGAGAACAAGTTTGCAAGGACAGATCAACAAGAAGATATAACATGAAAGTACAACCTCGAAAATTCAAAAAGGGAGACCTGGTCCTGTGAAAAATTGAACAGGCACGGAAAGACCCCAAGCATGGGAAGCTCGGCCTAAATTGGGAAGGTCCATTCAGAGTTAAGAAAGAAGTTGGATTTGGTGCATACGAGCTGGAACATCTAACGGGAAAACAAATACCAAAGACATGGAATGCTAGGCACTTAAGGTTTTATTTCAGTTAATCAAAATTTTATGATGACAATTAGGTAAAGTACTCTTTTTCCTATTTTGGTTTTTTTGTCCCTAAGGAGGGTTTTTGCCAAGAAAGGTTTTAACGAGGCTTAACGTAGACTATAAACCAGTAAAGAATTCTTTCAAGCTACACATCTTATCTAAGCTCCCAAAGAAAGAACTGCTTCGCCAAGCTTTATGCTCTAAAAACTGAGTTCCATCTCAGGGTAACGAGCTCATACTCTAAAAACCAAGTCCAATACTTGGGGTAACGAGTTAAAATTATTCTCCAAAGGAAGAGTTGTTTCGCCAAAATTATGCTCTAAAAACTGAGTTCCACCTCAGGGTAACGAGCTCATACTCTAAAAACCAAGTCCAATACTTGGGGTAATGAGTTAAAATTATTCTCCAAAGGAAGAGTTTTTTCGCCAAAAATATGCTCTAAAAACTGAGTTCCATCTCAGGGTAACGAGCTCCTACTCTAAAAACCAAGTCCAATACTTGGGGTAACGAGTTAAAATTATTCTCCAAAGGAAGAGCTGTTTCGCCAAAATTATGCTCTAAAAACTGAGTTCCATCTCAGGGTAACGAGCTTATACTCTAAAAACCAAGTCCAATACTTGGGGTAACGAGTTAAAATTATTCTCCAAAGGAAGAGTTGCTTCGCCAAAAATATGCTCTAAAAACTGAGTTCCACCTCAGGGTAACGAGCTCATACTCTAAAAACCAAGTCCAATTCTTGGGGTAACGAGTTAAAATTACTCTCCAAAGGAAGAATTGTTTCGCCAAAAATATGCTCTAAAAACTGAGTTCCATCTCAGGGTAACGAGCTCATACTCTAAAAACCAAGTCCAATACTTAGGGTAACGAGTTAAAATTATTCTCCAAAGGAAAAGTTGCTTCTCCAAAAATATGCTCTAAAAACTGAGTTCCATCTCAGAGTAATGAGCTCATACTCTAAAAACCAAGTCCAATACTTGGGGTAACGAGTTAAAATCATCTCCAAAGGAAGAGTTGTTTCGCCAAATTTTATGCTCTAAAAACCGAGGGTAACGAGCTCATACTCTAAAAACCAAGTACAACAATTAATCTTTATTCTTGGTGTCACCTCATTTTACCGAGCTAATACCGGAAGAATTCAGGTACAACACCTGATCATTATTTAGATATTCTTGGTTATTATCAAGTTATCATACAAAGGTACCACCTCAGCTCACCGAGTTGACACCATGAGAATTCAAGAACAAAACTTAGTCATTATTCTTGGTTATTATATCATACAAAGGTATCACCTCAGCTCACCGAGTTGACACCATGAGAATTCAAGAACAAAACTTAGTCATTATTCTTGGTTATTATATCATACAAAGGTATCACCTCAACTCACCGAGTTGACACCATGAGAATTCAGGAACAACACTTAATCATTATTCTTGGTTGTTATACAAAGGTATCACCTCAGCTCACCGAGTTGACACCATTCAGGAACAACACTTAGTCATTATTCTTAGTTATTATCAAGTTATCATACTAAGGTGTCACTTCAGTTCACCGAGTTGGCACCATGAAAATTAAGGTATAACGCCTGGCCATTATTTAAAGATTCTTGGTTATTATCTTTACCCAATTTCTAAGTTGGCTCAAAGCTTTAACACGTGATTGTTATCTCAAGCCTTTGGTTATTATCTTAACTAAATTTCTGAGCTGCCACAATTTCGTGGTTATCATTTCACCAAATGATTATCCCATTATTATCTTAAGACATTGAAACAAGAAAGGTAATTTTTTGTTATAAAGGAGAAGATATACCGAGATGATCAAGAACAAATCTCATTCACAACTCAAAAGTACATTACACCAGAAGACTACTAACCACACACAAGACTACGGAAGTAACAACAAATTACAAAACTCCTATCACTATAAAAACAAAAGAAGTTGGAGTTGATGCTACCCAGGAAGACCCGTGGATTACACCAGAAGACTACTTCTAGCAAACCTTGACGACACCCACTCCAAAGTTGGAGATCAGTTTCTGGAGAGCCCTCCCCCGACCTGAGCAAGTTGCAATCACCAATTTGCATGCAAAAGCATCCTCGGCGTATCCAAAAGCCAAGGAGAAAGATGCAAGAAAACCCAAGTCAAAAACCGGGTTTCCTCACAAACTTGATATCCCATCTCTGGCATAAAAAGAAACAATTCCAAACTCCATGGAAGAGAATTTGACATTCTTCCCCTTACATTCAGTTAATTGGTTTGATCCAAGATTCACTCAGAGAAATTTCCAACATCAATTAACCTGTTGATCCGACCAGTATCAAAGGTCGGATCAAACAGATTAACTGATATCGGAAAATCCTTCAAACTTGCAAACATCTCGACCATGATAAAAAAACTTGGGAGAAATCAATATGATGCAAACAAGGGAAATCTATCCCTTTTTATAGTGCAAAAACAGTAGGGAAGAAACGAGAAGCAATAAATGCGGATCAAAAAACGGAGATGAAAACGGAGATTCCTATGCGCAAGAAACGAAAAAGTCTTGGACGGTGAAAGGAAAATAAAACGTGTGGAATTAGATAAAACGACTGAATATTCAATACATGTCATAAGTTTGTACACAACTTAGTAGGAGTTTAATCAAAACAAAATAAACAGAAAGAAGTCAGATAGATTTGGGTTGCTCGGAGGACGCTTTCTCAGTTCCATCACCTCCACCTTCAGGTACCACCTCACCCTGAGTCTCACCTCCATCCTCAGCATCACCTCAACCTTCAGGGTCCAGCTCACCCTGAATCTTACCTCTATCTTCAGCATCAACTCAGCCTTCAGGGTTCACCTCATCTTTAGTCTTAACTTCACCTTCATCATTTGTAACCCCATGGTCGATGAGGTCCTCGGTAGCTTTGGGAGCATCCCTTCCTTCATCCAACACTATCTCCACCAAGGTCCCATTCACGACCTCTTTCAACACATCACAAATCGATGTATCCACGTCGGGGTATAAAACCCTTACTTGCTCTAACGCTTGGGAAAACCCTTGATCATAAGTATGAGCTGCCCCAGCCTCAATCTTATCACGATCCTCAAGAGCTTCAGAAAGTAACTGCTCTGCCTTCTCCTTAGCAACCTTCTCTGAGTTCAGCTCAGAATCCAAAGTCTTCTTACTTTCTTTTAGACTTTGTTCTCTTGAGTCAACAACACAACTCGGACCTCCAGACCCGCGACCTTAGTCTTCATCTTTTCATATTCAACAAGTTGCTTCTGCAGGTTATCAACAGACCGCAACAGTTCTTGTTCACGATTTGAACTTGAAGAGGCTTGTTTCTCCAAGTATCGACCAAGCGCAGCCGTCCTGACCACAATATGTTGAAGCATCAAATGAGCAGAACGTGAACCCCAACTATCCAGCTTCTTCACATCATTCTTCAAGAGTAGATTGGAGTCGATGACTTGATGAACATCAAAGCAATTCTCCCACAATGAGGAAATGGTAGGATCTGACCTAGTGAAATCCTGGAAGACTAGAACACCTCGTTCAATTGGCAGTTCGGGACCTTTACTTTTCTCCAGGTCCAAACCAGGTTTAGAATCACGAGGTCGCTTTCGAGAAGTTTCCTTCAGAGAAGATGGCACCTTCTCGGTGGATTTTGTTGAGGGGTTGGGAAGAGGATCTGAAGACTTGGAGCCCTGTCCGACCTCACCCTTGGCCTGCTCGACCTTATGATCAGCTTCGGCCTTCTCAGCCCTCTGAGCTGCAAGTCTCTTGGGTAGAACCTTCCTATCTAAAGCTGTAGCCATTTGCTCTGCAACAAAAAGTGAAAAATGAAGTATTAACATCTCATACAACATAAACAAGAAAAAGAAATTACGCAGGTCATACCAATATACTTCTTAAGGTCAGCAGGTGTGTCCTCTAACTTAATCAAATCGGCACATTTCAGCCCGGTAGCATTCTTTAAAAAGGTTACCTCGGTAAGCTCCTCAGGAGACAAAAAATCAGAATCAAAGGAAAGGATGGCACAAGGACAAGGTGACCAATAGATTGGAAAAGTAAAATTCTTGTTATCATCAAGAAGGAACTCGTTACCCACATCACTAAACAGACAAAAGAAATGATCCTTGAACAGTTTGAGGGAGAAAGTGTATGCCCCCATTATCTTTCGACCTGTACGATTATTAATGGGTATAAGACCCAGATGGCGGGCAAATTTCACTTGGAAGAAGTAGAAGAATTTAGGACAAGTAGGGGTAATGCCAAAAAAGTTGCACAAAATCTGAAAACCCTTTATAAAACCCCATGAATTTGGATGAAGTTGGGTGGGAGCAACATTCAGAACCCAAAGAAGGGAGCACTCAAAGTCAGTAAAAGGTACATGAACATTATATTGGCTAAACAATTTATCAAACATATAAACTACATCATGTACCGAGTTGTTTGCTCGTCTATGGCAAATCCTATCCAGAGGATTACACCAACTACAATTTATAACCCCCTGGGTGCTAGGTCGGGTATACTCAGCTCGATCAAGGAAACTACGAAAGGACTCCTCGTCAGTATAGACCGAGGAGGTCTCCCTCACTGCTCCCTCTACCCAGGAAAAAATTTACGAAGTCATATTCAGACTCTTCTTTCTCCTCCTCATCCACTTTTAGAATGTAACCTTTGAGTTCACCCTCACACCCAAACGCTTCTTAATCTTAACCCTCCTTCTCCATTTAGGACTCACGCCGAAACACTCCCCCTCGTCGACCGAAACTTCAGCCCTAACAGAACCTAATGGAACATTAGAGGAAACAAAAAATCTACCTTCCAAACCCTCAGAAGAATCACTCTCAGTACTATCAGAGGAACTAACCACATTCACAACCCCTTCTCTCAAAGATCCCTTAGAAAAATCAGAACCAGTAAACTCAGAATCCTCCATAGAAACAAACATGGTGGAAAAATAAGAAATTGCAAAGAAACAGAGGAGGGCGGAAGATGGGTGTACCTGGAGAATGGAAGAAATATGGGAACACAGAAGCCTAGAACGCGAACACAGAAGCTTAGGGCTTGTTGCAAATGGAGTATGAAGCGTCCACCGTGGGATTAAATAGGCAACGAAACAATGAGGAGCGAAAGGGCACGAAGTTGAAGAGACGCGAAGTCCAAAAGGCGCGCTGGTTATAAAAAATGAAGGGAGGAAATGGAAAATCATCTAACGGTCCCAATTTAAAGACAACGGCTGACAATGCCACGAGCTGACTGACAACATCACGAGGTGCACCTAAACACCAAAAATAACCCATGCAGTTCAGGGTCCAAACTCACGCTCTCCCCTTAGACAACTCGACCAGGATAAGTTCGGGTCAATACCAATAATATCGCAACAAGAACAATCAAGCTACTTCACTGTATAACACTTCATAGCTTGGGAGGCTTCTGTTACGTACCTGCCAAGCTCGGCCAGGGCAAGCTCGGTTGGAAAGCTCGACTAGGGTAAGCTTGGAGAGATAGACCTGACACACCCTAGCAGGATTTTTGGCTTGACTAAAGGAGGAAATTGAACAGATAAGGAAAGAACTGATATTACGTAGCCTGATAGCAGGATCAACGCACAATCAACAAACCATACCATAATTGGAGAGCACCCCCAGCATCTATAAAAGGAGGGACGTAGGCAGTATTAGGACACACACTAGCTTCTTCACTTAGCCTGGTTGTACCCCATAAGTAGAATTTAGGCTTTGTAAGAACATGTAGTTAGTCTCAAAATGGTAAGGTCTATTTATTCTATGCAAGCGGGGGTAGAATATGTAAAAAACATCTCATGTGTAATTTTCCCATGTTTTATATTAGTAATCTCCAATCTACTTGTGTCATTGATAAGAAAGGTAGTGGTCAACGAACAAAGTATTATCTAGCATAATGAAAGCATAATGCTCTTTTAGTGTTGGGATTTTAATTAAGACCTAAATGACCAAAATACTTGCAGTTGCAGGGCGAGGTCTGTATTCGAGTCATAGGTGCTCATATACTTGTCATTTAGTTGTTCCTCTTAATTTATATAATTATATATATGAACCATGCACTGGAGTTAATTTTATTGTTTGAATATACACCTTACACTTCTAAATCTCAGAGTAATATGGTTCTTTCAATGAATTTCTTTTTAGCTGTTCGTGGATTGAATGAATAACTAGACATGTCGATGAGAAGGTTTACATCTTTGGTTATATAGGAGTTACACATGTTTGCTGCAGCAATCTTATTTTCAAAATTATTGTTTTGTTATATTGATCATAAAGTTTCCATATAAATTTTCAATTGCTTTTTGCATTATAATTAAAATGGGATATTGTTCTCAGTAAGAATAATCCGGGCTAACCTTTAGAGTAGTTAACTCGGATTTCCTACCAAAATTGTGAACCTGCCTTCTCCCTTGCATCCTGGGGCCTCTTATAGGCCTCTTGTCCTAACTGCCCATTATCCCTATTCCTGCCTTTTCTCCTCCTTTTCCCCCCTAAGTCCCCCTTTTCCTGCATGCTTACTTGGGGAAGGGGTAAGGAGACGTGGGTTATGGGCCAAGTTAACGGGATTACTTCTCGACCCAATAACCTAGTACAATACACAGCCCTACAAGCCCAAGCATATTACGAAGGAAGTCAACGCGGGGCTTCAGCTTCTCAGGACATTGGGACGAGCCGCAAGGTCTCCATTCGGCCCAAAATCTTATATAGCATACAACCCCACAAGCCCAATCATTTTGGATTCGAAAAATTATGTAAGACTTGAGTGCCTTTATTGGGCTAATTTAATGTAATTTTTAGTAACAAAGTACCTTGTATGGGGCGCGTTTAATGCCACTTCCTGTAATAAATGGGTTTCCACCAATACACCGAATTGACCATTTAGTTTCTATGGTTTAATTATTCTGTTTCCTCCCACTTATCTTGTCTGAAATCAATGTTGCGTGTGCCTTGTAAAGTTCGAAACCCGAAACGTTGGGGGAGTACGAAACGTTGGTCTTCCGGCACGCGTCAGTTGTTCACCAATCAATGCGACCGCTTTCTTCCCGAACGGCGGCTCCTTCCAGTTCGCGTCCCATAATTGCGTCCATTCAATGACTATGATTGAAAGGTTGTAACCATTCACCCAGGAGAGGGAACATCGTGTTTTGCCTATATATATCCCTCAAAGGGATTCAAAGATTTTCTCATCACGCTGGAAGTAAAGCTTTTGCCTTTCCAAATTTCTGCTTGCCTATTCCCAGAAGCTTTCTGCTTTCTTGCTGCCGAGCTCTTTAAATCGTCTCTTCTTCTTTTCTTCAGGTACCACTTGATTTCCCTTTCTCGTTTCCTACTTTTACTCACCATAGTTCAAGATGTCTTCTTCTTCACCCTATCAACAGTCTTTTTTTGATCCGGGTTTGGAAACACTCTCAGATAATGGCAATAGTTCTTCTAGTTCATTTTCTTCTCTTTTAGGGGATAATCCTCCTCCCAACACCCACCAGAATCCTGTAGTAAATAACCGGGTCCCTGTGGTGAACATTCCTGACTCAGAAGAAACGGAGAGTGATTCTGGTGATTTGTCAGAAGGGGGAAGGAACGTTCCCCTGCCTAAAATTTATAAAACTTTCCTGACCGAAGTCTATAATCACAGTTCGGAGTACACTTCCCTTCACGCCATAGAGTGATTTCGCAAGTCTACACTTGTGGCTAACCTGACTGAAGAGCCCCTAATAGTCCTCGACCCATGTCAAAAGGAGGAACTTATCTGTTTGAATAACCCAGAACAAGGATCTTCGGTCCCCTTCACATATATATACGACACTGTTTTCTGTAAGCTGCATCTACTATTACCCATTTCTAATTTGAAAACGAGCTTCTCTGATTTCTCAACATACCACCTTCCCAACTTCATCCCAACAGTTGGGCTTTCGTTAGGGGTTATCAAATCGTTTGTCATTTCTATAGTATGGTCTTGTCCTTAGATAAGTTTTTCAGCTTTTTCCAAGTTAAACTGCCCATTGGGGACGAAGTCAGGTGGGTTTCGTTTAACAGCATTCCCCATAAGGGGATCTTAAGTGCTTATACTTCATCTTATAAGAAATGGAAGCAGAAATTCTTTATAGTCTGGGGTTCTGGGATAATGTCTAACCTTCTTGTGGGGGATGACAGGACCCCTCATTTTCCTTTATTCTGGTCTTTGGAACCGAGCAGGGTTCCTATAGTTAAATTCGACCAACTGTCCTTTGATGAAAAAATAGACGTAGCATTCCTTCGTAACCAAGCCCCCATTGATTGTGGCTTCTTGTTGGGAATGAAGATCTCCCAGCTCGGCTACGTTAGTCATTGGGTATTTAAATTTCAAGTCTTTTTCAAACTTTATATCTCCTTTTAATTTGCCTATGTTACAGCAACTAATTCCTCTTTTTGTTGCAGATAAGATGCCTTCTAAGGCTAACGTTCCCCAAGCCATCACAAATGACAAAACTTTGAAACGCTTGTTGAAGAAGGAAGGGGTTGATCCAAGTGCTCCGGGCTCTAAAATGCAGACTGTTGTTCCTACTCATGAAAGGAGGAAGAAACAAAAGCTGGACACTTCAAGTGGCAATCAACAGCAAATGGAGACTGTTGGCGATGTTATGGTGACCCATCCTGACGGTTCCCCTACCAAGACGACCAAGAGTGTAGGGTTGACTTCTGAGCAGTCTGTTCCCTCGTCGACTGATGCACCCCAAGGCAGTCGTCCTCCTCTTCACCCTCAAACAGGTGGGAATTCGGCGGGCATGCCTAATCAGACTTCCGTGCCTACTTCATCAGGAACTCAGAGTTCCATAACTACAATTCCGGCGGATAAATTGTGGTGTTTATTTAATAACTTTACAGGTTCTGAGGGTAGTGATGTGACGTCTATCTTCGATCATCGCTTTCCTGTTGAGGAAGTCGTGAGTCGAGAATTCAATAAGAAGGAGGATATAGCTCGGGTCAACAAGGTCGGTATGCGCAATGTAGGTAAACATTTGATGACCATGGGCATACAGACTTCGTTTTTTGGGTACTGTTTTGACAGCGCCTTGAACTCTATTGACAAAGAGCTGAAGGATCGATCTTTGAAGATTCAAGACTTAACTGCTAAGTTGCAGGCCACTGAGTCTGCAACCCAAACTATTGCCTCCCTAGAGAAGTCACTCCTAGAAGCGAAGACCAAGTTGACGGCTACTGAAACAGAGAAGACGACTGCTGAGGCCAGATGTTTGGAATTGGACACTAAGTACTCTGACGCGGTTTGCAGAGCAAGTTAAGCTAAAAAAGGACTTCGATGACGTTGTGGTTGAAAAAGACAAGTTAACCCAAGACCTTTCTGATGATGCTGAGCAGAATAAGCAACTTGCAGGAAGTCTTGAGGCCCTGCAGAAGGAGGTAGCTATTCTACATGCGGAAGGTTTCCTTAAGGCAATTGAGCAAGTGAAGGTACTGAACTCGACAGTCAATGTGGAAGGTGTGGGGGTTTTCAAGAAAATTGTTGATGGGAAGCTGGTGGAGGAGTCCGAGGATGAAGAAGAGTAGTTCATGTGTTTTTGCTGTATTTTGCTTAAGGTTTTATGATTCAGTCCCAACTTATGTAACCCCACCTTTGTTTCCTTTCAGTCCGATTTATGTAATCACAACTCTGTTTATTATTTATCTTGGTCTTTATTTGCATCTCTTTGCGCATTTATGTTTCTGCTACCGGCTCTATTTCTTCATTCTTGGGTTGTTCAAACTTTTTTGCTGAAATAATCTTTTGAAGAATTCAACAACTTACTTAGTATAATTTTTAAGGTTGAAGCCTTTAGAAGTCGACATGTTACTGATGCTTTTTAGAAGTCGGTAACTTAGTATAATTTTCAAGGTTCTTGCCTGGGAAGTCGGCTTGTTACTGATGCTTTCTAGAAGTCAGTAACTTAGTGTAATTTTTAAAGTCGATGCTTTTAGAAGTCGACTTGTTACTGATGCTTTTTAGAAGTTAGTAACCTAGTATAATTTTCAAGGTTGTTGCCTTGAGAAGTCGATTTGTTACTGATGCTTTTTAGAAGTCAGTATACTTAGTATAATTTTTCAAAGTCGATGCTTGAAAAGTCGACTTGTTACTGATGCTTTTTAGAAGTCAGTAACGTAGTATAATTTTTTAAAGTCGATGCTTTGAGAAGTCGACTTGTTACTGATGCTTTTTAGAAGTCAGTAACTGATAGCACTCTGCTAGAAGTGGGATCTGCAAGACCATACACTGGAGGATATGCACCAACTTCAAGCCTGAGCTTCAAGCAAGGAAGAGTTGGAGAAATTAGTGTCCTACAAATAAAGGTCACTACCCTACAAAATAAGGGTCACTACCCTACAAAAGGACACCTTTGACCCTGGATAGGACCCTAGTCCTATGAACCACCCTTAATTAGGACTCTCTTGTATTTTTTTTTATTTTGTAATTTTCCCATTTATTTCCTTAAGATCGGCGCTTTTAGTGGTTTTATTGGTTGGGAGGTTGCTAGGCTAGTTGGGGTAGGAGTCATGGGTTCAACACCTAACTTAGGAGGTTTTTAGTCATCTTTATTTTTCCTTTTCCTTGGGTGGCCGCCCACAACTCCTATAAATAGGAGGCTTCCCTCACTTGTAACACTTTCATGAATTAAGTAAAGGCATTATGCCCAAATTTCTCTTCCCCTTGTGAGTTGAGTGAGGCTTGGTGGTTGTTGCTCAAACCATACTGAGACTTATCTATTCTCCTGAATTAGTGGCGTCTGGCATTGGACTTATCTGCTGCAGGAGGATTCCTGCTTCAGTGGCGTCCTCACCATTCCTTCCTCTCCACTTTTTCTTTTACTTTCTCTCATTTTCTTGCACAAATATAGCTGCTGTCCAGCACCTATATTTCACAATTTATTGCTTAATTGTTGATTCTGATCGGTTGGTTTTGCTCAATTCTAGGTCCTACAACTTTCCTGCTATCAGTAACTCAGTATAATTTTTAATGTCAATGCTTTTAGAAGTCGACTTGTTACTGATGCTTTTTAGAAATCAGTAACCTAGTGAAATTTTCTGAAATCGGTTTTGATAACTTAATTAAGAGATCCCCACAGGAAATGCTTTATCAACAAATTATAACAACTAGAGCCTCGTTAAAAACTCTCCCAGAGTAGGAGAGAAAAGAGTGTTCATCTACTTTTATTCCAATAACTAATTCTAACGATTACAAATGAATTATCTAACTTAAGAGTAAGGACATCTTCCTACTACTGGTCATTACACAGAAAAGCAAACTTCCTACTACCTACCTTACACATAAAAACCCACTTTTACTACCTATTCAACTAAACATTACAAAGAAAGATACTGACAAAAAGTAGAAAAAGAAATAAGAAACCTTCCTACCCCCTTGGATTTAGCTGTAGTAAAAACGTAATTTACCCGCGTTCCAGGTTCTGGGTACTTCCTTCCTCCAAAGTCTTTAACTTATATGCTCATTTGCTTTTTGCCGTTTTAACTCGGAAAGGCCCTTCCCAATTTGGGGCTAATTTTCCTGCAGTCCCATCTTTAACGCTCTCTATTACCAAGTCGTCTTCGCGAAAGCTTCTCGGAACAACCTTTGAGTTGTACTTCCTGGAAACTCTTTCTTTTTGCTAGCGTACTCTTTGATGAGCCATTTCTTTACCTCATCTACCATCCAGGTCCGCTCTTCTGTTGACTTCATTTGTTCCCTCTGCATACGTCATGTTTGTCATGGTTGGTTCTCCGATCTCTACTGGAATCATTGCTTCAGTCCCGTATACTAATCGATACGAGGTTTCATGTGTAGAGGAGTGGGGAGTTATATGGTAGGACCACAGGACTTGAGGTAAGTGCTCGACCCATCTTACTTTTGCTTTATCTAATATTTTCTTCAACCCATTTAGGATGATGTTGTTTTCTGCCTCAGCTTGACCATTGGTTTGAGGGTGTTCAACAGATGAAAAAACCAGCTGTATTCCTAGTTCCCTGCAAAAGGTTTGGACTACCCGACTAACGAATTGGGTGCCATTGTCAGAAATAATCCGATTTGGAACTCCAAATCGACATATCAAATTTTGCCAATAAAATCTTATAACTTTTTCCGCTGGTATGGCGGCTAGGGGTTCCGCCTCAATCCATTTTGTGAAATAATCAACAGCTACTAGCAAAAATCTAACCTGACCTGGAGCCTGGGGAAAAGGGCCTATGATGTTGGCTCCACATACTGCGAAGGGCCAAGGTGCATAAAATGGACCCCAAGTCGATAGAAGGGGCTCTATGAAGATCTGCATGGCGCTAGCACTTATCACATTTCTTCACGAATTGAATGCAGTCCTGTCTGATTTTTGGCCAATAGTACCCGACTCTAAGTACTTTTAGTGCTAAGAAACCCCCTCCTATGTGGCTCCCACATACTCCTTCATGGATTTCAGTCATGACTCTCCGACTCTGCTCGGTACTCAAACCTAAGCAGTGGGGTTGAGAAGCCTCTTCTGAACAGCAAGTTTCTGATGGTGGCATACTTAGCTGACTCCTTTTGAATCTTTTTGGCTGCTTCCGAGTTCTCAGGGAGAGAACCATTGGTCAAGTAGTGAAGGATGGGATCAATCCACGATTATGATATCTTATCGAGGCACAAGACTTCCTCTTGGGTTTCAACAGTAGGCTTCTGTAACGTTTCTTGAATGACTGAATGGTTGTTTCCAAGTTTCTTAGTGCTCGCCAACTTGGATAACAGATCTGCTCGGGAGTTTTGATCCTTTGGCACGTACTGCAGTTCAACAGATACAAAATTCTGTATTAGCTTTTTAACTTGGAAAAGGTACTTACCCAGCTACGCATCCTTTGCCTGGAACTCGCCGTTGACTTGACCGACCACTAATTGTGAGTCACTTTTCACCTGGATATCTGAGATGTTCATTTCCTTTGCTAAAATCAGGCCTACTACCAGGGCCTCATACTCAGCTTGGTTATTGCTCTATCAAAACTCCACCCGGTTCTTCTAGTACAATTCTTGCTCCATTGCCCTTCAAGTTGGATGCTCCATCTACGGATAGGAGCCATATCTGCTTATTTGAGTTCATGACATTCTCCTCCTGAGCAGAGAGTTCGGCCAAGAAATCAGAAAGTACTTGTGCTTTGATATGTCCCCTGGGTTGAAAAGTTATGTCGAATTCCGATAACTCCACCGACCATCTAACCATCCGACCAGCTAAATCTAACTTCTGCAACACCTGCTTGATGAGCTGATCTGTTTTGATTATGATGCTGAAACTTTGGAAATATTGGCGTAGCCTTCTTGCCGAAGTGATCACCGCCAAAGCCAGTTTTTCAATCTTTTGATACCTTTTCTCAGGCCCTCGTAGTACTCTACTTACAAAGTAGACAGACTTTTGTTCTCCATCCAACTCCTGCACCAAAGCCATACTAACAACATCATTAAACTTATATGTAGAGTAATAGAGGTAAACCTGGAGTTGGCTTGACCAAGATGGAGGCTGAGATAAGAACTTCTTCAATTCTTGAAAGGCTTCTTCACATTCTTCTGACCAAATGAACTTCTCGTTTTTCCTCAAACATTTGAAGAAGGGCAGGGCACGTTCTCCAGATTTGGAAAGGAATCGAGGTAGAGCCGCCATCCGACCGGTAAGTTGTTGCACCTCTTTCACCGTCACTGGGCTCCTCATGTTCACAATAGCTCCACATTTATCCGGGTTGGCTTCTATTCCTCTTTCAGTGAGCATGAAACCCAAAAACTTTCCTGACTGCACTTCAAAGCACATTTTTGCAGATTCAGCCTCATCTGATATCTACGGACCTCGGCAAGTACCTCTCTCAGGTCATCCAAATGCTCAGACTCTGACGTCAACTTGACGATCATGTCATCTATATATACTTCCAAGTTTCTGTTGTTCTGTTTGGAAAATACCTTGTCCATCAACCTCTGGTATGTTGCACCTGCATTCTTCAGTCCAAAGGGCATCACCTTGTAACAATAGTTGGATTGCTCGGTCATGAAAGCAATTCTTTCTTCGTCCAAGGAATGCATCCTGATCTGGTTGTAACCCGAATAGGCATCCATCAAAGTTAAGATTTTGTGTCCGGCTATCCCATCCACAAGTTGGTCTATGTTGGGCAGTGGGTAGGGGTCTTTTGGGCAAGCCTTGTTAGGTCGGTGTAGTTTGTGCACATACGCCATTTCCCATTCGCCTTTTTTACCAAAACTACATTGGCTAACCATGTCGGATAGGTGACCTCTCGAATGAAACCTGCCTCTTTCAATTTCTGAGTTTCAGCCGCTATAACCCTACGCCTTTCTTCACCAAGCTTTCTCTGTCGTTGCGCCATCGGTTTAGCTTTTGGATCTATTGTTAATTTATGACAAAGAAGATCGGGGTCAATACCCGGAATATCGGAGGCCTTCCAAGCAAAAAGGTCGACATTCCCCTTTAGAAGCTTCACCAATTCTTCCTTTAGGTTCCCTTCCAATTTAGAGTTGATTTTCGTCTTCTGCTCCAACTGTTCGCCTATTTGAACTTCTTCTAGCTCTTCAGTCGGCTGAGGTCTTCTCTCAAAGAAATCCTCCCGGGGGTCGAGTTCCGCAAAAAAGACCCGTGATTCTCTGCTGAGTCCCCTTCTCCTGTTTGTTCTACTGGCCAGTTCCTCCTTCTTACTTTCAAGCTGTCCCGGTAGCACCTCCTGGCCGCTTCTTGATCTGCTTTCACGACCCCTACCTTGCCATTTTGTAATGGGTACTTCATGGTGAGGTGAACTGTTGAGACGACTGCGCCCAAGGTGTTTAGGGCCGATCTGCCAGATGATGTTGTAAGAGGACGATGCATTGATCACCAGGTATTTGATAGGAATTGATTTTTCACTTCCTCCCTCCACCAAAAGTTGTCATCAATTCTAGGTAACCTCTGACCTCCATTGAGTCATCTGCAAATCCCATCAACGATCCTGCAAAAGGCAATAACATTCTTTGGGAAGTTGTAATTTTTCGAAAGCACTCCAGTAAAGGACATCGGTTGAACTTCCCTGGTCGATCAGGACTCTCTGAACTCGACACTTGGCCATCAATACATCGATCACCATTGGATTGTCTAATTCAGCTGAATTCCTCGGAAGTATTCATTCGTGAATGCTATCACGGGGTGTTGTTCCCTTGCTCGAGCAGGTCGGTCTGTATGGTCATCACCTGCCTAGCGTACCTCCTTCTGGCCGAGCTGGTTTCTCCACCTCCAGTAAAACCACCAGCAATGTGGTTACTACCCCTTTAACTTCTTCTTTGCCTCTGGTTTCCTTGTGCCGATCATCCCTGCGCCTCTTCGATCCCGAGCCTTCTTCATCCCTTCTCTGTCCTTTGTCTCCCCGACCTTTCCTCTTCTCAATGTATCACCCCAGGTAGCCTTCCTTGATGAGTCTCTCAATTTTGTTCATCAGTGTCCAACAATCTTCTGTGTCATGCCCTTTTGCTCGATGGTAATCATACCATTTACTCATATCCGGTCCCTTGGGCCCCTCTGCTTGCGGTGGTAACCTGATGAGATCAGACTGATATACTTCTTTCAATATCCGAGCTCTGGACGTGTTGAGGGGCGTCAACGTATCCACCCGTAACTGCTAACGGGGTCTGGTCGTCGACGATTGTCCCAGCTTATCCTGGTTTGGAAGTTCCTACCTCGATTGTCGTAACCCTTCTTGGCCCTGTATGCTGCTGAAAGGTGTGCCCTTGTTCCTTGCCAGCTTTCTGAGTAGTCGACCCTTCGTTATTTGATCTTTCTCTCTTCTCCGCGTTACTCTCTTCACCTTTGATGTAGCAGTCTGCTCTGTTTCTGATCTCTTGCATTGACTGTGCCGGTCTCTGAGCCAAAGATTCGTTGAATGGTCCAGGTTGTAGCCCCTCCTCAAATGTTGATACTAAAAGCTCGGGATTTGGGTTTATGACCAACAATGAGGCATCATTAAGCTCCTGAGGTAGTCTTGCAGTGATTCATCCGCTCGCTGCCGAACACTGAAGAGCTTTCCCGAAGTCATCATTCTCGACCTCCGGGCTGAGAATTGAGCCAAGAATTTCCTCAGCAAGTTTAATATGTCGGATATGGAAAGAGGAGGTAAGTGTGAGAACTAAATCAGAGCGGCTCCTGATAACGTTCCTGAAAACAATTTGCACTGTATCGCGTCTCCTAAGCCTCACTTCAACATCTGCGTTTTGAAAGTCGTAACATGTGCTTGGGGGTCGGTGGTCCCATCATAGTCTTTCAAAGGAGGTTCCCTGAAATAAGGGGGTAAGGGGTCTCAACAATCTCCATCGAGAACGGGTGGAACTCCCCCGTATCTCCTTCTGGTATGTCTTCCTTGGTCCGTCCTTTTGCTAAAGTGGTGACCTGCGTCTGCAACGTCTGATTTTGCTCCTGAAGGGTTTGGTTCTGTTCCTGCCTGTCATGGTCCTCCTCCTTAGAATCCTTTGCAATACCGAATTATCTGTTTCCGGGTGGTCTCCGACGCATCGTCTCCGTTTTCGGCGTGTCCGTCAGCTCTGCCGGTGTTCCGTCGTGTAACCATGATGCGTAGAAAGAAAAAGAGTGGTCGGCGGGAAGAGTTTTACTGTCGTCCCACGAAGGGCGCCAAATGTTCTCAGCAAGAATAATCCGGGCTAACCTTTAGAGTAGTTAACTCGGATTTCCTACCAAAATTGTGAACCTGCCTTCTCCCTTGCATCTCGGGGCCTCTTATAGGCCTCTTGTCCTAACTGCCCATTATCCCTATTCCTGCATTTTCTCCTTTTTTCCCCCACTAAGTCCCCCTTTTCCTGCATGATTACTTGGGGAAGGGGTAAGGAGACGTGGGTTATGGGCCAAGTTAACGTGATTGCTTCTCGGCCCAATAACCTAGTACAATACAGATATCTTGACTGTTCATGCTAAATAATAAATTCATTATCATCCATAAACTTTTGATTAGGATCAGCAAATTTCTAGTTCTAATTCATAAATCTTGGTTATGGTGATTAGAAACTTCTTGATTTGTAAAATTCTCCTTATAATTTGTAAACATGATTCATAAACTTTTGGTTTATCATTTGTTTCAATTGTACTGATATATACAGTACAAATCGGAGGAGAAATTAAGGTAATTTTTTCTAATACATATTTTTTTATTTAACATCATTCCGTGATGTAAAATATTTAAAATTTTCACCATTTATTGTCTCTATATATCCATCTCTCCGGATCTCCTTGAAACTTAATAAGTTTCTATAAGACTTAAGACACTATCAATGTATAATTTTGTTACTCTAGGTAACAATACATTAGCTCTATCGAAGTCTTCATCTATATTTGTAATACTAGATAGGTAACAAAAGCATTTGCTCTGCCAGAGCCTTCAGTTATATTTAGGAATACAAGATATTGTACTAACATTTACTTCTTGCATTGAAAGAAAATATTAACACATGAAAATATTATTTGTACTACTACATGTGGTCAAAAGGATTTTTCAATGATGATGTTATTCTAATATTCTATCATAGTAAATTGCTCTAACCATGAATGTAGTCAAAACTAATATAATATTTCAAATTATTTAGAGTAAAGCATATTAATTTCACAAATAAGTCATTATATAATGAATAAACTATTTTTTATTTGAAAAATATATTAAAAATGCACATTATATATGTTAAGATATGAAAATATTTTGTATATCCTGTTTATTCTCTTTTGATTTAATTGTATAGTTTCCTGTTTTAGGTGATCCTAATCCAAATATCAAGGGATTGATTTCCTCATAGCATGTAATATATACCCTGTTGTATTTGCCAATTCTATCAATCAAATACAGTTTTCATATTTCTATTTCAAGTTGGTACCAGAGCTCTTCTGGTCCAGGGAACCGTTTATACTCCGGTCACCCACCTAGGTCACCTTTTTTTTTTTTCAACGGCTGCCTGTGTGGACGCCGCCACAGTGTTCAGAAGTCGCCGATCTCTGCCACCCCACCCGCGCCGCCCTCCTCCTCCTCCGCCACGCGCCGCCACGCGCCGTTTTTCTGCAAGTTGCTCGCCGGCGCGTGGGTCCACGCGCCGCCCTCCCGGCCTCCGTTCGCGACGCCGCTTGTTCCGTTGAGTTCGTCGTTCTCTTCCTCTGTCTGTTTTGACCATTTTCAGGTCGTGGTCCACTCTTTGGTGGCTATTTGGTCGTTTTTGGTTGCTGCCAAACCGTTTTTTTCGGCGGCTGTTTTGACGTTCCTGCTGTTGTTTTGGCGTTCTTGCTACTGTTTGGTGGCTGTTTGACGTTCTTGCTGCTGTTTGGTGTTTTCTTGTTGCTGCAAGACTGTCTTTTAGTAGCTGTTTGGTGTTTCTAGTTGTTGTTCTCCTTCTTTTCACATGGCGGAGATTCCCAAAGTTGATAAGGAGGATCCAAAAATTGAGTCTTCTAAAGGGGACTGGTTTCCTTTGCTTTTTCTGGTTCACCGGTTATTACCTCTGAGAAGTTGAATGGTAAAAATTATCTAGACTGGTCTACTGCAGTTGAAATATGGTTTTTAGGCCAGGGTCTTTATGATCACCTTGTTCAAAGGCTTCCGAGGTTGATAAAGACGTGAGTGATGAATGGCAGCGAGCAATTATCAACTTGTATCTGTATTATGGCAGTCCATTGAGCCCAATTAATGGTGCATTTTCGCCCGTACAAGACATGTTATGATGTTTGGAAGAAAGCTCGGAATATTTATGCCAATGACATCCAGAGATTGTATGAATCTGTTCGTGGTTTAGCAACACTTCAAATGGTTGATCATGATTTGCCATCTTATTTGAATCATGCTCAATCCACCATTGATGAGCTGAAGCTGATGTTGGTTAGTGATGATCTTCAGAAAGTGTTAAGTAAGCTCGATAATATGTTCATGGTCTTTATCCTTCATGACTTCATAAGGACTATGGATCTGTTCGTGATCAGATTTTGACAAATCCTACCATCCCTACGGTGGAAGAACTCATAGATCGTTTGATTCGGGTTCCTTCACCTGAGGCAGAATCTCAAACAACATCTGAGTCCTCTGCTTTTGTCTCCAGTACCACTGAACGTGGGGCGTGGTCGTGGTCGTGGTCGTGGAAAAGGGGGTAGAGGAAAGCTTTCATATGCACCTACTGTCAGAGAGATGGACATACACGTGATAGGTGTTACTCTTTGCATGGTTTTCCGAGCAAGACACTAATGTTGCTCAATCTCTGACTTCAAAGCCCAGATTGAATCTGAGAGCAATCATCCATCTCCTGGTCTGCTGATGATTACAAGGAGTACCTTCAACTGAAGGCAGCCCAACAGACCTCTTCCTCAGTCACTGTTGCTCACACTGGTAATTCTACAGTCTGTCTCTCTCATTCTACGCCTCTTGGACCTTGGGTTTTGGATTCCGGTGCTTCTGATCACCTAACTGGTAATGCCTCTCTTTTCCCTAACTTATCCTCACCTAAAACTCCACATCATATCACCCTTGCTGATGGGTCCAAAGTCCAAGCCACTGGTATTGGCCAAATTTCACCTGTTCCCTCCTACCTTTGAAATCAGTTTTATTAGTTCCTGGATGTCCCTTCAATTTAATTTCCATAAGCAAGTTAACTCAATCATTAAATTGTGCCATCACCTTCACTTCTGATTCTTTCTTGATACAGGACCGGAGTACGGGACGGACGATTGGAGCAGGATCTGAATCACATGGTCTCTACTACCTTCAGTCCTCTTCTTCTACCATATGTGCATCTACTGAGTCTCCTGGTTTGCTTCATCGTCGTCTTGGTCATCCTAGCTTACATAAACTGAAGAAAATGGTACCTCATCTCTCCCAGTTGGAGTCCTTAGAGTGTGAGTCGTGTCAACTAGGAAAGCATGTTAGAACTTCTTTTCCTAGTAGCGTTCATGGTCGAGCTGTGTCTCCTTTTGATATTGTTCATTCTGATGTTTGGGGTCCTAGTCGTGTTGCGTCTATTTTAGGACATAGGTATTATGTTACTTTCATTGATGATTTTTCAAGATGTACTTGGATCTTTCTAATGAAAAATCGTTCTGAGTTATTCACAATTTTCAAAACTTTCTGTTTAGAAATCAAAACTCAGTTTGGCAAAGTAATCCGTGTTTTGCGAAGTGATAATGCTAAAGAATACTTCTCTGATTGTTTCACTTCCTTCATGAATTCCCATGGCATTCAACATCAATCTAGTTGTCCTCATACACCTCAACAAAATGGTGTTGCCGAGCGAAAACATAGACATATTGTGGACACTGCCCGTACTCTGCTATTGAATGCTAATGCACCTCCAAAATTGTGGGGTCATGCTGTCCTTATTGCAGGATATTTAATAAATCGGATGCCATCCTCTGTTTTGAATGATCAAGTTCCTCATTCCCTGTTATATCCATTGGATTCTCTTTACTCTGTCCCCCCTCGTGTTTTTGGTTGTACTTGTTTTGTTCATGATCTTTCCCCAGGTCGTGATAAGTTGTCTGCCCGTGCTATCAAATGTGTGTTCTTAGGATATTCTCGTGTCCAAAAGGGGTACCATTGCTACTCTCCCACTACACATCGGTTCTACACCAGTGCAGATGTCACCTTCTTTGAAGACACACCATTTTTCAGTACCTCAGAATCTTCACTGGACTCCGATCTCTATTCTCAGGTATTGCCTATTCCTCTTCTTGATTCTGTTGAGTCTCCACCCGCTACTTTAGAGACACCTGAGCCTCCACCAGAGTGTCCTCCTCCTTCCCTACCAGGGTCTGGTCGTCTCCCACACCGATATGGATAACTTATGAGCGTCGGTCACATACTTTGGTTCCACCTCCTAGTACACCGTGTGATTCCGCTTCTGCTCCAGTCTCCTCACCTACTCCGGCTCCACCTCTCCCAGTTGACTTGCCCATTGCTCTTCGTAAAGGTAAACGTTCTACTTCTAATCCTCATCCCATTTATAATTTTCTCTCATATCATCGTTTGTCTCCTACCTATTATGCTTTTGTCTCTGCTATATCCTCTATTACCATTCCCAAGACAGTACAGGAGGCCTTAACCCATCCAGGATGGCGACAAGCTATGATTGATGAGATGACAGCTTTAGAATTTAACCATACTTGGGAACTTGTTCCACTTCCGTCCGGCAAATCTGTTGTTGGATGTCGGTGGGTCTTTAATGTTAAAGTGGGCCCTGATGGACAGGTGGATAGATTGAAAGCCCGTCTTGTGGCTAAGGGATACACACAGGTATATGGTTTGGATTACAGTGACACTTTCTCTCCAGTTGCGAAGATGGCCTCAGTTCGCCTCTTCTTGGCCATGGCTGCTGTGCGACATTGGCCCTTGTTTCAATTGGATATCAAAAATGCTTTCTTACATGGTGACTTGGAGGAGGAGATCTATATGGAGCAACCCCCTGGTTTTGTTGCTCAGGGGGAGTCTGCCCTTGTGTGTAAATTACGGAAGTCCTTATATGGCCTTAAACAATCACCTCGAGCTTGGTTTGGTCGGTTTAGCAAAGTCATACAGGAGTTTGGAATGATCCGCTGCGAGGCAGACCACTCTGTTTTCTTTAGATGCTCACTGACCCATAAATTCATTTATCTTGTGGTTTATGTGGATGATATTGTAATTACAGGTGATGATCAGGAGGGCATCAAGGCTCTAAAGCAGCACTTATTTGAGCACTTTCAAACTAAGGATTTAGGTCCTCTGCGCTATTTCCTTGGGATTGAGGTTGCTCAGTCAAAGTCCGGTGTTGCTATTTCTCAGAGGAAATATGCTCTTGACATTCTGGAGGAGACAGGACTCACAGATTGTAAGCCAGTTGACACCCCAATGGATCCTAATGTGAAGCTTCTACCTAACCAGGGGGAGCCCTATTCTGACCCAGGGAGGTATCGAAGACTAGTGGGCAAGTTAAATTATCTCACCATGACCAGACCTGATATATCCTTTCCTGTCAGTGTTGTAAGTCAGTTCCTTAACTCTCCTTGTGAGAGTCATTGGCATGCAGTTGTGCGGATACTCAGATATCTCAAAGGGTCACCAGGAAAGGGACTTGTTTACAGTGATAGAGGACATACAAATATTGTTGGGTATTCCGATGCAGATTGGGCAGGTGATGCAAGTGACAGACGATCAACAACTGGTTATTGTGTCTTCTTGGGAGGTAATCTTGTTTCATGGAAGAGTAAAAAGCAAAGTGTTGTTGCCAGATCGAGCACAGAAGCAGAGTATCGTGCAATGGCTCACACCACATGTGAGCTTTTGTGGCTAAAGTCTTTAATTCAAGAGTTGCAGTTTTGCGAGGTTGGCCCTATGGGACTAATGTGTGATAACCAGTCAGCCTTATACCTCTCCTCTAATCCAGTTTTTCATGAGAGGACAAAGCATATAGAAGTTGATTGTCATTTTATCAGAGAAAAGATTCTCTCCGGTGTCATCAAGACTTCCTCAGTTTGCTCCAAGGATCAACTTGCAGATATTTTTACTAAATCGTTACGGGGTCCTAGGATAACCTATATATGTGACAAGCTGGATGCCTATGATATGTATGCTCCAGCTTGAGGGGGAGTGTTAAGATATGAAAATATATTTTGTATATCCTGTTTATTCTCTTTTGATTTAATTGTATAGTTTCCTGTTTTAGGTTGATCCTAATCCCAAATATCAAGGGATTGATTTCCTCATAGCATGTATATATATACCCTGTTGTATTTGCCAATTCTATCAATCAAATACAGTTTTCATATTTCTATTTCAAGTATATATATATATCCAATCAATAGAAATCTTTAACATTAATATCCAAAATAATATATACAAAATCATACACATGTGTACATCATAAATATAACAAATTGATTTCATTGTTTAATTATTTTTCAAATATCATTATACAATATTTGATGAAGTAATAATAATATGCAAATAAATCTTATTTAAAGAGTCTATCATAATTTTATATATGACACATGTTCTCCCACTCCCAAAAATGGTTATTATAAATAACAACCATGAAAATATATGATAATATTATTAATTAAACTCTTTAAAGGAAACCACACATGCTCATTAATCTTAGAATAAAGAGTAAATTGTCACTTTCGTCCATGACTTTGTACGCGTCTTTCACTTTAGTCAATGAGATTTTGAAAACTCTCCCGTAGTCCCTGACTTTGACGTCCGTCTTTCACTTTGGTCCCAAACCCAAACGTCCGTTAATTCCTTGATGAGTAGGGACCAAAGTGAACGATTTTTGACAACTTCTCCAAAACAATCCCAGTTTCTTCCCCCTATGAACTGGTGCTTTGAACTACTGAATTCACATATGGAAGCCATGATATTACCCAGTTTTTTATCTTGATAACAACCTCTAACTCTCCAGCTCTGTATATTGCACCAATGGAAGTAGCCAAACCAATTTGAAATTTCACGCTTTTAGCCAAACCAACTTGCATTGTCTATTGGTGCACTCTGTGTGATGAGAAGAAGTTTTCCATTATTGTGCACCCATTTTTAATCTCTATAGATTCTGACTAATTGTCATGTGTGTTACATTTTGGCATCTCAACTTATAAGCCACTATTGACATAATGGAACATGTAATTCTGAGTATTAGCCATGTTTTATATTAACAGTTTTGCAATATGAATGATCTTGGAAGTAATCCAGTTCAGAATATTATATATCCTCCATACCTGTTGCAGTAACCAATATCCATGATTTCACTTATAGCGATGCTTACATAAAATTCATTAAATTGGAAAATCTACTCTTGAATAATCTGGTTAGTAATGTATCTTGTGTAATTGGCATAATAGCATTTGATTCTTACAATCTCTGGATTTGCTATCATCAGGTTTTGCCTCCATCTGTTCACGTTGTTAAATCTGCTGCTTCAAAGTTTCTTTTGGAGTGGTTGCTTCAAAATGAACATGAACACCGCCAATGATCCGCTGCAATATCTCTTGGGTTAATCTCAAGTTGCCTTCATGTAACCGATCACAAACAGAGACATCAATACATCACAGGACTTCTTGAGGTATTCTTGTTTTCTTTCTTCTTGTTGTCTTGTTTTTTGAAAAACAAGTTTGAACAAAAAATTTCAAAGATGAAAGAAAGTATAGCATTGTTTATTAATTTCTCATAACATTTTAGATGAAATACAAGTGTTTCTAAAACAGTTTGTAACCCTACCTTCTCCCCTTTCCTTATCTTTTATGATTCAAGTCAAATACTATTTGGAGAAAGAAGTTTAGAGCTCTATGAGGTTATATTAATGCTGTAGCATACTTAGGTTCCTCCTACTTTTGTAGTAGGATTGTTGAAAAGGAAAATGAAGAGGGCCATTATATACAATACACATATGCACCACACAGAAGCTAAAAACATGAAATTTCAAATTGGTTTGGCTACTTCCATTAGTGCAATATACAGAGTTGGAGAGTTAGAGGCTGTTATCAAGATAAAAACTGGGTAATATCATGACTTCCATATGTGAATTCAGTAGTTCAAAGCACCAGTTCACAGGGGGAAGAAACTGTGATTGTTTTGGGGAAGTTGTCAAAAATCGTTCACTTTGGTCCCTACTCATCAAGGAATTAACGGACGTTTGGGTTTGGGACCTAAGTGAAAGACGGACGTCAAAGCCAGGGACTACGTGAGGGTTTTCAAAATCTCAGGGACTAAAGTGAAAGAGGCGTACAAAGTCAAGGACGAAAGTGGTAGTTTACTCTTAGAATAAACATGTAACACATGCTATATAATATTTTGAAATATTTTCAACTACAAAATATCAACACAAAGGATCATACAATATCTCAAAAGCAACATTATATAGGGTTATGCATTATCTCAATTATTAATTTTTCCATATAAAAAATATCTCAAAAGTAAATTCATTTCTTAAAAAAAAACATAAATCCACGTGTACATATCAAATAATTTTACTTTTAATTCGTTTAGCAATAATAATGATAATAATTATAAGAACTTTCAATTCAACGGTTGGATTGGTCAAATTCACATTTTTCAAAAAGTTATTAAGAGGTGTAACTCATAAAATTTGACACCTGGCGTCAACGGATCCTAACTCATATATATATATATAAAATAAGGTAAAAACAGAGCAAATCATTTTTTTCCTCATCTTAAGAAAAACATGAATAATAAAAAAAAATTCAACACATCTTAAATATTTATTGTTAAAAGAGAATGATAAAAATTATGTTTTTAACAAAGTTGACGACAGAGACTAATTTCAATAATTTGAAAACGTTAGGGACAAAAATAACAAAAAATAAATATTTGGGACCAAACCCAAATTCGGGTTTTGTCCCTAAACTTTCATCCAAATTTCATTTTGGTCCCTAGTTTATATATTTCGTTGTTTTTGGTCCCTAACGTTTTCAAGTCATTGAAATTAGTCCCTGCCACATACTCCTATATTTAACAGAGTTGACGGCATGGACTAATTTCAATGATTTGAAAATGTTAGGAACCAAAATAAACGAAAAAAAAGATTAGGGACCAAAACCAAATTCAAGTAAAAGTTTAGAGACCAAAAACATATTTAACCCCATATTTTATCACTCTATATGTCTTATTTGTAGGCTGTAGCATAATTTCACATGTAAAATTATTATAAAATCTATATGTTTGATCGAGAGACCAAGACATAACTTTTATCCTCAAATATATATTTCAATTTAAGATAATGAATGCCAAAAAAATCAATCATACATTTTATATATAAACATAAGATTTTTTGTAATAATAGTAATACTTTTAAGAACGTGGATTTATTGTAAATTTTGTAATAATGCATAGAATTTCATGAGTTGATCGTGTTTTATTTTATTCATATCATAGATATTTAAGAGTTAATAAATGAAACTATGTAACTTATAATTAAAAAAATTAAGCAATTTAAAATTGTAATATCTTCTCAAATTATTCCTTTTATTAAAGGAAATAAATAGAATCACATTAAACTCGTACTAAATATGATCGACATTCACTATATTAATTCATAACACAATAGATATTGTGCGAGATAAAATATTAGTTTTAGAGAAATAATCAACCTTTTAACAATTTTCTATAATTTGTTAATTATATAAAAACCCTCCTCCCGGCGTCTGCGACTTCGGCTTCCCGTGCGATAGTGATCTCCGCCGTCTGCGACTTCAGCTGCGTGACAGAGCCTCGACTTCCAGACCTCCTTCTTCGTCTTCGTCTTCGAGCTGTGTCTTCGTTAAGGTAAGCTGCATCTTCGATTTGGAGCTGTGATTTTTGTGGCCCATGCTCCATTTCTTCCATATTGTTGTGTGCTTTTATTTATTGTCTGAGTACCAGTTTCATATTTTTCAGGTATAGAAAATGGGTTGCTATTGATTTCTATCTCATCTTTCTATTATGTGTTTGTATTCCTGTTGCTCATATATCATCTTTGTTGGTGGATTTGGGTTTAAAGCGATTTCCTTATTCCTTACTTCCTTATGTTTTTTTGTCAATATTGTTAGACTGTTATTCCATGATAGTGGCTAATGTTTTTTTATATTGTTGCAACTATCAACACTCCAAAGAAGTTGTAGAATTTGTGTACTAGAATCCTTCATCTATGGCTAATTCCTAAATCCTAACTTTAACAATTTAAACATTCCTTTTTCCCTCGAAATGGTTCTTACGGGTGAATCACTTAGTTATTTTGTTTCAATTACTTTTATATATTTAAATGTTTTCTATTCTCATTTTTTTTCTTATTTTTAGTTTTGTTATGCTTGATTGCTCTTCCCATGGTGACAAATTCATGAATATGTTAGGGAAAAAACTTTGATTTATAAGTTTTTTTGAGAAACTTATGCAAGGTGACAAACTCTCATTTTTCCAAATATTAATTGTTTCTAGTGAGCAGTGCTCAGAAGTCGGAACACCTCAACTTATTGGAATGTATTGACCAAGTTTTTAAATGAGCGTTTGGATATCCTTTTCTATCGTAGAAGACCTTTTGCATTTTTTTTATTGGTGTTTGGAGTTTTTTTTTTTTTTTTTTTTTTACCTTTGGAAAAGTTTTAAAAAGTTCTTTTTGAAAAGTAAATTCAAATCACTTCTCTGATGATGATTGCTTTTCAGGAAGTAAAACTAAAATATTTGATGGACAAACTACCCCGATAAAATTTTGCAATTACAATTCCTGTCCCATTTGGAAAATTCGTGGAACCCTAGCTATGTTGTAGAGAAGAACCATTCTCCCCATAGAGCTTAGCACCGATCTCGCCATCTCCGTCTCCATTCACCGTCTTTGTCGCCGGCGGTCACGGTAAGCTACTTCTTCATCACCACCTGAACTGCATCTCTTTCGTATATCTCATTCTAATCCTTTTCCTATTTTCATTTCGTGAATCTCATTCTGTGAATGTGTTCTTTCTTTGAAATGTGTTGATTTGATTAATGTGAATGTGAATCGCATAAAGGTTTTAGGGGCAATGATATTTAGGGGCCCGTGAAAAGATGTTGAAGATAGTGTTTGTGGGGTTTTATGGTTCAGATGAGAAGAGAAGCTAAATGAGAAAAACAAGGTGTTGGAAAGCCAAGTGGATGTTTTGATGAAAGAAATGTGCTGCAGATTAGTCTTTTAGAGTCCAAACAAGAGTGTAAAATCTTGCTTTCTGTTCCTTGGCTAAATTGGTGTATTTGTGACCAATAGAATGGTTCTTCTGTGAATAGCTCCTAGGAAGATCATTGCATTTGGACGAAGAGGAACCCTTTTGAGATAAGCTCCTCAGAAGAGGAGAATTTGAAGTAAAGCTTCTTGTTGAGAAACTCCTTGAGAATAATGACTTGGAGGAAGAGGAAGTATGGTTGCTTGAATCTTTATCATTGGATACCTTCTTTTCATCCATGAGAAACTGTAATATCCAGATTCCTTGGATTAGTTGTTATAGAGCTACAAATTGATAGTAGCAATGATAAAGGTTCTTGTATAAGAATATGTTGGTGGAGATGAGGGAAGGGTGGGTGAGAATGGTTTGGAAGGGTGGTAACAGAATCTAAAGGGGTGAAACAAAATTTAGAGGGAGTGCAAGCATTAATCATTTTTCAGAATTTATGCTTGTAGTGTTATGCCTTGGCTTGTAGAATTCTGTAAAGCTGAGTTGAACTATTTGTTATAGTTTTGAGAGAGTGGTTTTATAGAATTTATGCCTTGGCATTACCATTAATCTTTTTTTCAAAACTGGTTTTATGTATTTAGAGCTACAAATTGATAGTAGCAATAATTTGTGATTGTAGTGTTATGCCTTTTAGTTATAGCACTGAGATTGATATATAAAATGGGGGAAGTTGTAACATAGCTCTGAAAGTTGTTGTGTATAACCTTGTAGATGTCTTATATCAGTAGCATAGCTCTGAAAGTTAGACTGACTGGTATGAACAGTTGAACCAGGAAGCAGTGTACTAGCTGTATCATTCAAATTCTCAGGACTGCAATACTGAAAACCAGCTTTGAAACCAGTAAACCAGGCAAACTGCTCTGGTTTTCAAAACGTGATAGGGATGATGTGTCTGCATTTACTAATTAGTGAAATTCTGTTTTGGAACATATTGGGAAATTTATTATTAGGATTTGGAGGTTGTAGGTTCCTATTTTCCCTTTTCTAGTAGCATATAATTCTAGTAGGCAATAAATTTCAAAGATCCACTCCAGCCACTAATCATAAAACAGTTCAGTTATAGGTATTAGGTTGTCTAATTTAACAAAATTGGAGCTGCTAATCACTCACTTAGATTTGAAGGGTAAGAAAATAAAGTTGGTGGGGGCATTTGGTTAAGGTTGTTATGCTTTTATATCTAATATTTACATTTGGCTGCTCTAACTTGGATGGTTCTTCTTGATCTTGACATAACATATAACTACCCTCAACCTCATGTGCTCCTTGAGCACTCAGAATCTATAAGGTTGGCTCTCAGTTCATGCATTTGAGTGAAGATGGAGGTTGTCTTGAGGGTGAAGATCAGAAATCAATCTAGTCATGCCTCTGATAGATTCTTGAGGGTGAAGAATCTACCTAAGTTGGGTACTGTTGTTGGGAAAGTGGGTAAATGGTCCAGGCTGTCTTGGATACCGTACAACTTTTTGTTTACTTCAGTTTCTCACTTCCTTGCTTCTCTTTTGGTGGAAAAAAATATCAGATTCCTTTTTTTCTAGTTTCTACCATTCTTTTTTATAGAAAAACTTTAGCTTTCATTGTTTTAATACCCTGGGTTAGTGGATAATACCTTGAATGACATGTAGGTAATTGGGGATAACTAGTGTACATGTACAGTGGATAATACCCTGGGTACACATGTACAGGAACTTGTATCAGCCTTTTTCTGTGAGGTAATGACTAGTGAGTCTTAATTTGTACAACATTTTTGACCATTTGGTATGGGAAAATTCTGATTTCTGAAGAGTCCAGCCAGCTAGCCCCATGTCTTCTGGCGAGGTCACACACATTGTTCTGCTTGCTTTGGACATGGGGTTAGATATATAATTGAAATTGAAATTCTGCATCAATTCAATAGTCTTGATGCCAGTGCAGACTGATGATGATAAACATTAATAAATCCACAACAAACAATTACTGTTCTGTCTAACTAATGTCACTGGGTTCACTAGCTTGACCCCATCTTGACTTATTCATTATAAGTCCCGAGAAAAAGGACCCTTGGGAAGTTTCAATTTTTCAGATGTACAAAAGTGTTGCAGAATATATTTTCTTTTGAAAGGATATGATACAATGTTTAAATTAGAACAACTCGTTCTATTTTACAATATAAATATCCTTGAATTTGAAATGTAGCATCCATGACAAAGAAAATTGTCAAGCACGGCATAGGTATGTGTATGTTTAATCATAAGGGACAAGTACAAACACCAGTGCAACTGCTGTGGCAGATAGTCCAAAATTAAGGGCATTTCCTTTTCTAGAATTTCATAATCAACCCCTATGCACTTATGTTTCAGTTTTACAACCCTGGCCAGCTGTTACTGAATGTGTGAATGGCCAGAACTTAATTTTGGACCAAAATTTGAGCTTCATAACCCAATCTAAAATTGGGACATAAGGCTTCATACAGATATATATCTTGGACTAAAAGTTGAGCTACTTCTCTGCATTGCATTGTTATTGTTGGTCCTCAATACAAATACAATTTTGGGCAGTGTTGTTAAATGGCGGTTATGGCGGCGCCATAACGGTATGGCGCTCACCGCCGCAATCCGTCATGGCCGTTTGGCTTGTTTATGGCGCGGGTCCGCCATTTCCAATATGGCGGCCGTTATGGCGGTAACGGCGTGGCGGGTTTCGGCCGTGGCGGACATGGCGCCCAAATGGGCCTCTTTTCCCCTTTTTTCTGGTTTGGGTCGACCCGGTTGAGTGCCAAACAAAGGCGCACGCCTCCTCCGACGAGTTCTACCGCCGCCGCCGCCGCCTTCGACGCGACCACCTCCAATTGCGACAACTCCGACGTGGCTCTGACAGAAAGCGACGGCTCCTCCTCCTCCTTCTTCTCCTTCTCCGTGCGAATCTTCTCCGACTGCTCAAGCACTTCACGGGTTGGTCTCGATGACGTCGTCGAGTGCGGAAGCGGCCATGGACGGAGCAGAGAGGGAAGAAGAAGAGCAAGAGCAAGAGCAAGCGAAGGAAAGGGAAGTGGACTTGTGAAGTGCGTCGAGGCAGAAGGAGAAGGAGAAGGAAAAAGACCAGAGGGGACAGGACGGGATTTGGGAAATTGTTTAGGGTGCAAAATGGAACGAGAAGTGCGTTTTAGGAGTGGGGGGATGGAACAAGAAAGAGAGAGAGTGAGGGTAAGGCGTGTGTGTAGCCATAAGCATGTTTGCTATAAGAAGGGCACCAACCAGAGCACCGTATCTCATTTTGAAAAATTGATCTATCTTTATACTTGGCTTTTTTGGGTTAGGTTCGATAAAAAATCTTTGATATGGATACTTTTGTTTTTTTTTATGACATATATCATATATGTTACTTTTATGATTAGTATTGAGAAAATTACTTTGCTGTTTTTGCATCATATTTTATATATATATATAGACCGCCATGGCGTCCACCATGGCAGTATGGCGCTTAAAGGTCCTTGCCGCCATCCGCCATAACCTTACTGACAACACTGATTTTGGGGCATAAAAAACCAATGTGCACTTAGTATATCCACTTCTTCTGGCCCAAAACAAATCAAGGAACCCCTGCTTGCACTTATTTTCACAAGTTTGGGTTTAAGAGGATCTATATATTCTCTTTCCAGATTGAATAGCCTTTGTAGCCACTTTGCACTTTGCTGCTCATATATATTATACTGTATAGTGAAGAAATGAATATGTGCTTTCCTTGCATAGTTTTGTTCTTAGAACTACAAAACTGTACAAGGATACTCTAAAAGATGCTCACCATTATGTCTAATCAAAGAAACACAAAAAATTGAAACTTCCTACAAGGTGTATATATGCAATATAATCTTCTGCCCAGGGAATCTAGTTATAGCCATGATCGTTATTGGTTTCTTCCTTAACCTTTTTTTGGGGTCAAAGATTTTGGCTTCCTCTTTTATATAAACCTCAGGGTTTTAAAACTTTAGATACGTTCAGTTAGTATTGATATTGATAAATTGCTGAATGCTGATAATCTTGCATTAGTGTATTGTATATCTTGCCAATAGGGGTTGTTTCTCTGCATTATTAGAGAAGATGCAATCATCATTATTTCTCTGCATCTGTCATTAATAAGAAAGACAGATTTAAATGCATAGGTAGATATTGGCTTCTGCACCCTGTAAATTGTTTTGTTTTATGTGCTGTGTCATCAATTAGTCTAATTTAAATATTAGGTAGGTTCTGTTAGTGTGCTTTTGTTCCTAATTTAAAGTCTAACATGTTCTCATTTGTTAATTAAGCTTGTGAACAAATGGCTCAAGTTCCTCTAAAAAAAAGAAAGCTGATTGGAGTGATAAAAAGAGGAAACTGAGGCAGGCCCTAGCACTGTAACTTGGGAGGAACCTAACGCTCAAAGTTCTTTACAAATGGAGCAAACTAGAGACTTTATTAAGAATATGTTTCCTACACGTGTTTAATTGCACTACTGTTTTTTTAAAAAAAATGCATTGTAGTACTCTATTGGAGATCTGTTTTCTATTTGATATGTTACATGGTTATATGTTCATAATTTGGATACATTTTACAACATATTATAGTTAATATTAATTATATAAACGATACTATTACAAGATTCATAACATTTTATAGTTATTATTATGCATAAGATAGTTAAATTAAATTACTTTATCATTAAAAAATAATGTCTTTAGTTAATATAGTTAAATTAAATTAATTTATCAAGAAAAAATATAAAGAAAATGATTTCAAATAACAACTTATTGAAAAATATGAAAAAATTATTGTTTTAGTTAATATTTAAATATTTAAATAAATTAATATTGAAAACATGTCTTTTTTAGTAATTTTATCATTGAAAAGCACTTTTCCAACTTTATCTAAACACCACTTGCCTTTTATAAGTACTTATATAAATATTATCCAAACACCAAAATAAGCAAAAATAGCTTATCTAGAAGTAACTTTTAAAAAAGAACTTCTATGATAAGTTATTTTCCCAGAAGTTCTTTATGAAAAGCGTATCCAAACAGGCTCAATATATTGTTCTGTTCCATCTGGAAACATTGCACCGCCACCAGGGAATATAAAGTGTTTACCCTCTAGTTTCATCCCACCCCTAGTGACCTTTCCTATCAGCAATCTTGTTGTGTGGCATGTTGCTGTGCCATATCTGCACAAAATATATTGTTAATGCTTTTTTTGTATGATATTTGTGGATGTCCCTCATTAAATGTAGAAGAGAAAAAGGTGGAATATATAGAAAGTAAAAAATATTATAACATTGCCTTTGCCATTTCATCCTCTTTAAAATCTTAACATTACAGATAGTTAATAATGGAAAGCATCTAATATCTATTACTGAAAGCTAACAGAGGAACCACAATCTCAATCATATGGAAATAGGCTTTTGGGCCTGCCAGCCTATTAGCCTATTTATAAATAGGCTTTAGGCCTTTTTATTGGCCTTCATGACATGTAGGCTTTTAAGCAGGCTCACAGGCTTAACAGGCCTTGTAACGAACCAGGCCTAGGTACTAATTAAAGCCTATTACGGGTAAAAGGCCAGGCTTAGGCTTTAAAATTTTGAAACAGCCCAAGCCTATTTATGTAAAGCCTGGCTCGGCCTACCTGATTCCCACCCCTAAGTCAAGAACTCATCGAAACTAGGCATGGCAAGGAAGGTGAACGCCAGAATCATAATTGAATCAGACTTTTTTCTTCCACAATCTTCGGCAAGAGAAGCACTGTCTCGCAAAACTAACGCTTTACACACTCCCCGCCAAATTTTGTTCACAAGCCAGCAGCCCAGCACACAATGGCCACTTGAAGAAGAAGAAGAAGAAGAAAAGAGGAACAAAGACCGGCAAGTGAGCCTCGTTCACGAACCTGCTTGTAACTTATGAGTTTCACCTTCCTCTTTGTGTTCAAATTGAATGATGAAATTGTTTGAGCATTGTGTTTCGATTTATACAGGACATTTGATTATGCCTTGATTTGTTCTCTGATTTTGTAGTAGTGATGATGACAGTTAGGTTAGGTTAGGTTGATTTGAGGCAGTTAAATATACGCAGCACACTACAACAGTGAGTCTGAGTTATGAAAGAGTCACGAATGATTCATTTCCTAACTTTAATAAAAACTAGGGGAAAATACAAATTACCTCCTTGTACTATATACCTTTCACAACCTGCACCTTGTAAGCAGGTTTCATCCAGATGGAGTTAAATCAAATAGAGAAGGCACATGCTTGATTTCCCTTAAGCGAGGTCTCAACTCTCAGGTTCGAGTATTGTGGATGGAAAAAATCCCCGCTGGGAGAGTTAGCCCCACCATGATGTGGATGTTCCCGGCCCGAACAGGATTGCCTCCCGTGAGGATACCTGTGATTAAACCAAAAAATATAGAGAAGGCACATATGCAACACATAACACTGTTGTCTCAGTCCCAACTCCCAACCCCTATTTTTTAGCACAAAGTAATAGGCTAATAGCATTAGTTAGTTGATGGTGACTCTTTCTCTTTCGCCACTTGACTCTGCTGTGGTATTGTTGCACAGGCTGACTCCTTGGATCTTATTCTCTGCCATTGAACTGCTATTGAAAATGTTAACATGAACTTTGCAAAAGACAGATCTGACACCTATCTTTCTAACCAAAGTGTTATATTCACTTAGCTATGTGGCACCCAATAATGCTTGTCAATGTCATACATCATCTGCAAGTCTAACAGTTGTCACATACAACATTTTATTTTTTTGGCTTACATATAGAACTAAGGATCCTCTCGGAGACCAATTTGTTAATTGCTGAAAGCCTGAAACTTCATTATAGAACTTGAGCCTGGGGCTTGGAGGTTAGATGAATAAGCAAGCTCTATAGAAGTTTTAAGGGCCATCTACTTTTTATGATTATGATATTGTGTGGAAAGAATTGATTTATGATATGGATATGATTTGTATGTATCTTTTGATTTGACTTCCTTTGTTACATTTGTCATAATGGCCTGGCCTCGTGGTATTGACTTATATCTCTGCCATGGTAGGATGTGATAAGTCCAGTTTTAGATGAATTAGGAACATGGTTTTTTTTCATAATTTTTCTTGTGAAAATTTTTGCCCTTGCTCAATTCTGTAATGATTGTAGTCTTCTCTTAATAGTATGAAGAAAATGAAATGTGCTTGCCTTTACAGCCATCTTGGGTCCACCCTTTCACAGTTTCTTTGCATGTCACACATGCCTCCTTACCTTGTTCATCTCAATGTCATTGAGCATCTCATCAACAGCACTGTGAGTACTCACAGTCTCACACTGCAGTCCATACTTCAAGTTCCATCCAACTCCATAATTCTTTCACCCTAAACCCTAAAGTCTTATCAACATCAAATGCATTGCCTGCAAAAAGGGGTTGATGATCTCTCAAACACTCAATGCTAAAAAAATGGGATGAAACATAAAAATTTGGATAAAGGTTAAAGAGGATAAACATGGGTTGAGGATTTTGACAATTTGGCAGGGTTGGTTTTTCATTAGAAGTCCTAAATTATGGAGAAGTTTCGGTATTTGGGATCTGAATTCATACCTGGCTGTAGCTGTGAGATAGGAAACGGGGAAATTCATTATAAAGAAGAATTCAGCAGGGTCATGTGTTGGGCACTAGAGTTCTCCACTCAATTTTACTAAATTACTAAATCACTAATGTTCTCAATTTCAACCAAACTGTAGTTGGTTTAGTGATAGAAAAATACTTCAAGGTTGCAAGATGTGAATTGGCTGTACTATTAGGTTTAATTTATATTTCCCTAGAAATTAATGGTGATTTCCAATATTTTTTTTTTAAAAATTTAGTAGCTTTTCTCATTGTCAGTCTTCTTTTGGGAACAATTACAATCTTCATCTGTATGAATATTTTGAGAAAAAAATAAACAGTGGTGTCTTTGTTCTATTTTATTACAAGTCTATGGCAGAGAGAAAACAAGAGAAGAAAGAAACTATCATATCTTTTAGATTTTTCCATAATTGAAATTCTTACATTGGTCTGATCACTACATCTTTATTTATAGACACAATCTAGCTTGCTGAGTGAGCTTTACAGTTAACAGAATTCTAATTGAATACTAACAGAACTATAACATGTAGCAGATTTTCCTAGCATGTAGGGTGCATGGGATAAATATTACAATAACCAAGGATTTAAAAAGTGGACCTCACCTCATTTAGTAAGTTTCTATAAATAAGGAATATTTTTTTAAAAAAAGGGTTTCTGAAGTCTTTTAAGTTTACCTTTTTTCTATTTTTAGAATATAATTTTAACAAAATCTAAAATATATTAGTATGGTAATTAATAATCAATAATTTCAAGTGAAAGACAGAGAGTGCTATGAACAGGGTTTGTTTTTTAATTAATTGTGCTCACTCATCTCTTGCTAGCAGTTTTAGGTACAACTGAATCTACCATGGAACCTACTTGTGCTGCTCGTGCCATGGAATGGAGCATCCAACTTGAGAAGGGCCTCCGTTCTAGTAAACCAGGTGACAGCTATGTCTTTTTTCTTTCTTGTTTTGTCTTTTATTGTTCATTTCTTATACCTTTATTGAGGTTTGCTTCTTCACTAAGTCTCATCCTTGATCAGGTGTGCCTGTCAAAACCATATTGCAAATGGAGCCCCACCTTCAGCGATGGAGTAGAGAGCTTGAGTCTAGTATTGCTTCTGATGCCATGTTTGGCCTTGTGCCAGGTGAAGATAGGCTATTTGCCAATGCCATCCTCTTACGCCTTGCTGATGCCTTTAGGGGAGGTGACAAACAAATCAGGCTTTCTGTTGTCAGGATTTTCTTGTTTGAGAGAAAGCACTATGACAACGGGAAGCACAAGCAGTGTAGAGGCTTGCTGTCAAAGGCTAGAGTAGCGAACCAGTTGGAATTGTTGAAGCGAGTGAAATCTGTTTTCGACGGTGGAGATTTGGAGTCCAAGGCACTGGCTTTGATTCTGTTTGGTTGCTGGGCTGATTTTGCCAATGACAATGCTCAGATTCGATACTTGATACTTTCCGGCCTTGTTTCTCCTCATGAGTGTGAGGTAATATAAGGGTATTTTAGTGTTTTTGTTGTTATAAGTGTCCAATTTCATTCTTAATAGCATCGTCATTTAAGCATTATTACATGTGTGTATATCATTATGATACATAATTACCAAGTCACTGTTTTTTTCTTGTGTTTCAAAAAACTATGCAATTGTATGGCAGGTGAGAAACTGCAATCTTAATTTGCTTTGCAAGATTATTCTTGGGTGGATTGACAGTACTGGATATTGTGTTGTCTTTTCCATTTTATAAATGTAATTTTCTTGGGTTAGTTGGTAGTTATAGGATATTATGTTGTCAAAACATTTTATAAATGTGGATTTTGATTTTGTTGTGGCATTCTCCTAATTTTCTTTTCTTCTGACCTCTTCCTTGTTTAGCCAAACTTTCTAGTAGACACTTTATTATGGTTTAATTGGTTGATTGATTATCTGCATCAATGCATATGATATAATGGATTGGGTATCTACAGGTAAGAGCATCATTATTTGCTGCTGGATGCTTTTGTGAGATATCAGATGATTTTGCATATATTACATTGGAGATGCTGTTTAATATGATGAATTCACCTGCAGTTTTGCTGCCTATAAAGTTGGCTGCAGCACAAGTTTTTGCAAAATTCAAGTGTTCATATTCAGTTGCAAATAAAGCATGTAAGGTTGTTGACCATTTTTTATTCTGTTACATCTAGTACACTTATTTTTCTTTAACATGTGCATTTTCTATTGTTGTATAATTTTAGCTTTCTGGCTATTGTTCTACCTGCAGATCATCTGTGTAGCCAAGTTTGTTTTTGGTTCTATTTTATCCATGTTTGTCTACCTTCACCTTTTCTTAGGGTGTTATTAACATAATGCAAAGTGGATAAAGGTAGTGGCCAGAGAGTAACTGAGAAGGAAATGACCTAGAACACTTTACCTGTGGAAGTGGAGTTTTGAAAATTGGTTTTCCACTTCAATATAACTACTTGACACTGTACCTCAACCATATTATCAAAGTGCACGGAGTTTCCTCTTTTACTAATTTAGTAATGCATTGTCCAGTTTGTTTAACCAGGGTAGTTGGTGGGTTATGGAACAATATATTTTCTGCGTTGCTGCCTTTATATATTAACAATTTGGTTGGACAAACGATTAGATGTTTGAAACTAAAATCTAGACTTCATAAGAAAATAAAAGTCAGAACTAATTATTATTTTACTAATTTGCTGTTGTGATGAATTTAATTATTTTTGCACCAATGGACTTCATAATATGCATGCCTTAAGACTAGTATTCAAATTTGATATTGTTGTAAAATAGCATTACAACACAATCGCTATGTACAATCAACTTATGGAAACTTCTATCTGTTTCTGTGTGTCTATTTTTTTGGTCAAAACTTCTATGTGTCTGTTTGTTTCTTGGAATTATCACATATTTGGGTTTCTTATGTTGATGATTGATTTGATGCAGATAGGTCAAGGGTTGATATTAAATTCTTCAAATGAAGATATTTTGGTAGCTATGCTATTCTCACTTTCAAAATTGGCTTCCGTTTCTACACTTCTTACCTCTAATCAGGTATGTGCCTTTTTTATTCTACTATGATTTAGGTATCCTAGTTGGGTGGGCAGACTTAAAGGGTCCATCTGCTACTTTATCCTAGCTTTTCATTTATCTGTTTGATAGATTGTCTGAACTAATGCCCAAGGGTCCTAGCGTATCCCTCAACTGGCAGTTTATATATATATATTAAAGAAGTTGTAAATAATATGAAGTTTGTGCAACTCATTGCTAAAGTTTGTGATTAAATGAAGCACCATACATCTAGCTTGTGCATGTATATTGTACCCAATTCAGTATAATACTTATTTCAGTACTTTATTTGTATAATAATTTGTAAATCGTTTGGATCCAGGTGGACTTTCTCCTTTCACTTCTCAAACGAGAAATAACTTCTCATGTAGAAGAAACAACATTAAGATGTTTGCATTTTTTATTCAGAAATAATCCAGCTCTAAAGCTTTATTTTAGTACGTCCTTTGAGATACCAGATGGACAGACCCTGGAGCACTTACCATCCGAGTATCAAGCTTGGAAAGATGATTGGAGAGATGATGGAATAGTCGAACTGAACAAGTTGTTTTCGGATTCTGAAGTACTTCTAAAGTAGAGTATGTAAATTACTAAGACACATGGCATGAATATAAGTTTTTTTATTAAATTTTACATTCTGAAACATCAGTTGTTTCTGCTTTAGATAAATTAAATTTTATAAGACATTAGAACTTTTTATGTCTTATTTATCAAGGCAGAGTTAATATGGAATATTGAGGCTAACTGCATTCCGGGTATAAATATCCAGCATAACATTATCATTGCCCTGAAAATGGTGCATTCCATCAAGATAGACCTTGAAAAGTCATATGATAGGTTGAACCTGCTATCTTCCTAATAAGCATATATCGGTGCCTTACTGCCTTGGGGTTCCAAATTTATGGATACTGGATTCTGAATGGCAATTACAGGGTATGTAATATCAAGGTGAACATGGTGGCTTCTCAAGGTCAAGGGGACTGTCATCTCTGCACTGCAAAAGCATCAGACTCTGGGTTGGCCATTGGATCAGAGGGCTCCATAATTTAAACTTTGGTGGCTGCTCTATGGTATGGCATCAAGCTGAGAGTGGTGAGTTGACATTGTTGGTGCTAATGGATGCTGAAACTTCCCTTTACTTCGAACCATGCTGAGGAAGTTATGAAGTTTCATGCATTGACTCAACTTGAGAAAAAAATATTTCATGCGACAATGAAAGTAAAGCTGTATTAGTTTAATTTAATACTTCAACAATATTGAATAAAGATTTATTTTTTCCTTTTCTTGAGATATTCTCATGCCTTTTGAAACTGAGACTCAGTTCGACCCAAAAAATAAATGAAACTGAAATTAGGATAGTTCCTGGACAGCATTGTGTGGAATTTTTTTCTTTCCAAATATTTAGTCAGATCACTAGCTACTCTGCATAAAAGTAGAAGGCATCATGTATACGGTGACAATCAACAATGCTTATCATGAAACAAACTAAAGATACAAACATCGCTAGACCAAACATTTCATTTACTTTTGTCTTCGATTGTCTTTTACGAGTATGCAGTTCCATAATGTAAACAACAGAAATGAGAATCTGTCCAGGTGATTCGCTTTCTTAATGTTGACAAGTTATTATCTATTTTATATCATCAACTAAATTGCTAAATAGATGAATGTCCAGAGTCTGATGCCACACTGCTACTGTCTAAATGGAAAAATCACAGCTGTAGAAAAAGTTTGCACTAATTTAACGGTTTAAAATAATCAACTTTTGCAATTAAAAGTTAAAACTCAGACAAATGAATTAAATTAGGTGAGACATCGACTAAAGAGATAATAAGAATTTTTTAGTAACTCTAAATCCTCCAATAAATCTTCCTACTATATAAAATAAGTATTAATTTAAAAAAACACATTTAGTATGTTAAAATTATAAAAAAAAGTATTTAATAGTAATAGGAAAATTTATAGGATGATTTATAATAATTATTATTTTTTCACTAAAGAGTATCCTCTTCCTTAATAAGTGAGAGACTGATTTTCAGGTATTGTTGCTGTAAAAAGTGAAAATCTCTCTTAAATAATTTTTGTGTCACATGAGCATCATTTTTTGTTATGTGGTAACTTTTTGGTTTGCCACATCCCCAATAATAACATTTTTAAAAATTTTATATTTTAAAAAAATGCAAATGAAAAAAATTATAAGAATTACTCCCTCCGGTTTATTTATAAGACAATTCTGACAAAAACACACATACTAAGAAAAATAATTAATGCATTGATTTTCAAGAAATTACTCTTCAAGATTACCAGTTTACCTCTATTCAAAATTAAAGTACACTACTATGGTAATTGTGTCACTTTAAAACTTTTAATGGTCAACAAGTGCAGATATGAGAGAAAACAATAAATGCTTCTAGACTTGTGTACTTTGTATTATAAATAGAACTATGGAAAAACTTCAAATGGTGTCTTATAAATAGGACCAAATGGAGTAAAACCAAATCTTGTTTATTTTATATGGATTGATAACATATTTTACCAATAAGTTATTTATTAGCCAAAATTTAGATTTTGTCTTGAATATCAATGAAGTATTTAAACTTCCAAACATTTTATATGACAATGATTAGATTATTAATCATTCGATTAGTTAATAATTAATAATAGAGTATATTAGTGTAGTGAAAATATTCTTAAAAAAATATGTTTAAAAGGGTTGAAAAGTCAAGATAATAGTAACTTTCATGCTTTCAACATTGTTGATGTGGCCGGATATATGAGAAACTCATGTGACAGTTCCACATCTTGCGCTTCAAATCAAATTTAATTTATTAAAAATAGATTTTCAGAATGACTTTTTTTTTACTTTAATATTCCTGATATTTAAAATCATACTAGATCTCAATTAATTCAGTTATTTTGAATGAACCTATTTAAGAAGGCAAAGTTCTGCTCACATGCATCAATTTTTTTTTCATTCATAAAACTTAAGTTTAAAACCTTATTTAAAGAAAATAAAGGCTCTTTTTTTTTTCATTATCAAAACTCAAATTCAAGACTTGGATAATTTAAAATTTACTACACTTGAGGAGTGATAAATATCATCAATTATTAATTATTAATCAAATATAAAGAAACCTTAATCACACTATATATTACCCCGATCCTATATATAAGAAAAAGTATGACTAAAATCATCAAAACCAAAAAAAACATTGAAATATGTTAATAGTAAAAAAATACTTCTCTGATTCTATTTATAAGACAATATTTGAAACTTTTTCATGACCCTATTTATTGTTGGATCAATTACACACACTTACGGGTATAACACAGAGTAGTAGAAAAGCAATTACAAAAAATTGGCACACACTTTATTGATGCTGATATTTGTTATATACGCAGAAAATAGAACTAACTAACTTGCTAACTGACACTAACAGAATTACCAGAAAAACTGAATTACACCGTTCTCAACATTTATAAGATAAAGTACACAAATCTAGAAGCATTTATTGTTTTTTCTCATGTTTGCTCTTGTTGACCCTTAAGGGTTTTAAAGTGACACAATTACCATGGTAGTAGAGTTTAATTTTAAATAGGAGCAAACTTGTAATCTTATAGAGTAATTTCTTAAAATCAACACATTAACTATTTTTCTTAATATATGTGTTTTTGTCTGAATTGTCTTATAAATAGGACCAGATTGGGTAATATCATTAAATTAAATTTTATTCCAAAAATACCCTTAGCATTAAATGATGAAATAATTGAGTAGCTTGTTAACTGCTCACAATAAATTAAGTATTTATAAGGTATTTAGTAATTAATACAATTAAAAATAGTCAAATGTTTTTTATAATTAAGTTGGGAGGTAAACAAATTGAATTCCTTCTAAGAACTCCTATTCAATCTCACCTCCAAAACTCTTGTTCCTAAAACTAGAATTTTATGACAAAATCTATCCATATCTGACATGATCAAATCTACCGCATTAAAGAAGGGATGAGAACCAATCTCCCCTACATGATGATCAGGCACAAGGCTCATGCCATTGAGCATTAATTGGAAAAGCTCTTCTTTGCTACCCTATGCTGATTACAATGTTCTTCAAGTACTACAAGGTTAGTGAAGAGATCCTTGATGAAAAAAGGGACTACTTTATAGATAGGAAGCCTAATTAGTAAGAGGTTCATAGCGTAGATGTGAGGTGTTGTCAGCTTGGAGAAGCAGTTAAAAATTACTTAGATGTCTGGAGAGATTCTAAAGGAGAATATTCTGATTGTGATGAAGTCTAAAGAGGTGGATTAGAATACTTGTACTAAGGAGTATAGTGAAAATCTCACTTGAAGTGAGGATTGGACGTAGCCTTCGTTTTGGGTGAACCAATATTAATCTGGTTGTGGTCTTCTATCCCTTTACCTCACTCATTTATATTCTACATAAATTGACTTTTTTTTAATTTCCCTTATAATTTTAATCCTAATCTTAACTCATAAACCTAAGAAGGATAATTTCAATCTTTAAGTAATAATATCTTCTGAATTTTGCTTATAAATTTAGAAATATCAAATTTTATCAATCATTTATAATAATTAGCAACATTGTGATTCATTTCTTAGTTGCTTAAATACTCACAACATATTTCAGCTAAGAATCTCTTTTGGAAATCCAAGTCACAAAAACTAGAGAAGCAAAATAAAAAAGAAATTTTTTCTTTTAGGAATTTTTAAGTGAGTCTCAACTCAACCCAACCCTCTTTCTTGAGACATGACCAACTTTAGAAGGAGTTTGATTATTGCTAGTTTGAATGGGGTTAAAGATTCATCAATAAGTGCTCCAATGAAGATATTCAATCCAAAGTGTTTAGGGAATCAAAAGTTGAGAAGAAAAAACTATAGTAAAGAAATAGAAGAATGTGATATAAGTAAAAAGATGATGAAATTAACAACAATGGGGATTATGAAAACTAGAATTTTTGAAGTCGTGAATTTTGTGTGGTAAAATGAGAGTAAACAATGAGTGTGGAAGAGTTGAGATTTATATGGGAGGTAAACTTGGAAGTAAAATTCAAAGAGTGATCGCGAGGGTTTATTGATTAATTAGGAAGAATTTTACTTCCCTGTTAATTACAATTAAACGACACCGTTTTAGCTTCCATTTAAATATGTTATGTGTCACTTAACAATATAATGTGTGCATTAATTAATTAATATATAGAGATAAATGATTATTTTTATATTATTTAATTATTTATATATTTATTATAAAGTATATTTTATTTAAAAAATCTTGTGATAATTAACGCGCTAACATATTCACCCGTGTGAACATATGGATATCCCTAGTTTGTTTAAAATAATAATAATAGATATTGATAAAGGAATTGAAAATTAGCAACTTGAGACTTTTTTTTTTCAAAAACTTGAGACTTTCATACTATATATATTATACACGAATATATTTTTGGGAACCAAATATAAATAAAGTGTCCTTTTTTGCGACAAAAGATTTAATAGTTTTTCTCAGATCTCTTAATGAAATCCCTTAATTGACATGGCAGCTGCCCACACTCACTGATGACCAATAACTAAAAGTCATCTTTCTAATTACAGTATTATTACTATTATTATTATTATATAATATCATCCAATAGTACTAGAATTCTATGCTTCGGTTGGAAAACCTTTTTCCACGCTTAAATTTTGAGTGTTAGGAAATGTTGGGAAGAGAGATAGAAAGAAAAAAGAAATGAAAGAGAGAAAGAAAAATGTGATAATTAATGTGATGTGAAAGTAAAAGAGAGATGGAAAAAAATGAATGTGAAGGATAGTGTATATAATAGAATGAAAGTAGTGTTATTGTACAACACTACATTTTATACAACATTGAGAGATATAGTAGAAAGAGAGAGAAGTGAGAGAAATATGAGATGTATAGGTGATAATAGAGAGAGATAGAGAGAAAAGGTTTTATTGTATGAATTGATGTATATTTTTGTTGTATGAATTTATTTTCTCTAAAATGAATTTGAAAAAAATCAAATCTAATAATTAAAGGGGAAATAATATATTTATACAAAAAAATTATACAACTCATATAACATACTTTTTCTTTCTATCTCTCTCCATCATATCATTTATCACATTATCCATCACATCTCATATTTTTTAATTTTCTCTCTATGTCTCTCTGCGTATTGTATATATATATATATATATATTTAACATGTTATATGAAAAACTTTCTAATTAAAGATGGCATGCATGTAAAGGTGGCAAACGGGCTACCCGGCCAGGCCCGGATCGGGTAGCGGGCTTGTGCGAGCCGGGCTAAAATACTTGGCAAAAATTCGATCCTGTAAAATTAGTGCCCAAGCCCGGCCCTATGCAGGTAGCGGGCTTGTGTGGGCAGGCCCAGTTAAAATAAATTAATTTATTAAAAAATGTTGCTCATTAAAAAATGTAAACAATTATACTTTCACAAAATTAAAAAAATTATAATATAGTTATAAAAATCATTTAAAAACATAAAAAACACAAATCTTACTGTTGTTATTACACACATGCATTGAATCTTACTTGTAATTTATGTGATTAGTCCCAGCCCCATATAACTTTGATCATTACATAATTTTATATTATTAGTAATATATCTAAATAAAATATATGCATTGATACCATTTGAAAATTTACTCTATTCAATTGTAAGTGAACTCTAGCTAACAAGAAGTACTTCTTATTAATTGCATAAAAAGTATGAGACATACTTATAAATATGAGATTTCATATCTTAAAAAAAAACGGGCTGAACCCGTTTAAGATCAGGTTGTTTTTTTTAGGGCTAAAAAGCTCGGCAAAAATATGGGTCTTTAATTTGACTGCCCAAGCCCTCCCATTTTACGGGTTCGGGCGGGCCGGCCCATTTTATCGGCTCTACATGCATGCACGTCATTATTTCCAAGAAATTGTTAATAAATGTTTTATTTTTTATTAATTTTAATGTTTCCTTCAAAAATTTCCATAGGTGTCATCATGCAATCGATGACGACGACGAGGAATAGTAAAGCAGAATGGATTAGAACAATTGCAATTTTGACTATTAATATTTTAGTATGATATTTAATCGCATTAAGATTTTGTTACAGTTTTCCATACCAAAGTGAAGCACATGTACTATTAATCTAGCTAAAGAAATCCCGATAAGAATTCATTTTAGAGCTACCACACTACTCCATTGACTTCAAATAAGTGCATTTAGACATAAAAAGCGTGGAAATAATTAAATTAACATTGATTAGGTAGGCTTGAGTAGAATGTCTAAGGCTAAGCCACGCTGGGAGATCTTAACTGCAATCTCTATATATGATAGTACTAGTAGTATAGTTAATTAATTGTCAAAAGTGAGAATTGATGAGAAATATGATCTTCCTAAAATAGCCTAGTCAAAATGGTTGTCTTATTATATTGGTAGGTTTCCACTGTCATACAATTAGAGGTGGGAATAGGCTAGGCCGCCGACAGGAGCCTATGGATTGGCCTAATTAAAGCCTAGCTTGGCCTAGTTTATTTAATAAAAACGTTAGGTTCAGGCATTTTAAAAAGCCTATTTAAATAAAGAGGCTAGGCTTATGCCAACTCACAAGCCTACAAAGCCTGATAGGCCGGCCTATTTATATTTAAAAATTAGTAAATATATTAAAATATATATAAATATTAATTACTTATAACTTATAACGAATTTGAATACACTTAATATTATTATATTAGTATATATCTATAATTTGTAAATTGCTTTTATATTTTATTTGTTTGTATTGGTTTGGGTTAAGGATTTTGCGGGCCCAATATCATGTATTTTAGTATTGAGTATTGACTAAGATGTTAGATAAGAAAAATCAGGATACATGCAATTTTTGGGCTTAGAAATCGATTTATTGTCCCTTTTCATATAAAGGCCTTTAAATAGGCTAACAGGTCAGGCCAGGTTTTTAAAAAGGTCAGGCCAAGCCTAAAAAAAGCCTATCATAGGTAATAGACCAGACTTAGGCCTTGAATTTATAAAATAGGCCAGGCCTATTTAATCAAAGCCTAGCCTGACCTAGCCTATTCTCACCCCTACATACAATACAAGACCATATATAATTACGCGGCTCTTGGTTTGATTCGTTGGTAAATATATAAATTTCATTCCATATGATGAGTTTGTTTCAAGGTATAAAATCATATTCCCGGTAATATCATTTTCGAGAATCCTATTATTAGGAAATGTAATTTCCGTGTAAAATTTATATATGTATTTCATATTCCCGGAAATATTTTTAAAAATCATTTACTTTAAAAGTTTAAAAAAAATAGAAAAAAATTGTAGGATGAATGGAAGTGGGAAAAATAACTTCCATTTCCATGAGAATATAAGATTCCCACCTTTCATCATGGGAATAAAAAGTGGGCAAGTCATGACTAAAATACATTATTGGGAATCATTAATTATGCCCAGGAAAATTTTTCTAAGGGTGTGTTTGTGCGTTTAGAGAGGAAGGAAAAGAAAGAATTGGAGGGGAAAGGGAGGGGGAGAAGAGGAGAGACTTTGTAAAATATTTAAACTCACAAACACAAAAGGGGGAAGGGCTTCCAAGAAACTCTTCCCTTCCCTCCCTTCCCCTCCAAAATTCAACTTACAAACATACCTAAAACTTGAATCAAACGTGAAAATATCACTTTCCCAACCTTACTTTCCCGAAAATATTTTACACACCTTGAAACAAACTCACCTAGTGATGAAATTCTGGCAAGCGTACCAAAAATTCAGCTATAATAGTAAGTATAAAGTATCGTATCCACAGGGAGCAGTTCACTTCGTAAGTTTTAGTGATCGAATTGCCAAGTAAGAAACTTTTTAAGAGAATAATTGTTATGCAGAATGTAAATGGCAAGAAGAAAAACAAGCAGTAAAATAGAGGAAGATAGATTTACTTGAATTTGGATTGGACTTCGTTTCATCGCACCCCTGATGTATGTGAATCCCTTCTTTTAATAATGAATTTATTATTATAATACCTTAGCCAAACTGTATTGATTTTACCCTGAGTTACCAGTAGTAAACCACTCAAAGATAATTCATGCGGGTTCTCCCAAGCGACAAATTACCCTCGGCTCGTTAGTTTTTACCTTTCCGTTTGTTTGAATCATCGATTAATCATACTTCCCTATAAACGCTCTTCATGAAGGGGTTGTCACAATCCACCTTCAGTCACTAGACCCCGCTTATGCTTTCATACAATTAACTAACGATTATGTTACTATCAATTAGTTATATTTTCCTATAGATGCTCCTATGAACGAGCTGTCACTCACCAAAAATTTCAATCATCAGATTCCACCTATATTCCCATATATCTAATGAGTACTTTCAGCAATCGGAGGTTAGGTTTCCTATGTCTAGGCTCCCCTAAACTCTAATACTAGCCGGAAATCTCATTCTTGTTGTTATCCTGATCACTAGCCTACGATTCTGGCGCACGCGCGGAAGTAATGCATTAAGAGCAGCATAAAAGTACCGATAAATATAAAAACAGGGATTCATAATAAAAATAAGAGAATTCACATACACTTGGGGATTGAATCCACTACATCCAATCCAACTGGAGAGCTTAGCTACTCATGGTAGCCATTACAAACCACTGAAGAATATGTCACCTTCTTCAATCCTTGTGCGTCTATCTTCTATTCTATGCCTCTCTCCGTGCTGCCTGATCTATACCAAGAAGTCTTATTATAGACTGGGAAAACCTAATCTAAATCTGGAAGAGATCAATCTGTATTTGAATTTTAAAAAGCTGGTTCGCATGCTACGCTTCATCTGCGCTAAGCGCAGATGAAGCGTGTCTCTCTGGAAGTTGCGCTCCACTTGCGCTAAGCGCGGGTGGAGCGTGAAACACGCTGCAGACTTTCTTTAATTCTTCATTTATCCACTTGATCTCTTTCTGATCTTTCCTTTGCTTGATTAGTTTTCTTGTTTCCCTTTTCTGACTTGATCTTGTGTTTATTTGAACTTGAATTGAAATTGGGAAAGTTATCCACAGGCTCCTTTGTTTAAATGGTTGCGGATCTTATCTTTATTTTGTCCTCATTTAAACTTCAAATCTGCAAATAATCTCCCCATTTAATGTTATCTTCTTTCCAAATTCAAATCTATCATAAATCTGCACAAATTAACAGATTTCTAATTAAAATAGCATCAAATTCAAATTCAAACAAAATAATCACAATTATTACAATTATTTACAAAAGGGATTATTTTAGGGCATAAGTTACTATTTTGGCCTTGATAAATGTAATAAAAATATAAAAAAATATCACATAATTTACACTTATCACCTAGGTATTACGTAGTGTGTATTTATTTAATATATAACGAGTTTAAGGAAGCCATAATTACCTTAGTGGGTAAATATCAACTTATTTTGATTTTGTCGATCCGCTCAATCGGAAACATGTTAAAGTATAGAAATATTTATTTAATAAGTAGGGATCAAATTTCATCAATATAAGTTTTATCAATGATATTGAATAATAACTAATTGAGTTATTTTAAGTGGTACATGATTTATTCGAATATCTTTACCCTTGACCTTATGAACCTCCTTTGGATTTTTTATTCACTTAATTTTTCTATTTTTGGATTCGAATCAAAGAAGAAGAAAGGAATGAAGTGAAAGTAGAAGTTGATAATTCAAAATTCAAAATAAAATTTTAAAAGATTTCGTTTCAATTAATTTTATTTTAATACTGTACAATAATAATTAAGTAATCCAATGATTTCGAATTATATAATTTCCAATCGCGATACAATATTTTTATTTTAATGTTTTGTATGATATTGACATTATTGTTCTAGCCTTAGCCTTTTCATTTCTGGTTTCACTATATAATTAATACAAATAGAATTGAATTCATAATTCAATCAATTTCTATTATCGAATTATGAATTCAATTCTATTGAAATCTGGGCCAAATTCCGAATTTCACTGAGGCTAAACCACCTTCCTTCTTTTTTTTTCTAACTTATTTTTATTCTAAAAATTGAAATAAAGAAGAGGGGATTAATTGCATATTTTGATCTCTAATCTTCTTCATCCCTTCTCATCCCAATAACCTTAAGTAAGATCTCGGCCGGGTTCCGTGGGAAAGTTAGCTCTACCAAAATATAGATATTTTTGGCATAGTAGGATTATCTTTTGTAGAGGATATATGTGGTTTACACCAAAATGATATTGAATAACTTTTAAACAGAGGTTTATATTCCAAAATTCATTATTTGGATTGAAAAAGTTCTTATCTTATAGATCATATATATCAATTAAATTTTACACTAATGTAATATTATTTAATACATCTTTAAGAAGCATTAATTTTAGACCTAAATATTTGTTGGTCAGCCCAATCTTTAATGATTAAGCTAATTTAATAAAAATAATATTAACTCTTAATGCCACACCATATGTTCTGCTGCCTTGGTTGGTATTTTTTTTGGATACAAGTAAATTTAGGGTGAGGGGATGGTGCCCCAGTCCAAGGCAGGGAAAGCCTCCGGGCTCTTTGAGCACTTACAGAGGTACTTACATTTTACCTCACCCCAAGGGGACAAGTGGGGGTTCGAACCTGCGACCTGTCAAATACGAAACCCTGTCTTGCTCCACTCAACCAAACCCTGCCTTGGTTGGTATGATATGTTTGGAGGGAGTGGCTTTGTGGATATTTCCACGGTTTTATTTAATGTGAAAATTTGCTACTGATGTATTTTGGTGGGAGCTCTAAAATCTGATGCTTTAGTTTCAGCCTTCTCAACTTTGTATATCGTTGGAAGTGTTATAATCTTAGTTTGTAATCATGTTTTTCTCATATAATGTTTTGAGGGCGGATGGTTAAAACTCTGCACATGACTGATTTTTTGGTCTTTAGCTTGGTTTTGGGTGTCTTGGTTTCTTTGGTTTTGGTGTATTGTATTGTTGATTCTATTGGTTGTATTATGGGTTGGAACACCCATTGCATTCATTTTTAATTCATTTCATTTTGATTAGAAAAAAAATGACACACCATATGAAAACCAAAAAAAAAAAAAGGAATGAAATCTGGTTTATATTATATAGTTTAATGTTTGATGATCAGTCACATGGAAAGCTTCCAATTGGAATTGCAACCTCAGATTTTAAATTTAATTCGGTATGGCTTTTAATTAGAACCAAATTCTCTGTTTTTTGTTTTACATTTTATAGAAAATTAAAAAACTAAACAAAGCTATCGTCAACAAAAATTTTGATGATTATAATTTTAAGAATCACGAATTTGAAAAATGAGCTCTACAAATCGAACGCATTTGATGAAACAAGACTATACAAACACCTTGTTTTTTTTTACTTATACTAATTATTAATTGCCTTATTTAATAAGTTTAACATTTTATATAATTATCCTTATTAAATAAGCTATATATCAACACGAAATTAAATAAATTATAAAATACTTTTAAGTAACCATACATCAAAATGTTATTATTGATATTTGTTTTCATCACTGTTGTTGCTAATAACATGGCAAGCATATAGTGTTTGGAAGAACACTTAAATATGAAGTATTGTGAGTATTTTTAGCGTTTTTATTTTGTAATCTAACATTTTTCTTTCACTTTTTAAATTATTAAATTATCACAACTAAATTATATTTAAATATTTCCCTCTAAACCGTTTTAATTGATTTCACTCCTTGTTACAGTTGTTTAGGTTGGATTTGTTCGAATTAGAGATAAAGCTAAATTTAAATCCACTATAATTTTTAATTATTTGGTTTGGTTTGGTTCGTTTAGATAAAAAATATTATATTTTTTATAAATTCTAATTCTTATTATCTTTTCATACAAAAATTTTGAATTTATATTATTATAAGATCAAAAGGTTTCTTATTCTCTTAAATGATTAATTCCAAATGTTAATTATATTTTTAGTTAATATTTAATTTTTTTTCTACAATTATAACTTTATATGTATCATTAATCTCTCCTTTTAAATTCAATTCAACTTTTACTTAGCAAAAAAATGTATCATTAATATCTCTTTACCCAAAATATGTTAATGAATTAGTTATTTAATAAATGATAAATATAACTAAAAACACTTGATAACACTAAATTAATAAGATCATATTAATGTCAAGATGTAAGAAAATTTTAAAAGTATAAAAGAATCTTAAGTACTAAAATTTATAATGTATAAATTTAAAACTAAAAAATAGTTAATTGGGTGATAAGTTTGTTTGGATTGAAAAAGAAAAATTGGAAAATCAAACCAATTACAATTTCTGTCATTTGAGTTTAAAATGAAATCAGCTTGTTAACCAAACTAATATAAAACAGGATTGTTTAGTGGTACATACTTGTTTGTCTTTGAGCAAGGTCTCGGGTTCGAATCTTGTGGATGGAAAAAATCTCCGCTATGAGAGCTAACCCCATTATAATGTGGATGTTCTCGACTACAACAGAATTGTTTCCCGTGAATGATATATGTGGTTAAACAAAAAAAATGTAACTATAATATAAAACAATTTAATTTGGATAAACAGATTTATCGGATAAATTAATCCTATATATGTAATAAACACCCCTAGCACTTTTGGCGTAGGTGGGATATCCATTAATTAATTGTCCTCAATCTATGTAAATCGTAGAAATATCATGAGGAAAACAATTACCTTAATTCTTCAACTCATGATCATATCCTTCAAGACACGGGTCAACGAAACTCATGAAGTTGAAATCTGTTCAATATTACAAGTATTATTAAATTTTATTAATGTTGAAACTTGAAACAGAAAAGCCCATTTACACTTATTAAATTCATGATGGAACCCTCTTTCGACGGTTCTATGTTTTAAGCAAAATCGTTGATGCTTCCGTCTTTACCAGCTCAACCAACCTTTTTGACAAAAGAGATTTGTTACACCAATTCCTAATAAGCTGCATGCTTAATTAATTAACAATTCTTGCCTTATGCACTAATGCTGATTGATATCCCCCTACTTTAGTTTTTTAAGTTAATCTGTGTTCTTACGTAAACTTAAAAAGGAGAACGCTATAATTTCTAGGAAAAGAGGAGGAATCATGGTTGAAGTTAGATAAGTGATCTTAATTTATAATTAAAGCAACAAGTGATCTCTATAGTGTATTTGGTAAGATTAATAAGTAATTGATTTTAAAATTGATTTTGTAAAATTGATTTTAAATCACTTCGGTCCAAAGTACTTTGAAAAGCGTGCATCATCCATCTCAACCATTCATTTCTAGAATCAATTCTACTCAACTGTAATCCAAACGGACCCTAAGATAGTTTGTCCAATATGATGTTTGGTAAAGTATATAAAACTAACTTATTTTAAAAGCTTTTAACTTATAAGATATAAGGTGTGTTTGGTAAAATTAGCTGATAAGCTAGCTAGCTAATAGTTTCTAGCTGATAAGCTAGCTGCATGCTTAGCTGATAAGCTCTCCTAACTTATAAGCTCCGAGCCGATAAACTATCTTATTGAATTAGAAGTGTTTCGTAGAACTAGCTGATAAGTAGTTGGTAATTGAAAAATAACATAAAAGAACATAATCACATAAGTTTTATTATATAAATTCTATTTGTGTTTTCTAGACAAAAATATACTATTGCAATTATAATTTTAGATTTTAAAAAAAATAATTAAATTCTTATTAAATCTTTAATGATAAAATATTTAATTAAAAATTAAAATAAATAGCGAAATTGATAAAATAAATAGTATATATATAAAAATAATTTCTAAAATAGTGAAATGAAAAGAAAATAACAATTTAATTAATTCATAATTTTTTAAATTACTTATATAGATAATAATAGGTCAAAAAATTGAAAGGGTTTTGTCAATAAAATTGAAAATAGATAATAATATGTAAAAAGAAATTAAAGATAATAAGGGAAATGTATTAAAAATTTAAAATATAAGGGATAATAATAGAAGAAAATTAAATAAGCTACAAGCTATAAGCTAGATGAAGTAGCTTGTAGCTTATAAGCTAGAAGCTCCTAAAATAAGCTACTTGAGGTACCTTACCAAACATTTTTGTGTTGGTCAAACTAGCTATAAGCTAGTCAAATAAGTTAGTAGCTAGCTTATTGGCCTTGTCAAACACACGCATAAACTACTTTAGTATAAGCTTGTACTCCCTCCGGACTCCACTTGTGGTGGTCTAAAATATAAGCAAATCTCAACTTATTTACCTTATTTAATGACCTAGTACTAAAATACCCTTTATTTAAATTCAGATTTTATTTTCCAATGACCCTATTTAATGAACCATGTAGAGAGAGTGTTCTACTTGGAACAAGTTTCAATAAAATTGGAGTCTTCTATGAAGGGCAATTTAGAGAATACAATTCATTTTTAGATGATATCAAGGAAATTTAATGAGGTTAACTAACATTTCTTAATTAGCGTGAGTTAGTTTTTTTTGCTTATATTCGAGTCCAGAGGAAGTAGTGGTAACATTTTTTTTCATTTTTTTCACTTGTTAGAAGAAAGAAAGAGTGTGGTGTCTTTAATTAGCATAGTAGATAGCTAATTAGGGGACAGAGAGAGTGCATGTGAACGAAGATAGCACCGCAATTTGAATAGTGAAAGTGAATTCTCGATCACTTGAAAATGAAAACGACGAATGGGAATAGACACAAAAAGCCGCGTACCTTAGTGCCTTGTAGCACCTGGCCAGAAACATCCACTCTCTCCCCGAAGTTTCATTAGAGAACGAAGAAAGAAAGCAGAATGTAATATAATTAACCCATATATCCACCACCATCATTCATTGACCTTGCTCCATTTTCTTCAGGAGATGCTACTAGAGTCCTCGGTTTTTCCTCACACCCCACTAACAAGAACTGCAATATTAATTTGATCAACTTCTTTTGTCAATTATAGTTAGGTAGATGGAGAGTTGACAGGAAAACTCTCAAAATAAATAGCAATATTACAAATGCGCATTAATTTTTTAAATAATCCATTTTCATTTATATATATTAACTTAAATATGTTTTTATTCCTATAAATATGGGTCATTTGTTTCCCTACAAAATTTTCTGTTAGCTTTTTTGGTCCTTCCGTTAACTTTAGGCTGATGTGTGGCTAACAAAGTGTCACATCAGCTTGCCACATGTGTTGTTTTTGCCCAACTTAAATTTGTATTTAGTCCTTATAATATAGTCTTTTTATTTTAGTCCCTATAATATTTTTTTCATTTTTCCATCTCTATACTTTTTTTATATTTTCACCTTTATCTCATCCCCATCCAACATCAGTGTTTTTTTGCTTATATATATTGCATTGTTACATTTGAAATTCTTGAATTCCTCTTGGGTTCAATAAAATAAATTATTTATGTATTCAATTATTTGAAATTTCAATGCACTTGGATTCACTCTATAAAAGGAGAACCTGTAACGACCTTTTTTTTCTACTAATTCTTTTTTTTTCTATCTATTGTCTAACAAAATTTTCATTTGATTTATGTTTATTAACATGTAACTTAATGAGATTTGTGTTAACTAACAAAAGGTTTGTAATTGTAAATCAAATGAAAATTTATCAGTCAATAAAAAAAAAAAAAAGAATTACAAAGAAAAAAATGTCGTTATAGGTTTTTCTCCTATATACAGTGAACCCAAGTGTTATGAAATTTCAAATAATTGAATACATAAAGAATTTTTTTTAAACCCACGAAAAGTTTCAAAATTTCTAGTGTAACAATGCAATGGAAACAAAAAGACATTGTGATGTTAGATGTGGATGGATGAAATTGAGGTGAAAAACCAAAAAAAAAAAAATTATAGGGACTAAACCAAAATGATCATATTTATAGGGACTAAAAACAAATTTAAGTTGGGCAGAAATAACACATATGGCATGCTGATGGACACTCTGTTTGTCAAAAAAGGCTAACTGAAAATTTTTTAGGGATGAAAAATAAAAAAAAATTATAGGGACTAAAATTAAAATGACATATATTATAAGGAGTAAAAACATATTTAAGTATATATATGTGTGTGTGTTTGTTGGTGTTTTTTTTTTTTTTCTAAATTATGGGTTCAATGAATTGAATCAAGAGGTGAAGTAATTCCGATTCGATTTTGAGATGAAGTTTTTGAATCCTTACAAGAAGAAGGTTTCAAGATGCAATAAAGTCGTTGCAAGAACTACGAGAAATTGTACTTTTCTCAGTTTAATTCAAGACATATGTTATTTTCTGTTGTAAAATTAGTTTTTTTTATATTAATCAATTTGTAATGATTTAACCGTAGTCGTTCCAATTCTATAAATTGATTAATTGTTGTTAGAAAATAGTGGTTGAATTTTCATTTACGTACGATATTCTTAAAAACCAAACACGTCCATTTCTGTAACCACAAGTGACTAGGAGAGAAAAATATGAATTTTCATTTATGAAATTTATCGTTACTTGTTGAGTAAAAGTTTTAAACAATATAGTGTCATTTATTTGATTTTAAATTAAATTTAAGATTTTTTAAAAATATTATAAATAAAGGTGTTATTTATGAATATTATTATGCTGTTAATTAGAGAATTAACAAGGCCGTTGACCCCTTGCATTGTCTCGCAAGACCAGAGATTTTCATTGGTCCTAATTACTTCCTTGCCATTCTACGACCTAAAAGTAATAGCTATACTATGGTTTGATAAACTTTATTATTTCTATCGTGAGAAATGTTCTTTGTACATATACAACAGGTACAATATAGAGAAAAAGAAAGAAAAAAAAACAAAAAAAAAAAAAAAAAAAAAAAAAAAAAAAAAAAAGAAAAAGAGAGAAATGCGAGATGTGATTATTGATGTGATGAAATGAGATAGAGATAAAAAGTGTGTTGTAGGAGTTGTTATATATTTTTTATATGAAAAAGTTATCTCTATTTTTTTCATAACAGTAAATCTTTTGAAAGACAGATTATGCCATTATGATGTTTTACTTGATGCTAAACCAACCCCTTGATTGAATAAATTAAATGCGATCGATACCCTTGATATGCATTTACAAATTTTACACATGAATATCTATGAAATGGTACGTTGACTTGAAATTTTTCCTACTCATTATCTCATCATCACACTTATTAAAGGACAGACCTAATGAATGAGTAAAAAACCTAACCATTTATATTAAAGAAAATTTGGGATTTATTTAATTGGAAAAACGTTAAATGTTTTTATTTTTTTATTTTCATTTATAATTAATTACAAAAGTGATCTTATTAACAAATATTTTAAGGGCATTGATACATGAATAGAAAAGTTAAAGCATATATTAACAAGTACATGAAAATGAGTCTGACACGTGACTTTAAGAAGAAGGGTAAAACAATTTATGAGAATAAGAAGCATATTACAGGTACATTAAAATGTGGAATAATGTATATATAGAGAGTTACTTTAATTTTCACCTTAAATGTATAATTTAATTTAAATATAAAGATTTAAGTTTAGCCTTTTTATTAATGTTTTCAAAATCAGATTAGTAATTAAATCAGTGTTCACAGTTTAATTAGTGTGTATTTAGATGGATATATTTACAAACTTAATTTTGGATGAATTTGATTTTATAAAAGTAGATTTAAATTAAGCGAATTGATTTTAAAAGAGTAGTGTTATTTTGATAGCTTTAAAAGTAGCTAGGGTATAAATTAATTTTATATTATTTTGTATATTAAAAAGTTGTTAGATGTAAAGGTTAAAAATGTCAAAAAATTTGTTGAATAAATATAAATGTGAAACCTTTCATGCAAAATCAATAATTCTTTCCTTTACCTGAATCCTAGTTTGAAGGAGGAATAAACCATGTTTACAAAATTTCTATCAAAACTAGGGTTGAAACTAGCTATGGGTGGAAATAAGTCATACCACTTTATAGGGGTCTACGACTTAATGTATATTAGACCTATGTTAGGTCAGATCAATTTATTAAATAGATTAGATCAAGATTTTTAAGAGCATATATAGTTAAACAGGTCAGGCTTCGGATTGTCCTAAAAGCCTTTTACCCCTACCAAACCAGCCTATTTAAATAAATATAAATAAAATAACAATATTATTTTATAGTTATTACTATTATAAAGATTTTTATTATAATATCTTATAATTATATAACCATTAGCTTATTTAAATATAAGACTTATGAGTATATATGTTGTTTTACATATAAAACACTTGAGTCTGTAGATCTATTATGCTTGTGGTAAATTAATAAATACTTTTTGTTTAATAGGATTTTAAACAAACTTCCGTGCTGAAAATTAGACCTTTAAATAGGCCAGGTTAGGCCTTAAAATAAAACATATATCTGATAAATAGAACAAACTCAACCATAACTTCAGGAGGCAAGTTAGACTCATATGCCTTAGAAAGGCTAGTTCGACCCAACTTATTTTCAACCATTGATAATAAATGAGATAAAATAAATTGATAGAGTGTTTTGAACTTACACCTCTTAATAACTTTTTCTTAAAAAAAAGAAATTAACATATCCAACCGGTGAATTTTGTCATATTATCCTAATGATTATGTATACCAAATAAAATGCTAATTAGTTTTTATTTGTATAAAATTTTGTATATTTGATCTACTTTATAATAAAAACTTTTAAAACAGTTGGATTAATTAGATTTACACTCTAAAAATAGCTATTAAATAATATAAGTATAGATACTTGGTGTCAATTATTCCTATCCTTAATAAATATTATATATAATATATTAAGTACCAAACTAACATGAAATTATAAAAAATTAAGTTAAATAAAAAATCTAAATTGACATTAAATGATTATATTATATGCCATCTAACATATAAAACCAATAATAAGAGGCTAAATAATGAAAATTCATGTGAACCGGCTTAATATATAATGCAAACTTGAAAAAAACATTTATTATCAAGCTAAAATAATAATTTAATTAAGTTGTATCGAGTTCGAGCCTTGAATTAATATCCAACTATGTTAAATACTTGGAGGAGAAACTTTAATTTTTTGCTCATAGAAGTCTCCTAAACTCTCTTGGAGAATACATGTGGTGTTATACAAAAAATATTAAAAAATTAAAAAATGAATTAAAATAATAAAGACAATAAGTTGAAATCAATTCTTTATAACGGTTCTATGATCAGTTGATTTTTTTGAAGTTGAACAAATTAGACACTGCACTTCTCTAATAGAAGTGTTTGGTTACTTACTTACTTACTGTTGAGCGGTTACAATTAGAAGACAAGACAGGAGAGTCTTAAAATGCACGTGCGTAATTGAAGTTTCCACTTGGACGGCACTCGGATAGAAATAACAAATAAGAAAGAAAAGAAAAAAAAAACAAAAAAGGTGACGTCTTCCAAAGTGACGGTTTCCATTTTCTCACTTGCTTTATTTAATTTGTAGCATTCTATTCTCTTCCACATACATGCATTACAATTCATCTTAGTATAATTAGTTGCTGGCTCCTAAACAAATTAACACACAGTTCGCTCGAAATTAACAGAATTAATGGAACAGCTGGGAAGTACAAGCAATAAGGTTGAAAGAGAAAAAAAGAAGAAATCAGATGAAAATCCTCTACTCCAAACTCAACTCTTCTCCCTAACTACAACCCCAAGGTATATATATATATACTTTCATTTTTATTTTCAATTTAATTCATGCATGGATTAATTATTATTTTAATTAGGAAGCACTGCCACTGCCTGACCAAGTGGATAAAGAGCTTAGAGGAAAGGGTGAAGATGGCTCAACAGAAGAAAGACACCTTACTGCCACTGCGAACCAATAACAATAAGAGATCCCGTGGTGGTAGTAGTAATGCTCTGCCTTCCCACAACTTGAGATTCACCAAATGGGTTCCACTTTGGAAGTTGTTCTGACATGTGGTTCAGATAACCAGTTCGTTTTCCATGAAATCATTCGAATACTACATGAAGACAACATTCACATCAGGACTGCCAATTCCTCAATGGCTGCGGATCATTCCGTGCTTCATGTTCTGCATGCAGAGGTAATTAATTATTTTCATCATTAATTTATTTTAATTAGCTTAATTAATTGCAAACTTAATCATATATTTTTCTCTTATTATATATATGTGCAGATTCCGCAATCTTCACTTCAATTTGGAGCAACCAAAGTGAGTGAGAGATTGAAAAGGTTTGTGAATGGATCCTCCAGCGATGTGGAAATCGAAATACAGCCCGAATTGTGGGATTTTCAAATTCCTACTCATATCTGGGGTTAATTTCTAGATACATCTATCTTACAATTAAATTATATAATAAGAAACTACGCTTAGTTAGTTTACCATAAGTTTTGTAAAAGAATTAAGAAATTATATATATAATTTCACCAGCTAGCTAGCTTATAGTAACAATTCTGATTTCCTGGCGCAAAATACTTCTACGTGTTGGTTTCTTCAATAGATTTTGACTTAGAAATTAAATTATTACTCCCCGTCTCATTTTACTTGATGTTTTAGCCAAAAAAATTTGTCCCAATTTAATTATCATTTTATAATATCAATGCACTATTAAATGACTTTTTTCCAATTTCACTCTTATCAATTAATTAATGTGTATTTTTAAATGATATGTTTTTAATAGGAGAGATAAGGAGTATAGTAGAAAATTAGTTTATAATTTTTATAAAACTCAGAATATTAATAATATTTTTTAATTCCCGTGTCTCAACCTTAAAATTCAAGAAGTAAAATTGGATGGAGAAGTGTCATCGGGTTTTTTTTTGGTTGAGTTATAACTTTTAATATATATAGGTAATGTAATTAAGAAATAACAAGTCAAACCATAAACAAGCAAATTATATATACACAAATCAACTGTTCCAATATAAGAATTACATCATCCTCAAATCCATCCCGATGACAAATTTCTTAAGCTTCTTCTAAATTAAATAAATCTCGATCACAATAGGTTTAATTTATTTGATGTCCATAAGCAAGTTACCAAGTTTCTGGATAAGGCAGTAAGCTAGATTAAAATTGGAGATATGTGGACAAGCTTTACCAAGGGTGTGTTTAGGAGTTTGGTGGAGGGAAAAAATTAAAAGAGATAGGAAAAAGGATAAAACTTTGTAACATAATACACTCACAAATTTAATTAAAGGGAGAGTGGTTTCTTAGAATCTTCCTTTCCCTTTATTTTCTAAGTTGCAAACATACAAAGTTAAAAAGTAAATGAATTATGTTTGTGAGTGCAATTCTCTCAATTTTATGTATAATTTATAAAGTTTTTCCTCTATTCACTCCTCTAATTTCATTTCCCTCATAAACCTTTATTTTTCCTTTCTTGGAACCCACAAAATATCATAAGTAAATTAGTTGTTTGGTTTGTATATTTTCATTCCTGTTTTCTGTTTTTGGGAATTTTACAAAAGAAAACTGGAAATACTGGAAACAAAAATCATCATTTCCAACATTTCTAGATTTTCCTTGTAAAATTTCAAAAACAGGAATATATATGGGAACGTTACCTGGGCTCAAATAGAAATTGTCTCATGTGAAAATGCATGTGATTTACACATAAGTTCCATGATCCCAGTCAATAAAAGAGAAAATGAAAACTCTCTATTTTAGCTCCAAGACAAACTGAATTGTTAATCAAATCTGCCATGAGCCTGTTTGGGTGGAACTTCTGCAGAAGTACTTCTAGATGAAAAAAATACATGAATCAAGAGGTCCAATGCATTAACTTCTCCATAAGTTAAAATTGTTATTTTTTTAGAAGTTAAATAAGAGAGCTTTGGGAGTAGATGGTCTACAAAGACCAATTTTAAACTTATGGAGAAGTTAAATATATTTGACCTCTTTGATTCATGCTATTTTTTTCTACTAGAAGTACTCCGTAGAAGTTCCACCCAAACAGGCGCCATATCTGCTGCTGAATTCCTCCCTTCTTCTTCATATCATATGTCTTTTCTTTTCTATACAATCCTTTAATTACTAAATGATGTAAACATATATGTTAAATGTTTTTCTTTATATTTAAAGATATTAAATGGTTCACTTTTTTCTTTTTCTTTTTTTTTTTGTAAAATAATAGAAGATTATAAGAAGGGAATAAAATGATTTAACATTACTCAATAGAAAAAGAGTTTATTGAGACGTACTGTGTGTGTGTGTGTTTTTTTTATCATTTTGTATATCGTTTTTCTGTTTTCTCGGTTATATATTGTATATCCCTTTTATGTTGATAATCAAGAGGAAAAAGCATCGTATAATGTAGATTATTTAATTTTGACTACTCATTTCTGTTGGTAATGGATATTGCTATTATCTCTAGCTAAGAGCCGAAGACATGTTGTTTATTTTCCAGTTGAACCTGTTCTAACATATGTTTGAGTAAAAGTATATAACAATTAGCCTGTAACTCTCCAACTCGAAATTAAATGAGCTTTATATAGTCAAATAGTGTTCAACTAATTAATTAAATTGTCTTCAAATATAGATAGGGCTAATTATTGATTAATTTATCAAAACATTTTACAAATTGGTATTTGGTTTAATATATAATATATACCATTGACATTTTTTCTCTTTGTATAGCTAGGGACAAAGTGTATATGTAAATATTACGATGTATATTAATTAAATCAGACATACACATATAGGGACTAAATCAATTTGATTTTTCACAATTTAATAATTTTTTATAGAATGTAAAATTAATTAATCCAATCATTGAATTAAAAGTTATTAGGGAGAAAATTAAGTTTATAAATTTCATATAAATAAAAAATTAATTGATATTTCAACATATTACTTTATTTTAATGTATAATATGATTTTTAAAATATAAATAAAAATCTACTATTAAATATAACGAATGTGTAAATTATATGCAAGTGATCATAGGAAACATGCTTGCTATACCATCCATCGAATAAATGAGGATACTTCTTATTATGTAGTTTTGTACCCTCTAAAGTACTGACATATTGCCATCATTAAGCACCTATAAGAAATCAGATGCAATCAAAACGTTTGGTGCATGTATGACATTTATCAAATTAATTTGTCCCAATACTAGCATTTTAGCAAAACAATGCCAAGTGCCAATCACTTAGAAAATTTATTATTATTATACCGATCTTCAAAACTCCATAACCACCAGAAATGTAAGATGTAAAGAATCCTTCCTCCTGGATGTAACACGAAAAGAAGCACCATTAATTGTCAACAACCTAGCTAGACTCATCAAACACAACATTAATAGCATGATCATCATAAACAATTACAAATATCTTTCGTAAGAACGATGGTAACATGATCATCATTGTCATTATCATTCTTTCTTTTGTTTCTTGTTCTCCTTTTTCAAACGATAGTAATACTTCATAATGTATCCCTTTTTTACCACAATGGTTGCATTCAAGATTTTTATGTTTGGAATTGGATTTGGGTTCTACCCTGGCCTTTTCCTTTGCTATCTTGCCCTTCATCTCTATCCTTAAAGGGGAGTAACACTTGTAGCCTTTTTGCTGAGGTGAGCATCTAAGGAAAATACATTTAATGGACTTCGGGTCAAATTTGTTATAGTGAGGACTTAGGTTGTGAACAAAGGTTGGACATCCAAAGATTTTCAAGGGTATTGAGGTGAGAATTTTGCTAGTTGGGTAAAAATTATGGAGAGTGGAGTGAGTGGTGTTAAAATTGAGGATACATAAAGGCATTTTGTTTATAAGGTAGGTCATTAAAAGTATGACTTCTCCCAAAAATTGTTGGTACATTAACTGAGGCCATCATGAGTGGTCTTACTACTTGCAAAGGTGTCGTTTGTTCCTTTCTGCTACCCCATCCTATTATGAGGTGTTAACACGAGCTTTGATGTACAATTTCATGTTTTTGAAGGTAGGACTTCAACATGAAATGAAGTATTTGTGGCCATTGTCTGTCCCAAGAACCTTGATGTTGTTTTTCGAATTGTGTTCGCACCATATTATGGAACTTTTCAAATATTCTTCCTACTTTCCATTTCTCCTTTATGAGAAATCCCATGTGAATCCTTGTGTGATCATCAAAAGAGTAACAAAACATCTAGAGCACAGAAATGTTGTTGACTCTTGATGGCCCCCACACGCACTATGAATCAAGGAGAAGGGTGGAGAGACTTGTATGGTTGAGCTGGATAATTTGTGTGAGTGTGCTTAGATAATTGTGCAATCTTCCACATTGAAAATTCCTATTATTTTATTGAATTATGAGGGAAACATTCTGACAAGTACATGAAATTTAGGTGGCCTAGACGGTAGTTCCCAAACATTACAGAGTTTTCGTATGTTTGGAGGAACTACTTCACATGAGTTGGCTTTGGGTTCATATTTGGAAGTTTCAACTTGAAGGAGATAAAATCCGGCACACTCTTTAGCATTTCAATCGTCTTCCCTGACTCCAAAGTATGAAATTAACACAGTTAGGAGAGAACTTAGTGATATATTTCAAGTTTTTTGTCAACGTATATTCCTAGAGATAACAACTGGACCTTTACCACCTTTAAGAGTGTTCCATCTTCTATTTAGATTGTGGAATATGGAGTGATCTTGACAAGTAGAATAATCATTAAATACACTTATATCTCCAGTCATATGATCTGATGCTCCTAAATCTATATCCATTATTGTGTTTTTCCCTTTGCTAGAATTTAATAAAGCAATTAAGAAATATTTACCTTTTGTGCTACTGTTGTTGTACCAACATTTTCCCTTGTATCTAGCATGGTTGCTGAAGTTGTTTTTGTAGGAGCTCCATTTGTTCCTTGCTAAAAGAGTTGTATCAGAATTTACTTCTACACCCTGAGAATTGTGTAGCCTTGTTTCCTCTAATTTCCTTGTTTCAGAACATCTTCACATCTATGGCTTCCCCTGTGTTTCCCCGAGAATTGGGGCCTGTTTGGTTTGCAATTTTCATTCCTGTTTCCATTTTTTGTTTCCTGCTTTTCTAGAATTTACAAAGGAAAAACAGGAAATGCTGGAGAACAAAAATTTGCTGTTTCCAGCATTTCAAGTTTTCTTTGTAAAATTCCAGAAAACAGAAAACAGAAAACAAAATGAAAACAGAAATTGAAACAAGAAATGAAAATGCAAACAAACAGGCCCACGTGTCCAGGCTTCTTGCAGTGATCACACTAGGGGCGCTATTCTTCTTTCTATGGTGGTTGAGACTAATTTCCTCTAGCTGCCATTGCTGAACTTTCAATCATTGGGCTTGAAGCATTATTTCCAACATGAGTTTTTCTCTTGCTCTCTCTTTCTCACCTTTAAAAATGTCTGGACGGAATTTTGGAAGAGGTTTGGTTCTAAAGGATCCTTTTCATGCACCTCATCAAGGTCTTTTGTTAAGCTCCAATAAGAACTTGTATACCTTGTCTTTTCCACCAATTCTTTGTACTTCTTCTTGTCATTGGGCATTCCATTCAATTTCTTTCATATATGTCTACCTACAGCGGGTTGAAAGTATTGAAATAATCAGTGACTGATGATTTACCCTGTCCGTAGATCATGAAGAAGGCTCTTGATTTCGAGATGGCTAAGGTATTATCCCACTTAGAGCATGTCTCCTTCACCGCATCCCACATTTCCTTGGTGGTGTTGTAGTACCTGAAGTTCTCTCCCTATCTCATTAATCATGGTGGTTGAGGAGCCATGACAGTACTAGGTATTTTCCCGCTTCCATTTTTGAGGAGTTCGAGTCTCCCTTCTCTGGTTGTCAAGGAGTTGATTGACAAGTTTAAAGAAGAAACGAGAGAAGTCTTTGGAATGACAGACCTTGGAAAGGTACATTCTTTCTTGGTATGCAAGTGCAACAAAAGCAAAAAGAAATATTTGTGTGTGCAGCAAAGTATGCAGAGGATGTTTCTCGAGAGTTCAACATGGAAGAGTGAAAGCTAGCTGCAACTCAAATGAATCAAAAGGAGTTTTAACTGAAGACGATGGAGTGTGGAGGATTGATGAAAAGGTTGTATAGAAGCTTATTAGGTACCTTGATGTATTTAACAGCTACTAGGCTAGATATCATGCATGCAGTAAGCTTACTATCAAGGTACATACGTGCAATGTACTAGTGAAATTCATTTTCAGGCAGCAAAAAAATCTTAGATATGTTAGGCAAAGTTGATTCTGGACTAGGGTTCAGCCAAGTTAAAGATTTCAGTCTTCATGGTTGATGACATGAGAAGCAGCTCTGGTTATTGTTTCACTCTTGGTTCCAGAATTTTTTCATGGTGTTTTAAAAAATAGGAAGTTATGGCTTAATCAGCAGTAGAGGCAGAACTATATAGTTGTTGCTGATGCTGTGAATTTGGATTAGGAAACTCATGCCAGATTGCATTTGGAACAAAAATGAAAGCATATCTATTTTTTGTGGATAACAAGCTACATATTCAATTGCCAATAATATAGTTTCATGGCAAGCAAAGCACTTCAAGATAAAGTTTTTTCTTCTAAGAGAAGTTCAAAGGGAAGAGAAGAAGAGAAGCTAATATAATGCAAAACAGAAAATCAAGTGTCATATTTTGATGAAGCCACTCCAAGAGCAACATTTGAAATTCTTGAGGTAGAAGCTTGGATTTTGCAATCCCAAAGTCAAGGAGGAGTATTGAATTGGATGACTCTTGGAAGCTGTTAACAAACTGCAGAAGTTCAGCTTTTTATATCAGTTTTATTATGCTATTATTTGTCAGTTTTTTATACTACTTCCTCAGGCTCTTATTGTTAGTTGTTTACGTTTATAAATTGGTATTTTTCTTTTAGTTAATTTTTCTGCATAAATAAGCTTTTCTATGCTCAATAATGATATAAGCCTTCTGCAGTATCAATTCCCTCTACTCTCCTTTTCATTTCAGCACTTTATATTTTGAAATATCCAACATTTTCAGTGAGGCAATATATTGTCAGAAAATCGTTGCAGGTAAAGAAGTCAATTAATTATTTATTTAAGGTATAACTTTGAGTTTGAGCACTGTCACCTTGAAAATGAAATCTGTATTAAGCTGATGACTTCCTTAACAAATTGATAATGAGGTATAAAAATCATTCTATGATACTTAATTTATTCTAATATACAATAATGATATTATGAGATAATTTCTATATATTTCCTAGAAACCCAACTTGATTTCACTTAATAATATGGAATAATTAGCACTAGAAAAACTTACTCAAGGTTGAAAGGTAAAACTTGCTGGTAGTGTACTCGAAGTACTATAAGCCTCACTTCGCTTGATATCACTTCATTCATGGGAACTTCTGCAATGGACTGGAAAAGACCGTGGAATAGGAGGGATATCTACATCAAGAAGCCCTTCCAAAATTTGAACCACCTGTGTCATGGTTGGTCTGTCTGTCTCATGATCTTGAATGCACCAGCAGGCAACCTTGCATGCTCTAGTTAGCTCTTCCACATTGAGCTCACCTTCTAATTTGGAATCTACCAAAGTCAGAATTTCTTCCCCATTGTTCAATGCATTCAAACCAATGCTGGAAAATAGCTATTTAGTTCATTATTTAACATATCCATGGTTTCCTTCTACCTGAAATGATCTCAAAAAGAACCTGTCCATAGCTGTACACATCAACTTTTGCAGTGACAGGTCCACCAGAAAAACCACTCTGGTGCAAGATAGCCTCTGGTTCCTCTCATGGTGGTAAGAGCCCTGCTGAAGTTTCTGTTTAAAAGCTTTGCTAAGCCAAAATCAGCAACCTTTGGATTAAACTCAGCGTCCAACAAAATATTCTCTGGCTTGATGTCACAATGTATGATGCAGTCTCTACACTCTTCATGTAGGTAAGCTAAACCTCTGGCAGTCCCAAGAGCAATATTATATCTTGTTCCCCAATCCAAAACATCAGAACAACCCTTTTGGAATAGATGAGATTCTAGAGAACCATTTGGCATGTAATCATAGACCAAGAATCTTTTTGAATGTTCCAAACAAAGCCACACAGGCTTACAAGATTTCTGTGCTGGATCAATCCGATTGTGTTGAGTCTGCTTTAAGCTGTTTATCTTTTTGAAATGAGCCTTTAAGTTCTTTCACAGCTATGAAAGTTGAGTCTGAGAATTCCCCTTTGTAAACTGTGCTAAACCTCCCTCCCCAAGTTTCTGTGTGAAGTTTTTGGTTGCCCTCTGCAAATCTTGGTGCTTGTATTGCCTCAATGCATCCCCTCCCGGTGACACAAATGAAGGTGCCAGAGCCTTTCCTCCTTGCAATTCTCAGTAAAACAGTAAGGCCAACAAACAAAAGAGCAAGTATGCTGATGTTACTTTAGCAACAATCCAAGTAGCATTCTTTTTCCAATATTTCCCCATTTTCTGTTGTATTGCCCCTTTTATTTCCTCCATGTGAGTCTTGCGTTGTGGTGGTTGTGTTGAAACCAAATGCCATCTTTCAAATTAAGTATCATGTTCCACCGTATAAACAGCTTCAATTGCCCTGTCATGTCCAGCACATATCTCAGGAGACAATAGCTGGGGCTTTCTAACGAATACACAATCGTATTGTCATTAACTGAGTAGTTTGAACTGCATCCATATATAAATCCAAAACTAATGCCATCTTTATCAAACCAGAATTTATACTCATCAGAACCATTCTTTAGCAAGATCTGAACCTGAGATTGATAAGGGTGAATTTGATAAACCTCAGCAGAGAAGATGCCAGTTGCAGGATCACTTGTATCTTTCCATGATGTTAATATAGTTTTTTCTTTTCATACCTGCATTCTTACCATATCCGAAATTTGCACCAGGCAACCAAGTATCGGTTGGGTGGTCAAAGCTCTGCCATATCTTTCTCTCTTCCTTATCCAAAATAGGATTTGATCTTCCTGTTATAATTAAGTTTCCCATTATCACCAAGGGTAGCAACTGTTGAATTCAATGGAGATGCATTGGAGTTAGAACCTGTTGACCAAACTGCAAGACCAGCTGAGTTGCGTAGAACTAGATGACCATTGTGACCAAGTGCCAACCATGAAGAATATGGATCAGATACAGGATGGTCCCTGTTGGCCACCCATACCACTGTTTTTTCTATCTGTGGAGGCTCTTTGTACCATATTCCTATATAGAATTTGTGAGAGTTACCCGGTGGTGCAAAGAAACCCATTCAAATAATTCACCTTTGGAAATTAGAGTGTGGTTACCTGCTAGAGTTTGGCCCGGGATGAATCTATCAGATCCAACAGATAGCTGGAATTGGAATGACATAAAAAGAGAACAAGAAGAATAAGATTACAATGGAACATCTGAGACTCCATTTTTTATTCTTGTTCTGCCTTCTAATGAAATTTCTTTACCTAAGTATGAAAACTTTGATGATGATGTGTGCATGGACGACTTACATAGACTTTGAATAGTCAAATATTTAATGGGACAATATTCACTGAACAGTGAGCACGGCAAGCAACGACTTATTCATAGCATGGACTTGTGATGTGTAGCCTATAAAATTCGAATAAAAAATATATATTCGGGCCTTCAGTTGAAAATAAATAAATAGAAGCATTTTTTTAGTTTGAAAATTAGAGAAAAATCACAAAAAAAAAAGCAATAATAGTAAAGGGCGAGTGCCCATCTGATAAGGCTTTGCGGATGGACCATGACTGATAAGAACCAATGACGGTGGAGGCAAATTTCAGTGTGACTAAACTTCAACCATATGCATAGTCTGAGAAATGAACGTGAAGTCAGCTATATGTAGAAGTTGAACAGAATGAAGGTAAATAACAGCATTTCTTTTATTCTTTTATTCCACAATTTGTAAGTTTTACGAACTGAATGATAAAATTACAACAACAAAATTGTCTGATCATAGTTTTGAATGCTGCATAAATTCTCATCTCAAATAACAGTAATTTAAGTTGAAAGATACCAAACGTTCACATAGACATGCCAATTAATTAAGCACTGCCTCCCATTCTAGTGTTTTCACCCGCATACATGGGAACAATATCTCCAAAAGGAAATGACAAACACTCGGGTACTCTCCAAGGAGCTTTCCTCAGTTTCATCTTTAACTTGTTTCTGGGGAGGCCATAGAAATCAGGTCCATTGAAACTTGTAAAAGCCTCCAGTTTGTCAAGTGCACCAGCCTAAAACAAGCAACAATTTCATAGAACATTAAGATTAAACTCCACACACTCTCAGAAGGAAGCATACAAAATATATGCTTTTTCTTCTAGAGACATACCGTCACATAATCACATAAGAAGTATATCATACCATAAAGGTCGCATGAGAAATGCATGTGAATAATTATCATCATATCATTAGAAGTTTATCATACCAGACATAGGCCATATTATCAGATATCATCATCACCTCTAACATACAGAATTCTTGCTTATTTTGCAAACCTTTTGGAAATTTCCAAAGAAACTTAAGCATATTCCAATTGAACAAATATATATCTCCCTTCTTCATAAAGCGGCCCAAATGCACATTTGTGAAATGAATACACAAATACAAACATTGACATGCTATATTATAAAATAATAGAAGTACTACCTCTTCAAAAACCTTGGCATATAGTGATAGAGCAACCGGGGAGTTGTATATGCCAGCACACCCACAGGGACATTCCTTTTACGCCTATCATGCGGAGCACTATCAGTTCCAAGGAAAAATCTTTTACTTCCACTAGTGACAGCTGAAACAATAGCCTGCCCTATATAGGAGACAAACAAAATAAACTCAACGTAAGATGACCAAGACATGTACAGCTTGGTTAGTAACACAATGCCTAAAAGCTGATCCTTGTCTGTAGTGACATTTTCTAAACTCAATAAGACTGTACTCTCTGCAGCAAAATTAAAATTTATAGGAGTATAATGAAATTAATGATGTTCAAACTTCAAAGACCATTTGATGCACTGCAAACATGTTTCTCTTTTCCCATGCAAGTTACATTAATCAGGAATCTGATTAATTTACTGTAGACAATGTAACACCACAAGAAAATTATATAACTCATACCTTTTAAATTATTACTTCAATTTTTTTTAAAAAAATTTTGGACAGAATCGTTCTTATTTTAAAGTTTAAACCAAACAGTCTGATATAACACCTAGAAGATGTTGAAACTTTCAAGTCAGTATGGGAAGAAAAAACAAGTTACATACTATGGATCTCTCTTTTGAGCACTGGAAGACAGTAATTGTGAGGCTGTAAGCCACCTTGGAACAAAGCATTACGATTGAGAAGAAGATGCTGTGGTGTAACAGTTGCTGCTACATAACCTTACAAAAATAGCAAATCATGAAGGACTTCACAACTAAAAAGTACAGTACAACTACACAAAAGCTCTCCTAGTCCTAAGCAATTTATTACAATACCTTCTTTACAAGACTCTACAAATTTAACAGCATCCATGGTAGTAATATGCTCCATCACAACCTTCAGCTGTGGAAGCCTTTGAACTAAAGGCTCCAAAATTGTTTCAATATAGACCTTTTCCCGGTCAAAAATATCAACTTCTGGATTTGTAACCTCTCCATGAACCTGTCATGTGCACTGATTCACAGATAAGAAAGTACAATGAAAACTGAGTACTTTATACATAAATAAAAGACGTGCATAAAAAAGGAAACATCTCAGTGAGCCACACTTGGCTTGCTATCACTCAACTCATGTATTGAAGGGTTGTAGATATGACCATTACGGACATGCCCTAAAATTGGTGTCCAAAATAATAAATTCTATTACAGAGGTGTAATAATTACTTCATGTACAATTTAAATGATCATAACTGATTTAGAATCAAGAATCTTCAGTCAAGGAAAGCATGGCAGCATAAAGCATGAAATACATTCTCATACATCAGTATAAGAACATTAAATATAGCCTCACACACACAAACAAAAAATTAGGGAATGGAGCCGAGAGAGAGAGATTATAAAGAAAGAAACAGAGCCACAAATAAAAATAAATAAATTACCAATAATGGTAAATCTTGCTCAACCATTTCCTCAAGAACAGAAAAACATTTTCCAAAAAGATCTGTAACGCCATCTTGGGAGTTTGTTGTAGCACCAGCGGGATACAACTTCACACCATGAACAAATCCACTTCTTTCTGTCAATACAAGTAGCATCATTAAGTAGTGTACTAGATTATTAGGAAATGAAAAAAGGCCAAAGCTAGATTGGCATAAAGAGGGTAATCCAATCAAATGATAAATGACTACTGATGGTCATGGCCCATAGAAAAGACTTTTTTTATTGGATCAAATGAATATTATACACAACAAATACAAGGCTGATCAATTAGGTAAAAGAAGATAACAGAAACTTCATTTTAACTCGATTCAGAGCAAAGTTTACATATATAAAATAGACACACAAATCAAATGTCCTGACACAGTTAAACTTTTATCTTTTACATATTTCATAGGTAATATTCCTTAAATTTGTGTACCCCACTTATTAGACTCACTTGCAAGTTTAATCTCATCACGAGTTGTATTGTCTGTTAGGTAAAGCGTCATCAGAGGAGTGAAGTTGCTATCTTTGGGTATTGCTTTCAAAATAGACTCTCGATAAGCAATAGCAGCAGCTGTGGTAGTGATGGGTGGTTTCAAATTCGGCATCACTATAGCCCTTCCAAAATGCCTTGCACTGTGGGAGCAATAGTTATGAATCAGAACTCTCTTAAATAGCATTTGGAATGCAGTAAACAAAATGAACACCAGATTATAAAAATATGTTGTGTGCAAGTCTTCCTTACATTGACCCCACAAAAAATTAGGAAATTGCATACTATCATTGAGTATTTTTCTTATGGCTAGTGATATAACCTGTGAGGGATGACAGCTTCAAGAAGGGCACCATCACGGAGGTGAAGATGCCAATCATTAGGTTGTGTAATAGTGAGCTCCATCTTTATGCTTATCAACTTTTTTGTATGAGAACCTAAATATCTCAAACAGAAGGGTAATAAAACCAAGCAGAATTACAGTGTCAGAGAGAGAAGGGAACAAATAATAAGAAAATATGAGGGACAACAAATAATAAAATTAAAAACTATGAAAGTAATGTTTCTCAGTTTCTCACCTATATATAAGTGAATAAACAACACTAAATCCACCCAATACATTATCAAATACATGCACGTATTAAAGGCTCAATTTGATGGGATACATCCATGCCTGAATCATATGTTATGATTCTAGTTATGCAGTATTGTCATATCCGAAGAGAACTAAAATAAAAAAAATAATCTTTTGAAATAAGTGCATGTCCTCAAATTTTCATAAAAATTTTGCAGTACCAAAACTATATAAAAAAAAACCCTTCGTACTATTTCTTTTTTTTTAAAAAAATCCCAACATTTGAACATGTCAAATCAAAACCGTCCTATTCAACGTAAATAATAAATTGACCATTCCCACTTTCATTATTTAAACACAATGCCTACAGCTTTTGTATTCATCGGTTTTCCCTTCAGCTAATAATATTGGTATATTGCAGAATTGCCACCTCTAATATATATGTTTGCAGGTTTTGATTTTGATTTTCCATCCTGAAAGACGGGTACATATATGGGTTTGTGTTTGATATGACTATGAGCACACACAGAAGGCAAAAAAAAAAAGACAATATTCAGAGCAGATCAGCAGACACAAAAAGATAGAAATAGACCTGAGAGTGGTTGGACCGTTGAACTGAGACAGAACTATGGAAGCGTGGCGGACACGCGGCTGTGGGGACGAGTTTGAAGGCTGCGGGATTACGGTGAAATGAAGCCTGAAAACCCTACTGTTAATGATTAGTGATTACCCAATCCAAGTGCAGTGACCCGAATACCCGTATCCACAACCCGTGAAACTGCTAAGATTTAATCAGAACGATTGTGCTTACCCCGGTTCTTTTCGTAAGAATTTTATTTTACTATTTTTTATAAGATTATTTATAAAGTTTTTGAAGAATATATTAAATTTTTTATGAGTAAACCACCACTTTAATCCTTGAAAGTGTGGTCATCTGTCAATTTAGTCCCTGAATTGAAAAAACTGTCAATTTAGTCCCTAAAAGTGTTAAATGTCGGTCAGATTAGTCTTTTTGTTACTGTGCGTTAGTTAACAAAATGTGAAGTAAAAGGACCAACGTTTAACACTTTCAGGGACTAAATTGATAGTTTTTTCAATTCAGAGACTAAATTGACATTTGACCACACTTTCAGGAACTAAAGTAGTGGTTTACTCATTTTTTTTTATCTTTATCCTCATATTTAATTACACCTTTGTAATTTCTAAGATTTTGTTATTGTTAGGAATTAAATAGAAATTGATTTTAAACAAGAATAAATTTGGAAGTTGAAAAAAATTAAAAAGCTAATGTCTTAAAATATATTTTTTTAGGGTCGTTCGGGGTGGTTGTGAGTTTTCAGTTTTTGGTTTTTAAAAATTTTAAATCAATTTTTTACAACTCAAAATCAACAATTAAAAACTTGTTTCTGTGGTTTTCAAAACAGACATTTTGAAAACCACAAAAAGTTGTTTCGAGTTATAAAAACTTGATTCAAAATTTTTAAAAACCAAAAACTGAAAACTCGCAACCACCCCGAACAGAGAGAATATTAAGATTTGGCTCCACACACTATTAAGATTTGGTCTCACATACTTTTATAATCAATATCGTCAAAACAGATTAGTGACTATATAAAAAAAATTAGTGAGATCCGTTATATTAAGATCAATTAAGATTAGGTATGGCAATAGGGTTTGGATAAGGTACTATAGTATCTGTCTTCATACCCGCGTTTTTAAAAATACATGTATCCGGATCCATACCCGTGTGGGTAGTGATTGTAATACTCGTACCCTTACCCGCTGAGTACTTGAGTACATGTACCTATACCCATTACTCACACTTTATTAACTATATAAATAATGAATTAATTAGAAAATGAAAATAAGTTAAAAATAACTCTTGCACAAATGAAAAATAATTTATAGATCATCTAAATTTAACTATAAAACAACTATGGTATGTGTAAGTGGATTAGGGACGAGAACAGTGGGAGTGGGAGGGAAAATGAAAAATAGTTCAAGTTTTTCTATTTTAGGGCCCGTTTGGTGCACAAGATAAGCGACAGGATAGGATAATTTTATCCTATCCTGTCACTTATCATGTGTTTGTTGCACCAATATGAAATGATAATGTTATCCTGTTGCTTATCCTATCCTATCTTTCTAGTGTAATTCTTATCCTGAGGGGAGAGATGGGTTAGGGAGGTGATAGGATAGGATAGATATTAAAAAATTTCTTCTCATTTATCCTCTCTTTCTCTCTCCTCTCTCATCTCCCTCTCTCTCCTATCTCTTTCCTCTCTCCTCCTCTCTCTGCCCTCTCCTCTTCTCTCTCCTCTCTCTCCCCCTTTTTCTCTCTCCTATCTCTTTCCCCTCTCTTCCTCTCCCCTCCTCTCTCCCATCTCTCTCTCTCTCATTTATCCTCTCTTTCTCTCTCCTCCCTCTCTCTCCTATCTCTCCTCTCATTTATCCTCTATTCTCTCTCCTCTCCCCCTTTCTCTTCCCTCTCTCTCTCCTCCTTCTCTCTCTCTCTCCCTCCTCTCTCTCTCCTATCGTCTTTCCTCTCTCTCCTCTCTCCCCTTCTTTCTCTCTCTCTCCTCTCTCCTCCTCCTCTCCCCTCTTTCTTTCCTCCCTCCCCCTTTCCTCTCTCCCCCCTTTCCTCCTATCTCTCTCCCTCTCTCCTCTCTCCTCCCTCCTCTCTTTCCTCTCTCTCTCTTTCTCCCTCTCTCCTCCCTCTCTCTCTGTAATAACGAATTTTTGTGGTAATTTTGATATTAATTTTAATATTTTTAACAATTTTATTTTTTTGTAAAAAAAATAAAAATTTTTAATAAAATTTTTTTTTATTTATGTGTGCTTGCTAAAAAGCAAAAAAAATTAAATTTGTAATAAGGGTAATTTTGTCATTTTAATATTCTTTATATCCTATCCTACCATAATCTGTCCATCTCAAACGTAGGATATGATAAAATAATCATATCTGTCTTCTTATCCTGGTGTACATCAAACATAGGATAGGATAAGAGCTTATCCTGCTTTTATCCTATCATGTCACTATCCAACTCTCTTGTCTTATCCTATCATGTGCACATATGTCTGGTTTAAATAGAGAAACAGGGAAGAGAGAGATAGGGAAGAGAGAAATAGTAGAGAAATTAAGTAGAATTAGAGGTTGTTTGGTATTAAAGAGATAAGAGAGAGATAGAAGATAAATTAATTTTGATAGTTGTTTGGTTGTGGAGAAATGGGAGAGAGAGATTTGTAAAAGACAAAATTACCCTTTATTTTTTTCTAAAACCCTATACATACTCACATGGATAACAGTAACATAACCTATCCAAAAGGGAATTAGACACTCCACCCTCCAACTCTCTCCATTTCTTCGCATACCAGGAGAGATATTTAGACAAGAGGGGCCCACCGAAATGATTACATGCAGTTTCTCTCTTCAACACCAACAAACACGGTGGTTTGAGCACTCCACCCTTAAACTCTCTCCTTTCAATCTCTCTCTCCGCTAAATCAATAATACCAAACAAATGGTTAGGGGTGCATGATTATAACATTTAAGTTAATTAAACTAGCTAGTGTGAATTCCTGTGCGATGCACAAATTATGTAATGTATTTTTTGGTGCAAGACCACATATATCCTTCACGGGAGGCAATCCTGTCGAGCCGGGTAGGACCTCTATGGGCGAAAAAGCTCTTCCTCCACGGATTATGTAATGTATGATTATATATATAATGTAAATTATTTTAAATTACATAAAAAACAAAACAAATTTTAATCTTTTAATAAATTTTTAAAAAATAAGTATTTTATAAATATTTATTTATTTTATATATACATAATAATATATATGGTTAAAAATTGTATAAATAATATTATTTAAATTAAATCGACATGTGATGTGAAAATTTATTCCTATAATGTAATGTAAATTGTTGTTTTCTTTATAATATTTCTAAGGATTAATTATTAAAATATGAACGAATTAGTAAAATTTTATAAATTTGAATATATATTTGAATTAATAAATGTTTTAAGAATATCTTTAATTATATGATAATGTACATAACAAAATATTAATTTAACTAATAAATAAGTAAAAAATTTACCTTCAATACAATTTTATATAAAATATTCAAGTAAAGTTTAATTTTTATCATAATAATTTAGATATTTATACACTTTTTGTGAACTTTCCATCCCTATGTGATATTATTTTATTTTACAATTTAAATATTAATAATATTTTTTTGGTAAAAAAAATATTCTTTGGATTTATCAATAATATGAAATATTAATAATATGAAATAGTATAAATTTAGAAAAATGAATATTCTTTTGGATTTATCAATAAGTGCCTTAAGAGGATTTATAAAATTGTAACAATTAAAAGTAAAATATATAACAAAAGTACATTATTTAATTAATTGAAAAATTAATTTTTTACTTTTGATTTCGTTAGCATCTAATATTTTTTTTGTGGTACATTTTAAAAGCCATCCGATTTATGAAATGATAAAGTAAACATAAATTTAAGAATGAAAATTTAAAAGCATTAATTTTAAATTATTACAATCACTCATTACAAAATACATGGTCATATAAATAATCTGTCTTTTATTTTCTCTTGAGACCTTTCATCTTAGCATACAAAACTATTTATCATCACATAATATATTATCATGATTAGAGTGCAAGCACGTTAACATATGTCATATCAAAACTTAATCTATGATAAAATATGCATATCAATATTCTAAAATTATTTTACATAACTATAATGGTAATACTATCAATACTACAAAAATAAAAGGTCTACCTTAGGTTAGAATTTTTAAAGCAATGTACAAGGTAATTGAAGAGGCAGATAAACATAGTCCCGATATAGTAGAAAACAAAGAGAGGTTATCAAACTCATTTACCCACTTCTTTATATGAGTTAATATTTATTACCTTAGTAAATAAAATAAAAAATAAAAAATTAATAAGCACTTTTACTAATATGACCCCGATTTTGGTGGGAAAATATATTCCAAGGACAACCTCATACTACTCTTCTTTTATATATATAAAGATTAGTAATATATATTAATGTTGTTTTGGTGACGATAATACATATTAACATTAATTAATTTTTTTCAAAAAAATATTAATTAATAATATAAACATATATAGAAAAATTAAACTAATCATATGTATATAAATAAAATTAATTATATAGATTATATATATGCGGGTAGGGATAGGGTAGGGTACCATAGTACCCGTACCCATTAAAAGTGCGGGTAATTACTCAGGCTCGAATTCAGACTCATTTCATGGGTAATTACCCTATACGTTGCAGGTAATTTTTGCGGGAACCTACTGGGTGTGGATCCAATTGTCATCCCTAATTAAGGTATACTCCCTCCAGTCAAAATAATAGTTTGTTAAAGTATGCAACTAATATTCTTAATTTTATAAAAAAACCATTACTACTAAGCCTACTTCTGAATCTAAAGGACAGGCAAAGGACAATAATGTGTTGACATCTGAGATCATTAAACCAATCCAGGCTACACCTTTGGTTGTCAGTATGTCTGCAGCTGATCTCACCAGAATTGCTGAAGAAATTGAACAAGAAGAAAGAAGACAGAAGGAGGAACAAGAAAAACAAGATTATGCCATTGTTGTTGCTACACAGCAAGCTATTCTTGAGGAAGAAAGGATTGAGCAAGCTTCAAGAAGTGCTCACAAAAGGAGAGCAGGTAAGAAGATCAGATTGCTTGATCCTATTCGTACGGCTTCACCAATCAAAACTAGAGGAAGCGTACAAAAGTCTGAAGCTATCAAATTCCAGGAGATAGCTGAATCACAAAGGAAGAAGACTTTGGAGGCATTGCAGCAAAAGAAGAAAGCTACTACTGAAGATGCAGTTCCACTATCTCTGCAGGACATTCAGGTTTCTAAACCTCTTCCCCCACCATCACCTGAACCTGTACCTGAATTTTCAGAGGATTCTCAGGCTGAGGATGAAGAAAATGCTGAATGCGTATGGTTTGGAGGCAATCTCTCTAAGGCGATTTTGTTGAAAGCCAAGACCAGAGATTACAGCAGAAAACAAACTCAGGATCTTGCATTGTCTGTTCAGACTGATCAGCAAATGATGTGGGCTGCTGAAGTGCCTCACAAATATTATAATGTTCCTGTAGTTGAAAGGCCAAGAGTGCCTAGTTTTCCAAATCTATTTGAGGAACTCAGTTACTTCAGAGATCATCCACCTCTCAAATTTCATGATCTATCCAAATATCAGCTGGAACAGAAAGGTTGTGTATCTGATGCTCTTGAAAAAATTAGAAGTGGAGCTGTTACAGCCAAACACAAGTGGCGTCTGCTGGATCCTTTCACAGATGACAAAATTTGCTTTGAAGACTGGGTCGTTGTGAACATATTGTGTCTGGAATCTGAACTAGTGGACAGTTTATGTCAGAAGTACTTTGGTCAACGAGGATTCATCCCACCTTCCAGGATCCATATCAAGCCATACACTGAAATTGTATGCCCAGATGGAATTATACCTAGGCTACCTTATGCTGATGAATTGAAGCTAAAGAAGAAGCAGAAGATTGTAGCATCCACTTCGGTTGAAGGACCAAGAGTCCTGTCTGATGAGGACTGAAAGTTCTTAGCTGAAGAAGTTGCTGCAGCAGGAGGTATGGACCATTCTCTATACAATGCCACGTGGGACTATCACTGGAAAATTGTAGAGAAAGAAGGCAGTTGCTCAGGCACGAAATGGGATAACAATGATTCCATGGTCAAAGCTGGAAAGAACAACATTCTTGAGACTCCCACATTCTTCAGAGGTAGATTCCCTTCATATAACTGGGATAACCATAATTTTCATTATGACTGGGAAGTTATGCAATATGTTCTTGATCAACCACGGTTTGTCAAGGTGACTGATGCCAGGAAGTTCAATCTTCCTCCTGGGTTTCATTTCTTCAAATTCTATGGCAAGCAAATCACCCTGGTATTCTATGAAGACAATCTGGAAGCTGAACTATATGCTCTGACAGAGGAGAATTTTGTTCTACGGGCTCAAAATGCAGAATTAATCCAAAAGACAAAACATATTCTCGAAGTCCAACATCAAATCAAGACCAATCAGACTGAACTCAAGGATGCAATGATTGCGGCATTGGAGGAAATCAAGCTCGCTTTGCCACAGATAGTAGAGCAAGCAGTCAAGAGTTTTCAACCCAGTTCATGATGCTGCTGTCATCTGATGTGCTTTAGATTGCATCATATTGTGTCTATATCTGTGAATACTATATCTTTGTGTAAATGCATCCTTATAACTTTGCTGTCATCTGTCTATTGTTGTTGCTTCATTATATCTGTGACTACCCTTTTTGATTGATGACAAAAAGGGGGAGTGATGTGAGCTAACAAAGTATGCAGGACAAAGTATGCAGGTATTGTGATGTGAGCTAACACAGTATGCAGGTGATGAACATGTGAACACGCTCTGAAAAAGAGATGCAAAGATGCAAGACAAACACTTCAGAATACGATGCAGAACTCAGGGGGAGTCTTTGGTTGAGGGGGAGTTATCTTCTAACCCTAAAACTTTTTCAGATTCTCTCACATAGTTATATTTGTCATCATTAAAAAGGGGGAGATTGTTGAGTCTTAAATAAAGTATGTCAGTGAATGAATACTTTCCAAAGTCTCGTACTCTCACTTTTTTTAATGAATAACAAATATAAAAGTTCAGAAGATCATTCAAAATGAACAAATAAACTGTCATATATCCTCTGTTCTATTTCAGACTGTCTGAAGTATATGGTCTCGACTGAAGGTTGCGCATCGTCTGAAGAATGCTTATGCAGCTGAAGAGTTATGTATCATCTGAAGCTTTGCATTGGAGGCTGAACCGATCGCTATCAAAGTTGACCGCGCCAAGAGACGTAAATGTGTTTAAAGGACATTCTTTGTCCGGTCTAAACAATTTCAGCATCTGCATCAAAAAAGCTTTCCCACCTCGTTCAAATGATTTGCACATTTAAGGAAATGCTGCTACTCTGCTCACCTGACTCTGTCTGCGCATGCTGCTGCAAAGTCGCTTGATACTACTTAAGGATAAAGGAGTCACAACGTCTTCTGGACGCATTTAATGCTGTGAGACAACGGATAAATCATCTCACTCTATAAATACTTCCATATGGAGCGAAGAAACAGCGGAAAAAGAAAAGAACGGAAAAGATCAACGATATCATCTGAACTCTAACGCTGTCAAGAAATTCTGTTTAAACTCTTTGTACACATCTCATTTCATATTCTGAGTGCTATCTCAGTTACTTGTACATTTGAGCGTTCATCCTATCGTGTGTGATAGTGAGTGAACAGTTTCTGTTTTAGCTTTAAAACAATTTGGTTTGTAGAGCTTGGAGAGGCTTGATAGAAAAGACTACTTGGGTAGAGCTTGAACAGGCTTGATAGAAAAGACTACTTGGTTGGGTCTGGGTGATCCTGTGTCTGGAGAGACTGTACTCGTGTGTGTCTGGAGAGACTGTACTCGTGTTTGTCTGAAGAGACTGTACTTGTGTGTTGTTTTGGTTAGTGGAAAATCCAGTGGTGGTTTGCCTCTGGGACTGGACGTAGTTCACGGGTAGTGGGTGAACTAGGATAAATCTTGGCTAAGTTTCTTCTATCCCTTACTCTCTGTTATTTCAGTTTTAACTAACTACTTCAAAGGGATTGAAAAGTATTTCTGAAAAATAACCTTTTGTGAAAGATATATTTCTTAGACTTCCGCTGTATCTCTTTTACACTCAGACGAACGAAAACCTCAGACGATAACAGTTGTTTGTTGATTTTTAAAAGGAATATTTACATCTATTTTCTAAAGTATTAAAGTTTCCATAGAAACACTATTCAACCCCCCTTCTAGTGTTTCCTTGTGTTTCCTACACCTAGTTCAATAATCTCTTCCTATTTCTTTGAAGACCATTTTTTTCCTCTATAATGGTAAATATTTCTCAAAACAAGGAGAGTGAATCAAACTCATGTTTAAATTGAAATCCATATACAGATGCAAGCCCTTCCCTTCAATTGGGTAGATTCATATCTAAAAGAGTTTAACAATAGGTTTTTAAAAAATTCACTATTAATTCCTCTATTGGAGGTGATCTAAAAATGTAAACGTGTGCGAGTTAGTAATTAGCTTTACAAGCTAGGAAAAAGTGTACTTCACATAAAATTATTAGGTATCAATATGTTAGATACTTGTGACCATTGAGATATATGAAATGAAATCAAAATTACTTCAGTTTGTAGATGTATATCTAAAAAATTATGACAATAAATACTTCCAAAATTAACTATTTGTCCCTCAATTACAGGTGTTCAGAAAAAGAGTGTGAGTAGGAAAATACCTTGTTGAACGAATGAATAAGATCCATTTCGAAGATGGAAAGACATGTACTTTACGGAAATTTAGTAAGTATCAATATGTTATATGCTTGTGACTTCATTGGTAGAATAGTATATCTCCAGAAGGGGATTTCGCAGCATATAGAAAATATTTTGTTGCGAATGAACAAGACATTGAGGAATTGTCCATATAGGGATATTTAAGGAATGGAAAAACATGAAATGGAGGCACACTCAGATTCCACAAGGAATGAGCCATGGAACGGAACCACTACGAAGAGTTTAATCTTCCTATATCAACCACTTTCTCTAATTGAGAAAGTGTTGCTTTCAAGATTGGATTTCATATCGTAACAGTCATGTCAAATTAGTGACCACGTTAGGACTTAAGACCTCTTAACCTTGTTAAAATGGTGTTTAAAGCTTTTGTATCAACCTCATAATTACTAGTAAGTTGATTGATAATCAGTTTATGTTATTTTGCAAATGAAGTACATGCAGCGCCTTCCTGAAGCCATACAAGTTCAATTCACCTAAACTCTTCCATAATTTTTGTTACCACGTACTTACATTAACCTCTGTACTAAGGATTTAAGTGACTCAGCAAAGATATAGTTGGTATCTATTGTGGGTAGATGAGTGCCAAGGCCATGGCATTGAGCTTTCCTTTTGAAAGCTTAAACCTAGTTCAATCATCTCTTCCTATTTCTTTGAAGACCATTTTCTTCCTCTACAATGGTAAATATTTCTCAAAACAAGGAGAGTGAATCAAACTCATGTTTAAATTGAAATCCATATACTGATGCAAGCCCTTCCCTTCAATTGGGTAGATTCATATCTAAAAGAGTTTAACAATAGGATTTTAAAAAATTCACTATTAATTCCTGTATTGGAGGTGATCTAAAAATGTAAACGTGCGCGAGTTAGTAATTAGCTTTACAAGGAAAAAGTGTACTTCACATAAAATTATTAGGTATCAATAAGTTAGATACATGTGGCCATTGAGATATATGAAATGAAATCGAAATTACTTCAGTTTGTGGATGCATATCTAAAAAATTATGACAATAAATACTTCCAAAATTAACTATTTGTCCCTCAATTACAGGTGTTCAGAAAAAGAGTGTGATTAGGAAAATACCTTGTTGAACGAATGAATACGATCCATTTCGAAGATGGAAAGACATGTACTTTACGGTAAATTAATAAGTATCAATATGTTATATGCTTGTGACTTGATTGGTAGAATAGTATATCTCCAGAAGGGGATTTCGCCGCATATAGAAAATATTTTGTTGCGAATGAACAAGACATTTAGGAATTTTCCATATAGGGATATTTAAGGAATGGAAAAACATGAAACGGAGGCACACTCAGATTCCACAAGGAATGAGCCATGGAACGGAACCACTACGAAGAGTTTAATCTTCATATATCAACCACTTTCTCTAATTTAGAAATTGTTGCTTTCAAGATTGGATTTCATATCGTAACAGTCATGTCAAATTAGTGACCACGTTAGGACTTAAGACCTCTTAACCTTGTTAAAATGGTGTTTAAAGCTTTTGTATCAACCTCATAATTACTAAACAAGTTGATTGATAATTAGTTTATGTTATTTTGCAAATGAAGTACGTGGAGCGCCTTCCTGAAGCCATACAAGTTCAATTCACCTAAACTCTTCCATAATTTTTGTTACCCACGTACTTACATTAACCTCTGTACTAAGGATTTAAGTGGCTCAACAAAGATATAGTTGGTATCTATTGTGGGTAGATGAGTGCCAAGGCCATGACATTGAGCTTTGCTTTTGAAAGCTTAAACCTAGTTCAATAATCTCTTCCTATTTCTTTGAAGACCATTTTTTTCCTCTACAATGGTAAATATTTCTCAAAACAAGGAGAGTGAGTCAAACTCATGTTTAAATTGAAATCCATATACTGATGCAAGTCCTTCCCTTCAATTGGGTAGATTCATAAAGAAAAGAGTTTAACAATAGGTTTTTAAAAAATTCACTATTATTTCCTCTATTGGAGGTGATCTAAAAATGTAAACGTGTGTGAGTTAGTAATTAGATTTACAAGGAAAAAATGTACTTCACATAAAATTATTAGTTATCAATATGTTAGATACTTGTGACCATTGAGATATATGAAATGAAATCGAAATTACTTCACTTTGTGGATGCATATCTCAAAAATTATGACAATAAATACTTCCAAAATTAACTATTTGTCCCTCAATTACAGGTGTTCAGAAAAAGAATGTGATTAGGAAAATACCTTGTTGAACGAATGAATAAGATCCATTTCGAAGATGGAAAGACATGTACTTTACGGTAAATTAGTAAGTATCAATATGTTATATGCTTGTGACTTGATTGGTAGAATAGTATATCTCCAGAAGGGGATTTCGCCGCATATAGAAAATATTTTGTTGCGAATGAACAAGACATTGAGGAATTGTCCATAAATGGATATTTAAGGAATGGAAAAACATGAAATGGAGGCACACTCAGATTCCATAAAGAATGAGCCATGGAATGGAACCACTACGAAGAGTTTATTTAATCTTCCTATATCAACCAATTTCTCTAATTGAGAAAGTGTTGCTTTCAAGATTGGATTTCAAATCGTAACAGTCATGTCAAATTAGTGACCACGTTAGGACTTAAGACCTCTTAACCTTGTTAAAATGGTGTTTAAAGCTTTTGTATCAACCTCATAATTTCTAAATAAGTTGATTGATAATCAGTTTATGTTATTTTGCAAATGAAGTACGTGCAGCGCCTTCCTGAAGCCATACAAGTTCAATTCACCTAAACTCTTCCATAATTTTTGTTACCACGTACTTACATTAACCTCTGTACTAAGGATTTAAGTGACTCAACAAAGATATAGTTGGTATCTATTGATGGTAGATGAGTGCCAAGGCCAGGGCATTGAGCTTTCCTTTTGAAAGCTTAAACCCAGTTCAATAATATCTTCCTATTTCTTTGAAGACCATTTTTTTCCTCTACAATGGTAAATATTTCTTAAAACAAGGAGAGTGAATCAATCTCATGTTTAAATTGAAATCCAGATACTGATGCAAGTCCTTCCCTTCAATTGGGTAGATTCATATCTAAAAGAGTTTAACAATAGGTTTTTAAAAAATTCACTATTAATTCCTCTATTGGAGGTGATCTAAAAATGTAAAAGTGTGCGAGTTAGTAATTAGATTTACAAGGAAAAAGTGTACTTCACATAAAATTATTAGTTATCAATATGTTATAAACTTGTGGCCATTGAGATATATGAAATGAAATCGAAATTACTTCTGTTTGTGGATGCATATCTAAAAAATTAGGACAATAAATACTTCCAAAATTAACAATTTGTCCCTCAATTACAGGTGTTCAGAAAAAGAGTGTGATGAGAAAAATATCTTGTTGAACGAATGAATAAGATCCATTTCGAAGATGGAAAGACATGTACTTTACGGTAAATTAGTAAGTATCAATATGTTATATGCTTGTGACTTGATTGGTAGAATACTATATCTCCAGAAGGGGATTTCACCACATATAGAAAATATTTTATTGCGAATGAACAAGACATTGAGGAATTATCCATATAGGGATATATAAGGAATGGAAAAACATGAAATGGAGCCACACTTAGATTTCATAAGGAATGAACCATGGAACGAAACCACTACGAAGAGTTTAATCTTCCTATATCAACCACTTTCTCTAATTGAGAAAGTGTTGCTTACAAGAATGAATTTCATATTGTAACAGTCATGTCAAATTAGTGACCACGTTAGGACTTAAGACCTCTTAACCTTATTAAAATGGTGTTTAAAGCTTTTGTATCAACCTCATAATTAATAAATAAGTTGATCGATAATTAGTTTATGTTATTTTGCAAATGAAGTAAGTGCAGCGCCTTCCTGAAGCCATACAAGTTCAATTCACCTAAACTCTTCCATAATTTTTGTTACCCACTTACTTACATTAACCTCTGTACTAAGGATTTTAGTCACTCAGCAAAGATATAGTTGGTATCTATTGTGGGTAGATGAGTGCCAAGGCCATGACATTGAGCTTTGCTTTTGAAAGCTTAAACCTAGTTCAATAATCTCTTCCTATTTCTTTGAAGACCATTTTTTTCTTCTACAATGGTAAATATTTCTCAAAACAAGGAGAGTGAGTCAAACTCATGTTTAAATTGAAATCCATATACTGATGCAAGTCCTTCCCTTCAATTGGGTAGATTCATATCTAAAAGAGTTTAACAATAGGTTTTTAAAAAATTCACTATTATTTCCTCTATTGGAGGTGATCTAAAAATGTAAACGTGTGCGAGTTAGTAATTAGATTTACAAGGAAAAAGTGTACTTCACATAAAAATATTAGTTATCAATATGTTAGATACTTGTGACCATTGAGATATATGAAATGAAATCGAAATTACTTCACTTTGTGGATGCATATCTAAAACATTATGACAATAAATACTTCCAAAATTAACTATTTGTCCCTCAATTACAGGTGTTCAGAAAAAGAATGTGATTAGGAAAATACCTTGTTGAACGAATGAATAAGATCCATTTCGAAGATGGAAAGACATGTACTTTACGGTATATTAGTAAGTATCAATATGTTGTATGCTTGTGACTTGATTGGTAGAATAGTATATCTCCAGGAGGGGATTTCGCCGCATATAGAAAATATTTTGTTGCGAATGAACAAGACATTGAGGAATTGTCCATAAATGGATATTTAAGGAATGGAAAAACATGAAATGGAGGCACACTCAGATTCCATAAAGAATGAGCCATGGAATGGAACCACTACGAAGAGTTTATTTAATCTTCCTATATCAACCAATTTCTCTAATTGAGAAAGTGTTGCTTTCAAGATTGGATTTCAAATCGTAACAGTCATGTCAAATTAGTGACCACGTTAGGACTTAAGACCTCTTAACCTTGTTAAAATGGTGTTTAAAGCTTTTGTATCAACCTCATAATTTCTAAATAAGTTGATTGATAATTAGTTTATGTTATTTTGCAAATGAAGTACGTGCAGCGCCTTCCTGAAGCCATACAAATTCAATTCACCTAAACTCTTCCATAATTTTTGTTACCCACGTACTTACATTAACCTCTGTACTAAGGATTTAAGTGACTCAACAAAGGTATAGTTGGTATCTATTGTGGGTAGATGAGTGCCAAGGCCATGGCATTGAGCTTTCCTTTTGAAAGCTTAAACCCAGTTCAATAATATCTTCCTATTTCTTTGAAGACCATTTTTTTCCTCTACAATGGTAAATATTTCTCAAAACAAGGAGAGTGAATCAATCTCATGTTTAAATTGAAATCCAGATACTGATGCAAGTCCTTCCCTTCAATTGGGTAGATTCATATCTAAAAGAGTTTAACAATAGGTTTTTAAAAAATTCACTATTAATTCCTCTATTGGAGGTGATCTAAAAATGTAAACGTGTGCGAGTTAGTAATTAGATTTACAAGGAAAAAGTGTACTTCACATAAAATTATTAGTTATCAATATGTTAGATACTTATGGCCATTGAGATATATGAAATGAAATCGAAATTAATTCAGTTTGTGGATGCATATCTAAAAAATTAGGACAATAAATACTTCCAAAATTAACAATTTATCCCTCAATTACAGGTGTTCAGAAAAAGAGTGTGATGAGGAAAATATCTTGTTGAACGAATGAATAAGATCCATTTCGAAGATGGAAAGACATGTACTTTACGGTAAATTAGTAAGTAATAATATGTTATATGCTTGTGACTTGATTGGTAGAATACTATATCTCCAGAAGGGGATTTCGCCACATATAGAAAATATTTTATTGCGAATGAACAAGACATTGAGGAATTATCCATATAGGGATATTTAAGGAATGGAAAAACATGAAATGGAGCCACACTTAGATTTCATAAGGAATGAGCCATGGAACGAAACCACTACGAAGAGTTTAATCTTCCTATATCAACCACTTTCTCTAATTGAGAAAGTGTTGCTTACAAGAATGAATTTCATATTGTAACAGTCATGTCAAATTAGTGACCACGTTAGGACTTAAGACCTCTTAACCTTATTAAAATGGTGTTTAAAGCTTTTGTATCAACCTCATAATTAATAAATAAGTTGATTGATAATTAGTTTATGTTATTTTGCAAATGAAGTAAGTGCAGCGCCTTCCTGAAGCCATACAAGTTCAATTCACCTAAACTCTTCCATAATTTTTGTTACCCATTTACTTACATTAACCTCTGTACTAAGGATTTAAGTCACTCAGCAAAGATATAGTTGGTATCTATTGTGGGTAGATGAGTGCCAAGGCCATGACATTGAGCTTTGCTTTTGAAAGCTTAAACCTAGTTCAATAATCTCTTCCTATTTCTTTGAAGACCATTTTTTTCCTCTACAATGGTAAATATTTCTCAAAACAAGGAGAGTGAGTCAAACTCATGTTTAAATTGAAATCCATATACTGATGCAAGTCTTTCCCTTCAATTGGGTAGATTCATAAAGAAAAGAGTTTAACAATAGGTTTTTAAAAAATTCACTATTATTTCCTCTATTGGAGGTGATCTAAAAATGTAAACGTGTGCGAGTTAGTAATTAGATTTACAAGGAAAAAATGTACTTCACAAAAAATTATTAGTTATCAATATGTTAGATACTTGTGACCATTGAGATATATGAAATGAAATCGAAATTAATTCAGTTTGTGGATGCATATCTCAAAAATTATGACAATAAATACTTCCAAAATTAACAATTTGTCCCTCAATTACAGGTGTTCAGAAAAAGAGTGTGATGAGGAAAATACCTTGTTGAACGAATGAATAAGATCCATTTCGAAGATGGAAAGACATGTACTTTACGGTAAATTAGTAAGTATCAATATGTTATATGCTTGTGACTTGATTGGTAGAATAGTATATCTCCGGAAGGGGATTTCGCCGCATATAGAAAATATTTTGTTGCGAATGAACAAGACATTGAGGAATTTTCCATATAGGGATATTTAAGGAATGGAAAAACATGAAATGGAGGCACACTCAGATTCCACAAGGAATGAGCCATGGAACGGAACCACTACGAAGAGTTTAATCTTCATATATCAACCACTTTCTCTAATTTAGAAAGTGTTGCTTTCAAGATTGGATTTCATATCGTAACAGTCATGTCAAATTAGTGACCACGTTAGGACTTAAGACCTCTTAACCTTGTTAAAATGGTGTTTAAAACTTTTGTATCAACCTCATAATTAATAAATAAGTTGATTGATAATTAGTTTATGTTATTTTGCAAATGAAGTAAGTGCAGCGCCTTCCTGAAGCCATACAAGTTCAATTCACCTAAACTCTTCCATAATTTTTGTTACCCACTTACTTACATTAACCTCTGTACAAAGGATTTAAGTCACTCAACAAAGATATAGTTGGTATCTATTGTGGGTAGATGAGTGCCAAGGCCATGACATTGAACTTTGCTTTTGAAAGCTTAAACCTAGTTCAATAATCTTTTCCTATTTCTTTGAAGACCATTTTTTTCTTCTACAATGGTAAATATTTCTCAAAACAAGGAGAGTGAGTCAAACTCATGTTTAAATTGAAATCCATATACTGATGCAAGTCCTTCCGTTCAATTGGGTAGATTCATATATAAAAGAGTTTAACAATAGGTTTTTAAAAAATTCACTATTATTTCCTCTATTGGAGGTGATCTAAAAATGTAAACGTGTGTGAGTTAGTAATTAGATTTACAAGGAAAAAATGTACTTCACATAAAATTATTAGTTATCAATATGTTAGATACTTGTGACCATTGAGATATATGAAATGAAATCGAAATTACTTCACTTTGTGGATGCATATCTAAAAAATTATGACAATAAATACTTCCAAAATTAACTATTTGTCCCTCAATTACAGGTGTTCAGAAAAAGAATGTGATTAGGAAAATACCTTGTTGAACGAATGAATAAGATCCATTTCGAAGATGGAAAGACATGTACTTTACGGTAAATTAGTAAGTATCAATATGTTATATGCTTGTGACTTGATTGGTAGAATAGTATATCTCCGGAAGGGGATTTCGCCGCATATAGAAAATATTTTGTTGCGAATGAACAAGACATTGAGGAATTTTTCATATAGGGATATTTAAGGAATGAAAAAACATGAAATGGAGGCACACTCAGATTCCACAAGGAATGAGCCATGGAACGGAACCACTACGAAGAGTTTAATCTTCATATATCAACCACTTTCTCTAATTTAGAAAGTGTTGCTTTCAAGATTGGATTTCATATCGTAACAGTCATGTCAAATTAGTGACCACGTTAGGACTTAAGACCTCTTAACCTTGTTAAAATGGTGTTTAAAGCTTTTGTATCAACCTCATAATTAACAAATAAGTTGATTGATAATTAGTTTATGTTATTTTGCAAATGAAGTAAGTGCAGCGCCTTCCTGAAGCCATACAAGTTCAATTCACCTAAACTCTTCCATAATTTTTGTTACCCACTTACTTACATTAACCTCTGTACTAAGGATTTAAGTCACTCAACAAAGATATAGTTGGTATCTATTGTGGGTAGATGAGTGCCAAGGCCATGACATTGAACTTTGCTTTTGAAAGCTTAAACCTAGTTCAATAATCTCTTCCTATTTCTTTGAAGACCATTTTTTTCTTCTACAATGGTAAATATTTCTCAAAACAAGGAGAGTGAGTCAAACTCATGTTTAAATTGAAATCCATATACTGATGCAAGTCCTTCCGTTCAATTGGGTAGATTCATATATAAAAGAGTTTAACAATAGGTTTTTAAAAAATTCACTATTATTTCCTCTATTGGAGGTGATCTAAAAATGTAAACGTGTGTGAGTTAGTAATTAGATTTACAAGGAAAAAATGTACTTCACATAAAATTATTAGTTATCAATATGTTAGATACTTGTGACCATTGAGATATATGAAATGAAATCGAAATTACTTCACTTTGTGGATGCATATCTAAAAAATTATGACAATAAATACTTCCAAAATTAACTATTTGTCCCTCAATTACAGGTGTTCAGAAAAAGAATGTGATTAGGAAAATACCTTGTTGAACGAATGAATAAGATCCATTTCGAAGATGGAAAGACATGTACTTTACGGTAAATTAGTAATTATCAATATGTTAGATGCTTGTGACTTGATTGGTAGAATAGTATATCTCCAGAAGGGGATTTCGCCGCATATAGAAAATATTTTGTTGCGAATGAACAAGACATTGAGGAATTGTCCATAAATGGATATTTAAGGAATGGAAAAACATGAAATGGAGGCACACTCAGATTCCATAAAGAATGAGCCATGGAATGGAACCACTACGAAGAGTTTATTTAATCTTCCTATATCAACCAATTTCTCTAATTGAGAAAGTGTTGCTTTCAAGATTGGATTTCAAATCGTAACAGTCATGTCAAATTAGTGACCACGTTAGGACTTAAGACCTCTTAACCTTGTTAAAATGTTGTTTAAAGCTTTTGTATCAACCTCATAATTTCTAAATAAGTTGATTGATAATTAGTTTATGTTATTTTGCAAATGAAGTACGTGCAGCGCCTTCCTGAAGCCATACAAGTTCAATTCACCTAAACTCTTCCATAATTTTTGTTACCCACGTACTTACATTAACCTTTGTACTAAGGATTTAAGTGACTCAACAAAGATATAGTTGGTATCTATTGTGGGTAGATGAGTGCCAAGGCCATGGCATTGAGCTTTCCTTTTGAAAGCTTAAACCCAGTTCAATAATATCTTCCTATTTCTTTGAAGACCATTTTTTTCCTCTACAATGGTAGATATTTCTCAAAACAAGGAGAGTGAATCAATCTCATGTTTAAATTGAAATCCAGATACTGATGCAAGTCCTTCCCTTCAATTGGGTAGATTCATATCTAAAAGAGTTTAACAATAGGTTTTTAAAAAATTCACTATTAATTCCTCTATTGGAGGTGATCTAAAAATGTAAACGTGTGCGAGTTAGTAATTAGATTTACAAGGAAAAAGTGTACTTCACATAAAATTATTAGTTATCAATATGTTAGATACTTATGGCCATTGAGATATATGAAATGAAATCGAAATTAATTCAGTTTGTGGATGCATATCTAAAAAATTAGGACAATAAATACTTCCAAAATTAACTATTTGTCCCTCAATTATAGGTGTTCAGAAAAAGAGGGTGATTAGGAAAATACCTTGATGAACGAATGAATAAGATCCATTTCGAAGATGGAAAGACATGTACTTAACGGAAAATTAGTAAGTATCAATATGTTATATGCTTGTGACTTGAATGGTAGAATAGTATATCTCGAGAAGGGGATTTCGCCGCATATATAAAATATTTTGTTGCGAATGAACAAGACATTAGGAATTGTCCATATAGGGATATATAAGGAATGGAAAAACATGAAATGGAGCCACACTTAGATTTCATAAGGAATGAACCATGGAACGGAACCACTACGAAGAGTTTAATCTTCCTATATCAACCACTTTCTCTAATTGAGAAAGTGTTGCTTTCAAGAATGAATTTCATATCGTAACAGTCATGTCGAATTAGTGACCACGTTAGGACTTAAGACCTCTTACCCTTATTAAAATGGTGTTTAAATCTTTTGTATCAACCTCATAATTACTAAATAAGTTGATTGATAATTAGTTTATGTTATTTTGCAAATTAAGTACGTGCGGCGCCTTCCTGAAGCCATACAAGTTCAATTCACCTAAACTCTTCCATAATTTTTGTTTCCCACGTACTTACATTAACCTGATTACTAAGGATTTAAGTGACTCAGCAAAGATATAGTTGGTATCGATTGTGGGTAGATGAGTGCCAAGGCCATGACATTGAGCTTTCCTTTTGAAAGCTTAAACCTAGTTCAATAATCTCTTCCTATTTGTTTGAAGACCATTTTTTCCTCTACAATGGTAAATATTTCTCAAAACAAGGAGAGTGAATCAAACTCATGTTTAAATTGAAATCCAGATACGGATGCAAGTCCTTCCCTTCAATTGGGTAGATTCATATCTAAAAGAATTAACTCCTCTATTGGAGGTGATCTAAAAATGTAAATTTGTGCGAGTTAGTAATTTGCTTTACAAGGAAAAAGTGTACTTCACATAAAATTATTAGGTATCAATATGTTAGATACTTGTGACCATTGAGATATATGAAATGAAATCGAAATTAATTCAGTATGTAGAAGCATATCTAAAAAATTATGACAATAAATACTTCCAAAATTAACTATTTGTCCCTCAATTATAGGTGTTCAGAAAAAAAGTGTGATTAGGAAAATACCTTGATGAACGAATGAATAAGATCCATTTCGAAGATGGAAAGACATGTACTTAACGGAAAATTAGTAATTATCAATATGTTATATGCTTCTGACTTGATTGGTAGAATAGTATATCTCCAGAAGGGGATTTCGCCGCATATAGAAAGTATTTTGTTGCGAATGAACAAGATATTGAGGAATTGTCCACATAGGGATATATAAGGAATTGAAAAACATGAAATGGAGGCACACTCAGATTCCACAAGGAATGAGCCATGGAACGGAACCACTACGAAGAGTTTAATCTTCCTATATCAACCACTTTCTCTAATTGAGAAAGTGTTGCTTTCAAGAATGGATTTCATATCGTAACAGTCATGTCAAATTAGTGACCACGTTAGGACTTAAGACCTCTTACCCTTATTAAAATGGTGTTTAAAGCTTTTGTATCAACCCCATAATTACTAAATAAGTTGATTGATAATTAGTTTATGTTATTTTGCAAATTAAGTACGTGCAGCGCCTTCCTGAAGCCATACAAGTTCAATTCACCTAAACTCTTCCATAATTTTTGTTACCCACGTACTTACATTAACCTGTGTACTAAGGATTTAAGTGACTCAACAAAGAAATAGTTGGTATCGATTGTGGGTAGATGAGTGCCAAGGCCATGACATTGAGCTTTCCTTTTGAAAGCTTAAACCTAGTTCAATAATATCTTCCTATTTCTTTGAAGACCATTTTTTCCTCTACAATGGTAGATATTTCTCGAAACAAGGAGAGTGAATCAAACTCATGTTTAAATTGAAATCCAGATACGGATGCAAGTCCTTCCCTTCAATTGGGTAGATTCATATCTAAAAGAGTTTAACAATAGGTTTTTAAAAAATTCACTATTAACTCCTCTATTGGAGGTGATCTAAAAATGTAAATTTGTGCGAGTTAGTAATTTGATTTACAAGGAAAAAGTGTACTTCACATAAAATTATTAGGTATCAATATGTTAGATACTTGTGACCATTGAGATATATGAAATGAAATCGAAATTACTTTAGTTTGTAGAAGCATATCTAAAAAATAATGACAATAAATACTTCCAAAATTAACTATTTGTCCCTCAATTATAGCTGTTCAGAAAAAGAGTGTGATTACTTGAATGGTAGAATAGTATATCTCCAGAAGGGGATTTCGCCGCATATATAAAATATTTCGTTGCGAATGAACAAGACATTGAGGAATTGTCCATATAGGGATATATAAGGAATGGAAAAACATGAAATGGAGGCACACTCAGATTCCAGAAGGATTGAGCCATGGAACGGAACCACTACGAAGAGTTTAATCTTCCTATATCAACCACTTTCTTTAATTGAGAAAGTGTTGCTTTCAAGAATGGATTTCATATCGTAACAGTCATGTCGAATTAGTGACCACGTTAGGACTTAAGACCTCTTACCCTTATTAAAATGGTGTTTAAAGCTTTTGTATCAACCTCATAATTACTAAATAAGTTGATTGATAGTTAGTTTATGTTATTTTGCAAATTAAGTACGTGCAGCGCCTTCTTGAAGCCATACAAGTTCAATTCACCTAAACTCTTCCATAATTTTTGTTACCCACGTACTTACATTAACCTGTGTACTAAGGATTTAAGTGACTCAGCAAAGAAATAGTTGGTATCGATTGTGGGTAGATGAGTGTCAAGGCCATGACATTGAGCTTTCCTTTTGAAAGCTTAAACCTAGTTCAATAATATCTTCCTATTTCTTTGAAGACCATTTTTTCCTCTACAATGGTAGATATTTCTCAAAACAATGAGAGTGAATCAAACTCATGTTTAAATTGAAATCCAGATACGGATGCAAGTCCTTCCCTTCAATTGGGTAGATCCATATCTAAAAGAGTTTAACAATAGGTTTTTAAAAAATTCACTATTAACTCCTCTATTGGAGGTGATCTAAAAATGTAAATTTGTGCGAGTTAGTAATTTGATTTACAAGGAAAAAGTGTACTTCACATAAAATTATTAGGTATCAATATGTTAGATATTTGTGACCATTGAGATATATGAAATGAAATCGAAATTACTTTAGTTTGTAGAAGCATATCTAAAAAATAATGACAATAAATACTTCCAAATTTAACTATTTGTCCCTCAATTATAGGTGTTCAGAAAAAAAGGGTGATTAGGAAAATACCTTGATGAACGAATGAATAAGATCCATTTCGAAGATGGAAAGACATGTACTTAACGGAAAATTAGTAAGTATCAATATGTTATATACTTGTGACTTGAATGGCAGAATAGTATATCTCCAGAAGGGGATTTCGCCGCATATATAAAATATTTTGTTGCGAATGAACAAGACATTGAGGAATTGTCCATATAGGGATATATAAGGAATGGAAAAACATGAAATGGAGGCACACTCAAATTCCACAAGGAATGAGCCATGGAACGGAACCACTACGAAGAGTTTAATCTTCCTATATCAACCACTTTCTCTAATTGAGAAAGTGTTGCTTTCAAGAATGGATTTCATATCGTAACAGTCTTGTCGAATTAGTGACCACGTTAGAACTTAAGACCTCTTACCCTTATTAAAATGGTGTTTAAAGCTTTTGTATCAACCTCATAATTACTAAATAAGTTGATTGATAATTAGTTTATGTTATTTTGCAAATTAAGTAAGTGCAGCGCCTTCCTGAAGCCATACAAGTTCAATTCACCTAAACTCTTCCATAATTTTTGTTACCCACGTACTTACATTAACCTGTGTACTAAGGATTTAAGTGACTCAGCAAAGATATAGTTGGTATCGATTGTGGGTAGATGAGTGCCAAGGCCATGACATTGAGCTTTCCTTTTGAAAGCTTAAACCTAGTTCAATAATCTCTTCCTATTTGTTTGAAGACCATTTTTTCCTCTACAATGGTAGATATTTCTCAAAACAAGGAGAGTGAATCAAACTCATGTTTAAATTGAAATCCAGATATGGATGCAAGTCCTTCCCTTCAATTGGGTAGATTCATATCTAAAAGAGTTAAACAATAGGTATTTAAAAAATTCACTATTAACTCCTCTATTGGAGGTGATCTAAAAATGTAAATTTGTGCGAGTTAGTAATTTGATTTACAAGTAAAAAGTGTACTTCACATAAAATTATTAGGTATCAATATGTTAGATACTTGTGACCATTGAGATATATGAAAAGAAATCGAAATTACTTTAGTTTGTAGAAGCATATCTAAAAAATAATAACAATAAATACTTCCAAAATTAACTATTTGTCCCTCAATTATAGGTGTTCAGTAAGATAGTGTGATTAGGAAAATACCTTGATGAACGAATGAATAAGATCCATTTCGAAGATGGAAAGACATTTACTTAACGGAAAATTAGTAAGTATCAATATGTTATATGCTTCTGACTTGAATGGTAGAATAGTATATCTCCAGAAGGGGATTTCGCCACACATATAAAATATTTTGTTGCGAATGAACAAGACATTGAGGAATTGTCCATATAGGGATATATAAGGAATGGAAAAAACATGAAATGGAGGCACACTCAGATTCCACAAGGAATGAGCCATGGAACGGAACCACTACGAAGAGTTCAATCTTCCTATATCAACCACTTTCTCTAATTGAGAAAGTGTTGGCTTTCAAGAATGGATTTCATATAGTAACAGTCATGTCGAATTATTGACCACGTTAGGACTTAAGACCTCTTACCCTTATTAAAATGGTGTTTAAAGCTTTTGTATCAACCTCATAATTACTAAATAAGTTGATTGATAATTACATTATGTTATTTTGCAAATTAAGTATGTGCAGCGCCTTCCTGAAGCCATACAAGTTCAATTCACCTAAACTCTTCCATAATTTTTGTTACCCACGTACTTACATTAACCTGTGTACTAAGGATTTAAGTGACTCAGCAAAGATATAGTTGGTATCGATTGTGGGTAGATGAGTGCCAAGGCCATGACATTGAACTTTCCTTTTGAAAGCTTAAACCTAGTTCAATAATCTCTTCCTATTTGTGTGAAGACCATTTTTTCCTCTACAATGGTAAATATTTCTCAAAACAAGGAGAGTGAATCAAACTCATGTTTAAATTGAAATCCAGATACGGATGCAAGTCCTTCCCTTCAATTGGGTAGATTCATATCTAAAAGAATTAACTCCTCTATTAGAGGTGATCTAAAAATGTAAATTTGTGAGAGTTAGTAATTTGCTTTACAAGGAAAAAGTGTACTTCACATAAAATTATTAGGTATCAATATGTTAGATACCTGTGACCCTTGAGATATATGAAATGAAATCGAAATTACTTCAGTTTGTAGATGAATATCTAAAATATTATGACAATAAATACTTCCAAAATTAACTATTTGTCCCTCAATTACAGGTGTTCAGTAAGATAGTGTGATTAGGAAAATACCTTGATGAACGAATGAATAAGATCTATTTCGAAGATTGAAAGACGTGTACTTTACGGAAAATTAGTAAGTATCAATATGTTATATGCTTGTGACTTGATTGGTAGAATAGTATATCTCCAGAAGGGATTTCGCCGCATATAGAATATATTTTGTTGCGAATGAACAAGACATTGAGGAATTGTCCATATAGGGATCTATAAGGAATGGAAAAAGATGAAATGGAGGCACACTCAGATTCCACTAGGAATGAGCCATGGAACGGAACCACTACGAAGAGTTTAATCTTCCTATATCAACCACTTTCTCTAATTGAGAAAGTGTTGCTTTCAAAAATGGATTTCATATCGTAACAGTCATGTCGAATTATTGACCACGTTAGGACTTAAGACCTCTTACCCTTATTAAAATGGTGTTTAAAGCTTTTGTATCAACCTCATAATTACTAAATAAGTTGATTGATAATTACATTATGTTATTTTGCAAATTAAGTATGTGCAGCGCCTTCCTGAAGCCATACAAGTTCAATTCACCTAAACTCTTCCATAATTTTTGTTACACACGTACTTACATTAACCTGTGTACTAAAGATTTAAGTGACTCAGCAAAGATATAGTTGGTATCGATTGTGGGTAGATGAGTGCCAAGGCCATGACATTGAGCTTTCCTTTTGAAAGCTTAAACCTAGTTCAATATCTCTTCCTATTTCTTTGAAGACCATTTTTTCCTCTACAATGGTAGATATTTCTCAAAACAAGGAGAGTGAATCAAACTCATGTTTAAATTGAAATCCAGATACGGATGCAAGTCCTTCCCTTCAATTGGGTAGATTCATATCTAAAAGAGTTTAACAATAGGTTTTTAAAAAATTCACTATTAACTCCTCTATTGGAGGTGATCTAAAAATGTAAATTTGTGCGAGTTAGTAATTTGATTTACAAGGAAAAAGTGTACTTCACATAAAATTACTAGGTATCAATATGTTAGATACTTGTGACCATTGAGGTATATGAAAAGAAATCGAAATTACTTTAGTTTGTAGAAGCATATCTAAAAAATAATAACAATAAATACTTCCAAAATTAACTATTTGTCCCTCAATTATAGGTGTTCAGAAAAAGAGGGTGATTAGGAAAATACCTTGATGAACGAATGAATAAGATCCATTTCGAAGATGGAAAGACATGTACTTAACGGAAAATTAGTAAGTATCAATATGTTATATGCTTCTGACTTGAATGGTAGAATAGTATATCTCCAGAAGGGGATTTCGCCACACATATAAAATATTTTGTTGCGAATGAACAAGACATTGAGGAATTGTCCATATAGGGATATATAAGGAATGGAAAAACATGAAATGGAGGCACACTCAGATTCCACAAGGAATGAGCCATGGAACGGAACCACTACGAAGAGTTCAATCTTCCTATATCAACCACTTTCTCTAATTGAGAAAGTGTTGGCTTTCAAGAATGGATTTCATATAGTAACAGTCATGTCGAATTATTGACCACGTTAGGACTTAAGACCTCTTACCCTTATTAAAATGGTGTTTAAAGCTTTTGTATCAACCTCATAATTACTAAATAAGTTGATTGATAATTACATTATGTTATTTTGCAAATTAAGTATGTGCAGCGCCTTCCTGAAGCCATACAAGTTCAATTCACCTAAACTCTTCCATAATTTTTGTTACCCACGTACTTACATTAACCTGTGTACTAAGGATTTAAGTGACTCAGCAAAGATATAGTTGGTATCGATTGTGGGTAGATGAGTGCCAAGGCCATGACATTGAGCTTTCCTTTTGAAAGCTTAAACCTAGTTCAATAATCTCTTCCTATTTGTGTGAAGACCATTTTTTCCTCTACAATGGTAAATATTTCTCAAAACAAGGAGAGTGAATCAAACTCATGTTTAAATTGAAATCCAGATACGGATGCAAGTCCTTCCCTTCAATTGGGTAGATTCATATCTAAAAGAATTAACTCCTCTATTAGAGGTGATCTAAAAATGTAAATTTGTGAGAGTTAGTAATTTGCTTTACAAGGAAAAAGTGTACTTCACATAAAATTATTAGGTATCAATATGTTAGATACCTGTGACCCTTGAGATATATGAAATGAAATCGAAATTACTTCAGTTTGTAGATGAATATCTAAAATATTATGACAATAAATACTTCCAAAATTAACTATTTGTCCCTCAATTACAGGTGTTCAGTAAGATAGTGTGATTAGGAAAATACCTTGATGAACGAATGAATAAGATCTATTTCGAAGATTGAAAGACGTGTACTTTACGGAAAATTAGTAAGTATCAATATGTTATATGCTTGTGACTTGATTGGTAGAATAGTATATCTCCAGAAGGGATTTCGCCGCATATAGAATATATTTTGTTGCGAATGAACAAGACATTGAGGAATTGTCCATATAGGGATCTATAAGGAATGGAAAAAGATGAAATGGAGGCACACTCAGATTCCACAAGGAATGAGCCATGGAACGGAACCACTACGAAGAGTTTAATATTCCTATATCAACCACTTTCTCTAATTGAGAAAGTGTTGCTTTCAAGAATGGATTTCATATCGTAACAGTCATGTCAAATTAGTGACCACGTTAGGACTTAAGACCTCTTACCCTTATTAAAATGGTGTTTAAAGCTTTTGTATCAACCTCATAATTACTAAATAAGTTGATTGATAATTAGTTTATGTTTTTTTGCAAATTAAGTACGTGCAGCGCCTTCCTGAAGCCATACAAGTTCAATTCACCTAAACTCTTCCATAATTTTTGTTACCCACGTACTTACATTAACCTGTGTACTAAGGATTTAAGTGACTCAGCAAAGATATAGTTGGTATCGATTGTGGGTAGATGAGTGCCAAGGCCATGACATTGAGCTTTCCTTTTGAAAGCTTAAACCTAGTTCAATAATCTCTTCCTATTTCTTTGAAGACCATTTTTTCCTCTACAATGGTAGATATTTCTCAAAAAAGGAGAGTGAATCAAACTCATGTTTAAATTGAAATCCAGATACGGATGCAAGTCCTTCCCTTCAATTGGGTAGATTCATATCTAAAAGAGTTTAACAATAGGTTTTTAAAAAATTCACTATTAACTCCTCTATTGGAGGTGATCTAAAAATGTAAAAGTGTGCGAGTTAGTAATTAGATTTACAAGGAAAAAGTGTACTTCACATAAAATTATTAGGTATCAATATGTTAGATACCTGTGACCCTTAGATATATGAAATGAAATCGAAATTACTTCAGTTTGTAGATGAATATCTAAAATATTATGACAATAAATACTTCCAAAATTAACAATTTGTCCCTCAATTACAGGTGTTCAGTAAGATAGTGTGATTAGGAAAATACGTTGATGAACGAGTGAATAAGATCTATTTCGAAGATTGAAAGACGTGTACTTTACGGAAAATTAGTAAGTATCAATATGTTATATGCTTGTGACTTGATTGGTAGAATAGTATATCTCCAGAAGGGATTTCGCCGCATATAGAATATATTTTGTTGCGAATGAACAAGACATTGAGGAATTGTCCATATAGGGATATATAAGGAATGGAAAAACATGAAATGGAGGCACACTCAAATTCCACAAGGAATGAGCCATGGAACGGAACCACTACGAAGAGTTCAATCTTCCTATATCAACCACTTTCTCTAATTGAGAAAGTGTTGGCTTTCAAGAATGGATTTCATATAGTAACAGTCATGTCGAATTATTGACCACGTTAGGACTTAAGACCTCTTACCCTTATTAAAATGGTGTTTAAAGCTTTTGTATCAACCTCATAATTACTAAATAAGTTGATTGATAATTACATTATGTTATTTTGCAAATTAAGTATGTGCAGCGCCTTCCTGAAGCCATACAAGTTCAATTCACCTAAACTCTTCCATAATTTTTGTTACCCACGTACTTACATTAACCTGTGTACTAAGGATTTAAGTGACTCAGCAAAGATATAGTTGGTATCGATTGTGGGTAGATGAGTGCCAAGGCCATGACATTGAGCTTTCCTTTTGAAAGCTTAAACCTAGTTCAATAATCTCTTCCTATTTGTGTGAAGACCATTTTTTCCTCTACAATGGTAAATATTTCTCAAAACAAGGAGAGTGAATCAAACTCATGTTTAAATTGAAATCCAGATACGGATGCAAGTCCTTCCCTTCAATTGGGTAGATTCATATCTAAAAGAATTAACTCCTCTATTAGAGGTGATCTAAAAATGTAAATTTGTGAGAGTTAGTAATTTGCTTTACAAGGAAAAAGTGTACTTCACATAAAATTATTAGGTATCAATATGTTAGATACCTGTGACCCTTGAGATATATGAAATGAAATCGAAATTACTTCAGTTTGTAGATGAATATCTAAAATATTATGACAATAAATACTTCCAAAATTAACTATTTGTCCCTCAATTACAGGTGTTCAGTAAGATAGTGTGATTAGGAAAATACCTTGATGAACGAATGAATAAGATCTATTTCGAAGATTGAAAGACGTGTACTTTACGGAAAATTAGTAAGTATCAATATGTTATATGCTTGTGACTTGATTGGTAGAATAGTATATCTCCAGAAGGGATTTCGCCGCATATAGAATATATTTTGTTGCGAATGAACAAGACATTGAGGAATTGTCCATATAGGGATCTATAAGGAATGGAAAAAGATGAAATGGAGGCACACTCAGATTCCACAAGGAATGAGCCATGGAACGGAACCACTACGAAGAGTTTAATATTCCTATATCAACCACTTTCTCTAATTGAGAAAGTGTTGCTTTCAAGAATGGATTTCATATCGTAACAGTCATGTCAAATTAGTGACCACGTTAGGACTTAAGACCTCTTACCCTTATTAAAATGGTGTTTAAAGCTTTTGTATCAACCTCATAATTACTAAATAAGTTGATTGATAATTAGTTTATGTTTTTTTGCAAATTAAGTACGTGCAGCGCCTTCCTGAAGCCATACAAGTTCAATTCACCTAAACTCTTCCATAATTTTTGTTACCCACGTACTTACATTAACCTGTGTACTAAGGATTTAAGTGACTCAGCAAAGATATAGTTGGTATCGATTGTGGGTAGATGAGTGCCAAGGCCATGACATTGAGCTTTCCTTTTGAAAGCTTAAACCTAGTTCAATAATCTCTTCCTATTTCTTTGAAGACCATTTTTTCCTCTACAATGGTAGATATTTCTCAAAAAAGGAGAGTGAATCAAACTCATGTTTAAATTGAAATCCAGATACGGATGCAAGTCCTTCCCTTCAATTGGGTAGATTCATATCTAAAAGAGTTTAACAATAGGTTTTTAAAAAATTCACTATTAACTCCTCTATTGGAGGTGATCTAAAAATGTAAAAGTGTGCGAGTTAGTAATTAGATTTACAAGGAAAAAGTGTACTTCACATAAAATTATTAGGTATCAATATGTTAGATACCTGTGACCCTTAGATATATGAAATGAAATCGAAATTACTTCAGTTTGTAGATGAATATCTAAAATATTATGACAATAAATACTTCCAAAATTAACAATTTGTCCCTCAATTACAGGTGTTCAGTAAGATAGTGTGATTAGGAAAATACGTTGATGAACGAGTGAATAAGATCTATTTCGAAGATTGAAAGACGTGTACTTTACGGAAAATTAGTAAGTATCAATATGTTATATGCTTGTGACTTGATTGGTAGAATAGTATATCTCCAGAAGGGATTTCGCCGCATATAGAATATATTTTGTTGCGAATGAACAAGACATTGAGGAATTGTCCATATAGGGATATATAAGGAATGGAAAAACATGAAATGGAGGCACACTCAGATTCCACAAGGAATGAGCCATGGAACGGAACCACTACGAAGAGTTTAATCTTCCTATATCAACCACTTTCTCTAATTGAGAAAGTGTTGCTTTCAAGAATGGATTTCATATCATAACAGTCATGTCAAATTAGTGACCACGTTAGGACTTAAGACCTCTTACCCTTATTAAAATGGTGTTTAAAGCTTTTGTATCAACCTCATAATTTCTAAATAAGTTGATTGATAATTAGTTTATGTTATTTTGCAAATGAAGTACGTGCAGCGCCTTCTTGAAGCCATACAAGTTCAATTCACCTAAACTCTTCCATAATTTTTGTTAACCACGTACTTACATTAACCTCTATACTAAGGATTTAAGTGACTCAACAAAGATATTGTTGGTATCTATTGTGGGTAGATGAGTGCCAAGGCCATGGCATTGAGCTTTCCTTTTGAAAGCTTAAACCCAGTTCAATAATATCTTCCTATTTCTTTGAAGACCATTTTTTCCTCTACAATGGTAGATATTTCTCAAAACAAGGAGAGTGAATCAAACTCATGTTTAAATTGAAATCCAGATACGGATGAAAGTCCTTCCCTTCAATTGGGTAGATTCATATCTAAAAGAGTTTAACAATAGGTTTTTAAAAAATTCACTATTAACTCCTCTATTGGAGGTGATCTAAAAATGTAAATTTGTGCGAGTTAGTAATTTGATTTACAAGGAAAAAGTGTACTTCACATAAAATTATTAGGTATCAATATGTTAGATACCTGTGACCCTTGAGATATATGAAATGAAATCGAAATTACTTCAGTTTGTAGATGAATATCTAAAATATTATGACAATAAATACTTCCAAAATTAACTATTTGTCCCTCAATTACAGGTGTTCAGTAAGATAGTGTGATTAGGAAAATACCTTGATGAACGAGTGAATAAGATCTATTTCGAAGATTGAAAGACGTGTACTTTACGGAAAATTAGTAAGTATCAATATGTTATATGCTTGTGACTTGATTGGTAGAATAGTATATCTCCAGAAGGGATTTCGCCGCATATAGAATATATTTTGTTGCGAATGAACAAGACATTGAGGAATTGTCCATATAGGGATCTATAAGGAATGAAAAAATATTAAATGGAGGCACACTCAGATTCCACAAGGAATGAGCCATGGAACGGAACCACTACAAAGAGTTTAATCTTCCTATATCAACCACTTTCTCTAATTGAGAAAGTGTTGCTTTCAAGAATGGATTTCATATCGTAAAAGTCATGTCAAATTAGTGACCACGTTAGGACTTAAGACCTCTTACCCTTATTAAAATGGTGTTTAAAGCTTTTGTATCAACCTCATAATTACTAAATAAGTTGATTGATAATTAGTTTATGTTATTTTGCAAATTAAGTACGTGCAGCGCCTTCCTGAAGCCATACAAGTTCAATTCACCTAAACTCTTCCATAATTTTTGTTACACACGTACTTACATTAACCTGTGTACTAAGGATTTAAGTGACTCAGCAAAGATATAGTTGGTATCGATTGTGGGTAGATGAGTGCCAAGGCCATGACATTGAGCTTTCCTTTTGAAAGCTTAAACCTAGTTCAATAATCTCTTCCTATTTCTTTGAAGACCATTTTTTCCTCTACAATGGTAGATATTTCTCAAAACAAGGAGAGTGAATCAAACTCATGTTTAAATTGAAATCCAGATACGGATGCAAGTCCTTCCCTTCAATTGGGTAGATTCATATCTAAAAGAGTTTAACAATAGGTTTTTAAAAAATTCACTATTAACTCCTCTATTGGAGGTGATCTAAAAATGTAAATTTGTGCGAGTTAGTAATTTGATTTATAAGGAAAAAATGTACTTCACATAAAATTATTAGGTATCAATATGTTAGATACTTGTGACCCTTGAGATATATGAAATGAAATCGAAATTACTTCAGTTTGTAGATGAATATCTAAAATATTATGACAATAAATACTTCCAAAATTAACTATTTGTCCCTCAATTACAGGTGTTCAGTAAGATAGTGTGATTAGGAAAATACCTTGATGAACGAATGAATATGATCTATTTCGAAGATTGAAAGACGTGTACTTTACGGAAAATTAGTAAGTATCAATATGTTATATACTTGTGACTTGATTGGTAGAATAGTATATCTCCAGAAGGGATTTCGCCGCATATAGAATATACTTTGTTGCGAATGAACAAGACATTGAGGTATTGTCCATATAGGGATCTATAAGGAATGGAAAAATATGAAATGGAGGCACACTCAGATTCCACAAGGAATGAGCCATGGAACGGAACCACTACGAAGAGTTTAATCTTCCTATTTCAACCACTTTCTCCAATTGAGAAAGTGTTGCTTTCAGGATTGGATTTCATATCGTAACAGTCATGTCAAATTAGTGACCACGTTAGGACTTAAGACCTCTTAACCTTATTAAAAAGGTGTTTAAAGCTTTTGTATCAACCTCATAATTACTAAATAAGTTGATTTATAATTAGTTTATGTTATTTTGCAACTTAAGTACGTGCAGCGCCTTCCTGAAAGCCATACAAGTCCAACTCGCCTAAACTCTTCCATAATTTTTGTTACCCACTTACTTACATTATCCTCTATGCTAAAGATTTAAGTCAGTCAACAAAGATATAGTTGGTATCTATTGTGGGTAGATGAGTGCCAAGGCCATGACATTGAGCTTTCCTTTTGAAAGCTTAAACTTAGTTCAATAATCTCTTCCTATTTCTTTGAAGACCATTTTTTTCCTCTACATTGGTAAATATTTCTCAAAACAAGGAGAGTGAATCAAACTCATGTTTAAATTGAAATCCATATACTGATGCAAGTCCTTCCCTTCAATTGGGTAGATTCATATCTAAAAGAGTTTAACAATAGGTTGTTAAAAAATTCACTATTAATTCCTCTATTGGAGGTGATCTAAAAATGTAAACGTGTGCGAGTTAGTAATTTGCTTTACAAGGAAAAAGTGTGTACTTCACATAAAATTATTAGGTATCAATATGTTAGATACTTGTGACCATTGAGATATATGAAATGAAATCGAAATTACTTCAGTTTCTTGATGCATATCTAAAAAATTATGACAATAATTACTTCAAAAATTAACTATTTGTCCCCCAATTACAGGTGTTCAGAAAAAGAGTGTGATTAGGAAAATACCTTGATGAAGGAATGAATTAGATCCATTTCGAAGATGGAAATACGTGTACTATACAGAAAATTAGTAAGTATCAATATGTTATATGCTTGTGACTTGATTGGTAGAATAGTATATCTCCAGAAGGGGATTTCGCCGTATATAGAAAATATTTTGTTGCGAATGAACAAGACATTGAGGAATTGTCCATATAGGGATATATAAGGAATGGAAAAACATGAAATGGAGGCACGCTCAGATTCCACAAGGAATGAGCCATGGAACGAAACCACTACGAAGAGTTTAATCTTCCTATATCAATCACTTCCTCTATTTGAGAAAGTGTTGCTTTTAAGATTGGATTGCATATCGTAACAGTCATGTCAAATTAGTGACCACGTTAGGACTTAAGACCTCTTAACCTTATTAAAATGGTGTTTAAAGCTTTTGTATCAACATCATAATTGCTAAATAAGTTGATTGATAATTAGTTTATGTTATTTTGAAAATTAAGTACGTGCAGCGCCTTCCTGAAGCCATACAAGTTCAATTCACCTAAATTTTTCCATAACTTTTGTCACCCACTTACTTACATTAACCTTTGTACTAAGGATTTAAGTGTCTCAACAAAGATATAGTTGGTATCTATTGTGGGTAGATGAGTGCCAAGGCTAGAGCTGTCAAAGTGAGCCAACCTGGCTCACACGGGTTGGCTCACCACGGGTTGGAAGAAAAATGGGTCGAGTCGAGCTGGCTCACTTTTTTGGTGAGCTAGGAAAATACCAACCCGGCTCAACCCACCGCGGGTTGGCTCACCTAATTTCTGAAAAAAAATATAAAAATTATAAAACAAATAAAAAAATGCAAAACAAAACTTTGCATTGGCATTCACAAATCTGATGACTAATGCCACAACAAGTCCAAACAGATTCTGGAACTATCAAACGAAATGAATAAACCAAACAAAAACCAAACTAATACATTAAACTAATAATCCAAACGGGTTCAGAAACGAACAAACCAAATAGAAATAGATTCACAGTTTCAAATTCATAGGTTGTTGAGATGAAAAGGTCCAAATGAATAAACCAAACAGATACAAAAATGAATAAATAACTCCAAGAAAGGTGGTTGGTGGCTGCACAGGCAAAGGTTGAGGAGTAGAACGGTGGTCGGTGGCTCCACAAGCAGAGGTGGAGGAGCAGAACGGTGGTCAGTGACTGCACAAGCTCAAGCAAAGGTGGAGGATCAGAATCGAACGCACTCTCAGTGGCTGGCCGCACAGGTAGAGGTGGAGGAGCAGAACGAAACGCACACAGATCGGTGGAGAACGGAGGAGAACGTTGCAGATCGAAGACTTGAGGAGGGAGAGAACGAAGGAGGAAGAGAACAGAGTAGATCGAAGACCGGAGGAGAATGAAATGTGCACGGCTCGAAGGAGATGGAGGAGACAACTGCCGCTGATGAACAGATCGGTGGAGAACGGAGGCCGCCGGGAACAAATCGGTGGATAATGATGGGGGAAAGGGGTTTGAGAGGCGTCCCTGTGAGTTTGTGAAATTGTGACCATAACCAAAAGATAATTACCTAGTTTCAACAGATAAAGGTTTTTTTTTTAATTTTTTAACTCAAAAAACGGGTTGGCCCGACTCAACCCACCACAAACCCACCTTGGCTCGCGGGTTAAGTGGGCCGGGCCAGATTTACCCGGGGAAAAGTGAGTCCAAATTTTTGTAACCCAACCCACCAGTGAGCCGGGTTTATACGGGTTGACTCACCGGGTTGAGCTCGTTTTGACAGCTCTAGCCAAGGCCATGACATTGAGCTTTCCCTTTGAAAGCTTAAACCTAGTTCAATAATCTCTTCCTATTTCTTTGAAGACCATTTTTTTCCTCTACAATGGTAAATATTACTCAATGTAAGGAGAGTGAATCAAACTCATGCTTAAATTGAAATCCATATACTGATGGAAGTCCTTCCCTTTAATTGGGTAGATTTATATCTAAAAGAGTTTAACAATAGGATTTTAAAAAATTCACTATTAATTCCTCTATTGGAGGTGATCTAAAAATGTAAATTTGTGCGAGTTAGTAATTTGATTTACAAGGAAAAAGTGTACTTCACATAAAATTATTAGGTATCAATATGTTAGATACTTGTGACCATTGAGATATATGAAATGAAATCGAAATTACTTTAGTTTGTAGATGCATATCTAAAAATTTATGACAATAAATACTTCCAAAATTAACTATTTGTCCCTCAATTACAGGTGTTCAGAAAAGGAGTGTGATTAGGAAAATACCTTGATGAACGAATGAATAAGATCCATTTCGAATAGTATATCTCCAGAAGGGGATTTCGCCGCATATAGAAAATATTTTGTTGCGAATGAACAAGACATTGAGGAATTGTCCATATAGGGATATTTAAGGAATGGAAAAACATGAAATGGAGGCACACTCAGATTCCAAAAGGAATGAGCCATGGAACGGAACCACTACGAAGAGTTTAATCTTCCTATATCAACCACTTTCTCTAATTGAGAAAGTGTTGCTTTCAAGATTGGATTTCATATCGTAGCAGTCATGTCAAATTAGTGACCACGTTAGCACTTAAGACCTCTTAACCTTGTTAAAATGGTGTTTAAAGCTTTGTATCAACCTCATAATTACTAAATAAGTTGATTGATAATTAGTTTATGTTATTTTGAAAATTAAGAACGTGCAGCGCCTTCCTGAAGCCATACAAGTTCAATTCACCTAAACTCTTCCATAATTTTTGTCACCCACTTACTTACATTAACCTGTGTACTAAGGATTTAAGTGACTGAGCAAAGATATTGTTGGTATCTATTGTGGGTAGATGAGTGTTAAGGCCATGACATTGAGCTTTCCTTTTGAAAGCTTAAACCTAGTTTAATAATATCTTCCTATTTCTTTGAAGACCATTTTTTTTCCTCTACAGTGGTAAATATTTCTCAAAACAAGGAGAGTGAATCAAACTCCTGTTTAAATTGAAATCCAGATACTGATGCAACTCATTCTCTTCAATTGGGTAGATTCATATCTAAAAGAGTTTAACAATAGGTTTTTAAAAAATTCACTAGGTGATCTAAAAATGTAAATGTGTGTGAGTTAGTAATTAGCTTTACAAGGAAAAAGTGTACTTCACATAAAATTATTAGGTATCAATATGTTAGATACTTGTGACCCTTGAGATATATGAAATGAAATCAAAATTACTTCAGTTTGTAGATGCATGTCTAAAAATTTATGAGAATAAATACTTCCAAAATTAACTATTTGTCCCTCAATTACAGGTGTTCAGAAAAAGAGTGTGATTAGGAAAATACCTTGATGAACAAATGAATAAGATCTATTTCGAAGATGGAAAGACGTGTACTTTACGGAAAATTAGTAAGTATCAATATGTTATATGCTTGTGACTTGATTGGTAGAATAGTATATCTCCAGAAGGGGATTTCGCCGCATATAGAAAATATTTTGTTGCGAATGAACAAGACATTGAGGAATTGTCCATATAGGGATATATAAGGAATGGAAAAACATGAAATGGAGGCACACTCAGATTCCACAAGGAATGAGCAATGGAACGGAACCACTACGAAAAGTTTAATCTTCCTATATCAACCACTTTCTCTAATTGAGAAAGTGTTGCTTTTAAGGTTGGATTTCATATCGTAACAGACATGTCAAATTAGTGACCACGTTACGACTTAAGACCTCTTAACCTTGTTAAAATGGTGTTTAAAGCTTTTCTATCAACCTCATAATTACTAAATAAGTTGAATGATAATTAGTTTATGTTATTTTGCAAATTAAGTACATCCAGCGCCTTCCTGAAGCCATACAAGTTCAATTCACCTAAACTCTTCCATAATTTTTGTTACCCATATACTTACATTAACCTCTGTACTAAGGATTTAAGTGACTCAGCAAAGATATATACTTGGTATCTATTGTGGGTAGATGAGTGCCAAGGCCATGACATTGAGCTTTCCTTTTGAAAGCTTAAACCTAGTTCAATAATCTCTTCCTATTTCTTTGAAGACAATTTTTTTCCTCTACAATGGTAAATATTTCTCAAAACAGGGAGAGTGAATCAAACTCATTTTTAAATTGAAATCCATATACTGATGCAAGCCCTTCCCATCAATTGGGTAGATTCATATCTAAAAGAGTTTAACAATAGGTTTTTAAAAAATTCACTATTAATTCCTCTATAGGAGGTGATCTAAAAATGTAAACGTGTGCGAGTTAGTAATTAGCTTTACAAGCAAAAAGTGTACTTCACATAAAATTATTAGGTATCAATATGTTAGATACTTGTGACCCTTAGATATATGAAATGAAATCGAAATTACTTCAGTTTGTAGATGCATATCTAAAAAATTATGACAATAAATACTTCCAAAATTAACTATTTGTCATTCAATTACAGGTGTTCAGAAAAAGAGTGTGATTAGGAAAATACCTTGATGAACGAATGAATAAGATCCATTTCGAAGATGGAAAGACATGTACTTTACGGAAAATTAGTTAGTGTCAATATGTTATATGCTTGTGACTTGATTGGTAGAATAGTATATCTCCAGAAGGGGATTTCACCGCATATAGAAAATATTTTGTCGCGAATGAACAAGACATTGAGGAATTGTCCATATATGGATATATAATGAATGGAAAAACATGAAATGGAGGCACACTCATATTCCACAAGGAATGAGCCATGAAACGGACCACTACGAAGAGTTTAATCTTCCTATATCAACCACTTTCTCTAATTGAGAAAGTGTTGCTTTCAAGATTGGATTTCATATCATAACAGTCATGTCAAATTAGTGACCACGTTAGGACTTAAGACCTCTTAAGCTTATTAAAATGGTGTTTAAAGCTTTTGTATCAACCTCATAATTACTAAATAAGTTGATTGATAACTCGTTTATGTTATTTTGCAAATTAAGTACGTGCAGCGTCTTCCTGAAGCCATACAAGTTCAATTCACCTAAACTCTTCCATAATTTTTGTTACCCACTTACTTACATTAACCTTTGTACTAAGGATTTAAGTGACTCAGCAAAGATATAGTTGGTATCTATTGTGGGTAGATGAGTGCCAAGGCCATGACATTGAGCTTTCCTTTTGAAAGCTTAAACCTAGTTCAATAATCTCTTCCTATTTCTTTGAAGACCATTTTTTTCCTCTACAATGGAAAATATTTCTCAAAACAAGGAGAGTGAATCAAACTCATGTTTAAATTGAAATCCATATACTGATGCAAGCCCTTCCCTTCAATTGGACAGATTCATATCTAAAACAGTTTAACAATAGGTTTTTAAAAAATTCACTATTAATTCCTCTATTGGAGGTGATCTAAAAATGTAAATGTGTGCGAGTTAGTAATTTGCTTTACAAGGAAAAAGTGTACTTCACATAAAATTATTAGGTATCAATATGTTAGATACTTGTGACCATTGAGATATATGAAATGAAATCGAAATTACTTCAGTTTGTAGATGCATATCGAAAAAATTATGACAATAAATACTTCCAAAATTAACTATTTGTCCCTCAATTATAGGTGTTCAGAAAAAGAGTGTGATTAGGAAAATACCTTGTTGAACGAATGAATAAGATCCATTTCGAAGATGGAAAGACACGTACTTTACGATAAATTAGTAAGAATCAATATGTTTTATGCTTATGACTTGACTGGTAGAATAGTATATCTCTAGAAGGGGATTTCGCCGCATAGAGAAAATATTTTGTTGCGAATGAACAGGACATTGAGGAATTGTCCATATAGGGATATTTAAGGAATGAAAAAACATGAAATGGAGGCACACTCAGCTTCCACAAGGAATGAGCCATGGAACGGAACCACTACGAAGAGTTTAATCTTCATGTATCAACCACTTTCTCTAATTGAGAAAGTGTTGCTTTCAAGATTGGATTTCATATCATAACAGTCATGTCAAATTAGTGACCACGTTATGACTTAAGACCTCTTAACCTTATTAAAATGGTGTTTAAAGCTTTTGTATCAACCTCATAATTACTAAATCAGTTGATTGATAATTAGTTTATGTTATTTTTCAAATGAAGTACGTGCAGCGCCTTCCTGAAGCCATACAAGTTCAATTCACCTAAACTCTTCCATAATTTTTGTTACCCACGTACTTACATTAACCTTTGTACTAAGGATTTAAGTGACTCAGCAAAGATATAGTTGGTATCTATTGTGGGTAGATGAGTGCCAAGGCCATGACATTGAGCTTTCCTTTTGAAAGCTTTAACCTAGTTCAATAATCTCTTCCTATTTCTTTGAAGACCATTTTTTTCCTGTACAATGGAAAATATTTCTCAAAATAAGGAGAGTGAATCAAACTCATATTTAAATTGAAATCAATATACTGATGCAAGCCCTTCCCTTCAATTGGGTAGATTCATATCTAAAAGAGTTTAACAATAGGTTTTTAAAAAATTCACTGTTAATTCCTCTATTGGAGGTGATCTAAAAATGTAAACGTGTGTGAGTTAGTAATTAGCTTTACAAGGAAAAAGTGTACATCATATAAAATTATTAGGTATCAATATGTTAGATACTTGTGACCATTGAGATATATGAAATGAAATCGAAATTACTTCAGTTTGTAGATGCATATCGAAAAAATTATGACAATAAATACTTCCAAAATTAACTATTTGTCCCTCAATTATAGGTGTTCAGAAAAAGAGTGTGATTAGGAAAATACCTTGTTGAACGAATGAATAAGATCCATTTCGAAGATGGAAAGACACGTACTTTACGATAAATTAGTAAGAATCAATATGTTTTATGCTTATGACTTGACTGGTAGAATAGTATATCTCTAGAAGGGGATTTCGCCGCATAGAGAAAATATTTTGTTGCGAATGAACAGGACATTGAGGAATTGTCCATATAGGGATATTTAAGGAATGAAAAAACATGAAATGGAGGCACACTCAGCTTCCACAAGGAATGAGCCATGGAACGGAACCACTACGAAGAGTTTAATCTTCATGTATCAACCACTTTCTCTAATTGAGAAAGTGTTTCCTTCAAGATTGGATTTCATATCGTAACAGTCATGTCAAATTAGAGACCACGTTAGGACTTAAGACCTCTTAACCTTGTTAAAATGGTGTTTAAAGCTTTTCTATCAACCTCATAATTACTAAATAAGTTGAATGATAATTAGTTTATGTTATTTTGCAAATTAAGTACATCCAGCGCCTTCCTGAAGCCATACAAGTTCAATTCACCTAAACTCTTCCATAATTTTTGTTACCCATATACTTACATTAACCTCTGTACTAAGGATTTAAGTGACTCAGCAAAGATATAGTTGGTATCTATTGTGGGTAGATGAGTGCCAAGGCCATGACATTGAGCTTTCCTTTTGAAAGCTTAAACCTAGTTCAATAATCTCTTCCTATTTCTTTGAAGACAATTTTTTTCCTCTACAATGGTAAATATTTCTCAAAACAGGGAGAGTGAATCAAACTCATTTTTAAATTGAAATCCATATACTGATGCAAGCCCTTCCCATCAATTGGGTAGATTCATATCTAAAAGAGTTTAACAATAGATTTTTAAAAAATTCACTATTAATTCCTCTATAGGAGGTGATCTAAAAATGTAAACGTGTGCGAGTTAGTAATTAGCTTTACAAGCAAAAAGTGTACTTCACATAAAATTATTAGGTATCAATATGTTAGATACTTGTGACCCTTAGATATATGAAATGAAATCGAAATTACTTCAGTTTGTAGATGCATATCTAAAAAATTATGACAATAAATACTTCCAAAATTAACTATTTGTCCTTCAATTACAGGTGTTCAGAAAAAGAGTGTGATTAGGAAAATACCTTGATGAACGAATGAATAAGATCCATTTCGAAGATGGAAAGACATGTACTTTACGGAAAATTAGTTAGTGTCAATATGTTATATGCTTGTGACTTGATTGGTAGAATAGTATATCTCCAGAAGGGGATTTCACCGCATATAGAAAATATTTTGTTGCGAATGAACAAGACATTGAGGAATTGTCCATATATGGATATATAATGAATGGAAAAACATGAAATGGAGGCACACTCATATTCCACAAGGAATGAGCCATGGAACGGAACCACTACGAAGAGTTTAATCTTCATGTATCAACCACTTTCTCTAATTGAGAAAGTGTTTCCTTCAAGATTGGATTTCATATCGTAACAGTCATGTCAAATTAGAGACCACGTTAGGACTTAAGACCTCTTAACCTTGTTAAAATGGTGTTTAAAGCTTTTCTATCAACCTCATAATTACTAAATAAGTTGAATGATAATTAGTTTATGTTATTTTGCAAATTAAGTACATCCAGCGCCTTCCTGAAGCCATACAAGTTCAATTCACCTAAACTCTTCCATAATTTTTGTTACCCATATACTTACGTTAACCTCTGTACTAAGGATTTAAGTGACTCAGCAAAGATATAGTTGGTATCTATTGTGGGTAGATGAGTGCCAAGGCCATGACATTGAGCTTTCCTTTTGAAAGCTTAAACCTAGTTCAATAATCTCTTCCTATTTCTTTGAAGACAATTTTTTTCCTCTACAATGGTAAATATTTCTCAAAACAGGGAGAGTGAATCAAACTCATTTTTAAATTGAAATCCATATACTGATGCAAGCCCTTCCCATCAATTGGGTAGATTCATATCTAAAAGAGTTTAACAATAGGTTTTTAAAAAATTCACTATTAATTCCTCTATAGGAGGTGATCTAAAAATGTAAACGTGTGCGAGTTAGTAATTAGCTTTACAAGCAAAAAGTGTACTTCACATAAAATTATTAGGTATCAATATGTTAGATACTTGTGACCCTTAGATATATGAAATGAAATCGAAATTACTTCAGTTTGTAGATGCATATCTAAAAAATTATGACAATAAATACTTCCAAAATTAACTATTTGTCATTCAATTACAGGTGTTCAGAAAAAGAGTGTGATTAGGAAAATACCTTGATGAACGAATGAATAAGATCCATTTCGAAGATGGAAAGACATGTACTTTACGGAAAATTAGTTAGTGTCAATATGTTATATGCTTGTGACTTGATTGGTAGAATAGTATATCTCCAGAAGGGGATTTCACCGCATATAGAAAATATTTTGTCGCGAATGAACAAGACATTGAGGAATTGTCCATATATGGATATATAATGAATGGAAAAACATGAAATGGAGGCACACTCATATTCCACAAGGAATGAGCCATGAAACGGACCACTACGAAGAGTTTAATCTTCCTATATCAACCACTTTCTCTAATTGAGAAAGTGTTGCTTTCAAGATTGGATTTCATATCATAACAGTCATGTCAAATTAGTGACCACGTTAGGACTTAAGACCTCTTAAGCTTATTAAAATGGTGTTTAAAGCTTTTGTATCAACCTCATAATTACTAAATAAGTTGATTGATAACTCGTTTATGTTATTTTGCAAATTAAGTACGTGCAGCGTCTTCCTGAAGCCATACAAGTTCAATTCACCTAAACTCTTCCATAATTTTTGTTACCCACTTACTTACATTAACCTTTGTACTAAGGATTTAAGTGACTCAGCAAAGATATAGTTGGTATCTATTGTGGGTAGATGAGTGCCAAGGCCATGACATTGAGCTTTCCTTTTGAAAGCTTAAACCTAGTTCAATAATCTCTTCCTATTTCTTTGAAGACCATTTTTTTCCTCTACAATGGAAAATATTTCTCAAAACAAGGAGAGTGAATCAAACTCATGTTTAAATTGAAATCCATATACTGATGCAAGCCCTTCCCTTCAATTGGACAGATTCATATCTAAAACAGTTTAACAATAGGTTTTTAAAAAATTCACTATTAATTCCTCTATTGGAGGTGATCTAAAAATGTAAATGTGTGCGAGTTAGTAATTTGCTTTACAAGGAAAAAGTGTACTTCACATAAAATTATTAGGTATCAATATGTTAGATACTTGTGACCATTGAGATATATGAAATGAAATCGAAATTACTTATATTTGTAGATGCATATCTAAAAAATTATGACAATAAATACTTCCAAAATTAACTATTTGTCCTTCAATTACAGGTGTTCAGAAAAAGAGTGTGATTAGGAAAATACCTTGTTGAACGAATGAATAAGATCCATTTCGAAGATGAAAAGACATGTACTTTACGGTAAATTAGTAAGTATCAATATGTTATATGCTTGTGACTTGATTGGTAGAATAGTATATCTCCAGAAAGGGATTTCGCCGCATATAGAAAATATTTTGTTGCGAATGAACAAGAAATTGAGGAATTGTCCATATAGGGATATTTAAGGAATGGAAAAACATGAAATGGAGGCACACTCAGATTCCACAAGGAATGAGCCATGGAACGGAACCACTACGAAGAGTTTAATCTTCCTATATCAACCACTTTCTCTAATTGAGAAAGTGTTGCTTTCAAGATTGGATTTCATATCGTAACAGTCATGTCAAACTAGTGACCACGTTAGGACTTAAGACCTCTTAACCTTGTTAAAATGGTGTTTAAAGCTTTTGTATCAACCTCATAATTACTAAATAAGTTGATTGATAATTAGTTTATGTTATTTTGCAAATGAAGTACGTGCAGCGCCTTCTTGAAGCCATACAAGTTCAATTCACCTAAACTCTTCCATAATTTTTGTTACCCACGTACTTACATTAACCTCTGTACTAAGGATTTAAGTGACTCAGCAAAGATATAGTTGGTATCTACTGTGGGTAGATGAGTGCCAAGCCCATGACATTGAGCTTTCTTTTTGAAAGCTTAAACCTAGTTCAATAATCTCTTCCTATTTCTTTGAAGGCCATTTTTTTCCTCTACAATGGAAAATATTTCTCAAAACAAGGAGAGTGAATCAAACTCATGTTTAAATTGAAATCCATATACTGATGCAAGCCCTTCCCTTCAATTGGGTAGATTCAAATCTAAAAGAGTTTAACAATAGGTTTTTAAAAAATTCACTATTAATTCCTCTATTGGAGGTGATCTAAAATGTAAACGTGTGCGAGTTAGTAATTAGCTTTACAAGGAAAAAGTGTACTTCACATAAAATTATTAGGTATCAATATGTTAGATATTTGTGACCATTGAGATATATGAAATGAAATCGACATTAATTCAGTTTGTAGATGCATATCTAAAAAATTATGACAATAAATACTTCCAAAATTAACTATTTGTCCCTCAATTATAGGTGTTCAGAAAAAGAGTGTGATTAGGAAAATACCTTGTTGAACGAATGAATAAGATCCATTTCGAAGATGGAAAGACATGTACTTTACGGTAAATTAGTAAGTATCATTATGTTATATGCTTGTGACTTGATTGGTAGAATAGTATATCTCCATAAGGGGATTTCGCCGCATATAGAAAATATTTTGTTTCGAATGAACAAGACATTGAGGAATTGTCCATATCGGGAAATTTAAGGAAAGGGACAACATGAAATGGAGGCACTTTCTGATTCCATAACGAATTAGCCTTGGAACGAAACCACTACGAAGAGTTTAATCTTCCTATATGAACCTTATATGAATTCTTTTAGTTTAGTAGGATTCGAATTAGGACCTTAGAAAATTAGTAGGCTGAAATCAAGAATATTTGCGCAGATTTAAACAAGAATACTCTTCATGATTTTTATTTCATCTATTCTTTTCTTTTCAAACTTTGCAAATTCTTTTTAATCAGCACTTTTGGAATTCAATCTCTTGGAATCAATTTGAACTTTCCTTGAACAATTCAGCCTCAAGAATTTTTATATACTCAAGCGCAGACTTGGAAAAAGAAATTAGATGAGGAAAAAGATAGGATTAGGACGTCACACTTTCAAGGACGAAAGATAAGTCTTTGAGATTGAAAACACAAAGGTAGGTGAACCTTTGATAAACCTCAACTCTTGAATTAACAAGAAATTTAGAGAAACACTCTCCAATTTGATAAAATTCTGAATTAAACTTAACTTGTCTTTTGCATGCATGTGGCATGACATTTATAGCCCATGCAATCCTTGTAAGGACTTTTTACAATCAGCTATGCAGCCGCACAACTCATCCATTCAACTCCCATGCATTCCTATTTAATCCTACTAATAGATATTAAAACTTAGACAAAAACTACTAGCAAACAATTAACTGACATTTACCCACATGTGGCCGCCCCATTTAAAAATATTTGTAACCAACCAACAAGAAATAAAAAGGAAAATAATTTTGCCATGTGTTGGTCGCCGCCAATGGAAAACATAACAGCCAAATATTGATGGCTGGCCACCCTCATCAATTTGTAACAGTCCAGGTGTTGATTGCTGCCTCCTCTCTTTAATTTGTAACAACCCACACTTTATTTGGCATTTTATTTTGTAACTCCTTTGTCCCTTGCATTTATTTAGCCGCAATATGCATCTTGTAATTGTCCAAGCTTCACAATTCAGCCAATATGATCCAAGCTGGTCGCCCACCATGTAGCAAGTTGTAACAGTCAATTATGCAATTATTTGAAACAAAATAATTCAGCCAACTTATTGAAAAAGAAAATATGTTGTTGGTCGCTCAGCACTCTGATTCCTCTTCTTGAATTGAAATTAGAATAATTGGGCTTCATTTAAAGCCATGTCACCCTCTTCTTCAATCTTGATGCAAAGCACAATTTTGTTACTCTTCTCTTTAAGATTTGCGCCCTTTTGATTTAAAGACGCCATCATAAGTTGCAGAGCTTCCTTGACCTTTCTTGCTTGCGCCCTTGTCATAGGTCTTCCAAGTCCCTCAAAAGCGCTTTGCTCTTAGTCATGTCCTCATCACAACCACTTTCTCTAATTGAGAAAGTGTTGCTTTCAAGAATGGATTTCATATCGTAACAGTCATGTCAAATTAGTGACCACGTTAGGACTTAAGACCTCTAAACTTTATTAAAACGGTGTTTGGAGCTTTTGTATCATCCTCATCATTACTAAATAAGTTGATTGATAATTAGTTTATGTTAGTTTGCAAATTAAGTAGGTGCAACGCCTTCCCTGAAGCCATACAAGTTCAATTCACCTAAACTCTTCCATAATTTTTGTTACCCACTTTTAAGGATTCACTACTACAAAAACGACCTTCTACAACAGCCATTCCACGACGGTTGTGGAGCAACCGTGGTGGAAAGTGACGTGGTGGCATTTTTGCAATTATGTGGGTAACATACAACGACGGTTGTCTGTAAACCGTCGTAGAAAGTCCTGGAAAAGGGAGTTTCTACGACGGTTGTAAAACAACCGTCGTGGATACAGTGCAGATTTTAAAAAAGGAAGGGGGTGTCAATAGCAAGAAGGGGGAGGTGCAGGAGTAAAAATGGGCTACCACGACGGGCCCAATTTATAACCGTTGTGGTAGAGTTAAAGGGGTGTGATGAGGAAAATGGGGTGGTGCAGGAGGAATAACGTTTTCAAAAAGGAAGGGGGTGTCAATAGCAAGATCAATTTCAGGCTAAGATATCTGATTTCAGGTTGTACAAGGGTTACTGAATTCCATGATCAAGAATATGGTGTGGTATCAAATTGCTCACTAATTAACCCATGAGTTCACAAACTAAGTATAGCTTACAGTGGAGGTGCCGAACTCCAGCATAAAAGGCTTGAGGATGCAAAACTCCTACCATGGCAACTATTTTGCATTAAGCTTCATTCATGTTAATTTCTGGAGTTTTGGACAATAGGAAAAGAAACTCAAAATTATACAGACATAACAGAGCATGTTTATTTGATATACCCTCTGGAAGATTATGAAGTTGAAGGCAAGGCTAAGAGAGCAAGCTTATGTGAAGAGGAGATTTGTAAGAAAAATTTCTATTGGTTTATTTTGGAGGTTAATATGAGCTAGTGTTTAGTTTTTTTCCTGTTACATCAATTATGCTTGATTCATAACTTTGTATTTTGATTTATTCTTGATTAGAGAATCACATGAATTACATACCCACAAATTTATGTTTGAGCATGATGATAAATTAAATGGTTTATATTAGATGGTTTGAGCATTATATGAACTGTATAGTTTGAGTAATAGTAAAGACTTAGATAGTTTAAAAAATAATAATCCAATAAAAGATACCAATAAGACTCTGATGCAAGGTTGGTTTTGGTTCAATCAATGTGTTTTCTTGGAGCTTAATGCAAACGTTCTATTTCTGTTTGCTGCAGATTAGAAGTATTTGCAAGATTTAGTACCATGTTGCAACAAAATTGCAGGAAAAGATGGAATGCTTGGTGAATTCATTAACTATATATGTTCAATCTCTTCAATGACAAGTTCAGGTTAGAGTTAGTCCCACCCACTTCATTTATTTTGTGTTTTTCTAAGCTTGGATTTTTCAAGTCACAGAAATACTATCGCTTTCTAAGCATTTATTATATAGATATAAAAAAACATAAATGAATTTTAATTGTTTAACTTTAATCACAATGCCAAGGACTTTGATATATATATATATATATATATATATATATATATATATATATATATATATATATATTCAAATTCCAATGTTATTAGTGTTAGCGTCTTTTTATGTCTAAAGTGATTGGCATTTGCTTTTGAGCAACTAATTAAAGATATATTCGTTTTTAAATCATTCAATAAGTTAAAATCATTATATGTTATATATACACGTTATATATTATATATAGAATATATAATTAAATAATATATAATATAATTATTTTCATTATTCAATAACTTATTATACAGACATATAATATATATATATATAAATAAGTTTAAATTTTATAGACATTTTGTTTGGTTATATGATCATTATTTTCATTGAAGTTCACACTTTTTTGTTTTGAAATGCAAGGCAGAGTCCCTCTCTTTAGCCTGTAATGAGTGAAGTGGCTCAAAATCAACAACAGGTATAAATCTTTATTCAAACATTGGGAAGTAATCTTGTTTATGTGATCTGTTGCTTCCTTAACATGGCATGCTTTACCTAATAGTAATTTAACAGCTAGATATAATTGCTTCTAGCTTAATTTTATTACTTCAGCTAGAAAAATATTCTTGTAAGTTTTTCAACTTGAATAATTGTATTCTTAAATTAGTGTTATGAAATTGCATTTATAATCATTCTTGAATTTGTTCTTAAGTTTGTTCTGGCTTTTCTAATTATCTGTGATACTCCTTGCATGGTTGAGACTTGAAAAAAGAATAATTTATTTAATTTTCGATTTTATAAGAGATTCAGCCATATTTTAATGGATTAGCTAAAGGTGCTTTCCCCTGTTAGCTACGAATTAGCTACAGAAATCTACTAGCTAACCCACATTTAACGACGGTTATGGTCATAACCGTCGTGAAAAGGGGACTTTCTACGACGGTTGCGTTGTGCAACCGTCGTTGTTTCTTACTTTCTACGACGGTTGCTTGAGGAACCGTTGTAGAAAGTCCCCTTCACAGCTCCAAATTAAAGAATCAACGACAGTTGTTTTTTCAACTATCGTGGTTTCTTATTTATGACGACGTTTGTACAACCGTCGTAAAAGGTACAATTTTTTACGACGCCTGGATCAACGACGGTTGTACAACCGTCGTAAAAAGTCCAATTTAACCGTCGTAAAAGGGTCTTTTTGCACTAGTGATTTAAGTGACTCGACAAAGATATAGTTGATATCTATCATGGGTAGATGAGTGCCAAGGCCATGACATTGAGCTTTCCTGTTGAAAGCTTGAAGCTAGTTCAATAATCTCTTCCTATTTCTTTGAAGACCATTTCTTTTCCTCTCCAATGGTAAATAATTCTCAAAACATGGAGTGTGAATCAAACTAGTGTTTAAATTGAAATTGATATATTGATACAAGCCCTTCCCTTCAATTGGGTACATTCATGTCTAAAAGAGTTTGACAATAGATTAGATGCTTAAAAAATTGACTATTTAAATTTAAATTTGATATGTAAATATTATAATATAATTAATTTATATTACACATGTAATCTAAATTTAATCCAATATATAAATATTAAGAGGTAATTAGTTTGAAATAAATATTTAATTTAAGATACTAATATCAATCATATAATTTAAAATTTTAAAATTAATCATTTATTGTTATTATAATTATATATTATAAAATTTATAAATAGAATTATAAATCTTTATATTTATTGATAATATCTAGGGTGGGGTATCAAAATTAATATATATAGAGTTGATAATATATAATTTCACAAAGTTTTTAAGTCAAATATTTTACCAAACAACTTTTAATTTAGAAGTAGCTTTTAAGTTTTAAAAAATTTGAAATTATCAAACAATTTTTACGTTACTTTTGAAAACTCTTATTTTTAACTTTAACTTTGAAGTAATTTATAAACCTCAAATAAGTTGGACCAAACAAAGTCTCTATCAATTTTATAAAAGAGTGCTAACAACCAGTCAAATAACAAAGCAATAAAGCTTACAAATAAAGAGCCGGAATGATTAAAACTCCCAAATACACACTTACTATGTGAACTAAATATCTCACAACTTAGACCTCATATCAACGATCCAACCGTTCAGAATGAATAACCAGATGTCCCGAATAAGCATCCAAAATTTCAGCCCAATCCAACGGTAAGTGAGTCTGTAGTTTTTATTTTACAGTGACAGCTCTATGTATGTGCGAAAATGACTTTCTCTCTTCCTCTCTGTCAAAGTGCTGGTGTTCTTACTGAATTAAGACCTTCTCTCTTATCCATTCAGACTTTCCACTTAGTTAAAGTGGGCTTCTCAATTTTGGATATTTTCTCCACATAGGAAGGGAGCCCCATACCTAACAATTTTAACTAGCTTATAGCTTATTCCTCTTGTTTATAAGTTTATTTCATCAACATGAAGGTGTGCTTACTTCAAGTACTCAAATTAGTTTATGGCTTATTTGACAAGATTATAAGTTTATTTGACCAAAATAAAAGTGTTATTTATTAAAAAATTTATCTCCCTAGTCCATGGTTTATTTTCATTAACCACTTCTTATAACTTATACTACCTCCAAACTTTTCTATAAATGACATATTTAATCAAATTACATAGACATAATAAAAATAGTTAGAGTTTATTCAGGGCCGGCCCAACCCTAAAGCGGGTAAAGCACCCGCTTTAGGCCCCCAAAAAATATCTTTATTTTAGGCCCCTAAAAAATATTTTATTTACTATAAATATTTTTTTAAAAAAAATAATCTAATAAAAAATTAGTAAGTCATATTAAATTATTAAGATTAACTAAGTTTTTTTTTCTTAAAAAACTCCATTTTATCACGACTTTCTCTCTTCTCATAAATAATAATTATTAATAATTGATTCTATCCATTTTTAACATTGATTTGCCTCATCACTTATTCTATTTCTTTTTTTTTTTCTGATGGTGCTATATTGATAATACATATTTTCTTTTACTCTTTCAGGCTCTTTTTTTTTGTTAAGTGTAGAGATTTGTCCTTTAGTAAATATATAAATAAGCATGTCACTTTACTTGAGTATACTCTATTGTGTCAATGTGAACAAATTAATTTATTTAAATAGATAATTTTTTTAAAAAAATATTCTAACAAACATACGTTAATATATTGAATTGGAGGATAAAATGCCCCATTATAAAAATCGCTTTAGGCCCCTATAAACATTGGGCCGGCCCAGAGTTTATTAGTTTCATTGGGATTTAAAAAATAGTATAATGATCTACTTTTACCCGTGTGTGTCTTATATTTATGATGTATACTTTTTTAACGTGTGAAATAGGAACTGTATGTTAAGAAGTCGCTTTCATTTCCATTTAGGATTTAATTAATAGACATTGTAAGTATAAAAAAATTTACACTGACATTCAATGGTGTGTCGCTACATCATTTAATTAATTTATATGGCATCTCATGTATTACTAAATTCAATAAATAATATGATAACACATCATTGAATGTCTGTGTAAAATTTCTTTACACTGAAAGTGTATATATATTAAACTCTTGTATTAATTTAAGACATATTGAATCATCACATTATAATAATTATCATCTTTTCATAAAAAGTTTTCTAATATTTTCTGAGTGTCAATGATTGTGTTATTAAACAATTTTTAAAACTTAAAAACACAAAATTAACAATAAAAATAAAATATTAATCCAAAATTTACTTTATAGGCCGATGTCACTAATTTTTGCAACATTAATTCAATTGATAGTTCGATGGATCTAATTACATAATAAAAGATATTTTTTCAAGTGATAGTCTGCAGTTTTCCAGAGAAGAAAATAATATTCTGATGTCATGATTTTGTGTTTAATTTAATATGTCTTTTCATATCTTTTGTGTTTTTTAAGATAATAATAAAAATTCAAGTAAACTTATTTAAAAAAATCATATAAAGATGAAACGTAGCATAAAATTTAAAATGATTTATTTAATCTAACTACACAATGTCGAGAGTTGTATAATTATTAATTATTTAGGTGAAAAACAAAATTTCATCCATAATGCATACACTTGACAGCAAATAAATTGAATAGTACTGTTCCTATTGAATAGAAAAATTCTACACTAAAATTAATGATAGCGTAACGTGGCAAGGTTTCGTGAAGTGAGACACCGGATTTCACTATCTTCACCTGTCTAAAAGAACGTTCATATATATTCAACGGATTTTAAATATGTGACTGTCTCTAGAATGATTGATATATATCCTGTTATTTGCATCCCAAATATAGATATGTATATCTTTCTAGAACGTGTATATATGTATCTATATAGATAAACATATATTTGTATCTGCATCTATACATGAATATGCCCCAATTAATTTTTGTTGGGTCTCTCGGAGATCTCCAATTCCATAGCTTCTTTGAATATGATTTCAATGGCTTTCTCCATGCACAACTTGAATTTCTGTTCATCTATGAATCCCTTTAGTGTTCTCATGGTGATTCTTAATATTTTCACATAGCTCATAATTGTAATGTTTACATTCTGCAACCACACAGGTAAATAAATATGTTAGAACTTGAATAAACCAAACATATATGCTTGTGATGCTTTAGTGTATGTTTAGTTTCATTTTTAAAAAGTTTAAAATCTGGTTTTCACAAAAGTTTGTGTCTTGTAACTTTTATCAAATCATAATTTTGATTTGGACTTCAAAAGTAAAACAAAACAAGTATTTATTTTATCCACTAAGTAACCACTATATAGATGTCAGATGGTAGCCAGAGCTCTTTCAAAATGAGTTGCCAAGCGAAAGTTAAGTCACAACAAGAGCAAAGAGAACACATGTATCCTCATGCAATCATGCCACAGTTTAAAACATCCACATTATGGTTGAGTTAGCTCTCCTATCAGAGGTTTTTTTCCATCCACAATACTCGAATACGAGATATTGGTTAAGGAGAATCAAACATGTATCACTTGAATCAATCTCCTTTATAAGCAAAGAGAAAATAATTAAACTTACCAAAATAAAAAAAAATTAAGAAAAGAAAAGAAAGATACCTCAGGTCCACCAGTCATGGTGAAATAGAACCCATTTATAGGATGATTTGCCAAAGCCATCTCCTCTACTGGCCCAACCAAGTTGGAGATAACTACACTAGAGTTCCCCAGAGTGTTGTAGATGATTTTAGCTACAGCCTGAAACACCAACACAATATGTCAGGGAAGTTGAACAGAACAAAACAGAGAAGTTCCAAACTAGAAAAATTGATTCTCTGCATCAATTTATAGTGATTAGAATTGCAGAAATAGATTATGTTAAAATTTTACATGACTTTACCATGTGAATATTCATACTATGAGTAACTACAAATTAAAATTTCACTTGACAAGTGGTCCTGAAATTTTAATAGATTCACATTAAATGACACGTTACCTCAGGCCCTCTTAATTTCATTTCCAAATCCAAGAGCATCCCTATGAGATAAACACTGAAAGAACGTCTCTTTCTCTTGATTAGTTTATGGGCATGCCAAACAAACTCAAGAGGGTTGGAGATTGTTGATTGGCTTAGCTTAGGTATTGCCACTTGTAAGAAAGAAATTTGATTCCCCCAAAGACTTTTAGCCTCAGGTTTTTGCATTTCCTTTATTGATTGATAACCTCCAAGATTTCTTGTATTAAGCATGACCACAGCTGTGGAATTTGCTGTTTTTGCCTTTTCATTAATCTCTTGCATATAAAGCCGAATCCCATAAAAGACCATCCCTGTAATCACATCATTTATTGTCTGCATTTATACCAAAAAACCAAGTTAATCTATCTTAATCCGTGCACAATTTATCTAGCTAAATAACTACTACGATTATTCTAAAATTGAAGTAAAAAATTTTATTGAAAAATGTAACATTTAATATTACTAATGTTAAAAAAATTAAAATAACAAATCTTACCACACCGAGTTTTGACTTGATTCCTTTGATACGATCAAGAGATAATGATATGTTTGACAAGGTAAAAGGCTGAGACTCAGTTCCTTCATATCCAGACCTTATAGGTGTTTTGTCATCTTCAATCATTCTTGTCTTGATTAAGCTAGACCCAAAATCTGATATGGAGCTGAAAAAGGAAGAGATATCTGAAGGCAATTTCTTAAACAAGCTAATTTTCTTTGCATGTTGTGAATCTGATTTTGTTTGTGAAGGAAAAGATAGTGGAAGAGAAGGGTCATCAGCTCTATGTAAACAAGAAAGAAGGGCACCCATGAGGGAATAACCATCTCCAAGTGCATGATGAAGTTTGAATATTAAGGTGCCAGCAGCATTGCTTGTTGGATACTTGATAATATGGACTTCCCAAAGTGGTTTGTTTTGAGGTGTTCTTTCAGTTAGAATCCTTGACACATAGTAACTAAGATACTCATCATATAATTGATCAGATGATGAAGTGGTGTCAGGAAATATGGGAATCTTTAAATGCTCTTCAGCCTTCACTTCAACTTGTTGCCATCTCATCTTACCATTTTGGTCTCTTACCTGTATGTACTCAATTGAATAATAAAAAAGAAAAGGTCAATATAATTGAACATTCAATACTCTGAGGGCACTATACTATTATTAATTTGAAGTGAGTGTTATTATTGAAGCTTTTAAGAGCTGACATAGCCTAATGAAAATTTGGTAATAAAAGCATGGAAGAGAGAGAACCATGATGGAGGAGAAGCGTGGATTGATAGGGAGGAAGACATCTTTAAGCAAAGGGATAGCTTGTGAATCATCAATTGGAACTGCTAATTCCAGAAATCCAAAAACATAGGAACATATCACTGAGCTGTTGAAATATTGTCCAGGAGGACTCACTGGCTCTTGAACCTCTTCATAGAAATTTGCCATTATGGTTGTGTTAGTGCTTTGTGTGAAGAGAGTTTTTAATGCAAGACTTCAATTAGACAATTGGCTGCAAAAAGCTAAGCCGGGACCAATGATTAATATACAGCAAGTAAGTACATTATATTGATAAGACATGGAACTACCCTGGGCTTTGCTTGATTCATAAATGATGATGGTACATTTCTTACTTTCACACTTTTTAGGTGAAATTGAAAACTAAGTTTTGGAGTTTGAAGCTGGGGGCAATAATTATTGAGAAACTAGCTCAGAATTGATAAGTCTCAAAGTTTACTTCATTGATGATGATACACATTCAATTGTGTTTAAAGTCAAAAAAATTGAATAACCCGTATCTGTTTTGATCAAACGTGTTTCGAAAAGTTTTTTTTTTAATTTGTCATAAGCAATTTTTTACTCCGAAATAAATTTATGAAAATTTTCAATTTCAGAAGTCTCTAAACAATCTTTAGGCCGTTTTCACGTTATTTAATTTGTAAAGTATTTTTTAATTGTAAAATACATTTTATAAATGAATATATGCTAATTAAATAATTTTAAAAAATATAAACTAATTTAAAATTTTGAAATATACACTGTAAAAAAAGTTTTTTTTTCTAAAATTTCATTCAAATGTACTCTTACTCAAGAAAAGAAAAATAATTAAAGTCATCATATATGGCGCCGTGTCTGTTAGTTAACTAATTCTTTTACACGATATTCGTTCTAGGCACACAATATTTAGTTGATTATTATTACTATTTTTTAATTGATCATGACATGATTTTTATTAGGAGTGGAAATAAATCATACCCTGGTGGTTGAGGATTTGCGATTAACGTAGGCCAGGTTGATTTGTTAAATTCTTCATCATACAATACTTTTTTAAAAGCCTATATAGTTAAACAAATTAAGCTCCAATGCTTTCTATATAACCTTTTAAATTTAACAAATCGATCTATTTAAATAAATATAAACAAAATAATAATTTTTTATTTTAACTATTTTTATTATAAATATTTTTATTATAATATCTTATATTTTAATATTTATAATCTTATTTAAATATATAAATATATTTTCTTATATAAAAAATTTGATCTATAAATCTATTTAAATATATTTATGACATATTAATTTGAATATTTTATTTTAAAATAGAATTTTAAACATGCTTTGAGGCTATCTCAAAAATTAAAACAAAGTCTATATAAAATAAATAGAACAGACTCAGGTCATAATTTCAGGAGGTAAATCAAATTTAAATCTTAAAAAATAAGCTCGATCCAACCTATTTCCAACCTTATATTCCGTGAGCCAAATATAACGAAAGACACCAATCACTAGATATGTTGTGGTGATTGGTATGTATGACAATCAAACTCGAACTCACAGGTATTCACTCGCCCCATCTTGACTTTGACGGCGGAAACCCGCCTTACCAGGTTTAAGGAGAACTTGATCTCGACCCGCCCCGCCTTTAACAGAGAAGTGGGGCAGGGTTTGGGGGTGCTAAAACCTGCTCCGTACCCAAACCCAAACTTGCCTCGTCCCCAAACCCGCCCCCGCCCTGATATAATAATTTTAATTATACTAATAGTTAAATAGTAAAAGCAAACTTATAAATTTTTCTTAAAATATAATACAGTTCTAAAGTTTTTTTTTTTAGGATTCTCAATGTCTATATCTACATATTATTTGAATTAGAATATATTAGATATATATGACTTATTTAAAAATATATATTTAAGTTATTAAACATAAAAAATTAAAAAAGGTGAGATTCCCGCGGAGATGAGATTGAGTTTCGTAATTTTATACTCGCTCTCTTTAAACTAAAACTCAGAACCCATCCTAACTTTTGCAGGAACGAAAATGAGAAGAACAAATTAAACCCACCTCTGACTCACCCATTGTCATGCATAATGATCGGTATTGGAGTTGGACCACATATGTTAATTGTAACATATCGTATACGTTATATTAAAAAAGACATTTTTTTCATTTTAAAGTGAAATTGTCTTGAAAATAAATAAATAATATTATTTTTTTCAACTTTTCATTAAATTAAAATTAGATATATATATATATTAAAGAAGAGTTGAAAAGTTTCTCTAGACTTTATTTAAAATATATTGACATAAACACTTAAATAAATATTGTATTAAAGTTATAAAATATCACATATATATGACCCATTTTCATCTGATTTTGGTAAATTTATCAGATAAATTTATAAAATTAGTTTATTGAATACAAATATTTTATTAAATTTAAGTGATTAATAAATGTTTGTTGAATAAATATATCTAATTAAACTGTTTATCTATTAGCAAAAAAAAATTAAACTGTTTAACCCAGTCAAGTTGTTATTATCTAATTTAGGACGAGGAGTGTTAGTAAAATAGTCTCTATCACACTATTTCCAACACACTTTTTATAATTGGTTAAAATTCACCCGGATCTCATTAAATTATATGAGTCATATTCCCAATGTGATGAGACTTATGTGATTTTTAACCAATCCTTAAAAAAAGTGTGTTAAAGATCGTGTTTACTAACCCTTCGTCCCTTATTATAAGAGGGTCCTTCTAGGGTGTTTCACCTTAATGGGTGTAACACCGGTGTTCCATCCTTTTGACCTGTTATAACAAGTTTTATTACCTGTTAGTTTAAATTAATGAAGTTTTTAAAATTGCACAAATGGATCTGAATGAAATAAAAAAGATATGTTTATATGATTGTTTTTTATAGATTTGATTTTCATTTTATAAATAAAAATATATATATATATATATTTAGATATTCATAGATCTAGAATTTCTAATTAATAACTTAATATTGAACTTATATATTTTTATTTAAAAATAAAATAAATAGTGTAACATTAAAAGAATAATATAAAAGATAGTAAAAGTATTATGATAATTTAAATAAATATTTAGAATACTTTTATTTATATTTTATTATATTATTCTCAAAATAATAAATAAAATAAAATTATCATTTAGTGTTTCAAAATAAATTAAAATTAAAGTTAAAAATGATAAAAATAAATTCATGCTACTTATCACATGAAATTTTTAAGTTGGATCTAGCTCCCTGACACTGATTCCATCAGTTTCCAAGCACAAAACTCACCTCCTTAACTCACCCAATTTCATTTCCATGATAAAAATCATTTCTTTCAATGTGAGATTCTCTTTTTTCAAGTGCGCAATATGCGCGTCTTGTTCATTCTCCACACCATGTTCATCATCAAAACTCGGATATATCACTTTATGTAGAATCTGGACTCAATGCGAAGTGATTGTCTCTCTCATTTGCACATGGATTTTCCACCTCCAATGGTATAAGCAACATAGCACTTTCTAGCATTGTTTCCAAACTAATATTAAGAAGGGGACGGGAGATGTTTGCAATCCGAAAAATGTTTGCAACCCTTAGTTGCGCCTTGCCGTGGCACAGGGGATGGTTTATTCCAACATCAATGGAACACGCAACAGTAGGAAGAGGAATTCTGGAATTGTGTCGTATTGATTTTAAAAAGGGGCAACAGTAAAAAGACAAAATAACATTCAACAAGTTAACGAAGTAGAGGGACTATTTTAAAATTTTAACAAATTTAGAACAACCGGTAACCACTATAAAATTACAACCGTTTATCATAAAAAAGATCAAATCCTACGGTTTTGAGAGGGTGAATTACCGGTGTTTCACCCACGCGGTGATTCACCCTAGACGCTGCCATTATAAGACTATTTCAACCATTTCACACAATTTAAGAAAAGTTGGTTAATTCATCGGTCTTTTAAAAAAATTATATCATTCCAAATATACCCTTATTTAAATGTCACTATATTTTAGGTAATATTAATTGTCACGTGGTAGAAGACTCAAAAAATCAAGTATAATTGAACACATGTGAGTAAATTAAACTTCATTAGCTATTCACACTAATCAATATATGTGAATTAAAAAGAGTTAAATAGGAATGACAATGTCAAGAGTTTGAATGATACCTGATTTCACCTGTCTTGTGTGTTTTTTATTTTAGTGACCCGAGCTAAATATCATCCAAACCACATGCTTATAGATTGGGCTGATTGAATTTGAAGCAAAACTGATTTTTGGAAAATTAAACAGATGACGACAAATTAAGAGCGAAGATACGAGAGAGGTTTAGGTTGGAAAAAAAAATGATTGTAGAAGAAGAATGTGATTTGTCATTAATTTTTGTATTAGGGGATACCAGCTTTATAACACTAACTACCAACCAATTTCAATAATTAATATATAAAGTAGAAAAAGGTATTTTCTTTATATAGCATGAATAAATGTGCTTTCATTTATCATCAATTGGAATATATCTATTTGGGGACAGAGAAAATGAATGAAAAACGAGTGATTTTGATTGTATTGAAATCATCTGGAGTACTAGCAACACACTCTTTTGAACACTCTCTCTAATACACTCCATGTGATTGGTTAAAATCCACATGGGTCCCATCACTTGGGAGTGGGACCCATGAATTTGGTGGGACCCATGTGAATTTTAACTAATCACATGGGATGTGTTGGAAAGAGTGTTCAAACAAATGTGTTGCTAGCACTCTTGAAATCATTGTTTCGAAAACCGTACCTGTTTGGTTTGTTGTCTGTTGGTTGTACTGATATGCCCCTGCTAGGTTGGTTTTTCAATTCTGTTGATATGCGTGTGGGACTGTTTCTACTATTTTGCTGCTGATGTGCTCTACAGCTGGAATGCTTTTTTTTTTTCATTGGCTTTGGAAGTTAATTGGATTATCAAGTTTAGCTTGGTGGAATTGTCTAATCACGGCTTTCTGGTGTGCTGCCTCTGATTCCTTGGCCTATTATTTGGTTATTACTAGTATCCATTTGGTCCTATTAAGTGGTAATTGACTATGTTTCCAACATTTTTTTTTTGAGCGGTGCTTTTACTGTGATCTTGGAGTTGTTTAGTCTCTTTGGGTGCGGCTGTATCTTGTGTTGTAATCTCATTTATTTTTCTTAGTTTGTATATGAGTTAGAGTATCCTTTGTACTCGTCTTAATTTATTAGTTGCTTATAAAAATAATTGTTTTGAAAATCGGACTGGATGAGTTGGTTCGACCGGTCCGATAGGGAACCGATCCATTAAATCCTAAAAATTGGTGTTCTTCAGAATCGGTCAAGAACTGATACAAGAAAATTGGTTGAACTGGTCATATTTTAAAATTTTCAATTTTTTAAAATTTTTTGTTTAATCTTAAATATTTTAAAATAAATAAAGACATATGTTTAAGGATTACACATAAATATCTATTATTTTATTAATTATTATTAATTTTTTTGGTCTTATAAGACTTATAATAAGGTTATTTATACTAATTTACGACTTTCTATATCTTAACTTCTTATAATTTTATGTTATTTTATTATTAAAAAAATTATATAATATTTAAAATATATATTTAATTTATATCGGTTCAACCACGGTTGAACCATTGAACCATGAACACTTCACCGGTTCAATCATCAGTACTATTTTTACAACATTGATTGAAATGATCATGGATTCAACACACATGACAGTAGTATGAGGATATAATATGAATTGTATTTGTTAAAATTTTATAGTTAGATGTATGAGCAAAGTATCTCCTACAATAACTTATAAGAATTTAATAATTATACATTATCAATTTGAAAAGGATTTAAACTGTTATTTAATAACCCACTAGTGTTGGTCTAGTGATGGGAGGTTTTGGTAGTTTAACATGAGGTTTTAGGTTCAAATCTCATTGTTTTTTGTACAAAAAAAAATTGTCATCCAATAATATGTTGTCATATTATTTAATGAGTCTAATGACACATGGAGTATCATATTCATTAAATAATGTGGTAACACATCATTAAATGACAATATAAAATTTTTGCATAGTAATTGTACTTAAGTTTCCTTACACTAACTTTTAAATTAAGATAGACAAAGCTCATTCTCAATTTTAGTATGTCGAGTCCATCCCCAATTCTAGTAGATATAAGTGATAACATGCCATCAGCTAAGGGTAGCTAAAATCGGAATACAATAAATTTTGATTTAAAGTAAAAAGCTTATAAACAACTAAAATAAAATAATTAAAGAAGAAAAACAACATTCCTTTATTTAATTAATTTCTTTTGCAGCCTAGCTAGGGAGAGTGTAATTGGTATTAGTTTTGACCCTCTTTAACAAATCACTCTCTATTTCTTTTCTGCCTAATCATAACCATTTTTATATTTAATGGTTCAGATTGGCCAATATATATATATATATATATATATATATATATATATATGGTATCATATAAGCTTTTAATGAGATTGATCAATAAATGATTATGATTTTTGTGGTAAAAGATGTGGACAAAAATCTCTATATCCAAATTCATGGATGTGTTAAGGAAATCCTATGGACACATGTCATTGTGGGATCGGGATATTATTCAGTTTAGGGTTAAATATGTTTTTGGTCCCCGTAAAATTTTCGAACTTTGGTTTTGGTCCCTCACTTTTAAAACCATTGGTTTAGGTCCCTCATTTTCTAAAATACCCCATTATTAGTCCATGTCGTTAACTTGTAATGTTAAGTGTAACAAAAGTACAGATCAACAATCTTAGTCACTAAATTATTATCTGAGGTGGCAATTTAGAAATGTTTATTGAATAATTAATTAACTAAACCCTCTTTATGACTAGGGTTAATAAATTACGATTATTACCTTTGGGGATGTAAAAACCCTAGAGCACTATTCCACCTCCGTTCTTCGAATTCGAGAGTTGCTTAAGCTGAGAAGCGTTGAACATTGAAGGGGTTGCTTACTGTTACTCGCTTACGAAGGAGACATGTGTGTACAATTACAGAATTGTTAAAGTGTTGGGTGTCACTTCGAAGGGGTTGCTTGCTGTTACTCGCTTATGAAGGCAGGTAAACTTCGAACCCGTGAATTGTTTTTGTTAAATGTCATTGTTAGCTAGGTATAAGTTAATGAAGTAGGTAGTGGGGACCAGAGATGAGATACTTAATGAGCCATTTTTTATTACGTTGTCTTGTGTGGAAGAAATGGTGTTCTTATTATATAGGATTTAGGTTTAGTTTTATTCCCTTTTCATTGTGGTTAATTATTTCCATGCATTGTTGCTTTTTATATGAATGACTTTCTCTGTTGTTGTTTACCACAAGGGTTCACTTGTTAAGGTCCCAAAATTACATTACAGTGAGGGTGAAACCCACGTGTTTCATAATCTTGATATGGACACATGGTCGTATTTTGAGGTTGTGGGATATGTGAAAGACTTAATACATAAAGAAAAGGTGAAATTATGGTGGAAGTCAAAATATGGAAGCTTTGAGAAAGGCCTAAAAGAGTTTAAGAATGATGTTGATGTTGTTGAAATGGCAAATTATGCAGTAGGGAATAAATATGAAGTTCAATTATATGTGGAAATAGGTAGTATTGTGAATGTTGATAGTGGGACCAACAATGTTGTGATGAATGTGGTGGAAAATGAAGGTGGAACCACTACTGATCCAGGAGGGGAATTGAGTATGGCTGATATGTCTCAGGTTGTAGCTGAGGATATTGACATGGTCGAAGATGATTATAGAAGTGATGACTCTACAAAAGATGTGCATTTTGATTACAACAAAGAGGAGAGGGTCCTAGAGAATGATGATGGATTTGAATTGAATGATGTTAGAGAGGCTGAGGTTGCACTTAATCAACAATCGGAGGTTATGAAAATGAAGTTAGTCCTTGAATAGCAAGGTAATGCTTCAGAAAGCTCAATTTTAATTGCTAAGAAGAAAAGAACCAGTAGGGGAAGTAGAAGACCAAGTCAACAATTTAATAATGATTTTGGGCCAAGTCAGCAAGTTAATAATGATGTTGGGCCAATCAGCAAACCAATAATGATGTTGGGCCAAGTCAGCAAAATGGAGTTGATGATTCTGGGGCAAGTCAGATAGTCCCTGTTACAGAGACATTTGTGCCGCCAAATGTTAGTGCTATGCATGAGAATGAAGAAGACTACACCAGTGAGGAACTAGACAGTGGGGCAAGTGACATAGATGACACTAGAAGGCCAAAGTACCTGAAATACAGGAAATAGGATATGTGGAAGACTTTCAAGTTCAGGCTGTGAATGGAATTCACTTCTCTGCGTGAATTCAAGGAAGCAATTCTTGAACATTCTGTACTTAATGGGAAAGAAGTTAAGTATGTGAAAATGATTCTATCCTGATAAGAGTTTCATGTAGCTGAAGTTATGATTTTACTGTGTTGTGTAGTAAGGTAAGGGACAAGAGCACATTAGAGTTAAAACCTTGATTGGAAGACATACATGTGGAAGAGTTTTTCTAACAAGAATGCAAACACTAAATGGGTTGCAAAGGTTGTTGTTGACAAGTTTAGGAATGCATCTAACCTTACTTTAACTGAAATAATGGATGATGTAAGGAAGAATTAGAGTGCTGGAATAACTAAATGGAGGGCATTTAGAGCAAGACAAATGTCCAGACAAGTAGTAGAAGGTGATGCTACCCAACAATACACTTTGTTGTGGAATTACAGTGTTGAATTGAGGAGAGCTAATTTAGGAAACACTTGTAAATTACAATTGGAGCGACCTGCTGAAAATGTGCAACCAAGATATGGGAGTTTTTATATGTGTCTAGATGGATGCAAGAAGTCCTTCCTAGCTGAATGTAGGCCTTTCATAGGTGTTGATGGGTGTCATCTAAAGACAAGATATGGGGGACAGTTACTAATTGCAGTGGGAAAGGACCCCAAATGACCAATGCTTCTCAATTAATTTTGTTGTGGTTGAGACAGAAACAAAAGAAAGTTGGAGATGGTTCCTAACTCTTTTATTAGAGGACATTGGAAATATCGCAACCCATAGATGGGTGTTCATTTGTGACAAACAAAAAGTAAGTTTTTAGCAAATCTTGACATTTCATAACAAACCTTTTATTTTTCAAAACAACTACTAAGGTTTGAATTTTGTGTTTGATCTTCATTGATGTTTTTAGGGGTTGATTCTAGTGTTTGAGGAGATGTTACATGGAGTTGAGGATCGCTTTTTTCTGAGACATTTGTACAATAATTTCAAAAAGAAATTTGGAGGAGGTACCCTCATAAGAGATTTGATGATGGGAGCTGCCAAAGCCACCTACAATGAAGCATGGGAAAAGAAAATGGATAAGATTAAAAAGCTGGACAACAAGGCATATGATTGGAATAAAGCAATCGCTACCCGAAGTTGGTGTAAACATGATTTTAGCTACTACCCTAAGTGTGACGTTCTAATGAATAACATATCTGAATCCTTTAATGCAACAATTTTTCTAGCTAGAGATAAACCAATAATAACCATGTATGAATGGATTAGGACATACTTAATGGGTAGATTTGCTACACTCAATGAAAAATTGTCTAAATATAAGGGTAATGTTATGCCAAAGCCTAGGAGGAGACTTGATAAAGAGATAGAAAAGAGTGGCAACTGGCTAACAACATGAGCTGGGGAGATGAAATTTGAAGTGACCCACACAATTAATAGGGAAAGTTTTATTGTCAATCTTGAAAAACATTCTTGCACATGCAATTTTTGGGAGTTAGTAGGGATCCTCTGTAGGCATGTTGTGGTAGCCATTACCTCCAAGGTCGAGGATCCATAATTATATGTGCATTGGTTTTATAAGAGAGAGGCATATGAGCAGGTGTAAGGGAAGACCGCTAGTAGACCCTATTAATGGTCAAAATTTTTGGCCAAAAACACAAAATGAGCCTATTTGCCACCAATTTATAAACTTGGTCAGTAAGCCTAACAAGCTTAGGAGAAGGAAACCCGATGAAGATCCCAACCCAAGCAAGCTGAAGAGATCACATTCTACCAACAAATGTAAAAGATGTAGACAATTAGGCCATAATGTTAGAAAGTTCAAGATGCCTCCACCTGAGGAACCTGCTGCTACTGATGGAGAGGGTGAGCCCACCAATGTTGCACTTGTTGTTGCTGAAGAGGGTGCAAAACAACCCAGGCCAAGGGTATGACATAATTTGATTAGGATACATTTAGAATTTATTGAATTGAGCACATATAAGTTTTTATCATACAATGACAGGGAAGACCAAGAGCAACTGCTGCATCAAAAACTGGTACAACTGCCACTGCATCAACATAAAAAAATGCTACAACTTCCACAGCATCAAAATCAGCCCCAACTGCCACAACCTCAAAATCAAAAAATGCTACAGCTGCATCTAAGGTAATTCACACCTGAAAATTATGTAGTATATTACACTGCCTACTTGGTATTGACTATCAATCTTGCTTCAGAAAAAGAGTGGCACTAATGATAGACAAAGGGAAAATACAAGTCACAATAATACAAAGAAGGTTGTTTTGTAAATTGCATTTTTGTTGATTTAATTCATATTCTTTTTCATGTAATTAACTTGCAGTGGACCTACTATATGGTAAACAGGTAACCAACAAGTTTGGTAAAGTTGCTAACCAAGCTCAGCCTTATGTTCCACCATTTGCTCAAGATAAAACAATGGCCACATTACTGGCACACTTAGTAAACCTAAAAAATACATGGGTAAGTGACTAGGCATAACAGGTTTTACATGTTAAATGTTATACCAGACTTGTGTGACTTTAAACCTTTTAAAATGTTGTGCTAGACTAATGCAAGGAAAAATGGAGTCATGCCTTCATCATAGGAAATTGGTGAGCCCAACAATATATCAGACTATGAGAGACTCATTCAAGTAAAGACCTCCAATCTAAGGGTATAAAATGTTTCTTACCTTTTAAATTGTTTTTGGGAAAAAAATAGTTGGTTTAACCTCTTATTTATCCTATAATAGCAAGTAGCAGATGGTTTTGCTCCCTCTCAAGCAATCCAGAATCAAGGGAATGTGACACATGTTGTTCATGAAGGAAGGGATGCTCATGATGAAGGGAGGGTTGATGTTGATGAAATAATGGTAGGAGGAGGCGGATCTGGATCTGGATCTAAAAGTCCATAGTGTGGATATGAAGTTGATCTTGGGGAAATTAAATATGATAGGAGTGGGGTACAACACATGGGCCGAACAATAGAGTAATTTGTGTAAAGGGGTGGACCGCATGTGCTCCTCTTTTTTTTTTTGGTTTTGGTGCTTTGTCAGGACGCTAGTTGTGTTTCCTTACTTTTTTTTAGACAGGATGGATGATGGTGCATTGGTGAACCTTCTTTTTAGATTTTGTTTGGAATCTTTGGGGTTGCTACTTACTTTATTGTTCAGTGTCATTGCTCAGTCAATGTTTCAGGACACCAGTTGCAAACTTGCAATAGCAATGCATTTATGAATGATTTATGTTCAATTATATCTTTATATTTCCATGTCCTTTCTTGCTACCAACTCACTTTTACATTTTGTTTAATAACATTACCGGTCAAATGCATTTAAAAAGTGTGGATCCCATTAATTACATACGAAAAATAAACTTAGAACATTATAAATTGAAGATTGGAAAACTAATAGCAAACTAAGTTTTTCAAACAATTCAAAATTCCAATTCCAGGTTCCAATTACATAGCTCATAAATAAAATCATTAGATAAGCTTAAGACTAGCTTAGTATCACTAAACGCCTACTGCCACTTTCTGTTACTAATCGCTATTTTATATATTTATTTTGGGTATATAAGTGAGTTATTTGACATTTATAGTCATTATTATTATTTGATATTTCACTTATTTTCCTTTATTTTGTCACGGAAATAAAAAGGATATTTGATTAGATAAAGGAGAATCTTTAGCAAGATTTGGCCAAGAAAAATAGATTTGATGAAATAAAAGAAGATTTGGTGAGATAAAGAGAGAATCTTCAGTGATATTTGGTCAAGAAAAGAAGATTTGATAAAATAAAAGGATTATCATTCACAAGATTTGAAAAAAAAAATTATGGTGATTTTTTATCTATCTTGAGTTGCACTTTCAGTTTCCAAATTTAGAAAGATAATAAAAGAGGAAATGAAATTAGAATCGAATTGGAATACTTGCAACTCTTATAAAAGGAATCTATGACTGAAGTGAAGTAACTCATTCATCTATTCATCTTCCTACTACTCTCATCTTCTCAAGGTTCTTCAAGTGTGGTGGCTTCTTACAATAGGATTTGGGAAACTCTTGGAGTGAAGCAATTCTGTCAAAGGAGTTTTTCTCTTCTAGTATTTCCTAGTAGTTATGGAATTCTTAGGACTTTTAGTTTTGGTTGATTTATATTTTATTATTAGTAACTAATTACCTAGCCAAAGGACAATGATGGTGAACTTGATTCGAACCCATTTTTCCTTTATAAATTGTTGTTTTTTTTATAATTGTGTTTTCCTTATTGTTTTATTATATCAAGAATTGATCACCCATAATAAATCTTAGTTGGTTGAGTAATAAGCGATTGTATCATTCTCAAAACATTATATGTAGTTGATCTTAGGGGAAATTAAATATGATAGGACTGGGGGTACAACACATGGGCCTAACAATAGTGTATTTTGAGTAAAAGGGTGGAAATTAAAGTCATTAAACTAAGTTTTTCAAACAATTCAAAATTCCAATTCCAGGTTCCAATTGCATATATCATAAATAAAGTTATTACATAAGCTTAAGACCAGCTTAGTATCACTGAACGCCTACTGCCACTTTCTGTTACTAATCGTTATTTTATATATTTATTTTGGGTATTTAAGTGGGTTATTTGACATTTATGGTCACTATTATTATTTGATATCTCACTTATTTTTCTTTATTTTGGCACAGAAATAAAAAGGAAATTTGATTAGATAAAGGAGAATCTTTAACGAGATTTGGCCAAGAAAAATAGATTTGATGAAATAAAAGAAGATTTGGTGAGATAAAAAGAGAATCTTCAGTGATATTTGGTCAAGAAAAGAAGATTTGATAAAATAAAAGGATAATCATTCACAAGATTTGGAAAAAATTTTATGGTGATTTTTTATCTATCTTGATTTGCACTTTCAGTTTCCAAATTTAGAAAGATAATAAAAGAGGAAATAAAGTTAGAATCAAATTGGGATACTTGCAACTCTTATAAAAGGAATCTATGACTAAAGTGAAGCAACTCATTCATCTATTCATCTTCCTAGCTACTCTCTCATCTTCTCAAGGTTCTTCAAGAGCGGTGGCTTTTTACAATGGGATCTGGGAAACTCTTGGAGTGAAGCAATTCTGTTAAAGGAGTTTTTCTCTTCCAGTATTCCTTAGTCGTTATGGAATTCTTAGGACTTTTAGTTTGGTTGATTTATATTTTATCATGAGTAACTATTTGAACCCATTTTCCCTTTATAAATTGTTTCTTTTTGTTTATAATTGTGTTTTCCCTATTGTTTTATTATATCAAGAATTGATCACCCTTGGTAAATCTGAGTTGGTTGAGTAATAGGCGATTGTGTCATTCTAAATTAATGGATCGATAAGGTAAACTGGATGTAGGATTTTGTAGGATCAATCTTAATTCTAGGTTTCCAATCAGTTATTAGATTAACAAACTTATTGATTCTTTATATTTTTCTTAATTCATTATCTTGCATGATCATTGGGGATAGTGTTCTAAGAAGAAGATTATCAATATTGCATGATAATTGGATATTGATAGTATTAGAATAAGTGATTGGCAAATAGCTTGACATAATTTATAAGAGAAATTGGGGGAAAATCTAGTAAGCACTTAAGTGAAACCAGATGCCCTAAACACTTCCATAACTAAATCCTAATTGTAATTGTTTGCTGCCTTGTTTAACTTTCTTTCTCTCTTTCCTCATTTAATTATTATTTTTCTCAATCAAAAAAATCTTAATATCTCTCTCTTATCTCATAATTAAAGACTTAAATTAATTAATATTTTTAATTAATCTCTGTGGGATGATACTTGAGGTTTTAAATACTCCATTTTACTTTAATCTACAGGTACACTTGCCCGTAGATAAAACTCACAACAAAACAAAAAAAAAATACATATTATAGTGACATTTTACTAAATTAAATAAACACAAGCCTACTGTCACAATTCAAGATATGTCCAGTAAATAGATTCAAATATTTGCTTTGGTCCTCTCTGAGCGAGCTTCTTCTTCAACTTTCCCTTGTTCCTTTGAAATTCTTGTGCTTGTTGATTGGGTACATAGACACACTCTTCTTTCGCTACTTCCTCAGTAACCTCTTCATCAGCCCATCTAATTAAGTAATAACAAAATAGAAACCAACATCAACACATGATTGAACTAAGTTAGCAACTCATACAATTGCAATCAACTAATTGTTATGAAATACTCACACCCCAATTTGGGCATCTAAAAAAAAAAACTCTTTTGGGGTTGCTTGAGGTTTTTGAAGTCAACAGTAGTAAATCATCTCCATAGTTACAGGATTTCAACAATGGGTGTGACGATGAAGCAGAAGACCTGCACGCGATAGGCCTCTTCGACGAGGTAGTATTCGTCCTTCTCATCGCTGCAACTTCACCAAATTTTCTTCACGACCACCCTTAACCTTTCAAACTCTACCTCCATATTTCTTCACGGCCACCCTTACCAAATTTTCTTCATAGGCCTCTTCATCAATCGCTGCAACCATAGTTTTTTTATCTGATTATGTATTTTAACTAGAGTTCTTTTTAGAGCCCTCAATTTAACCATGGTTGAGTTATTTTAACCCAGGTAAAATTAGATGACTTGGAGTGTTTAATTAGGTTAACATTACCACGTCAGATTAAAATAACTTATTTGGAGGGTGACATGGCAATCCGTTAAAGCTAACAGATGCAAGTTAACCACAGAAACTAATAATGGGGTATTTTAGAAAATGAAAGACCTAAACTAATGGTTTTAAAAGTGAGGGATCAAAACTAAATCTCGTACTCTGTACGAGATTTCACTTGTAAAATTTATAAATGCATAAATTAAATAAAAAATAAAAAAATATAAATTTTATATCCGTACGTTCAATTACAACGGCATCAAATATGTACTTTTTCAACTGGAGAGAGGATCCCTTTCAATCATTATGCCATTATCATAACTTTGTTTGATTCTATAACTTACAATCAAACAAAATAAAATTATAATTTAGAATCCTTACTAATTACTGAATGAGTTCTAATTATTTATGTAACATTTTTTACAATATATATTTTTTTATCTCTTTATATCCTATATTTTTCTCTCACTCTATTTTATATAAAATCATTAGAATTTAATAACTATACATTGTCAATGTAATAAAGTTTTATACAGACATCCAATAATGTGTTGCCACATCATTTACTGAATTTAAATATATATGAGGTGTCGTATTTATTAAATGACGTGACAACACATCATTAGATGTCTGTGTAAAACTTTTTTACACTGACAGTGCATAGTAATTAAACTCAAATTATTATACGAAAGGTTATACAACTATAGCTTCTCATAATGAAATTAAATTAGAGAGGAAAAGTGCGAAACTCCTCTTCAAATTCAAAGCCTTTCAATTCCCCCTCTCATTTTCTTCGTACTAAGTGAGGATGAAGAGTGAAGGAACAATGAGACAATAAAGCTGAAGAAATTAAACTGTGAAATCAGGAAATTAAGTTGGACAATCGGTGTTGTGTAGCCTAATAATTAGTTCTATTTGCTAGGGTTTATGTTGGGATTTTGGTGGAAGAATAATTAGAAAATTTTATAGTGTAATGGTTTAATTAATTAGGATACTATTGTATTTATTTCTAAGCTCTTTGTCTTTCCAGATCAACACACAAAACTTATGTGGGGCACTTGACATTACCTCTTGTAATGATAGAATCAACTCTTGCACGTGATAATTTAATTCACATTAGTCCCTAACTTTCAAAAATAATAATACACTTTAGTCCCTAATGTTACACCGTTTAATATCGTTTAATGTTTTGGACTTAATTGTAATACGAAGAGTAATATTATAGACTAATGAAAGATTTTCTTAAACTCAGGGACTAAAGTGTTAGTTTACTCATTTATATTTAATGGTTCATATTGGTCAATGACAAAGTGAAACGGTATGTGTTTTTAATAAAATTGATCAATAAATAATTATGATTTTGTTGTAAAGAAATGGGGGAAAAATATATCCCGGATCCAAATCCATGGATATTCAAAGAAATTGTACGGACAAATGTCATATGCCGTTATCTTAAGTTAACTTTGTTTGATTCTATAACTTACAATCTAACACAATAAAATTAAAATGTAGATCCTTACTTATACTTATTAATGAAATAGTTTTATTATTTATATAATAAATTTATATAACATACTCTAAAAACTCTATAATATTTATGTTTATTCTTTCCATCTCTTTATATCACATCATTTATTATATCACATACTTTTTTCTCTCACTCTATTTTAGTCAAATTAAACTAAACACAATAAGTACGAAACTCCTCTTGAAACTCACATAAAGCCTCCCAATTCCCTCTCTTCTCTTTTCATAGATAATTTAACCTTTGCTTTTGTTGGGCATCTCCATTGCTGCTCTGGATATGACCTCAAAGGCTTTTACCACGCATAATTTGAACTTCTGCTCATCGATAAAGCCTTTCTGTGTTTTCAAGGTAATTCTTAATATTCTTCTATAACTCATAACTGCAATGTTTATACTCTGCAACCACAAAGGATGGATGTTATAGTAATATATTTATCTAATTAGTTGCACTTCTCCTAATAAGAATCACTAATTATAGACAGATAAAATCAATTAGCATTTTTCCTATGAAAAAGGGGGAAAAAAAAGAGTCACAAAATAGAGAAGGTAGCTCTTCCACTTTCATAAACTCTACTCCATCTACTTTGAACAAGTTAATTATAACTTATTTTTTTAGAGTATTTAGCATTCAATATGTGGATATTTTAGTTAAACAAACAAACTTGGACAGATGCACACACAATCCAGTATTAGTGATACATGGGTCACCCTTAAAAGGTGATGGCTTGGGTTCAATCCCTCTCCCCAACTTCCAACTGAAAAATCAGTTAATACTTGTATATGCCAAAAAGAAATAAAAAAAGTATCAAACTTTTTGTTCTTCTTTTAGGCCATTCAAAGTTTTGTGATAGTGAGGTATGTCAGGGGCTAGAATACGTGTATGTTTGGATTGCAATTTGTAATCCCACGTCTACTTTTGCAAACATAAAGTGGTTTTTTTAGTATGTTTGGATTTCTTTTGAAAATTGTGTTTTGGTACAATTTTCATTTTGAATCCATGTTTAGATTAACATAATTCCATGTGATTTTGTAAACTTAAGTTTGCAAATATAAGTTATGTTTTTAAACTTAGATTTATAAATTTTAATCCAAATACACACTACGAGTGTACAGTAAAATAGTCCCAAATGATAATGAGGTCCATTCAAACAAGGATTTGGCTATAGTGAAGAGAATACTTTACATGAAAAGGCACATATTAATGTTGTTAATGAACTAATTTATTTATATACATGTTTTTTTATGTAATCTCAGTTCTTAATTTTTAATTCACAATGATAAATGTTTTTCTTTTATTCACAATTAGGCTTTTATTATCCACCATATAAGTGAGGTTGTAGCCGACCAAAAAGTTAAGATGATGGTTACCTCAGGTCCACCGGACATTGTAAAGTACAAGCCTTTCACAGGATGATTTGCCAAAGCCATAGGCTCCACTGGCCCAATCAAGTTGGATATGACAACGCTTGAGTTTCTCAATGTACCATAGATATGTTTAGCAACTGCCTGCAACATTTGATGATGGCTTTTGTTAAAAAAAAAACAAAATAGAGTATTGTGTTAGCCAAGACTAAGAGTTATTATGTTAAGTGTCAAGAACTACCGGAATTTGTTACTATCATCAATTTGGTGCATTCACACAAGATGGACGACTCAGATATCAGAATGATTAAATTATATTTAAAAAATATTATGACATTTGAACCTGTCGATCTTAATTGAATAGTCTAGATTTACTAACTATATAAATGCATCAAATTGGTCACGGCAACAAATCCGAATCCATGAAAAAATGAGCAAGTGAACCTTTATATATATACTACCTACCTCGTGTCCTCTTAGTTTCAGCTCCATATCTAAAAGCCACTCAATAAGAAAAACAGTGAAAGAATTTCTCTTCCTCTTGATAATTTTTTGGGCTTTCCAAACAAATTCTAGTGGGTTGGATAGTCTAGCTTGGCTTAGCTTGGGTATTGACACATGTAAGAAAGCAATATGATTCCCCCAAGGAGATTTGGAATCAACCTTCATCATATCTTGGACTGATTGGTAACTTCCAATGTTCCTAGTACTAAGCAACACCAATCCTGTGGAATTTGTTGTTCTTGCCTTATTGTCAATCTCTTCCATGTATAGCCGAATCCCATAGAAAATCACCCCAGTAATCACATCGTTTATTGTCTGAAGTTACAAAAAAAAATGTTATTAATTTAATTAAACATACCACAATTTAAAAAATTATGAGTTGATGTCTCAAGTTGAATATTTTCAATTTCTCTCAAGACACCAACAAATTGTATATATATGAATCTTACCACTCCAAGCTTGGACTTGATTGTTTTTATTTCATCCAGAGAGAATGATATATTTGATAGGACACATGGCTGAAGCTCAACACCTTCCTCACCATTCCTTATAGGTGACTTATCATCTTGAATCATTGAACTTTTGACTATGCTCCAACCAAAATCTGAGAAGGAGTTGAAAAGGGAAAATATGGTTGAAGGGAACCACTTGAAGAAGCCTTTCTTGGATGATATTGGTGATTGTGATGGTTTCCTGGAAGGAAAGGTTAGAGGCAGAGAAGGATCATCAGCTCTCTGAAGACAAGAAAGAAGAGCACCCATGAGGGAGTAACCATCTCCAAGTGCATGATGAAGTTTGAATATCAAGGTACCAGCAGCATTGCTTGTTGGATATTTGATCACATGGATTTCCCAAAGTGGCTTATCTTGAGGTGTCTTTTCCATTAATATCCTTGTCACATACTCACCAAAATATTTGTCATACAATTCCAATGACTCTGTTTTGGGGAAAATTGGAACCTTTATATGCTCCTCAGGCCTCACCTCTACTTTTTTCCACTTCATTGTGCCATCTTCGTCTCTCACCTGCATGCTTGCTCTCATTAATATTATGAAAAAAATTGCAAGGAAATAAATAAAAATAAATAAAAGCAGAGAGTGAGAAAAGAACCATGATGGAGGAGAAACGGGGATTGATAGGTAGAAAGACATCTTGGAACAAATACTTAGTTTGAGAGTCATCAATAGGAATTTCTGATTCTAAAAATCCGAAAACATAGGAACATAGCACAGGGGTGTTGAAGTATCGACCACTTGGACACACTGGCTCTGTAACATCTTCAAAGTTGTCCATTATACTATACTTTACTATTTGCACAGTGCTACAAATTAAGTAGAGTCTAACTTGGAAGATTAAATATTTGGCCTTGGCCCTGGCCCTTGGCACTTATAGCAGTAGATAATTGTCTTGTTTATAAATTAATGATCGAGCTTTGAACCCTCAAATTTGATGTGACATTCAAAGTGTGGGGCACTATGATCATAAGAAACTAAACACAAAGGAACCACGTTTCAAAAACTGTTGTTGAGGCAACTCATCTATACTATTTTATATTATTATATTTAGGGATATTTCCTAATTTCGTTTTCATTCAACATTTTCTTCCAATATGTATTAGCTTCCAGCTTCCGGTTATATATTTATAATTGACTAAAATATATTATTCCTCCTTTAAAATATCGAGATTTTCTCATTTGGTCCCCCAATTTTTTTTCCTAAGTGATCCCCAAAAATTATAATGCATTTTCATTTGGTCCCTATATAAGTGCATTATTTATTATCTCCGTTAAATGCTTGCGTGACAGTTTAGGTGGACAAAATAAGCATACATGACATGCATATGTGTCATCCTATGTGTCCTATATGACGAAATAAACCTATAGGTGGCTAATCAACGCCTTTTTGTGAGTCACATTGATGAACTGTATAATTATTTTTTCAAGAAATGTGGTGATATAAGTCAGGTAGAACACACAAGATGACACATATACATGCTATGTACACTTATTTTGTCCACCTAAGCTGTCACGCAAGCATATAACTGAGATAATAAATGGTGTACTAACATAGGGACCAAATGAGAATGCATTATAATTTTTGGGGACCACTTGGGAAAAAAAATTGGGGAACCAAATAGAAAAATCGCGATATTTTGGAGACCAAAAACATAATTTAGCCTTTATAATTTATTTCAAAACAATTTTTTTATTTATTTTATCTTTTAAAAAAATAAATATAAGAAAATTCTAATTATAGTTAAAATCAATTTATACTAAAATTTATTTTCTTTGTCAAATTCAACTCTTTTAAAATGAAAATTTCACCTTTGAAAGAAATAAGGGATCATAATTTATGAATGACAAGTTTTTTTTACTATAAGCAAAATAAAAATAAATAAATTAGGACTACAACATGCAACTTATTACAAAAGATGCTTTTGTAATACAGGACCATTGACAGAGAAGCTCAAAGAAAAGGTCCCAAAGGTAATGCTATTAAACTAGTATGTGCTCGCAAGTGAAGACTAGAGCCAATTCAAAATACTAATCCCATACTAAAAGTTGATAACAAATGATCCCAAATTACCTCAAATACTTTTATGGATGAAAAGTTAATTGTTAAAATTCAAATAATTTTATAATTTATTATTTATATATATATATATATGAATATAATTACAATTTAGATGAGTCATTTATTTTTAAATTAACAAATATAACTCATTTCTTTTTCTTAAAATAAATCCTTCATCTATCACTGAGCTCATAGATTAGCTCGTTGCGTTAACAAGAAATTTACCACTCATAGACGTCATATGATATCTTCCCGTGGGAGGATCGGGTATCGGAAAAAAAAATCCCTTGTCTTAATTACATTATACAAATCCTTCCTTGCCGACTTGTGTCTCATTTATTATTGTCATATTTGATTTTGTCCCCTAATTAAATAGCACGATACCTGTGTATAGGGCCTTACTCCTGAGTCCTGAGTCAGAACAAAACGTAGAGAAAAAAGAAAAATAACAAAATTAATTGAAAGAAATATGGGTCATTTCTGTTTCCGTTTTATTAGAAGGGGAAACAACAATGAAAAAGAAAACCCACCAAAACTAAGGAAAATCGTGACCTCCTGTGTTTGTTAGAGCAAATTGAGAAGAAATAAATGTTTTCCTTGGGTTGGACAACCTAAAAATTAGTTCTCCATTTTTTACTCCTTGCTCTCATGTAAACATAACAATCTATAGAGTGTGTAACTAAATTTGAAAGTTGAAATTAGTAGCTGAAATCGCAAGTGTGTTTGATAAGGTAACTTTTTTGGGTAGCGACTAACTTTTCCTGAAAAGCTACTTGAATTAGTTCTTTTAAAAAAAAAACTACCATTTTCAGATATTAGCTGAAAATTTATTACAAGTTTATCCCTCAACCACCTCCACTCATTATTATTTAATAACTAATGATTATTTTGTATGTCATTAATTTTACCATTTTCAGCTAATTTTTCAGTTTTCATCTAGATTTTCAGCTAATTTTATGTTTTAATATAAGTATTACACACACACTTGCACGGGATTACACACTTCACTAGGCATAAACTAGTAAACTGAGTTTTTGTGGTGTTCGCATTTTGAGACTGGTTGTAATTTTTTAATGAATCTGGTTGTGATTGAGAATTTTTTATTAATTAGTAATTTTTTTATTAATCTAGTTATAATTTATGGCTGAAGATTTTTTTTCCTAACTAATTTGGGTTTTAATTACGCAAAATATATTATTTTCATACTTTTTTATTGCTAAGAACTCTTCAAACATGGTTGCTTTCACAAACATTTCACTTCTTAAAATTAAGCACTCCCTCATCACATCGTTCTCCTCCAATTGATGCAGAATTGCTTCCTAGAGTTCTTAGACTTAAGAACTCTCCAAACATCTTATTAGGCTGTTGCATGCCCGACACTTCCTCTGTTTTTGGTGGCTATAGAGATACTCTCCAATGATCGGATTTTCCCATAAGCCCCACCGATTTTTTTCAATTCTGTTTTTAGTCGGTAATAATAATGATAATTAATTTTGTTGTGATTAATTTTAAATCACTTATATTTAATGTTATAAATAGTTCATTATTCATTTTTAGTCATTAATTATGTAATTATGTCAAAATCAATTCTATCAACTATATAGTCTATTGAATTTTAGGACAATTTTACTTGTTGAACTTGAATATTTGAATGACTTCTGTTGCAGTATAGCATATATCACCTAAAGTTCAGTAAATAAATTGTAATATGTGACTGTTTATAAGTGTTGTTAATATGTTTATCAAATGAAATTTCATTATTAAAAAAATAGAGTATAAAGTGTGAGCAGGGATGTCGATCAACGGGATGAGACAGGACAGGTAGTATATTACTCGTATTCATACTTGCTAAAATTAACATGTATTCATACTTACTAAAATTAACATGTATCCATACGGGTGTATCTGATATTCACGAGTATCCATTAATACTTAAAAATTCAAAATTTATAGAAAGAAAAAGAAAAAATATCATATAATTATACTATAATACCATATTATATTAATATTATATAATATAATATAAATTAACATTATATAATATCATTATCTGTTAATATATTAGATATATCATTATAAATAATAAAAATAAATTTTATCTCATCATAAAATAGTAAAATATCCTAATATTTTAATATATTTAATAAAAAATATATTTTTAAAAGTATGTGGTACCCGCAGAGCGCCCGAGTATATAATATTATATTCGTTCCCACCCACACTAAATATGCTGATAATCATTATGAGTATATCTGTTGGTATCTATGAGAACAAGTTTTTTTGTAATGCCTAAATGTGAAAAGAAAAAATGTGTTAACATTTAATTTTGATAAATAAATATCAAGTATGACGTGCACCAAAAAATCAAATGACCATCCATGACAGTGTGATGTTCTTGCACCAGTCAAAATTGGAAAGGGTTGTGATAGTTATATAGTATTTTTCTAAATTCTAATTTCATTGAGACCCGTGTTTGATCAAAAACCACATAATATTTGGTGATGGTGATGACAGCATTTAATTCCTACAACCAACAGTGTTAGCCTAATAACTTCATGATGAGATGATAACTGATGTTCGTTAAATATATCTTCAATTTCATGGCAGACCAGGCTACTCTCAAGTGTAGAAATTATAGCTCTCATACGTTATATAGTTCAATTCCGTTCACAAATCAGTGCTTCTTCAACTTGCGAGCTAGCTATCACTATATATTTATCACTATTTAACAATAAAAAGCTTGCGAGATAATTTAATTAAGCATTTGACAAATGTGTCTTTTGGTTCATCAGTGGTTGTGTGTCAATTAGTGTTATCGTTTTCGCAGGCGGTTATATGAAAATAACAAAATACCAGGCCTAAAGGCTCAGGGATTCAAGACAAGTGTTTTAAAGATTGAAAAGAAGAACCCTCTCATTGACATCGGAGATACAATATTATCCAATTCACTATAAACTCCTCTCTGGCACAATTCTCAATTACATAATTTTAGATTTTCTTTGTCATTTCTATCTGTTGGTATGAAACTGTGTAGGAGCCTGTGCAATCTACGGGTCTAGCAAAATTATATATATAGAGAGAAAGAAATTTGACTTTTCATTTTTGAAGTTAAATAAAAATAAGTAAAAGAACATAAATGAGTTTTCTCTTATTAACTAAGTTGATGTTGTTATCTTCCTTCCACATACACATGAGATTTCGTTACTTTCATTTTTGTAAAAAAAACAAAAATATTATAAGACCACTAATACCATCATAATATTATAATTGATAAGAACGTCAACAATATACATGAATTTCTTGGTATTAAATCAAATAAATCATAGTAGATATGGTATTAATCTTTATCTATGATAAAAATAACAAGTGGAGGTATTAACTGATATATTGTATATTATTTAGAAGAAAAAATGAAAAATGTTGGGAAACAGTGGTACCTATTCCCTCATCTGTGAACGCAAAATGGGCATTATGCGGAAGCGTAAAGATAAAAGAGTAGAGAAGAAGATGACACCAGAATTTTTACGTGAAAAACCCTCTCGGGAAAAACCACGAGACCTAGTCCGGTAAAAGATCTCCACTATAAAAGTAGGATTACAAAGTGTTTCTCTCAATCTCTGAGGATCTCTCTATGAATCTCACCTTCTCGGATGATATACAAAACTTTCTCTCTGTGGAACTCTCTTTTTCTCTCAAAGAGGAATGCAAAGGACTCTCTAACTCTCTTAGGATTTCTTCACTTGGATGTGGATGATGCAAATCTTCACAAGTTCTCCTATTTATAGGAGAAAAGCGTAGCTTCTCCAAAGAGTGTTTAATGGAGGTTAATAAATTTCCACAATTCCAATGAGTTCTAGAAAACCCCAATACATTCTTCAAAGTTGAATGTGCATGTCTCAAGATCATAGATTAATTCCAAGACCTTGGAATGTTCATCCCCATTTTCCATGCATTGTGACTTGTGAACCACAATTAAGGAGGGAATTCCAACAAATCTCCCCCTTCCTGACTTAATTGGGAGGCACCACAACACCAACACCTTGGCAACAATCTTCAACCTTCTTGGTTGACATTGACTTAGTCATCATGTCATACCAATTCAAATTTGTATGAATTTTCTCTATCTTCAATTTCTTCTCATCCAACACTTCTCGTATCCAATGATACCAGATGTCAATATGCTTTGAACGTGAATGGAACATGGGGTTCTTGGTTAGATGGATGGTACTTTGATTATCACAGTTCACCATATAGTCATCTTGATCATGTCCCAATTCTCTTAGAAAATTCTTCATCCATAACATCTCTTTGGAGGCTTCAGTGACTGCTACATACTCTGCTTCAGCTGTAGACAATGTCACACATTTTTGAAGCTTTGACTGCCAAGAAACGAATCCCCCTGCAAAAGTAATCAGATAACCTGACGTTGACTTCGTTAAATCCACATCTCCTGCCATATCTGAGTCTGAATATCCAATGAGCTTTAGATTTCCATTGCCAAAACACAAGCTTCTTTTGGCAGTTCCTCTTAGATACCTTAATATCCATTTAATAGCTTCCCAATGCTCCTTTCTTGGGTTTGATAGGAATCTGCTCACAACTCCTACTGCATAGCCAATATTTGGCCTTGTACAAACCATTGCATACATAAGGCTACCCACAACATTCTTTTGGAACGATTCCAAATCTTCTTCCTCAAAGCCCATAACACCAATCAATTCATAGAAAGTAGAAAGATGTGTATATGGATCTTCGTGATCCAATCCTGTGAATTGGTGGGCACTAATGAGGTTTAAATGAGCAAGCTTTATCTCCAAGGACTTCGTTGTAGCTGATAGAGCTATGCTTGAGTGATGACGAGGTCCTTGGTGCATGGCATAGTCTCCTAAGACTCTTCTCCGTGGTTGTATTTCAGCCATATTTTTGTTTTCTTCTTCACCTCTCCTTCTTTTGAATCAAGAAAACTTGAAAAAGGGTAAGTGTGGAAGAGAATAAAATAAAAATTAAAAATAAGAATCCTAAAAAATAAAATAAAAATATATACAACTTAATAGAATTGACCTCCCAAGTCTTTAAAAATTGATACACCGTTCCTCGACAACGGCGCCAAAAATACTTGTTGAAATTCTGGCAAGCGAACCAAAATCCCAGCAGTATAATAGTAAGTAAGAGTATCGTATCCACAGAGAACGGTTCAATCTTATAAAGATTAGTGGTCACAACTATCAAGTAATAGCGTAAGATTGTTGGTTGAGAATTGCAAAAGTAAATAAAATTGAACTTGAAGTGAGATAGATATAGTTACTTGGACTAGGATTGAACTTCGTATCATCGCACCCCTTTCATATGTGAACCCCAATAATATTTATCAATTTATTATTATGATACCTTAGTCAAACTATATTATTCCGCGTAGGTTCCCTGGATCGCGAAATACTCAGAAATAATTCATGCGGATTCTCCCAGGCGACAAATTACCCCGGTGACAAATTACCCCGGCTTTAATGCTCTGATTTTCCGTTCGTTAACACTATCAGTTCGCCCTATAGCTCGATTTCATAGTGACTACTTTGAGTACTTTTACCAATCAGAGTTCAAGTTCCCTATTCCTAGGCTCCCCAAAAGTCGCTATTGATTTCACAAAACCATTTACCAATAAATCTTATAAAATCAACCTATAACTCCGGCACACAGGCGGAAGTTACGCATTAAGCAAAGAATAAAAATATTGATATCATAAAAATAGGGATTCATAAATATTAAAGAGAATTCACATACAATCGGGGATTGAATCAACTATGTTCAATCCTATCGGAGAGTTTAGCTACGCATGGTAGTCATTACAATCCAACAGAGAAACTGTCATGCTTTTCTCCAATCCTAGCTCTGCTCTGTCATCTCCCCAAAAGCTCATATGATCTTTGCAAAAGGTTTTATTTATAGAGGTTGGAAAGCCATCTGAAATCTAGAAGGAATCTGTTTTGAAATCCTTTGAAAAACTGATTTGTATTCTTGCGCTTCATCCTGTGCTCAGCGCATTTGAAGCGCAGGATCCAGAATGCAATCTTTAATGTTGTGCTCCACCTACGCTTAGCGCAGGTGGAGCGTGAGTCACGTTCCAGCTTTCCTTGATTCTCTCCTTTTTAACTTGATATCTTCCTGATCTTATCCTTGTTTGTTCTGCTTTCCTTATTTCCCTCTTTTTAGCTTGATCTTGTGCTGATTTGATCTTTAATTTGAATTTAGAATTAAATCTGCAGAATCCTTATCCCAATAATTGTTGATCTTATCCTAATCAGCTGTCATTTAAATCCTTATCTTACAGATTCTCTTTTCAAATAAATGCTATCTTGTTTCTTCATTTAAATTCTTTCAATTTATCTGCAAAATCAACATATTTTTTATCAAAATAACATCATATTCAAATTCAAATCAAATATTCACAATTTATGCATTTATTACTAAAAAGAGGTAATTTGGGGCATAAATTTACTATTTTACCCTTGATAAGTGCAGTAATTATACATTAAATTATCATATATTTTTCACTTATCAAACTACCAACCTGACGAGCAAGAAGTATATGTTCTTTCGTTTGAGGCATTGGTCCATCTGGAGCAGAAACCATAAGGATTCCACCATCCATTTGCGCAACTCCGGTTATCATGTTCTGCAAATGAATTAAGTAAAGACAGAGCCCATATAGACATGAACATGGACAAGAGACTTAATCATGCATAAAGAAGATCTTGCAATCTTCAAAGAAATGGAAATGTATGTTTATTCAGTATAGAAGGAAAAGCACTAGACTCATAATTTACACCCAGAAAATCGACCCAATTAACAGAATAATAATCTTCCTGTTCATGGGAATTCTTCAACATAGTCTGTCTCCAACTATGCCTGATCATCAAGCTTACCTTAACATAGTCTGCATGTCCTGGGCAATCAACACAGGCATAGTGCCTCTTTGCTGTCTCATATTCTACATAAGCCTGCAAGATCAAGAATAGTTGAAAAGATCATACACAGTACAAAATAATGCATCTAAGATACAATTCACAATTAAACAAACTCGTTCACATATCACATACTGGTTAATAAGTGAGTGTAGTAGAGTAAATTTGAAAGTTGTTCTTCAAACTTTGTAAACAGAGCAGGACCTCTGAGGCCTGATACAGTTTTTAGCCTGATACAGGCCTGATAAAACATTGAAATAAACAAAGTTCATATACAAAGATGACAATATTAAAGAACCTATATCCAAAATTCCACATCATTAATACCTTCTTAATTTACCTTGTAAACGGGGCCAAATCCACCTGCCCCTAATTTAGATTTGTCTGAAAAGTTACCAATACTCTGTAGAATTGTAATTAATGGGATTGTAGGTAGGTCTGCATTCAATGTTTCCTCATATGAAGATAGAGGAATGGTATCAGGTGCCAGTGAATCTATAAAGAGAAGTTTGTTGAGATTATATTTGAACTGAATGACCATATTTGTGTATGTTAAATAAGCTATAAAACAAATTCTATCATATGTTTTTGCAGGAAATTACCCTTTCTAACTCTATTCCTGCACCAGAAGCAGTAGACACTGAAACATAGTAGAGTTTTAAATCACAATACCCATGAAAAAAATAAAAAGCACATTAGCAAGCATTTTTTTTCCTAATTGAATTGAAGAAAGTGGAGCAACTAAATGTTGCACAAAATCATGTTGGCAAGGATACTAGAATAGTTTAAATAAAATTGAGCCCAACTAAATTTGGAGGTTTCTAGCAAAGTAATGTAACAAATTGTATCATATTTCTACACAATTTAGGCATGAGGCAGTTATCTTAGAAACATAACTTGGCTAAAGCTCATATCATGTATTACTATTATGTGCCATGAATTCATAAGGTAATAATAATACTTAAAGAACTAAGATTTCCACTCAATCACACAATTTTTCCATATAAACTAGGGATATTTGAATTTTAGGCAGAGTTGGCAAAGAATCAATTGAACTAAAATGAACCTAGTCCTGTCAACTGCAAATGCATTAGCTAGCCCCACAAGTTGTCATTTCCAAGCATAAGCAACCACAATGCCAATGCCATATGGACAAACCAGCGGCATATGCAAGCCCCCAAAATCTTTCCACAATCGAATCGATTCATTGAGAACTTCAGACTTTTCTAGCTTCTTTCCTAAAAACATCAAAATTATCACACAATAACATTTAAGCATACAATGACATTGCAGAATCCAAATCTCTAATCTAATGTCTGAACAAAACCCTGATCTAAGCACAAAAGGATTTATTTCAAAATAGAGGCGACCAACGCTGATTCTTCTATCGGTGATGATTTGTTCGGCTTTCCAAGTTTGTCCATTTCTATAGTGGTAAAGCCACCTTCTCTGACGATGCCTCGGCTGCGGAGCCACCGGAAGAGGAGGAAGGAAGATTGGAGATTGAGAAAGTTGTCGTAGATCAAAGATTCTATAGCTAAGTGTTGGTCGAGATAGTTGAGGTGGTTAAGGACATTGGCTTCACGACGAGCACTGGCAGCGTCGACTCTGAACATGCATGGCGGTGCGCAAACAAGCTCTTGCTCTTCCTTGGTGATGAAGTCGATTTGAGATGAATCATGCAAAGAGAGAAAGAAAGGAGAGAGGTAATTGAAGATTAGGGATTTTTTGTGAAAGTGACAGAGTGAGGGTGAAAAGAGGAGGAAATTGAAGGGTGAGAAACATTTTTACTTGGACTCGATTTGAAATCGATGCGATGGTAAACAACTTTTACTAATGGATAAATCATTTATCACAATAAGCGGCTGTCAGCGTAGAGTAATTTTTTTGTAGTGGGAGTCTCTCCCTTGAGTTGTTCACCATAAGAGAACTTTGATCGTTACTCACCTTGCGTGTTGGTTTCTCCATTTTCTTGATGTCTTGGATTGTCTGATCTTCAAAGAACACCACATCTCTACTTCAAACAATCTTTTTATTTGCAGGATCCCATAATCTGAAACCAAATTCATCTCTTGGTAAACCAAGGTATAGACATTCTTTTGCCTTAGCGTCAAGCTTTGCCCTTTCATCTTTTGGAATGTGAACAGATGCCTTACAGCCAAAAACTCCCAGGTTGCGAAATGGGGCCTTTTTACCAGTCCATACTTCTTCTGGTATCTTTCCATTTAATGGTATTGGGGGTGACAAGTTAATTAAATCAGCTGCAGTAACCACTGCCTCCCCCCAGAATGACTTAGGAAGTTTTGCATAAGACAACATGCTTCTGACCTTCTCGGCAATCGTTCTATTGAATCTTTCAGCTACACCATTCATTTGAGGTGTCTTAGGAGGTACTTTTTTCGTGTCTGATCTCGTGAGTCTTACAATAGTGCTCGAATGGACCTCTATACTCTCCACCATTATCACTTCTTAAACATTTCAACTTTTTACCAGTTTCTCGTTCAACTGAGGCGTGAAATTCCTTGAAGGCTCGAAGGACTTCATCTTTTCTCTTCAATGGATACACCCACAACTTTCTAGAGTGGTCATCAATGAAGGTAACAAAATATTGAGCACCACCAAGGGACCTTTCAGATGTTGAACAAACATCTGAATGTACAAGATCCAAAATATGCTTTCTTCTTCCACTATCAGATCTATGGAAGGATACTCTGCGCTGCTTACTTGCTAGGAAATCTTCACATAATTCAAGTGGTTGTCCTTTTATGCTTTGGAGATGATCTATCGCAAGGATCTCTAAACCCTTCTCGCTCATGTGACCCAATCTTCTATGCCATAACTCCTTACTTTCTTCTTGAGCAACATTTGTCTCCCCTTTGCATATGTTTCCGTGCATGATATATAAAGAGCCTTCCTTCTTGCCACGAGCAACAATCATGCTTCCTCGGCTAAGTTTCCATTTTCCACCACCAAACTGGTTGTTCATTCCAGCATCATCTAGCTTAATTACCTATTGAGAGAAGGTTTAGGCGCATCTCAGGTACATGTCTTACCTCATTTAGCACAAGTTTGTTTCCATTTTCTATCATCAAAGTCACTTCTCCTATGCCCACAATCTTGCTTGTGACATGATTACCCATCTTCACTGTTCCAAAATCTCCTTTTTGATAAGATGAGAAGAATCCTTCATGAGGAGTAACATGGAAAGATGCTCCGGTATCAACTATCCAAGTGCAATCATCAAAAGCAACATTTAGATAATTTACCTCACCAATAAGGAACACATTCTCGTCATCTGATGCCACCACTGTTGTGGTTTTCTCTTCCAACTTCTTTTTGGGATCTATCACGTCAGGATGAACTAACCTAGCCTTTTGATCTCTCTTCAAGAATCTACACTCTTGCTTCTTTTGTCCATCTTTTCCACAATAGAAACATGTCAAACCTATGGGGCGAGACTTGGATCTTCCTCGTGACTTTCCACGACTTCCTTTGCTTCTATGCTCACTCCTTCCTTTATTCTCAACAACATTGGCTTCTGAGTGACTACTCATTCCTCTTTCTTTCCCTCTAAACTCTTCATTCAGCAGACTATCTATAATAGTATCCAGACTAAGCTTTTCGTCTGGTGTTGAGTTGCTGAGAGTGACAACCAATGTGTCCCAGCTCTCTCTGGTAGAGAACTAAGGAGTAGAAGAGTTTGTAACTCATCATCAATTTTCATATCTGCTTTCATTAATTGATTCATAATACCTTTGAAGGTGTTTAGATGCTCGATCATATTCTGGTCATCAGAGTACTCTAATTTTACCAATTGTCTGACAAGATGAGCTTTGTTTCTAGGAGTTTTCTTTTGAATCATAGATTCAAGCTTCGTCCACAACTCATACGAATTGGTATAAGTCGACACATGCTCAAACAAGCTTTTTTCGATGTATTTTGGAATCATAGCAACAGCTTTACGATTCAAAATCTCCCAATCTTTTTCAGTCTTCGCTTCTGGCATTTCCTTATTTGTGATTGGCTCATACAAATCCTTGCAGTATAGATAGCCTTCCATCATTGGCTTCCAATAGGAATAATTATCTGCAGTTAGCTTGAACATGTCTCCATCATGAGCGAATGTTCCTTCCATCTTGAATTGCACAGGACTATGACTTTTCGAACCAATTGCTCTGATACCACTATTGGGAAATATCGGTACCTATTCCCTCCTCTGTGAACGCAAAATGGGCACTATGCGGAAGCGTAATGATAAAAGAGTAGAGAAGAAGATGACACCAGAATTTTTACGTGGAAAACCCTCTCGGGAAAAACCACGGGACCTAGTCCAGTAAAAGTTCTCCACTATAAAAGTAGGATTACAAAGTGTTTCTCTCAATATCTGAGGATCTCTCTATGAATCTCACCCCCTCGGATGGTATACAAAACTTTCTCTCTAAGAAACTCTCTCTTTCTCTCAAATGGTATACAAAACTTGGATGTGGATGATGCAAATCTTCACAAGTTCTCCTATTTATAGGAGAAAAGTGTAGCTTCTCCAAAGAGTGTTTAATGGAGGTTAATAAATTTCCACAATTCCAATGAGTTCTTGAAAACCCCAATATGTTCTTCAAAGTTGAATGTGCATGTATCAAGATCAAAGATTAATTCCAAGACCTTGGAATGTTCATCCCCCCTTTTCCATGTATTGTGACTTGTGAACCACAATTAAGGAGAGAATTCCAACAAAAAATGCAACCAAATTCATCATATATTTATGAATACTTTTAGAGAAAACTGCAACAAAACTTTTCAACATCGAATAGTCTTGTTATAATAATTTTAGTGGGCTTCACAATTCCTTTTTTGTCCTTAATTGTGTGTTGTACAATTCTTTCACCTTGAAAGCATCCATACCAATAGACTACAGTATATGAATATATCAATGTTGAGCAATAATATAAGTGTATTAACAAACCAGAGCAAATATTTGATGAGAACCCCCCACATGTCATAGCTACCTCATATGTATTTTCACCCTTAAAGCCTAGTGTTTAGTTGCAAAAGGGATAGATCATTCAAACCAAGAAAGACAAACACGAAAAAATAACACATATCTAAGGATCACATATTTTACATGAGTTATGGAACTAAACTTTTCTTCCCTGCTTATGAGCACCTTCCAACTTTTCAAATGGCTTGATCGGGTTTACAGAATTAGAACACCACCCCTCTTAAGCATAAAGAAAGTCCATCACATCACTGCAGGTAAAGAAAATAAGAGAATATATGGCATAAAATAGAAATTTCTCTCAGAATATAACTATCCTTACAATAGGCAAAAGACTAATTTACCATGATCATGTTGAACACTAAAGCATATTACACATGTGTATGGATTTTACTAAGCACTAAAAAGAAAAGATATTACAAAAAAGATGTAGAAAAAAATCCAGAAAATAATGAATATTTATGCGTGTAATAAAGGTTGCAAATTAGCAATTTGGTTGCTCCTTTAATGTGGTTTTTTAAAACAGCTCCTATTTCTCATTATTGAGAAAATAAATGGAATCTGATTTGTGTTTATACTATCTACACACACATAAAGGTATAAAAAATACCAATTTAACAACTTAGCTATTGTAAGTAACTAATTCTGATAAACTCCTGCATTGACTTATTATTATATATAACGTTTTAGAAGTAGTATTTTAATTTGAAGGTGGTTTATAATAATCCAAATTGTTGAAGCAGAACAAAAACTACAAAATTATTGACAAAAAAGAGAAAGAACATGTGTCATTGTGATAGATGGATTGCAAGTTGTAGGGGAGCAATAGGCTAATAGTTGTATCATTGTAAAAGTTAAAATGCCAAAATCTTCAAGTGGACAGAAAAATTCTTGAAGTTGAAATAGCAAAGATAAATTTATAAAGTTAGCTCCTATTTTCGTTAGAAGAACCCGAATGGTAAAAAGGGGAGACATATGAAATTTGATGCAAAGGCCTGATATCAGATTCTGAATTAAAGTGACGGATGTGGAAGTTTTCCCTGAGCTAACATTGGAAGTTTTGTTGTCAAGAGGCTTCCAGGATTATGGAAAAGAAAACAAAATTATGATCAGAAAGCCCTGAGCACAGACATATAAGTAGCATGTATCCAAACAAATAAGAAGAAAACTCACTGTTTATTTTGCATCTAGGGTGCTGAATCAATGCTTTTATTGGCGGGCTCATACCTTCAAGGCCTTCTCCCTCGCACAACACCCTTTGGAACTTGAGTAGTTGAGTTTGCTTGCCTTTATCCTTATATCCTTTTCTGTTACCTCGAACATATCCTCCACGAACAATGCATCAAGTTTTACCATAACAACTTCCCTAAACTTTATATAGAATTACATGAATAGGAGATTTATACCATATGGGTGCTATCTACCGGTATTTTAAAAGCGATACCTTGAGTGTTCCTTCAGAAGCAGTACATTAGAATTCAACTAGTATTCCATTTAAACTTGAAAATATTTCAAATGACTCATTTTAATGGATTACAGTAGATAGAGAAGTTTCCCTTTTCTGGATATGGCTTTTAGCCAAAGCTGTTATATTGAATTAAATTATCAAACAGATGGTACACAGACTGGAAGATTAATAACTTCTTTTATAAAATAAAAGATGATGAATACATGTTGGAAAAAGGAAGGAAAGTAATTTTACAATTAAGGCAAGAATTATCCCTTATAGATTTGATACTATTGTTCATCAACGATTGAAGGAAAGAAAATAAAAGAAGAAGAAATTACAATACAATTGTAATTGAAAATGGAATTATGGAATTATTCTAACAGGGACACATGCTAGTTAGAGGAACAGAGGAACAAAGAGCATCATATTTTACCTCTGAAATTGACACAACCCTTTAGATTTCTCAGCCAAAGCTTGCACACATCCCAATTGAAGAAGCTTTATCAAGACGTCCCAATTGAAGAAACTCTATTAAGAAGCAAAAGCTAGCACACCATCAAATCATCACACAAGAGTCTTCCTGCAGGTTCAAGCCAAGAGAGTAAAATCAGTGAGCGGGAAAAAAAATCAACTTGCACACCATGAAGCTTGGAAAATAAATAGTGCATGGATAACAAATCAACTTGCAGATTATGAATGGAACAATATTTTTTATTCTCAGTCACCGAAAAAAGTAAAAGATATCAATTTGACTATAAGATCAAAATGGAAAAAGTAAAAACAAAAAAATAACAAAGAAAGAACATAAATAATAAGCATAGTGTCAGAAGGAGAAGAGAAAAAACAAAGAAATAGAGAGAGCATTCTAGTTCAACAAAAAAAAGAGAAGATAAAAAGGAAATGAGAGTGACGAGAAGAGGACGAGCACCGAGCGAGAGTCTAGTAGCAGAAAACTGAAAAGTCAGGGAAAAAGGGGACTTGATTTTTGAAAAAAAAAAAAGGAACTGGGGGAGCAGGAGAAAAGGACAGGACAAAAGGTGTTTTTTGGAAAAAGAGAGAGAGAGAACTGTGGAGCGGGAAATTTTTTTAGCATACGTCATTTTGTCAATATAAAAAATAAAAGAAAATGTGTAGAGAAAAAAATTAGTTTTGAACATCAACATGAATTTTTATCGAAGAGGAGAGATTAAACATCAACATGAGGTTTTGTCATAAATTATCTTTTTTTAATGAACTTTTCTATAATTTGATAAAAAAAATTAATTGCATTGACATGATAAAATTTATGATTTGATTGAACCGAACTGAACCAAACCAACCCGTTCTTGATCGGTTTGGTTTGGTTCGAGTCACTTACAGAAAACTTGAAAAATCTGAACCGAATAGTTTTATTTGGTTCGGATTTTTTCCTATAGAACCGAACCAAACCGACCCGTGAACACCCCTACCAGGAGCAGTTATGAGGATTGCATATAAATAGGATGGAGGCGAAGCCAGAAGGGTCCGCAAACTGAAAACTCAAGCATACAGAAGACGCAACATCCACTGAGAGGTCAAGCCAACCTCATTGCATAGAGCAAGTAGGAACTGCAGACAAATCCTTCCTTTCCCTGTACTTCATTTTATGTTTCTTTTATTTACATTTTCTTGTAATGTATGCTATGCTCATAGCAATTTAAGTTCGATATGAGTTCACAAACATCTTCTACTTCATCTACTTCTACGTTTTTCCTTTTTACCCACTTTTACACCTAATAAAATCAATCACAAATGCTTAAAAAGTGCCCAAAAAAAGTATCTATATCGCATCCCCAGATTGATCAAAAGATACATTTGTTTAACCAAATTAAGGGATAAACAAATTGGCATGCCTGGTGGGACACTTTAAAAGTTTTGTATGCACCTTAGAAGTGGACAAAGGATAATGGCTAACAGTAAGCAAAAGAATGCTTTTGGAAATTCCTCTTGGAATTCCTCAACCAATATGCCAACGAACAGGTTTGAGAAGGCCAGAATAGGTACTGGGTCACTTCTGCAATGGGAAGAAACGCAAAAGAAGTGGTAATAAGGACGTTACCAGAACCTGATGAACCCGTTGTGAGTCAAGTTATACCTTATTCAACAATGAGGAATAACTTACCACCTCCTGGTTTTGGAAATCAAACTGTTTCCATGACATTGGGGATGCCTCCGTTTGTCTATACAAATCCTTTGATAGTATCTATCACCATAAGGACAATGGGGACCGCTCCTGAATTGTTAGGAAGTTCAGATAATTTTAGTATGAGGGTTGGAATCCCTTCACCAGGAGCACATGTCTGGAACAACGAGATAAGTTCGAGTGCTTTCACCAATGTAGCCCTGAATTCGATCAAGCAACAAATGGATGAAAGTAACCATGAGGTCCATGACTTGGTCAATATGTTGACCCATCAAATGGCTACAATGGTTACCCCTTTGGTTGAAACTACCAACCAAAACTACCAGATGTTGGCAAGGCAAATGGGAAGACTTGCCGATGTATTTGGGGCAGAAAAAGTGGCCCCGGGTCAAAGGGTACAACCAGAAATTATCCTAGGAGGAGGTCAAGCCTGGGCTAATTTAAATCTTTTAGGAGAACAGGGGCCCATAATGGTGGCTCAAAACCAAGACCCTGATCAAGTGATCGAAAGGGCCTGACAAATTAACGTAGGGGGCGACAGATTATAACTAATGTGGTCGAACAAGTGTTGAATAGGCATAGTTTTAATGTGGGGTATGCAGACCAACAAGTGTTGGAACATTTATATTACAGTTAAAAATTGGATTTCATTTGGATTTATTTGAGACTTTTGTTGTACCGTCTTTTAGGCAGAATTTAATTTTTACTTCTAATTTGGACAAATTTGGTTTTTCTTGTTCATTTGGAAATAATATATTTAGTCTCTATCAAAATTCAAATGTTGTTGGTTTTGGTTCTTTGATTGATAATCTGTATATGCTTTATGTTATTAGCTCCTATAGTGAAATACTGCAAATATGTTCACGAGCAACAAAGCGTAAATTAAATGAGAACTCAGCCACCTTATGGCATAAACGTTTATGCCATATCTCTAAACGGAGAATTCAAAGGCTTATGTTGGATGAGATTCTTGGACCCTTAGACTTGTCGGACTTTGAGGTCTATGTTGAGTGTATTAAGGGTAAACAAACAAACTCTAGAAAATGAGGTACCGAAAGGGCTAAGGATGTTTTCGAATTAATTCACATGGATATCTATGGACCATTCCCTACGACATCATGGAATGGAAAACAATATTTCATTACGTTCATATATGTTTATTCAGGGTACGATTGCCTATTTTTAATTCATGAGAAGTTCCAATTGTAACATCCTTTTTCTTTGATTTTCATTCTGGCAATTGAGGCTCATTTAATTATTTCCCAAAAAACTACTTTGTGCTTTTATATACTTTATTGGCTGGATTTTCTGGATTTTAGGTTGAGATGAAATTTTGGAAATGTCCAATTTTTAGGGGAGACTCCGCCGGATTTTTTATAAGAGTGTTATAAAATATAACATCCCAGTTGCGGTTAGGTTTCACCTTTTGGATATGCGAGTTAAGGACCAAAACATTAGGGATGAAGAGAAAAGAGAGGAGTTTCTGGGTGCAGGAGGGCGCGCTCAAGGGCGCCTCTGTTTGGGGCGCACTCAAGCGCGCGTCGGGTGCGCTCAAGCACACATTTTGCTGAATCCAGGGGGAGCCTCTGTTGAAGTGCGCTCAAGCGCGCGTCTCTGAAACTTAGGGGGGGCTTTCCTAGATTGGAGAGCGCTCAAGCATGCTAACGCTCGCTTGAGCGCGTGCGTGCGAGCTGAGTTTTTTAAAACATAGAATCCCTTATTCTTCTCTCATTTTGGTCTCTTCCTTAGGGTTTCTAGAGAGAGAAGGAGCGAAGCTTAGAGGGAGAAGAAGAAGAAGAAGAAGAATCACACACCCACACTCATTTGGTTGTTTCTCCTCTATGAGCCCTATTCTCTCCCCCCTTCTTCTTAACTGCTTGAATATTGGTTGTTTGATATATTTTGCTTAGTATGGATGGTTAGGGAAGTATTATTATCATGGGTGTATAAGTAGAGATATTTCTCTTGTTAGGGCTTGTTTATACTTATTTCTCATGACCATGTTGTATGATTCTAAGATCTGTTTGTGTCTGTGCATTTCACTCATGACCTTTGGCCCCAGTAATAACTAGCTAGTAAATGAATTTGGCTTTGACCCCAGTAAAAATTGGCTTCGACCCCAGTTCACCTTAATTAAATAAGATTGGACTTCGGTCCACAGTTAATTGGACTTCGATCCCCAGTTAAAACACGGGTTTCGACCCCCAGTTAATTGGCGGTGTTTTGCCCAAGGAAGACGTTCCTTATAGTTTGATCTCAGGTCTAGCCCCAGTTAGTGATAAGACCCCGTCTGCCGGGTATTGCAGGCCATTCATGTTCATATTCATGTTTATGTTGAGATAGTATATTATGAATGGTATTTCCTTATTCTGTTGCATTCAATTGTCTGTTCCTCCCACACTGCATGTTGCATAGTTATATTCACTGAGACATCCGTCTCACCACACGTTTCGTGGTTATTTTATAGATGCACAAATTCCTCCTCAGCCAAGGCAGTGAGTTAGAGGCTCGCAGAAGTCTTAGTTTCCTTGTATTTGGTTATATGTGTACCTAGTGGATTATTCTGGGATTCTAAATTATGTTGTATTATTTTGAGGGAATATGATTGTACATGTGTTGCCTTCAGGCCTTCTATTTTGCTTAGGACACATGTATGGGGGTATCCTAGTGGTTGTAATCAGATTATGTTAGTTTGTGCCACGGAGGCATTATGTATTTAGTTATGATTCCATATATTGTTTGAGTTTACGTTGGACACTTAAACGTTATATGGTGGTTGCTTTCCGATGTTTAAAATGGCGCGAAATAATTGCAGGGATTTGGGGATTTTGCTTCTGAGGAGCTAAATTCTCAAATCTAGGAATTAGGACGTTATACCAATCCCTAGACATTTTCAAAACATTTAAAGCTGAAGTTGAGCTTCAACTTGGAAAGAAAATTAAGGTCGTCAAATCTGACCGTGGAGGTGAATATTACGGCAGATATGATGGATCAAGCGAACAATGTCCAGGGCCTTTTGCGCTTTTCTTACAGGAATGTGGCATCGTTCCTTAGTATACTATGCCTGGGAAACCAAGCATGAATGGTGTTGCAGAACGTAGAAACAAGATTCTTAAGGATATGGTGAGAAGTATAATAAGTCATTCTTCCTTGCCAGAGTCGTTGTGGGGAGAAACACTTAAGACTGCAGTTTACATCCTAAAAGGGTACCAAGTAAAGAAGTTTACAAAACTCCTTATCAGCTATGGACTGATAAAAGGCCAAGCATAAAACATTTACCTATTTGAGATTGTTCAACTGAGGCACGTCCTTATAGACCGCACGAAAGCAAGCAAGAATCAAGGACTGTTAGATGTTATTTTATTGGCTATCATGAATGTTGTCGGGGCTATAAATTTTACAATCCCACTACTAGATCATTCATTGAGACGGGGAATGTGAGATTCCTTGAGGATGTTGAGTTTGGGAAGGAAGAGAACATAAGGAATGTTGTCTCTGACGAAGAACCTGTCATTGACAGTGATCAAGTCCTCGTGCCTATTGCTATTCCAGTACCTACCCTAATAATAGATGACAATGATGGAGTTATTCCTGACATTGTCCCAGCACAAGACAATAATGAGGTTCTTCCTTTAATACCCATAGAGCAAGCTCAACAACCTCAAGAAGTGTCGTTGAGGAGATCCACTAGAGAAAGTAGAAGTGAAATTCCATATGATTATATTGTGTTTGTCCAAGAACATGAGGATGTCATTGGTTTAACAGAGGATGACGCAATCAAATTCTGTCAAGCTATGTGCAGTTCTAACTCTCAAAAGTGGGTTGATGCGATGAAGGATGAGATGAAGTCTATGCACGACAATGATGTCTGGGATCTCCTTGAATTACCTGAAGGTGTGAAACCTATTGGCTGTAAATGGATATTTAAAGTCAAGAGGGATTCAAAAGGTAATATCGAGAGATATAAGGCTCGTTTAGTTGCTAAAGGCTTCACTCAAAAGGAAGGCATTGATTACAAAGAAACCTTTTCTCCGGTTTCTTCAAAGGATTCTTTTAGAATAGTAATGGCACTGGTAGTCCATTATGATTTGGAGCTCCATCATATGGATGTTAAGATTGCGTTTCTAAATGGTGACATTGAAAAAACGATTTATATGATGTAACCAGAAAATTTTGTGTCTGGTGATATGGTATGCAAACTAAAGAAATCCATCTATGGTCTCAAACAAGCTTCCCCTCAATTGTATCACAAGTTCCATCAAGTTATTACCTCATATGGTTTTGAGGAAAATATAGTTAATGATTGTGTTTATCATAAGTTCAGTGGGAGTAGATATATATTCTTGGTGTTATATGTCGATGATATACTGCTTGCCAGCAACGATTGATATAGGCTTATTTCACGAAACCAAGAGATTTCTGACAAAGAATTTTGAAATGAAAGTTCTTGGTAAAACCTCTTTTCTGTATTAGGTATTAAGATACTAAGAGATCGCTCTCATGGTATCCTAAGGTTATCACAAGAGAGCTATATCGATAAAGTTTTGGATAGATTCAACATGAATGATAGTAAACCAAGAGAAACTGTTATAGACAAGGGAGAAAAATTTAGCCTCAAACAATGCCCTAATAATGACCTTGAAAGAAATGAGATGCAAAAGATTCCCTATGCTTGAGTTGTGGGAAGTCTAATGTACGCTCATGTTTCTACTAGTCCCGATATAACATTTGTAGTGGGAGTTTTGGGCAGATACTTAAGTAATTCTGGGATGCAGCATTGGAAGGCAGTAAAGCCTGTAATTAGGGATGGCAATTGGACCCAGACCTAATGAGTACCCGTAAAAATTACCCATAATGGGTAGGGTAGTTACCCACCAAATGGGTGGGTAATTACCCGCACTTTTTAATGGGTACGGGTACGGGTACTATGGTACCCTACCCATACCCGCACTTATATAATATATATATATATATAATTAATGTAATTTATATATATATATATATGTGATTACTTTAATATATATAGTATTAAATAATATTTTTCCCAAAAAATTACTCAATGTTAATATATATTATAGTCACAAAAATATTATATATACTACCAATTTAATTAATTTAAATATTATAATTTTGGAAATGTTATAATTTTGTATTCATAAATACTAAAATAGAAAAACTTGAACTAATTTTCATTCCCCTCTCACTTTTCTCATCTCTCATCCACTTCCATCTTACCATAGTTGTTTTATAATTAAACTTGGATGATTCATTAATTATTTTTCATTTGTGCTAGAGTGATTTTTTAATTAATTTTCATTTTCTAATGAATTTATTATTCTTATAGTTAAAAAATGCGGGTAAGGGTACGAGTATTAGAATCACTACCCACGCGGGTATGGGTCCGGGTACGAGTACCTTTTCAAAATGCGGGTATGGGGACGAGTACTATAGTACCCTACCTAGACCCTACCCATTTTCATCCTTACATGTAATGCGCTATTTGAAAAGAACAAAAAGATATATGCTCAGTTATCAGAAGTCTGACAATTTAGAGATCATTGGGTACTCTGACTCTGATTTTGCTAGATGTCAAGACATCAAATATTCCACGTTAGGATACATCTTTATGTTGGCTGGAGGAGTTATCTCTTGGAAGTCTGTTAAACAGACTATTATAGCTTATTCAACCATGGTTGCAGAGTTCATTGCTTGTTTTGAGGCGTCCAACCATGGGATATGACTGCGAAATTTTATCATTAATTTACGTGTGGTTGATGGCATTGAAAGACCATTGAAAATCTATTGTGACAATATTCTTTATTCCAGTAACAATAGGAGTACAACCAAGTCAAAATTCATTGATATTAAGTTTCTGGTTGTGAAGGAAAGAGTTCAGAATAAGCAAATTTCCATAGAACATATAGGACTGACTTTATGCTAGTTGATCCACTTACTAAGGGTTTAGTGCCCAGAGTTTTTCATGAGCACATTGCTCATATGGGTGTAATTCCTAATACTGCCTTAGTTTAAGGGGGAGACCCATTTATACTATATGTTCTGATTATTTTCCTTATTTTTCTAAAGAATAAGTTGATGTTTGTCATTCTGATCTAGCTTATTTTGTGCAATAATTATATTACGTTTTGAGTTGATCTCTATAAAGAATAAAGTTTGGACCAGTTGGAAATAGACATGACTAGGATCACATTGCATGTAATTTCCATGCCACTTATCCATATTTGATCTATGTCATTGAGTACATACAATTGTGGTGATCATTGTGGTTTAGACACATTGGTTATGAAGAAAACTGCAGTGGTTCCCTGTTGTTGTATGAGATGGACCAGATTGCTTAAATGAATATGAAGCCTAAGTGGGAGATTGTTATAAATTTTATTTCTTATAAGTAATATGGGCAATATATATTATTTGTAGCATTTATATTAGCTATTTACATTTAGTTGGGCTCAATAAAAGTGATCTCATTTTAGTGATCCTTTAGACTGCCAATAGGAAAAACCAATATAGGATCAGATAAGTGGAAACCAAATTTGGCCTGTTAGGGGTTAATGGGAATCCTAATAGGTTTAAAATCGAAAAGATGGTCATGGTCCTCAATACGCCAAATCAGAAACACGTCTCTCTGTCTTCCCATTAGAAGAGGAATATCATGTCCCATTTGAGGAATCCGGTGATTTGGCTGAGGAAGATTATTGCACCAAAAGGCTATTCGATCCACTGCAACCTACGGTCAACGTCAATGGATACAGGTATGTGTCACTAACCTTAATTTTGTAATCTGACACAACGGTCCTCGATTGATTAATGGAAAATTTCTATTTGGTTTAAGAAATTTATCCCAACACTCGACTCAACTTTAATATATAATACTAGGTTTAGGTCTGCACTTTGCGCATAAAGAGAAATTGTTTTATAATTTAAAAAAATGATTATTAAATATTATAAATACATCTATTGTGAAATTAATAATGTTGAGATAAAATTTAATAAAAAATAATAATTAATTAAGCGTAAATTTGAGTTTTACGTATGAAAGTTAGTATAAGAACATTAACCAATGTTGTGTTGTGCTGAGAAGTTGTACGTAATTATTATAGAAAGAAAAATAAATTAATTTGATATATCATACAAAAGCAAGTAAGAGTAATATAATAGCTTTTTGGAAAATTTGTGTATAACTTCTTATTTACTTATTATAAAAATCTTTATATTGAATATCATCAATTGAATAAGTGGTTGTGCTACTTAGGTGTGTAAGTATATCCTATAAAATTTTATAAGTTGGATTGCATTATATGATCTTATTATCACATGTGGGAGTTTGCAGTAATTAAAAGTTATAATACAAATTTTAAAAGAAATCTTATATCTGAGTTTTTTTAAAAAAAAAAACTTATGTCTCCACTCCGTTATTAATGTATCGAGAACTGCATATTATTCGCCATGTTATGGGGTAAAATCTATTTATAAATGAAATTAAAAACATTTTTATCGTATATAAAGATTTGGAAGGTTTTTAAAATTTAAAATATAGAAAATATGAGGTTTAAGAGAAATGATTCTTGGCAACATATTACCTTTGTCTTGATTGTAATAATAATAACAGTAGTAGTAATAATAATAATAGTAAAACCCACCATTTTTTTTTCAAAAATGCAGTTTCTTTTAAAAAAATTATGAAATCTTTTACAAAAATAAAATTACCTATTTATTAACATCTTTCACAAGTTTCAAAATTAATATTGTGTAAATTTCAGTATAAATAATTTTGTTAATAAATTTTTTTAATATGAAGTTCATATTACAAAGTTTTTCAATAAAAATATTGTGATTTTGAAAATATTAAAAAAATTCAAAATAAAAAGTAACTAATAATCAAAAGTTATAATTGTTTTGATGTTATTATTTGAAGTGAAAAAATCTTTCTGAGATGTGTTTAGTGCCAACATTTGCTCCTTATGATGGTGCTGATTTACAATGTAATTTCAGTGAATTAATTTGATTAATTTTTAAAGAGTAACTGTCATTTAAGGTGAACTAATTTGATTACATGGATGCTAACATGTTTGGTTTGCATTTTCATTTTCTGTTTCCATTTTATGTTTCCTGTTTTCTGAAATTTTACAAAGGAAAAACGGGAAATAATGGAAACAAAAATTTACTGTTTCCAGTATTTCCAGTTTTTCTTTTGTTAAATCTCAGAAAACAGGAAACAGAATGAAAATAGGAAATGAAAACAGGAAATGGAAATGGAAACCAAACATGCCCTAATTGTGTGGGAAATCCAATTTCAATGAATTAATTTGATTTATTGTTAGAAAGTAAATGTCACGTGAATCAATTTGATTATGTGAGTAATTGGTGACTTAATTTGATTAATTTTGACAAAGTATTTGTTACTTGAGGTGAATGCTAATTGTGTGAATAGATTTGGGAGGTAGATTGCAAGAAAAGAATAGAACTGATACCTAACATTTCTCTTGATAGGGTAAATATAAAATTGTATGATATTAATTGGGGTGAGGTGACAACATATCATTATGGGACTCAACTTTAATATATACCAATTAGAGGGGAAAAGTACTAAACACCTCTTCAAATCCTCCCTCTATTTTCATAGATATATAATTTAACCTTTGCTTTTGTTGGGCATCTCCATTGTTGCTCTGGATATGTCCTCAAAGGCTTTTACCATGCACAACTTGAACTTCTGCTCATCAATAAAGTCTTTCTGTGTTCTCAAGGTAATTCTTAATATTCTTCTATAACTCATAACTGCAATATCTATACTCTACAACCACAAAGGATGAGATGTTATATTAACATATTTATCTAATGTGTACTTCTAATAAGAATCAACAATTATAAACAGATAAAATCAATTAGAATTTTTCTTATGAAAAAGGAAAAGAAAAAGTGTTACAAAATAGAGAAGGTAGCTCTTCCACCTTCATAAACTCTACTCCATTTGCTCTAAACAAGTTAACTTATTTTTTAAGAGAATTTAGCACTCAATTATGTGTGATATGTTATGGTTAAACTAACAAACTTGGACAGATGAACACACATGAAGCCCAGTCATTAGTGATCCATGGGTCACCCTTAAAAGGTCAGGGTTTGGGTTCAATCTCTCTCCCCAACTTCTAACTGAAAAATTAGTTACATGTAAAAAAAATAAAAAAGTAACTAGCTTTTTGTTCTTTTTTAGGCCACTCAAAGTTTAGTGATAGTGAGGAATGTCAGGGGCTACCATTACGTGTTTGGATTGCAGTTTGTAATCCTATATTTATTTTTATAAACGCATAATGCTTTTTTGAGTATATTTAAATTTCCGTTGAAAATTGTGTTTGAGTATAATTTTCATTTTGAATTCACGTTTAGACCAACGTAATTTCATATTACTTTTGCAAACTTAAGTTATATTTAAACCCACGTTTACAAACTTTAATTCAAACACACAGTACGAGTGTACCTTAAAATCCTCCCAAATGATAGTGAGTTCCATCCAAAGCAAGGATTTGGCTATAGTGAAGAGAGTATTTTACATGAAAATGCACATATTAATATTGTTAATGAACTATAATTTATTTATATACATTTTTTTTTTGTAATCTCAGTTTCGTTTCTTTTTCTTCTCAATTAGGCTTATATCATCCACCATAATGTTTTTTTTTTTGTCGAAATCCATCATAAAGTTAAGATGATGGTTACCTCAGGTCCACCGGACATTGTAAAGTACAAGCCTTTCACAGGATGATTTGCCAAAGCCATAGGTTCCACTGGCCCAATCAAATTAGATATGACAACACTTGAGTTTCTCAATGTATCATAGATATGTTTAGCAACTGCCTGCAACATATGATGATGGCTTTTGTTAAAAGAAAAACAAAATAAAGGACTGTGCTAGCCAAAGAGTTATTATATATGTAAGTGCCAAAAACTACGGTAATTTGGTAACTTCACTAATTTGAAGCATTCACACAATCAGTAAATCTGGGTTGTCTGATCAAGATCGGACAACTCAGATATCAGAATGATTAAAATTATTTAAAAAATATCCTGATATTTGAACCGGTCGATTTTGATTGGACGATTTAGATTTTTGCTAACCATATAAATGCATGGATGACGGCAGCAAATCCGAATTTATAAAAAAATTGACCAAGTGAACCTTTCCATATATATACTACATTACTACCTACCTCGTGTCCTCTTAGTTTCAGCTCCATATCTAAAAGCCACTCAATAAGAGAAACAGTGAAAGAATTTCTTTTCCTCTTGATAATTTTTTGGGCTTTCCAAACAAATTCTAGTGGGTTGGATAGTCTAGCTTATTACAAATATAACATGATAAAATCAGCTTGAATAATGAACACTGAAAAGATGAGAGTCAGAAAATTTGAGAGAAAGAATAGATTCATTGAACTTGATTGATGAGGAGAATACAGTGGAATATATACAATGGAAATCAACCAAAAACAGAAACTGTTTGTAACTAATTAGTTGTAACTGAAAGTAACAGCCTAAACAGAAAAAAAACTCAACTTCAACACCCCCCCTCAAGCTGGAATGTGAATGTCCAACATTCCAAGCTTGGATTGTAAAGATGTAAAAGGACCAGGTGCAAGGGCCTTTGTGAAAATATCTGCATGTTGCTCTGAAGATGAAATAGGAAGTAAATGTAGAATGCCTTCTTGAACCTTGTCCCGAATCAAGTGGAAATCTAGCTCTATGTGTTTTGTTCTTTCATGAAAGATGGGATTGGCAGCAATGTGTAAGGCAGCTTGATTATCACAGAAAATGTTTACTGGGCCAGAATGCTCAACATTAAAGTCTTTGAGTAAGTACAGAAGCCATTGTGCCTCACAAGAAGCTTGAGCCAATGCTCTATACTCAGCTTCTGAAGATGATCTGGAAACTATGGATTGTTTCTTTGATTTCCATGATACTAAGGCTGATCCAATATAGAAACAGTATCCAGTAACTGACCTCCTAGTGTCCAAGCATGATCCCCAGTCTGAATCACTGAACCCTTGTAAGGAAGTCTTATTTTGGGTTGGAAAAAATAACCCTCTTGTAGGATGACATTTCAGATACTTAAGAACCCTCAAAGCTCCTTGGTAATGGTCATTAGAGGGACAATCCAAAAATTGACTTAAGGCAAGGCAGTAGCAGATTCATTGAAAGGGAAGAGATATTCATAAAAAACAACATTTCTAGAGATAAAAGTTTCTCTAGTATGAAGGTCATATAAGACATAACCTTTTGTCCCTGTCTTGAATCCCAGAAAAACACATCTTCTGGATCTGGCATCAAATTTTCTTCTATTGGCATTCAAAGTGGCTGCAAATGACAAACATCCAAAGACCTTTATTTGAGAAATATCAGGTGGCATTCCATACAAGACTTCATGAGGGCTTTTTCCTGACAGAGAACTAGTAGGAAATTTGTTAATCAAATGAGCTGCATGAATAATGGCATAATGCCAAAAATTTTTAGGCAAACTGGATTGGAACATTAAGGCTCTTGCTGTCCCCAAAAGATGTTGATGCTTCCTCTCCACTACCCCATTCTGTTGAGGGGTTTCCACACAAGTAGTTTGATGAACAATACCTTTCATTTCGTAAAAATCACCAAGATTAAATTCTGCTCCATTATCTGTTCGAATAGTTTTGAGCTTGATCCCATACTGAGTATCAATATAAGCAACAAAAGATTTAACAAGGTTTGAAGCTTCTGATTTCTGTTTCATCATGAAAATCCATGTATACCTGGACTTATCATCAACCACAGTTAAAAAATATTTATGACCAAAGACTGAAGGGCAGTGAAATGGTCCCCATATGTCCATATGAACGATATCAAAAATCTTTTCTGATCTGGAATAGCTATTTGGAAAAGGCAATTTTCTTTGTTTGGCCAAATGACACACTTCACAAGCATCAGTGTTTTTATTACATTTAATGAAGGGATACACATCTTTCATAGCAACAAGTTTATCAAAAGATACATGTCCAAGTCTGGTATGCCATAAATTGGAATCTGATACAGAAAATGAATTCACATAGTGAGAAGCATTAGGATTCAAGCTAGGACTAGACAGCAAGTATAAACCTTCATGTAATTCAGCTGCACCAATCATCTTCATAGACTGGTCCTGGATTTCACATGATGAACTTGAGAAAGTAAGAATGCATGACAAGGATTTGATCAATTTTGAAACAGAAATCAGATTAAAACTGAAATTTGGGATGTATAGGACATCAGTCAAATGTAGATCATCTGAGAAAACAACACTTCCTGAGATTCTTGTGATGATTTGAGTTCCATTAGGCAATCTGACAATAACTGGATTTATTGTCTTAAAGGATTGAAAAAATGAAAGACTATGGCATACATGATTAGTTGCCCCAGAATCTAATATCCAAAATTCCCTTCTGGTCTTAGTGAGAAAATTGCAAATAATACCTGTGGATTCTTGCATAGTTGTTGTAACATGATTTATGTTGTGGGACCCAGAATTTTCTGGTTTCTGTAGTAGAGCAAGGAGTGCTTTGTGCTGATCTGGGGTGAATCCTAAGTTGCTTCCTTCAGTAATATCTTTGAAAGAGACAATGCTTTTTGTATCTTCAACACAATCTTCATCAACTGCAACATAGTTGATATTGCTACCTTTCTTGTAATTTGGAGGGAAACCATGCTTCCTGTAACAAATGTCTATGGTGTGTCCTGTTTTGTGACAATATTTGCAAACCTTTGTATTTTGACCTCTACCTCCATAGCCTCTGCCACCTGAATTGTAATTTCCACCTCGGCCTCTTCCTCCTCTTCCAGAAAAACTATTATTTCCTGTGTGTGCCATGATCTTTGGTTCCTCAAGAACTTCTCCTATTTCCCTTTCTTGCTGTATTAAAAGAGAAAAAGCTTTATCAATACTTGGCAGAGACTCCATCAACATAATTTGGGATCTTACTCCATTGTACTGCTCATTTAGCCCCCTTAAAAATCTTATCACATACTCCTTTTCCCTGTATCTTTTTATTGTAGGAATCAAGCTGCAAGAACACGGGTTTTCACATTCACATTGGGGAATGGGACAAAAATTCTCTAATTCTTCCCATAAAGATTTTAGCTGCGTATAATAGGCTGTGATGTTGAGATTTCCTTGCTTCAAGGCATACATTTCTTCCCGAATATCAGCAATTCTAAATTCATCTCCTTGATAGTATCTATTTTTCAGATCTCTCCATACCTCATAAGCTGTGTTCATCCAAAGAATACTTTGAGTAATTGAAGCATCAAGAGAATGAGTTAACCAAGAAAGTACCATTGTGTTGCACCTATCCCATAGGAGAAAAAGAGGATCCGTTGCTGCAGGCTTGGTCAAGGTTCCATCAACAAACTGCAATTTGTTCTTTGACTTCAAAGATATGGTCATCGCCCGACACCAAGCATGGTAATTATTTCCGTTTAATGGAGTGGAAACGAGGGATATTCCTGGAGTTTCATTGGGATGCATGTAATAAGGACTAAGAATGTCGTTGAGAGGATTGGTTGCCATTGTAGAAACAGAAAAAAAAAACGAAAGATAGACAGAATTCAAGAACAATGATCAGAGTGATGCGCAGTAGAGCTCCATTTGGAGCTCTGATACCATATTACAAATATAACATGATAAAATCAGCTTGAATAATGAACACTGAAAAGATGAGAGTCAGAAAATTTGAGAGAAAGAATAGATTCATTGAACTTGATTGATGAGGAGAATACAGTGGAATATATACAATGGAAATCAACCAAAAACAGAAACTGTTTGTAACTAATTAGTTGTAACTGAAAGTAACAGCCTAAACAGAAAAAAAACTCAACTTCAACATAGCTTGGCTTAGCTTGGGTATTGACACATGTAAGAAAGCAATATGATTCCCCCAAGGAGATTTGGAATCAACCTTCATCATATCTTGAACTGATTGATAACTTCCAATGTTCCTAGTACTAAGCAACACCAATCCTGTGGATTTTGCTGTTCTTGCCATAATGTCAATCTCTTCCATGTATAGCCGAATCCCATAGAAAATCACCCCAGTAATCACATCGTTTATTGTCTGCAGTTTACACACACACACAAAGACGTTATTAACATAATTTGATTAATTAATTAATTAGCTTAATTTGATTATACATACCAGTGATACCACAATTTAAAAAGTTATTAGTTGATGACTCAAGTTGAATAATTTCAATTTCTCTCAGGAACCCAACAAATTGTGTATATATGAATTTTACCACTCCAAGCTTGGACTTGATTGTTTTTATTTCATCCAGAGAGAATGATATATTTGATAGGACACGTGGCTGAAACTCAACACCTTCCTCACCATTCCTTATAGGTGACTTGTCATCTTGAATCATTGAACTTTTGACTATGCTCCAACCAAAATCTGAGAAGGAGTTGAAAAGGGAAAATATGGTTGAAGGGAACCACTTGAAGAAGCCTTTCTTGGTTGATATTGGTGATTGTGATGATTTCCTGGAAGGAAATGTTAGAGGCAGAGAAGGATCATCAGCTCTCTGAAGACAAGAAAGAAGAGCACCCATGAGGGAGTAACCATCTCCAAGTGCATGATGAAGTTTGAATATTAAGGTACCAGCAGCGTTGCTTGTTGGATATTTGATCACATGGATTTCCCAAAGTGGTTTATTTTGAGGTGTCCTTTCCATTAATATCCTTGACACATACACATCAAAATATTTGTCATACAATTCCAATGACTCGGTTTTGGGGAATATTGGAACTTTAATATGCTCTTCAGGCCTAACCTCTACTCTTTTCCATTTCATTGTGCCATCTTCGTCTCTTAACTGCATGCTTGCTCTCATTAATATTATGAAAAAAATGCAAGGAAATAAATAAAAGCAGAGTGAGAAGAGAACCATGATGGAGGAGAAGCGGGGATTGATAGGTAGAAAGACATCTTGTAACAAGTACTTCAATTGAGAGTCATCAATTGGAATCTCTGATTCTAAAAATCCGAAAACATAACAACATAGCACAGGGGTGTTGAAGTATCGACCAGTTGGACTCACTGACTCTGTAACATCTTCAAAGTTGTCCATTACTATACTATTTGCACCGTGCTAGAAATTAAGTACAGACTAACTTTGGAAGATTAAATATTTGGCTCTGGGCACTATAGCAGTAGATTAATTGTTTTATTCATAAATTAATGATGATTGCACCATCCAGCTTTGAACCCTCAAATCTGATGTGACATTCATGGGTTAAAAAGCAAAGTGGCCATAAGAAACTAAACACATTTCAAAACTATTGTTGAGGCAACACATCTATCCTATTCTATATTATTATAGTAAGCGATATTTCCTAATTTCGTTTCATCCTTCATGTATTTATTTATATATATATATATATATATATAGAGTCAGATCCGTTGACACCAGTATATATATATATATAGAGTCAGGATCCGTTGACACCAGGTGTCAAACTTTATGAGTTACACCTCTTAATAACTTTTTGAAAATGTAAATTTGATCAATCCAACCGTTGAATCACATTATATTACCATCATGATCATGTATATCAAATTTTAGATAATTTGGACATTCGTAGGTATGTTATCTAATAGTAGACTTTTACTTATATTTTAAAAACATATTATACATTAAAATAAATTAGTTTGATGAAGTATCAATTAGTTTTTGATTTTTATGAAATTTTATAGACTTGATTTACCTTATAAGAACTTTCAATTCAACGGTTGGATTGGTCAAATTTACATTTTTCAAAAAGTTATTAAGAGATGTAACTCATAAAATTTGACACCTGGTATCAACGGATCCTGACTCATACATATATATATATATATATATAATTGTAAACGGGTTAAATTATTCGCCAACGGGGTTGGTTCAAGTAGTACATGCTTGATTTCCCTTAAGCAAGGTCTCGGGTTCGAGTCTTGTGGATGGAAAAAAATTCCCGCTGAAAAAGCTAGCCTCACCATGATGTGGATGTTCCCGGTTAGAACAGGATTGCCTCCCGTGGAGGATACCTGTGGTTAAACCAAAAAACGAGTTAAATTATTTATTAACTATTTGTGTTTGATTCGTTAAATGCTCGATGAAACTTATTTGTTTAATTAAACAAACAAACTCAAACTTAAAATTAAGCTCCATTATTTAAATGAGATATTAAGGACGCGTGAATAGTTCGCTTATTATATTTTTTGTTGTGAAAATTTTAGAAATGCTTTTGAAAATTTATTCACTTTGATTCTCAATTTATTCTTGGACTAAAATTTGAATCCTCTCAAAAGATTCTTTTAAGTAATAGGTTTATCTAAAAGAAATGTAAGATTTCAAACTGTTATTAAAAATTTGCAAGAATTCTTCAAATAGCAACTAGAATTCAGAACAAAGTTAACAATTTACAACCAAATTAAAGAAAATAAAAAAGAAAAGAGATTTCGAAACTAAGAAACAATAATGAAAATCTAACATAAATAACAAAAGAAAAGAAAGAAAGAAATTAAGAACTTTAAATAAAAGAAACAATAAAGAGACTTGAATCAATAATTTTAAAAGTTGGTGGATTACATATACTTGTCTCTCAAAGAATCAATAGTCACAAAAAATTGGATGTATTTGGTATTAAGGGAGTTTTCAGAAATGAAAACCCAACCCCTTTTTCTAATAATGATTCACCTATTTATAGGATTGGAAAGTCTAACGACTAACTTATTACATTTTGACACGTATATAAAAATAAACTAATTTTACAACGGTCGAAAATCATGTGTCTTGTAGTCAATCTAAAAGAATGTAACTTCTCGTAACTGCTCCAACAACTATCTTTCTTCATTTTCTCGACCACTGCCTCGAAACACGACTATTCCTTAATCTCATAAAACCTGCTAAGTCTTTTCCTCAAGAAACACTTCGACTTCAACATCAATATATTCTTCGAAAATACTTGTCCATTCTTTTAAAAAATGAAGCCCTTGTTCATAACTTACAAAAAAATCTAGTTTTACACTAACATATGCCCTCTTAAAATATTGGTTTCGAGAAAGTTTAAAAATTTTCACTGAAATGAATATTTTAATAAATTGGAATCCCAATAGATTTTGTTTATCTTTAATAACTTCCTTTATCCATTCAATCACTGCTTATCATATCATAGGGATAAGTGAGCTTAACTACTGTGCAATAAATGCAACATTTTCAAATAATGGATTCCAAGAAACGAGGCATTAATCATTCTCTGACTTTTTTCTTTCTTACTTTCCTTTTAAATACCAGGCTTTTGGGTTTCTGCCTCTTCTTTCTTCATGCTTCCAATCCTCTCTTTACTCTCAAAGTTCTTTCTCTTTCTAAACCTCCATAGAACAAACGCTCCAGCTTCTGCCCATATTTCTTCAATCAAGAAAACTTTTACTTCAAAATCCCGTGGAACGAACTACATTTTTAAGTTTACAAAACCCAGTTATAGGTAATGTATGCCCTGTTCTTTGCTTGTTTTGAGGCGTCCAACCATGGGATATGGCTGCGAAATTTTATCACTAATTTACGTGTGGTTGATGGCATTGAAAGGCCATTGAAAATCTATTGTGACAATAACTCAACAGTTCTTTATTCCAATAACAATAGGAGTACAACCAAGTCAAAATTTATTGATATCAAGTTTCTGGTTGTTAAGGAAAGAGTTCAGAATAAGCAAATTTCCATATAACATATAGTGACTGACTTTATGCTAGCTGATCACTTACTAAGGGTTTAGTGCCTAGAGTTTTCATGAGCACATTGCTCATATGGGTGTAATTCCTTATAGTATCTTAGTTTAAGGGGGAGTCTCATTTATACTATATGTTCTGATTATTTTCCTTATTTTTCTAAAGAACAAGTTGACGTTTGTCTTTCTGATCTAGCTTATTTTATGCAATAATTATATTCCGTTTGAGTTGATCTCTATAAAGAATAAAGTTTGGACCATTTGAAAATAGACATGACTAGGATCACATTGCATGTAATTTTCATTCCACTTATCCCATATTTGATCTATGTCATTGAGTACATACAATTGTGGTGATCATTGTGGTTTATACACATTGGGTAATTATGAAAGCTGCAGTGGTTCCCTGTTGTTGTATGAAATGGACCAGATTGTTTAAGGGTAGTCTAAAAGTAAATAGCATACATTGCGCGCCTAAAGAATTTTGTGATATAAATGCTTAAATGAATATGAAGCCCAAGTGGGAGATTGTTAGAAATTTTATTTCTTATAAGTAAATATGGGCAATATATATTATTTGTAGAATTTATATTAGTTATTTACATTTAGATGGGCTCAATAAAAGTGATCTCATTTTAGTGATCCTTTAGACTGCCAATAGGAGAAACCGATAAGTGGAAACCAAATTTGGCCCGTTAGGGGTTAATGGGAACCCTAACAGGTTTAAAATCGAAAAGATGGTCATGGTCCCCAATACGCCAGATTAGAAACATGTCTCTCTGTCTTCCCATTAGAAGAGGAATATCAGGTCCGATTTGAGGAATCCGGTGATTTGGCTGAGGAAGATCATTGCACCAAAAGGCTATCGATCCGCTGCAACCTACGATCAACGTCAATGGATACAGGTATGTGTCACTAACCTTAACTCTGTAATCTGACACAACGGTCCTCGATTGATTAATGGAAAATTTCTATTTGGTTTAAGAAATTTATCCCAACACTCGACTCAACTTTAATATACTACTAGGTTTAGGCCCGCACTTTGCGCAGAAAGAGAAAGATTTTTTATAATTTAAAAAATGATTATTAGATATTATAAATACATCAATTGTGAAATTAATAATGTTGAGATAAAATTTAATAAAATAATAATAATTAATTAAGCGTAAATTTGAGTTTTAAATATTGAAGTTAGTATAAGAACATTAAACAATGTTGTGTTGTGTTGAGAAGATCTACGTAATTATTATAAAAATAAAAATAAATTATTTGATTTATCATACAAAAGCAAATAAGAGTAATATAATAGTTTTCGAAAAATTTGTGTATAACTTCTTATTTACTTATTATAAAAATCTTTATATTGAATATCATCAATTGAATAAGTGGTTGTGCTACTTAAGTGTGTGAGTATATCCTATAAAATTGTATAAGTTGGATTGCATTATTTGATCTTATTATCCACATGTGGAAGTTGCAGTAATTAAAAGTTATAATACAAATTTTAAAAGAAATCTTATAACTGAGTTTTTTAAAAAAACTGATGTCTTCACTCCATTATTAATGTATTGAGCACTGCATATTATTCGCCATGTTATGGGGTAAAATCTATTTATAAATGAAATTAAAAATATTTTTATTGTATATAAATATTTTGAAGGTTTTTAAAATTTAAAATATAGAAAATATGAGGCTTAAGAGAAATGATTCTTGGCAACATATCACTTTTGTCTTGATTGGAATAATAATGATAATAATAATAATAATAATACCCACCAATTTTTTTTTCAAAAAATGCAGTTTCATTTAAAATATTATGAAATATTTTACAAAAATAAAATTAACTATTGATTAACATCTTTCCCAAGTTTCAAAAATTATATTGTTTAAATTGCAGTATAAATAATTTTGTTAATAAAATTTTTTGATATGAAGTTCATATTATAAAGTTTTCAATAAAAATATTGTGATTTTGAAAATATTAAAAACTTTCAAAATAAAAATTAACTAAATAATCAAAAGTTATAATTGTTTTGATGTTATTATTTGAAGTGAAAAAATCTTTGTGAGATGTGTTTAGTACCAACATTTGCTCGTTATAATGGTTGCTGATTTACAATGTAATTTCAGTGAATTAATTTGATTAATTTTTAAAGAGTAACTGTCATTTAAGGTGAACTAATTTGATTACATGGATGCTAATTGTATTGGAAATCCAATTTCAATGAATTAATTTGATTTTATTGTTAGAAAGTAAATGTCACGTGAATCAATTTGATTATGTGAGTAATTGGTGACTTAATTTAATTAATTTTGACAAAGTATTTGTTACTTGAGATGAATGTTAATTATGTGAATAGATTTGGGAGGTAGATTGCAAGAAAAGAATATAGAGCTGATACCTAAGATTTTCTTGACACTCTAAATATAGAGTTGTATGGCATTAATTGGGGTGAGGTGGCAACATATGATTATGGGACTCAGCTTTAATATATACAATAGATTAGAGAGCAAAAGTACGAAACTCCTCTTCAAAGCCTCCCAATTCCCTCTATCTTCATAGATATATAATTTAACCTTTGCTTTTACTGGGCATCTCCATGCTGCTCTGGATATGTCCTCAAAGGCTTTTACCATGCACAACTTGAACTTCTGCTCATCATAAAGCCTTTTTGTGTTTTCAAGGTAATTCTTAATATTCTTTTATAACTCATAACTGCAATATCTATACTCTGCAACCACAAAGGATGGGATGTTATAGTAACATATTTATCTAATGTGTACTTCTCTTAATAAGAATCAACAATTATAGAAAGATAAAATCAATTAGACTTTTTCTTATGAAAAGGAAAAGAAAAAGAGTTACAAAATAGAGAAGGTAGGCTCTCCACTTCATAAACTCTACTCCATTTACTCTGAACAAGTTAACTTATTTTTAGGAGAATTTAGCATTCATTATGTGCATATGTTATGGTGTAAACTAACAAACTTGGACAGATGAACACACAACACAGCCATTAGTGATCCATGGGTCACCCTTAAAGGGTGATGCTTGGGTTCAATCCCTCTCCCCAATCTTCCAATTGAAAAATTAGTTATATGTAAAAAAAATTAAAAAGTAACTGACTTTTTGTTCCTTTTTTTAGGCCACTCAAAGTTTAGTGATAGTGAGGTATGTCAGGGGCTACCACTACGTGTTTGGATTGCAGTTTGTAATCCCAGATCATTTTTATAAACGTATAATGCTTTTTTGAGATTGTTTAAATTTCTATTGAAAATTGTGTTTGAATATAATTTTCATTTGAATTCACGTTTAGACCAACGTAATTCCATATTACTTTTGCAAATTTAAGTTATATTTAAATTTACGTTTACAAACTTTAATTCAAACACAAAATAAGAGTGTACCTTAAAATCCTTCCAAATGATAGTGACGTTCATCCAAAGTAAGGATTTGGCTATAGTGAAGAGAGTATTTTACATGAAAAGGCACATATTAATATTGTTAATGAACTAATTTATTTATATACATTTTTTTTTCTAATCTCAGTTGTTAATTTTTAATTAACAATGATAATTGTTTTTTTCTTCTCAATTAGGCTTATATCATCCACCATATGACCATAATGTTTTTTTTTTGTCTAAATTCATCATAAAGTTAAGATGATGGTTAACTCAGGTCCACCGGACAATGTAAAGTACAAGCCTTTCACAGGATGATTTGCCAAAGTCATAGGCTCCACTAGCCCAATCAAGTTGGATATGACAACGCTTGAGTTTCTCAATGTACCATACATATGTTTAGCAACTGCCTGCAACATTTGATGATGGCTTTTGTTAAAAAGAAAAACAAAATAGAGGACTGTGCTAGCCAAGACTAAGAGTTATTATGTAAGTGCCAAGAACTACCGGAATTTGTTACCATCACAATTTGGTGCATTCACACAATCAATAAATCTGGGTTGTTTGATCAAGATCTACCGGCTCAGATATCAGAATAATTAAATTATATTTAAAAAATATTATGACATTTGAACCGGTCGATCTTAATTGAATAGTCTAGATTTACTAACTATATAAATGCTTCAAATTGGTCACGGCAACAAATCCGAATCTATGAAAAAATGAGCAAGTGAGCCTTTACATATATATACCTACCCTGTGTCCTCTTAGTTTCAGCTCCATATCTAAAAGCCACTCAGTAAGAAAAACAGTGAAAGAATTTCTCTTCCTCTTGATAATTTTTTGGGCTTTCCAAACAAATTCTAGTGGGTTGGATAGTCTAGCTTGGCTTATCTTGGGTGTATTTTTTTGTACAGAAACATTTAGGGTGAGGGGATGGTGCCCCATTCCAAAGCAGGGAATGCCTCCGGGCTCAAAGAGCACTTATAGAGGTACTTATATTTTACCTCACCCCAAGAGGAGGAGTGGGGATTCGAACCTGCAACCTATCAAATACGAGACCCTGTATTGTTCCACTTGACCAACCCCTTGGGTTACTTAGCTTGGGTATTGACACATGTAAGAAAGCAATATGATTCCCCCAAGGAGATTTGGAATCAACCTTCATCATATCTTGGACTGATTGGTAACTTCCAATGTTCCTAGTACTAAGCAACACCAATCCTGTGGATTTTGCTGTTCTTGCCATAATGTCAATCTCTTCCATGTATAGCCGAATCCCACAGAAAATCACCCCAGTAATCACACCGTTTATTGTCTGAAGTTACAAAAAGAAAAAAAATGTTATTAATTTAATTAAACATACCACAATTTAAAAAATTATGAGTCGATGTCTCAAGTTGAATATTTTCAATTTCTCTCAAGACACCAACAAATTGTATATATGAATCTTACCACTCCAAGCTTGGACTTGATTGTTTTTATTTCATCCAGAGAGAATGATATTTGATAGGACACATGGCTGAAACTCAACACCTTCCTCACCATTCCTTATAGGTGACTTGTCATCTTGAATCATTGAACTTTTTACTATGCTCCAACCAAAATCTGAGAAGGAGTTGAAAAGGGAAAATATGGTTGAAGGGAACCACTTGAAGAAGCCTTTCTTGGATGATATTGGTAATTTTGATGGTTTCCTTGAAGGAAAGGTTAGAGGCTAAGAAGGATCATCAGCTCTTTGAAGACAAGAAAGAAGAGCACCTATGAGGGAGTAACCATCTCCAAGTGCATGATGAAGTTTGAATATTAAGGTACCGGCAGCATTGCTTGTTGGATATTTGATCACATGGATTTCCCAAAGTGGCTTGTCTTGAGGTGTCTTTCCATTAATATCTTGACACATACTCATCAAAATATTTGTCATACAATTCCAATGACTCTGTTTGGGGAAAATTGGAACCTGTATATGCTCTTCAGGCCTCACCTCTACTTTTTTCCACTTCATTGTGCCATCTTCTTCTCTCACCGGCATGCTTGCTCTCATTAATATGTATTAGAAAATGCTAGTCCCACATGGTGCACCCAAGGGAACATAGTTGATTAGAAAGGAAGTCCCACACCATATCATAGTTGACCAAGTCTGTTAGAATAACACCCATGCTGCACATGCTTTGGAGTTGAGAAATTCTGTTTTGATTCTGATTGTATTTTTTAGTTTCTCATTTTTGCATCTTTCTGTTTGATTCCCGCGTGATTACTTCTCTAGTCTAGCTGAGCCTTCTGTGTATAAATACACTGCTCTTGTACATAATTTTGAAGTCAAGTAAAATTCTATCAATTCAAATATGTTCATCACAAATATCTATCTTTCTCTAAGTTCTGATTTCCTATTATGGTATCAGAAATCAAGAGCTCTGTGAATCTCTGTTGAAATGGAAAAAGGAAACAATCATGGAAATGGAGGAGGAGGAGTTGGCTCTTCTTCTAGTGCTCCATAAAATCCAGCTCTCGATCCTTTAAGCGTGTATTATATACACCCTGGTGAGAATGTTGTTGTCTCTCTTACTACACCTCTTCTTTCAGTCAAGAACTATCATAGCTGGGCAAGAGCAATGAAACGATCATTGATTTCTAAAAACAAATTTAAATTTGTAAATGGTACAATGCCAATGCCTCCAACTTTTGATCTTAGCTTTGAAGCTTGGGAAAGATGTAATAACCTGGTTTTATCATGGATTTTTAATTCTGTTGAAGCACAAATTGCACAAAGTATAGTGTATTTGGAAAATGCAGTTGCAACCTGGAAATTATTAAAGACAAGATTTGCACAGTGTGACAGGGTGAGGATTTTCGAATTGCAGCAAGAGCTTGCTGCTATCAAGCAAAGGAATAACTCAGTAACACAGTATTTTACAGAGATCTATATTGTGGGAAGAACTTGACAATTACAGACCTATTAGGAGTTGCATTTGTCCAGCACCATGTGTTTGTGACACAGGGAGAAATGGAAGAATATACAGAGATGAGGATTGCATAATGAAATTCCTTAGTGGATTGAATGATGATTTTGAAGTTGTTAGGACTCAGATCTTGATGATGGAGCCTTTCCCGGACATTGACAAAGACTATTCTCTTGTTATAGCAGCAGAGAGAGAAGATGATAAGTGAAAATTAGTTGATAAATTAGAGTACTTTTTATTTCACTTATCAAGGATAAAATGATAATTTTGCCCCAATTTAATCCCTTTTTATTAAATATTAGATAAATTGTATTTATTAATCCTAGATTTGAATTTGATGCTATTTTGATGGAAATATTGTTGATTTTTTGCAGGATATTGCAAAGATTTAATTTGAAGGATAGATAGCATCAAATGAGGAAGATATATGCAAGATTTGAGATTGATTGAAGATATTTAATGAAGATTTAAAGAAGATTTGAAGCCATTAATGAGGAGATTATTGCTAATCAATCAAGGATTCTGCAGACAAGCTTCCAAAATAAATCAAGGATTGCTCAATAAATGCAAGGATATCATCAAATAAAGGGAAACAAGGGAAGAAAAAATATGCCAAAACCAGTCTCGGGGAGAGATCAAGATTTAAAAGAAAGTTGGAGCAGCAGGACGCTACCTGCGCTTCACCTGCGCTATAGCGCAGGGTGAAGCGCAGACTCTCTGGAAGTTGCGCTCCATCCTGCGCTATAGCGCAGCCTGGAGCGCAGCTCACGCTGATTTGTTCCCTGTTGCCGTTTTAGATGGATTTCTCCCCAATTTGCATTGTCTTTCCTTAGTCTATAAATAGGAACCTCTTGCATCAATTTCGGTGTGCACGATTATTGTAATTCAGTCTTATTTCAGTGATAATGCACCAAAGCTAAGTTTAGAGTAGGAGAGGAGGAGCGCTTCACAAGGATTGAAGATGGTGACAACATCTTCGGTGGTTTGTATGGCTACCTCGTGTAGTTAACTCTCCATTAGGATTGAATGTAATCGATTCCATTCTCAAGTGTATGTTGAACTCTATCTATTTTATTTATGCAGTTCCCTAATTATAATGTTGGTAATCTCGTTCTGTGCTTATTCCTAACTTTCGCGCTTGCGCCAGACTTATAGGCTAGTTTGTAATTAACGTTACGACTAGGATTGAGTTTGGGGGAGCCTAGACATAGGAAACTCAACCTCTGAGTGAATGAGAATACTCGGTTAACCACTGTTCCGAAAAAGGGGTGTTTACTAATGATTGATGGGTAGTGTGAGTACCATAATGAAGGGGCATCCGACCATTAGGCTTGGTATTGATAAACCGATAGCAAAGGGTTAGTCGATTGTCAATCCAGGAGGAAGCGAGAAGTGGGTATATCTAATGAGTGATGGGTAGTGACAGTACTCTAGCGAAGGTATACTTTATTTGGTAGGCCTCGTATTTCAATTAGTCATTTACAAGCGGAAAAAAAGAACAAAATAAGACGAGGGTAAGTCTGTCACCTGGGAGAGCCCGCATGGATTACCTTTGAGTGTGAGTGGCGCCTGGTAACTCGGGGTTATAAGCTATAGTTTGTCTACAGCGTTATAGTTCAAAGCCTATAAATAGTAGGTAGTCTCGACATACATGAGGGGTGCGATAAGATGAAGTTCAATCCTAATCCAAGTAAAGTGTCTCTAACTCTTCCTTTCTATTCCATTATTAATTTTCTATTTACAATTCCGCAACAATATTATCAAACCGTTGTTTCCCTTGTTAATTAGATCACAAGTTTACGTGAGTTGACCGTTCCCTGGGGATACGATAACTCTTCTTACTATTATACTACTGGATTTTTGGTTCACTTGTCATAAACCCATCAGAAGACTTGGATCAAACTCTATTGGATCAAGTACTGTGAGCAATGTGGAGGAGACACAGGTGTTTATAAACTCAACAGAAAGTAAAAGGCCCTTTGGTAGGGGAAGTGGAGGTTACAATAATTTTTCTGGCAGAGGAAATTTGAAGATATGTAGCTTTTGTTGTAAAACAGGCCATACTGTGGAGGTTTGTTATAAAAAACATGGTTATCCAGGAGGAGGCAGAGGCAAAGTTTACAGTTCAAATCATGTAATTGGTGAGGATTTGGACAATTCAATTGATGAACAGCACACTACAAAGAGTGAAGATGCATCAAATCAGGTGTCACTGACTAAGGAGCTGTATCAAAACATCATGACTTTACTTCAACAATCAAACTTGACTGGTAAAAATTCAAACACACAGATAGCAGTAGTAAGTTCAACACATTCTGAAAATTCTCACATCAAGCCAGTGTCAGGAAAGTCTTTTATTTTCTCTTCATACAAATAAACACAATGTTTGGATTTGGATTCTGGTGCCTCAGATCATATTTGTTCAGATCAATCTTTTTTTACCTTTTTAGAACCAATCAAAGATCAAACAATTACAGTAAAAACTTCCAAATGGAAGTACTGTTATGCCAACTCATGTAGGGGAGGTTCATTTCAATCATAAACTCATTCTAAAACATGTCTTATTCTTGCCTAAATTCTCTGTGAACCTCATTTCCATTTCTAAGCTGACTTCTACTTTGCACTGTGATGTAATCTTACTTTCCTATGTCTGTTATATTCAGGATTTGAGCACTATGAAGATGATTGGTTCTGCTGAGAATTGGATGGATTATACTTTATGAGAATATCCAAATATCAAACACAAGCAAATTTGACAGAAACTACACAACTACAACCACAGCATTTTCCTGACTCAGCTCTTTGGCACTTTAGACTAGGGCATGTTTCTTTTTCTAGACTGAATCAAATGGCTGCAATGTATCCATTTTTACAGAATTTTAATAAAAGGCATGTTTGTGATATATGTCATTTTTCTAGACAAAAGAGGCTACCCTATTCAGAAAGCACACATAAGGCTTCTAAGATTTTTGAACTTTTACACTTAGATGTTTGGGGACCCTTCAAAATCAAATCAATACAAAATCACAGATTTTTTCTTACCATATTGGATGATTATAGTAGATTTTTATGGGTTATTTTCTTAAAACACAAATCTGAAACAGAATCTCACATCAGCAATTTTTCTCAAATGATAGAAAATCAATTTAACACTACAATCAAGACAATAAGGAGTGACAATGGTTCATAATTTTTCTCAATTCATTTTTCACAGAAAAAGGAATTTTACATCAGACTTCTTGTGTGGAAACTCCACAACAAAATGGAAGGGTTGAAAGAAGGCACCAACACATACTCAATGTTGCTAGGAGCCTTCTTTTTCAAGCAAATCTCCCCAAACAATTTTGGAGTTTAGCAGTAGGTCATGTTGTTCACTTGATTAACAGAATTCCAACAAAATTACTTGAAGGAAAATCTCCACATCAACTTCTTTTTGGTGAACAGCCTGATCTATCTCACCTCAAAGTGTTTGGTTGCTTATGTTATGCATCCACACTCACTGCACACAGATCCAAATTTGATCCTAGAAGTCATAAGTGCATTTTTGTTGGGTATAAGCCTCATGTGAAAGGATTTCAGGTCTATGACATGCATACAAAGCAGCTTATTGTTTCAAGGAATGTTGTTTTTGAAGAAACAATTTTCCCTTTCTATTAGTGCCATATCAACTGAAAGCAAGAAATTCTTCCCATGTGCTTACCATGCCCATTGCCTAGCCCAACACAGAACATTCCCACTGAATCACCAGTATCCATATCAAATACATCTCCCACAGATGATTCATCATCACAATCATCACCATCCACACTAGACTTTACATCCCTACAACCATTCCATATTCCCCTATCTCAGAACATCCTTCTCAACCAAGTACCACCATCATTAGAAAATCCACAAGGTTAAAGTCCAAGACTTCTTATTTGGCAGATTATCAATGTAATTCATTATGTTCCTTTCAGCAGAAGCAATCAGGTAAACTATATCCTATCCATTCATTTGTTTCATATTCCAGTTTATCTTTGTCACATGCTGCTTACAGTTCTTCCCTAGATCTCCATCGTGAACCTACTTCCTATCATGAAGCTAGTCAATATGATTGTTGGAAACAAGCCATGGCAGCAGAGATCACTGCTCTTGAGATCAATGACACTTGGTCCCTTGTACCTCTTCCACCTGGAGTTATTCCTATAGGGAAAAAATGGGTCTATAAAATCAAAAGGAAATCAGATGGGAGCATTGATAGGTATAAAGCAAGGTTAGTTGCTAAAGGGTATCACCAAGTGGAAGGGCTTGACTATTTGAACACATTCTCACCTGTTGCTAAAATTACAATAGCGAGAGTAATCTTAGCCTTGGCAGCTTCTCTTAATTGGCATCTCCATCAATTGGATGTCAATAATGCCTTTTTGCATGGTGACTTACATGAGGATATCTACATGACCATCCCCCAGGGCTTACATACTCCTTCTCCTAATCTTGTTTGCAAGCTAACTAAGTCTCTTTATGGATTGAAACGGGCCAGCAGGCAATGGTTTGAAAAGCTCTCAATTTTTCTCATCAAAAATGGTTTTCATCAAGCAATGGCTTACCATACTTTGTTTCTTCAATTCGAGGGATCTTGTGTTACAGGTTTACTAATATATGTAGATGGTGTCATTCTGTTTGGGAACACATTAACTGCATTCTCCATTATCAAGAGCCATTGCATACTGCATTTGGAATTAAAGACCTAGGCATTCTTAAATATTTCCTAGGATTGGAGGTTGCACATTCAACTGCTGGTATCACCCTTTCACAGAGGAGATATTGTCTGGATTTGTTACAAGATGCTTCCATTTCAAATTGCAATCCTGCTAGCACTCCCTTAGATCCAGTAGTGAAACTTCACCAGGACAATGGTAAATGTTTTTCTGATGTATCTTCCTATAGAAGACTAGTGGGAAGGCTTCTGTACTTGACATCCACTCGACCAGATGTGGCTTTTGCTACTCAACAAATGTAGTCAATTTATGAGCTCACCAACTTTGACTCATCATAAGGCTGCTGTCAGAATACTTAGATACCTCAAACATGCTCCTGGTTTAGGCTTATTCTTTCCTAGGAACAACTCAATTCAGCTGCGTGGATTTTCAGATGCTAACTGGGGAGGTTGTATAGACTCCTGCAGATCCATTTCTGGGCAATGCTTCTTTATTGGGTAGTCTCTTATTAGCTGGAAGTCTAAAAAGCAACTTATTGTGGCTCGTTCTTCTGCTGAGGCAGAGTATAGAGCCTTAGCATCAGCTACATGCGAACTTCAATGGCTCCAATTCCTTTTTAATGACCTTAAAGTCTCTCCTCACAAATCTCCTGTGTTATTCTGTGATAACCAAAGTGCTTTGCACATTGCTCACAATCAGGTTTTCCACGAGAGAACTAAACATATTGAAATAGATTGTCACATTGTGCGTGAAAAGGTCCAAGCTGGGTTATTTCACTTGTTACCCATCTCTTCTCAGGATCAATTGGCGGATTTCTTCACCAAAGCACTTCTTCCTAAGACTTTTCTCCATCTCCTTTACAAGCTTGGAGTGTTGGACATCTACCACACTCATCTTGCGGGGGGTATTAGAAAAATGCTAGTCCCACATCGTGCACTCAAGGGAACATAGTTGATGAGAAAGGAAGTCCCACACCGGATCATAGCTGATCAAGTCGGTTAGAATAACACCCATGCACATGCTCTGGAGTTGAGAAATTCTGTTTTGATTCTGATTGTATTTTTTAGTTTCCCATTTTTGCATCTTTCTGTTTTGATTCCCGCGTGATTACTTCTCTAGTCTAGCTGAGCCTTCTGTGTATAAATACACTGCTCTTGTACATCATTTTGAAGTCAAGTAGAATTCTATCAATTCAAATATGTTCATCACAAATATCTATCTTTCTCTAAGTTCTGATTTCCTAATAATATGTAGAAGCACAAATTACTAATATTATGAAAAAATTGCAAGGAAATAAATAAAAATAAATAAAAGCAGAGAGAGTGAGAAAAGAACCATGATGGAGGAGAAACGGGGATTGATTGTAGAAAGACATCTTGGAACAAATACTTAGTTTGAGAGTCATCAATAGGAATTTCTGATTCTAAAAATCCGAAACATAGGAACATAGCACAGGGGTGTTGAAGTATCGACCACTTGGACACACTGGCTCTGTAACATCTTCAAAGTTGTCCATTATACTATACTTTACTATTTGCACAGTGCTACAAATTAAGTAGAGTCTAACTTGGAAGATTAAATATTTGGCCTTGGCCCTGGCCCTTGGCACTTATAGCAGTAGATAATTGTTGTTTATAAATTAATGATCGAGCTTTGAACCCTCAAATTTGATGTGACATTCAAAGTGTGGGGCACTATGATCATAAGAAACTAAACACAAGGAACCACGTTTCAAAAACTGTTGTTGAGGCAACTCATCTATACTCTATATTATTATTATTTATATATATATATATATATTGTAAATTCACTTAACATTGTATTAAATGCATATTATAATAATTATTATATTATCTATTAAATCCTTAAATTATTCTATTAAATGTATAACTCAATTGGTAATAAATATTTCATCTTTTAATTTTTTTCTATTAATAAAATTTTTAATATACCAAGTCTATTAAATATACAGTTTAATTATTTATTATTTTAATATACATTATTTTGATATGAGAGTTTTTTATCAATTTTAAAAAATTAACTTTAAATGTTTATAATCAATAGATAGAAAAATTATATTAAAATATAACCATAAATTTATTTTGCATTATATTAAATAAGATGAATAATTATTCCAAGAAAACACGTATTTTTTAAATAAAATACTTTTATTAAAAATTTTTAAGATGACTCATATATAGGATTTTATAGAATTGAAGATGAAAATGATGATGGTGATGATAGTTTAGTTAATTTTCTCAATTGGCATAGCCACTTTTTGTATATTACTACATTTTCAATATTATCCTTACAAAAAAAATGATCATATTATTATTGTTGAACATGATCACAAATATGTAGATTACACAAAACAGAGATAAAAAAAGACGGAAGAAAAGGGGCCAAGCGGTCAATCAGAATGATATGTTTATATATTTAAATTATATAAATAAAAAATATTAAAAAATATTATAAAATACTAAACAATATAAAAATAAAAAACAAATGTGTGCAACGGTACGGGTATTATCTCTAGTGAATAGAAACAACAATCACATCTAAATACTATTTTAAATCAAGTCAAACATCAATTATCATATTTTTCGCCGTCTTTTCATTTTTTTTCTAAGTTGCACTTCGCTACCACTTCCAAAAAAATGTACAGTCAAAGTTTTAATACTCTCAAAAAAAGAATAAGGATCTTTTCACACTCTGTTAATTTATACTTTTTTTCACAGGGGTGGCAGGGTGCCGCATTTGTCGAGCAGAGGAAAATCAGGTGAAATGAAAATCAATATGATTAAAATAGAGGTTTGAATAAATAATAAAAAGCAATCGCATCTCCATTTCCGACCACATTAAAATAAATTTTAAAAAATTTAACACATTAAAAGTATTAAAAAATAAAAAATAATCACATAAAATATTATTTTAAATCAATCTAATATATTAAAATATTGTTTTCTCTAACCGAATAGTATTTTTTTTTGGGTCGAATGAATAGTATAAATATGAATCAGCAAGAAATTGATGAAACAGTAACATGGATCAAATTCCAATATATAGCCTGCAATCATATCTCACTAATTGTTCACCTTTCTTCATGGAGCATCTCTTTCCCTTCCTTTTATTTTCATTCAGTTTCATCCTTTTCCTCTCACAATTTCTGAAAGTGGGAAAAAGATTCAAGGTCACAGCCAAAGCACAGAACAACCTCCCCCCTGGGCCATGGAAGCTTCCTATCATGGAAGCATCCACCACTTGATTACCACTCTACCCCATCACCGCTTGAGAGAACTAGCCCAAACATATGGCCCTGTGGCACCTAAAACTTGGTGAGGTATCAACCATTGTGTTTTCTTCTCCTGAAGTTGCCAAAGAGGTGTTGAAAACCTATGATGCCATCTTTGCTCAAAGGCCTCATCAGTTGGTGCAGACATCATGTGTTATGGTTCCACTGACATTGCCACTGCCCCATATGGAGGTATTGGAAGCAGCTAAGAAGAATATGCTCATTAGAGCTTCTTGGTCCTAAACGTGTGAGATCATTCCAATCAATTAGAGAACAAGAGGTATCCAATTTCATAAGATATATTTCTAATAACATTGGATGTTCTGTGAATCTCAGTGAAAAGGTGGCTTTCATGACAAGTGCCATTATTGCAAGAGCAGCAGCTTTTGGTAGAACATGCAAGGACCAACAAGTGTTCATTTCCTTGATCAAGAAACTTGTGAGAATGGCTGAAGGTTTGATCGTTCTTGATCTTTCCCTTCTCAAAAGTGGCTTCATTTGATCAGTGGAACCAAGCCTAAACTAGAAGAGTTGCATAGAAATTTTGATATAATCCTTGAAAACATCATCAGAGAGGTAGTGACAGAGAAGGGTAGTGAAGGTGAACTAGAGGGTCTTCTCTCTGTTCTTCTAAATATTAAAGATTATGATGATGCCCTTGAATATCCCTTAACAATAGACAACATCAAAGCTGTAATTTTTGTGAGTATTTGTTGTCAAGTTTGCATTTTTAATTGATTGCTTATCTATTGACTATCTCCCCTATGTTGCACTGTTGTTGTTATTTGAAGGGACTGTGTATATATACATGACACATGCAAGTAATTTAATGAAAAGAGAGCTAACTAATAATCTAATATGATTTCATTTTCCTGATGTAGGACTTATTTGTTGCTGGAAGTGATACAACATCTACAGTTATAGTATGGGCCATTTCAGAGATGCTGGAAAACCCAAGAGTGATGATCAGAGCTCAAGAGGAAGTTAGAAAAGTTTTTGGGAGCAAAGGGTACACAGACCCAGCAGCTCTTCAAGAACTAGAATATCTGAAAGCGGTTATCAAAGAAACACTGAGATTACACCCTCCTTTTCCTCTGCTTCTCCCAAGAGAGTGCAGAGAAACTTGTGAGATTAAAGGGTACACAATACCTGCTGGAACCAAAGTGATAGTGAATGCATGGGCAATTGGAAGAGACCCGGAGTATTGGAGTGAAGCAGAGAAGTTTTGTCCAGAGAGGTTCCTTGATTGTTCAATTGATTACAAGGGTTCCAATATTGAGTTCATACCTTTTGGTGCAGGAAGGAGAATATGTCCAGGCATTTTGTTTGGTATATCAAGCATTGAACTTTCTCTTGCACAACTGCTTTACTATTATAATTGGGAACTTCCCAGTGGAAAAAAGGAAAGCCTAGATATGACTGAAGCTTTGGGATCCTCATCAAGAAGGAAAATAGATCTCATCGCAGTTCCCATTTCTTACAATCCTGATCCTGTTTCATAAACAGGTGATTGTGAAGGTGCTACTAGACCTTGATCAGTTACTAATTAAGCTATCTCAGTTATGAGACCAAATGAATTAGCTATTGTCAAGTGGATAAGCAATAATTTTAATTAAGATATCAAATTCATACAACATAAAAATATATAACAACTCATACAACACATTTCTCTCTCTTTACTCTCTTTTCTCTCTTTCTATTAAGTTGTATAGTTGTACAATTTACATTTCTCATTTTCCTTTATTACTTTACCTGGTCAAGTACTACTCTATTATCAGCAAATTATGTCATCTATGTACAAGCACTCCTCAAAAGTTTTTTAAATTAATATTTTATAATTTTTTACACATTCATATACTATTATATTATTTTTATTATTTAAGTAATTCAATAACTTTTTACCTTCATCTCAACAACTCTAAAAAATTTCTTAAATGGATCACACAACTCATCTACCAACCAATCATACATCACGTAACAATTATTTTTTTAAAAAAAAAAAATTAAGCACCCAGGTGCTAAATAAGACAAACAAAAATCGCGCTCCACGGCTTCCCGATTTAGGCACTCACTACTTTTTTATAAAATCCTTAGTCAAGCATTCGCGAGGTAGATGCTCTTACTAGTATTAAGGGATATATCCTAATTTCGTTTTCATTCTTCATTTCTTCCATATTTATTAGTTTCTGGTTATATATTTATAATTTTTTCAAACAATCTTTTTATTTATTATTTTATCTTAAACAAAAAATAAACATAAGGAAATTTAAATTACAGTGAAAATCAATTTATATACTAAAATTTTTTTCTTTGTCAAATTCAACTCTTTTAATTTAAACCGAAAATTTCACCTTGAAGAAAGAATAAGGTATTATAATTTATGAATGAAAAGTTTTTTTACTAAGGAAATAGAAATAAATAATTAGGACTAGTACTCCAACTCATTACAAAAATGCTAGATGTTTTGTAATACAGGACCATTGACAGAGATGCTCGAAGAAAAGGTCCCAAAGGTAATGCTATTAAACTAGAGGCTTAAATACATTTTGGTCCCTATACTTTTGTAAATGGGTGATTTTGGTTCCCCTAGTTTTAATTGCTCAATTTTGGTCCCAATACTTTTATAAATGAGTGATTTTGGTCCCTCTAGTTTTAATTGCTCAATTTTGGTCCCTCTTCTTTAACAATTGAACAAATCAAATCCTACCGTTAGCCTCCCATTAAATATTTAGCAAAGTTTGCTGACATGGATTTAATTTTGTGACGTGTAAACTATCACATGACAAAGATTATTATTTAATTTTATCTCTTAATTTTTTTAAACAAAAAATCAAAAAATAAAATCAGTTCTGCATAATTAATACAACAAGTAAACAAAATAAAAAAATAAAATTTCACTACTACACTCAAATTTTCTCAAAAACAATAAAGCAAATACAAGTCTCAAAATTAAAACAATTTCAGGTCTGCTTCAAGACATCAACCAAGCAAACTGAAATCTCATTCGGGCATGAAATGAAATTTAAAATGAAATCGAAAGCGAACTGAAATTTGCAAGCTCCGATTTTTCGTTTAAGAAAATTAAGAGAAAAAATTAAATAATAATATTTGTCATGTGATAGTTTACATGCCACAAAATTAAATCCATGTCAGTAAACTCTGCTAAATATTAATGGGAGGCTAACGGTAGGATTATACTTGTTCAATTTTTAAAGATGAGAGACCAAAATTGAGCCATTAAAACTAGGGGACCAAAATTACCCATTTACAAAAGTATAGGGACCAAAATTGAGCAATTAAAACTAGGGGGACCAAAATCACTCATTTATAAAAGTATAGGGACCAAAAATGCATTTAAGCCTAAACTAGAACTTATATGTGCTATCAAGTGAAGACTAAAGCCAATTCAAAATACTAATCCCATACTCAAAGTACCTAACAAATTATCCCAAATTACCTCAAATACTTTTATGAATGAAAATTTAATTGTTAAAATTCAAATAATTTTATAACTGAGCTCGTGGATTAGCTCACTGCGTTAACAAGAGATTTACCATTCATAGACATCATATTTTCCCAGGGGAGGATAGGTATCGGAAAACAATCCATTGTCTAATCAACGGGGGTTGGTTCAAGTGACACATGCTTGATTTCCCGCTGTGAGAGTTAGTCCCATTATGATGTGGTTGTTCCTGGCTCGAACAGAATTATCTCCCGTAGAGGATACTTGTGGTTCAAACTAAAAAAGAAAAAAAAATCCCTTGGCTCATCTTAATTACATTATACAAATTCTTCCTAGCTTGTCGGCTTGTGTCTCATTTATTATTGACATATTTGATTTTGTCCGCTAATTAAGACTGTGTTGAGTAAAACTAACTAAAAAACTAGTTGAAAGTTTAAAATTAGCTGAAAGCTAAAAAGCTAGCTGAAAGCTTAAAGCTAGTTGAAAGCTGAAAAGCTAGTTGATTTGATTTGATTGAATGTGTTTGGTAATACTAGCTGAAAATGGTAAAATGACATATAAGGACATCGTTAATTATTAAATAATTATAAGTGGGGGTGGTTGAGGGATAAACTTGTAATTAATTTTCAGCTAGTAACTGAAAATTGCAGTTTTGTTTTTAAAAAAAAAACTACCTCAAATACCTTTTCAAGAAAAGCTAGTAGCTACCCAAAAAAGCTACCTTACCAAATACAGCTTAAATGGTTTCAGTTACTAATTTCAGCTTTCAGCTAACTGAAATGACTTACCAAACATACTCTAAAAAGCATGATACCTGTGTATAGGGCCTAACACTACAAAAAAAAGTTGGTTTTAGTGGCAATATATTTCTAGCGGTTATAAGGAAACGCCACTAACTAATAATTTTCTGGCATTTTATGTGACCGCCAAATGGAAATTGATATTTTTGCACGTATTTTTTAATTTTTAATTTTTTTTTGGCGTAACTGAAGCTTAATAGAGCATGTCATTTATACCCTTCAGTTAATAGTGTTCTTCTTTCCCTTTTCTTATCGTGCTTTAACCCTTTTCTTCTTCGTTGCTCCTGTCATCATCTCAATCCCCGCACTCTCGATTCGAAGCTCTCAATCTCGTATCCCTATTTCAAACTCTCAATCGAAGCTCTTAACCAATCGAAGCTCTTAATCAATCGAAGCTCTCAATCTCCTTGCTTGATAGGTCAATCTTTCTCTCATCGTTAGTTCTACATTCTTCAATTTCTGTGAGGTTGATCTTTCTCTATATATCTTAGTCGATGCTCTCTCTCTCTCTCGCTTCAATTTTCTGTGAAATTGACAGTTTCTGTTTGTGTTTTGTTTTGCTCTTTCATTTGTTAAATGTTGAATCTATAGTTCATTCTCTGTTTGTGTTTTTCTACAGTTTCTCTCTCGCATTCTCTGTTCGTGTAGTTGTGACTTGTGAGTTACTTGTGAATGCACTTAAGGTAAGTATAATTTATTCTTTTTTGTTGTGCTATGTGGTTGATGATGTTTTGTGTTGTTGGCTGTTGCTAGTTTATAACAGGATTGGTTCATTGTAATGACAGTTAGAATATAAAATGCAACCTAAATTTCATATCCTAATACTAAGTATTGTTATGTTTCTGGTCCCAATTGTGTCAGTTGTATTTCAGAAGGAAAATCTGGAGTGGCAATAGATCCTAGTTCTGAATACTAATTATATGTTGTGACAGCTCATTGAATAGATATGATCTATCAGACTTTTTGTAAGACAGTAAGATTCCAAGTATAATCTGATATTTTTTTATACTCTGTCTTGCCTTTTGAGCAATAATTTTAAGAGTTTACACATTACTTTCTTCTCCCCCTTGTTAACTACTATTTTACTTATTCCAAGTATAACCTCTGTGGCCTATTTCCTACCAAGTGACCCTCACTAGTGCTTGCAACTTCACTAAAACTCTAAGAGCACACAGTTCCTTCTTCCTGTCACAAAACCATTGAAATATTTCATATATTCAAATACATAGCACTATAGCAGTACCAGTCCCTTGTGAATAAAAGAGAAAAACTAGCTTCTCATGTGTCACATGCTAAGTAGGACCGAAAAACAGATTGAATTTTATTGGCAGTAGCTCTTCAATACTTCTTCTAGCTCCTCCATTGGAATCAAAGTTCAAGCAGATCACAACATCAGCTGCAATGGCATGCTTCCTCTGATCATTCTCAACCCCTACAAATACAAGGTTTTCAATTATATTTAATAAACCAATAACTATCCAAAGCTAAATTTGTAATTGAAACTAAAAAAATTGATCAAATAGTAGTTAGGTGCATTTAATAAGCGGTTAGTTAAAAACACATTCTAAATAATGATAGATAGCACAAATTAAATAATTATATATATATATATATAGTTCAGTAAGTAGATTCCATTTGAAAGTCTATTTATTCATTTGAAATTTCAATATTTATGTGTTCAGTTTAGTATAATATTAATTTGTTATAAAATAGCATGGATTTTCTAGACAATACTTGCTTTTTGACGTTAACCAAGCAAGGAAACATAGGTGGTTTATTAGGAAGCTAAATCAACTAATTATAGTCATATATAGTCATATATTTATAGTTAATGAAAGTATACAATAACTGCTTGCATAGTATAAAATTTCCATACAGAATTAATATAGATAGATGTATTTTTTTATGGCTATTAATTACTAATTAGAGAATTTATCACGCCTCTTTAATTGCTGCCTAATAAACCTGTCTGTAATTCTCCCATTTATCTGCCTAATAGATGTATTTTATTGACATATATTTGTAGTATGAGCATCATCCTGGAATCCCCTTTACCTGTTATGGAATATATTAAGGTAAGATAGGAGCTTCAAGTACATCAGCTAGCATAGCATGTTCAGATTGCATTGCCTGATGATTTTTGTTCATTGCAGTTGGTACTTAGTATATTCATATATGCTGCGAGGAAATAATTTCTGTTTTAAATTTCCAAATCTTTTCACAGTTAATGATACTTGTTGCTGAAAATAAGTTATTATTCATCTCATTTTAATGTTTTTATACTTTAATTCAAGGAGTTTCCTATCCTGAATATCTCATTCTTGCCATTGCTGTTATTTCCTTTTCAGGAATTGAATTAGTTCTTGCAATTGGAGTTAGTCCTTTTCAAGTATTTCTTTTGTCTTTTTATCTCTATAGTTTTCTGTATTTTTTTCTCATTTCTTAAATTGAAATTTCCTCTCTGGATGGAGGATGAAGCTTAGCTGCTATAATGAAATTTCCTCTCTGCAGTTCTCCTTCACCTTTACTATTGTTCTATCAATGAGAAGGCGAGGTCTATTGTGGTAAGCTTGCTGTCAAATTTTCTTCATTTCCACATTAAATGCCTTATTCAGTTATAATTTCCATTCAAATTAATATATTAGTTCACTTGCTTGTAATCTGCAACCTATGAGCCTGGCTTCCTGAGACGTTCTAGTTGGTGAAAATGCTAGTAAATGGCATTTGAACAGGGACAGTGTAAGTGAAGGGCAGAATCTATTCTTGAATTCCCTCAGTTTTCTGCATTCAAGTAAGACTACTTTTAAGTGGCACCTAACAAGTCTCGAAGGACTCTGTGTATTAGCTTGCTTCAGTGTCTCTCTACTTTGTCTCAGTGTATTAGCTTGCTTTAGTGTTTCTCTCATTTGTCTTCTTTTCTGATATTGAAGGACTCTGTGTCTGAAGGGGGTCATTAAGTGGCAAGAGAAACAATCAATTTGATTGGCTGATCAGAACGCTGGAATCAAGCAGCTACTAAACCCATGGGATTTTATTTCAAACCCTCTTTGAACGCGCAAGAGAACTTAGCTCATCGGGAATGCCAATGCATTCACTGAAATTACTTCTTTAGCTCCTACTAGTACAATCTGTTTTCTCCTGAGTGTTTTCTCCTGCTGGTCATGTTCATACCCCTTTTCATTTTGGACTTCCTATTCTTACTGAATTGAAATATGTTGATTTGCAGATATTACACTGATCCATCTGCTACATTTTGGCAATACAATGCAAAAGCTTTTGGTTCAGGATCAGAAGGTGCAGACAGTTCTCTGCAAGAACAATACAAGGTATCCATGTTCTTTCAGTATGTTGTTTCTAAACGAGGGGAGTTTTAGAAGGTTTGGGGTTCTGCTTTTCTTCCATATACACAGTCTTCCATTGTTTAGTATAAGGGGAAACCATAGGTGTGTATCCTTTCATGTCTGTATAAATGTGGTTTAATCTTTAATGTAATTTCAGTAGTTAAAGACCAAACTGAAAGCATTACCACCAATTGCTCTTTGTCAGCTGCTTCAGTTCCTACTTCTGCAGTTGTTCCAGTACCATCTTCCTAGTTCAAGGAGTTGAGGGTTGTGCCCCAAAATTTACCTTTGGATATAGCCTATGAAGATGAGCAAATCACTTTTGAAGCTCAGAAATCTGGGAAGGGAAAGAAGCCCGAAAAAGGTGGCAATCGCTTTTGGAAAATCCATTGGGCTTGGATTTAAGACTCCCAAGGATGCCATTGAAGGTATGTTCACTTTGATTTTATATGCCAAATAAACTATTGGAATTTCATATTCAATGTCTTTCATGTTATTATTATGGCTTATGAAGTTTTGTTGTGTCATGTTCGTGCAATTGTTATGTGTGGGAAATGTCTACTGTTAGTAATACTTGTTATATGATATAGTGCTCGATTTATAAGTCAAGCGGTTGAATCATGGAGACATGAGTTGGATAGTTAGGCCTGATTTGTTTGTGAAGTGAGTATACCTAAATGATTTTTATCTAAGAATATGTAGATACTCTGGTGTGGTGTCATGTAACTTGTAATCTAGCAAGCAGAATAGGATACTTAATTAAATCAAATTCCTTTAAAAGTTTTGGGTTTATGATTAATTGCAAGGAGTTATCATCGAGAGGACTAAGAAATCCATGGGATGGGAGGCCTTTGAATATTTGTTCTCCAATTTGGTAATGATTACTTAATAATTAAAGGAATATTATATAAGGCTTCACGTAAGCACTTCTTATTTGGACTTCAATGACAAATTGCCTTTAAATGCAAATGGACCTCGTACTCATCTACATTACCTGCAATACTTAATAATAATAATAATAATAATAATAATAATAATAATAATAATAATAATAATAATAATAATGTTGTCAATACTTAAAGTGAGTTTTGTATGATATTTATTTCTACTTATATATTAGTTCTATATAGTCAATCTTCCTCTGTTTCTAAGTGTGCAATGAGTAAATAATAATGGATTGGCAGGAAAATTCCTCTGTTTCTAAGTGTGCAATTTAGAATTAATCATAGTCTTAAAGTTATAATGGATTAAGTTTAAAATTAAGTAAAAACATAGGAACTAACAAAAATAAGAAAATAACTTGTAGGAAAATACATAAACATGCTTCTGAATGCCTTTTTCTCAAATTTTGTAGTTCACACCTGTACCTAGATCAGTGCCCCCGCTTAATTTTTGTGTATGACAGCAAACTTGTTAGATAGCTAACAACAATTTTATTTGCTATTCTTGATTTAATTTTTTTTATTGCACTTCATATATATATCAGTACATAATTTGATGGTCTTATAAATTGCTTTTAGATGCTCAATTCATCATGGTATTAACTCCTAAGCTAGCAGGACAACTACTGACAGTAAATTGGGAAAAAAAATAAAGCCAATTTTGTGGCGGTTTCAGACTATCAGTAAAATAATGCAGGTTTGCTAATCGACGGTCAAAAGTGCCAAAAATGATAAAATTTTGCAGGGGTTTCTGACCGCCAGTAATTCATAAAGTAATTTCTGGCGGTTCGGCCAGCGTTCTAAGAAAAAACGCCACAAAACAGGTTGTGGCACATGTAATGCTGGCGCCTCATATGACTGCCAGAATTGTATTTTGTTGCGGCCTTAGACCGCCAGAAGCTGAAAATTTAACCGCCACTAAAGTACTATTTTTTGTAGTGTAACTCCTGAGTCCTGAGTTTATATTCCAGAACAATAAGTTAAGCAAAAAAGAAAAATAACAAAATTAGTTGAAAGAAATACGGATAGTTTCTGTTTCCGTTCTATTAGAGGGGAAAACAACAAAGAAAAACAAAACTCGCCATAACTTAGGAAAATCGTGACCTCCTATGCTTATTAGGAGCAAATTGAAAAGATATAACCTTGTGTTTGGATAGAGAAATTTAAAATTATTAGAATTTATGTGTTAAAATAGTAGAAGAAATAATTTAAAATGACAAATAGAAGGATTTTTTATGATAAATAGGGGAATTTCAAATGACAAATATTAAGAGAGAATTTCAACATTTCTCTTTTATGTTCAAACTTTTTAGATTGTCATTGTAAATTTCTCTCATTTTAACAATTCACTCAACATTGTCATTACAATTTTGAGAATTCTAAAATTCTCCATCCAAACACAAGGTAAATGTTTTCCTTGGGTTGGACAACCTAAAAATTAGTTCTCCATTTTGTACTCCTTGCTCTCATCTAAATATAGAGTGTGTTTGGCTTGTCATTTCAGCTAGCTGAAAGTTGAAAAATAGTAGCTGAAACAATTTAGCAGTATTTGGAAAGATAGCTTTTTTAGGTAGCTACAAGCTTTTCTTAAAAAGCTACTTGGGGGTAACTTTTTTAAAAAAGCTCCAATTTTTAACTACTACCTGAAAATTAGTTACATGTTTAGCCTTCAACCACCCTCACTTATCATTCTTTAATAATTAATGTTGTCTTTAAACGTCATTTTACCATTTTCAGCTTTCAGCTAGCTTTCAGCTACCTTTTCAGCTAGTTTTACCCATCACACTCATAGTGTGTTTAGTAAGTCAATTCAGCTAACTGAAAGCTGAAATTAGTAACTGAAATCATTTCAACTGCGTTTGGTAAAGTAGATTTTGTGGATAACTACTAACTTTTTCTTGAAAAGCTACTTGAGGTAGTTTTTTTTAAAAAGTTAAATTTTCAGTTACTAGTTGAAAATTTATTACAAGATTATTCGTCAACCACCTCCACTCATCATTATTTAATAATTAATGATATTCTTGCATGTCATTTTATCATTTTAATATAGTTTTACTAAACACCTTCAATCAAATCAGTTAATTTTTCAGCTTTCATTTAATTTTTCACCTAATTTTATGATTGAATGAATAGGCATCACACACATTTCCACGGGATTACGACAACTAAAACGTCAAATTGGTCCCTGAAAGATGGGGTCGATTTCAAGTTAGTCCTCCAAAAAAGGAAATCTCAAAAATAGTCCCTGAAAGTGTGTTTCGTCTTTCAAGTTAGTCCCTCCGTTAGTTTCCGTGACTTAACCATAACGGAGATGCTTAGTTGGCACGTTAACTACAATGTGGCATGCTGATGTGGAGATCTACGTGACATAGATTAAAACTGTTAGAAAAAACTCTTCATTTTCGTCCCTCACATCTTAAAACAATATTCATTTTCGTCCCTCGCATTAGAAAATAAATTTCATTTTAGTCTCTCACGTTAGAAAATAAATTTCATTTCCGTCCCTTACATGCATTATGCAATTGAATGGAGATTTTTTTATTCTAGCTTAGACTTCTGGGTAGGGATGACAATGGGTACGCTAGGGGTAACGTACCATAGTGCTTTTACCACCCCTTTTTTCTATTCACACCCCCCATCCCAAACCCCCTTCCCAAACTACCCCTAACCCCTACCCCACCGCCAGCCACCCCCTTCCAAACACCCCACTCCCCCACCCTCCCCAACGGCCCCCTCCCCGTCCCCCAACCTCCCGCCCCTTTAATTTTTTTTGAAGCTTTTGGTTTTTCCGTCTCTAAACTCGTCTCCGCCAAAAAAAATTCCAGAACCTTCCGGAAATTAATTTCCGGAAGGTTCCGGAAAATTTTTAACACAGTTGAAATCCGGAGAAGGGGTGGGCATTGGGGGGACGAGTTTAGAGACGAAAAAATTTCGTCTCTAAACCCAAAACGTTGAAAAAAAATAAAGGGGAGGAGGAACACGGACAACCGAAGAGGAATGGGGGGTGGGGAGTGGGAGAAGGGGGAGGGGAGGGGGTGGCTGCCAGTGGGGGTGAGGGTGGAGGTGGGGGTAGGGGTAATATGGGAAAGGGGATATATGATGGGGGTGCGAATAGCAAAAATGGGGGTTCTAAAAGCAACTCCCGCACTTCCTCTATTGGGTAGAGATTCTATCTAATGACTGGATTTTTCCATAAGCCCCACCTATTTTTTTCAATTATGTTTTTAGTTGGTAACAATAATAATTAAGTTTTTTATAATTAATTTTAAATCACTTCAATTTTATATGAATAATTCATTAATCATTTGTAGTCATTAATTATGTAATTATGTCAAAATCAATTGTATCAACTGTATAGTCTATTGAATTTTAGGATAATTTTACTTGTTGAACTTGAATATTTAAATATGACTTCTGCTGCAGTATAGTAGATATCACCTACAGTTCAGTAAATAAATTGTAATATGTACTGTTTATAAGTGTTGTTAAGATGTTTATTATATGAAATTAATTTCATTATTAGAAAAATAGAGTATAAAGGTGTGGGGAGGAAAAATGTGTTTACATTTAATTTTGGTAAATAAGTATCAACTATGACGTGCACCAAAAAATCAAAAGACCATCCATGACAGTGTGACGTGTTTTGGAAAGGGTTATGATAGGTAGTATTTTTCTAAATTCTAATTTCATTGAGACCCGTTTTGATCAAAAACCACATAATATTTGGTGATGGCGATGACACCATTTAATTCCTGCAACTAACAGTGTTAGCCTAATAACTTCATGATGATAATTGATGTTTGTAAAATATATCTTCAATTTCATGGCAGACCAAGCTACTCTCAAGTGTAGAAATTATAGCTCTCATACGTCCGTTCTTGCGAGATAATTTAATTAAGCATTTGACAAATGTGTCTTTTGGTTCATCAGTGGTTGTGTGTCAATTAGTGTTATCGTTTTCGCAGATGAGAAATTAACAAAATAGCAGGCTTAAAGGCTCAAGGATTTAAGACAAATGTCATTTTAAAGATTGAAAAGAAGAACCTTCATTGACATCGGAGATACAATATTATCTAATTCACTATAAACTCCTCTCTCACAATTTCTATCTATGGCACGTCACCAAGTATGTATGTAACCAGTTCATGAAATCGCTGATATTTGATTCTGATATTTGATTAATAGATAGATTTAGGGTTTAGAATTTATCTATTCTTTTTAAATTATACCGTAATCTTGAGGCATGTGTAGATGCATGTCTAAAAGTCTATCTTTATTTATATTTAGTATTATTTCAATTTTCAATTTGAAAAGGGGTTATTTATATATTTGATCTCCTAATATAGCTTATCCGCGATGTTGTTCCCACGAAGTTTGTTGTACTTTTCCGTTTTCTAAGTCAATTGAGCTTTGAGGTCTTCCATCTCTTTGGAAATAATGTGTTTTGTTCACAGTATAACTTGCTTACAAAGAGATTGAAGACCTCAAGGCTCAATTGACTTTGAAGACGGAAGAATACAACAAACTTTTGGGACCAAAATTGCAAAAACAATTTTAGGGGGACCAAAAGTGCAATTAAGCCTTTAAAAAATAAGGACACGAGAAAAAATTGAGGAATCCCCACAAGGACCGAGGGTTATAACTTATATGAAAAATGGAGACAAAAAAAATACCCCGCAATATTGAGATAGGTATAACTATACGACTGAGACAGGTCAAGGAATGAGGAGGTACTCCCCCATGGTAGGGGTGACATTCCTAGTGCAAGATATTTTTACATTATTATTATAAAACAACTAGAGAGCATATTACTAAGTCCGATGTAAATCACTAGTTAACTTGGAACATTTTCCTTAAACTAGATACACACAATATATAACCAATAAAAAATCAAAGACTACAATGATGAAGAAGTTATGCTTAGTTGAGATTGAGAAGATGTTACATCAGAATGGGAAGTCTTTGAGGGATTTTGACTCCATGCATGTGGTTAATGAAGATGATTTCAGAAAAATTGAAAATGTATTGTTTAATGAGCTTAATTTTGATATTTCTAAAATGAATCAACTGCATATTTAACATTTGCATAAGTTAAATAATGATGAGATGAATATTTATAATCAAGTTAAGAAGGTTATTAATGGTAATCAAGGAGGTTTTTTCTTTGTGCATGGATACGGTGTGACAAGGAAAACTTTCTTGTGGAAGACACTAACATATAGCATCCATTCTGAAAGGAAAATTGTGTTAAATGTTGCATTGGGCGGTATTGTGTCTCTTTTGCTTCCGAGCGGTAGAACTGCCCATTCAAAGTTTTCAATTCCTTTAGCATTAAATGAAGACTCATTTTGTGGGATCAAACAGGGGAGTGCAAAAAGGTTGAGTTAATTCAACACACTGCATTGATTATTTAGGATGAAGCGCCAATGGTTAATAAGTGGGATTTTAAAGCATTGGATAGGACTTTAAGAGACATTATTAGATTTACAATTAAGAATTCTATGGATAAGCCTTTTGGTGGGAAAGTGGTTGTTCTTGGAGGGGATTTCTGACAAATTCTACTCATAATCCCAAAAGCTGATAGAGTGGAGATTGTAATGGCAACAATTAACTCTTTTATATTGTGGAAGCATTGTAATGTGTTAACCTTATCACAAAACATGCTACTACATGTTGGTGTAGACCATGATGATCAAACAACTATTGAAGAATTTGCAAATTGGATTCTTACTCTTGGTGATGGTAATATGATTTGAGAGAATAAGAGGGAATTGTGAGATTGTTAAAGGGGATTTCCGATAAATTCTACTCCTAGGATGAATTTGGTACCATCTGATAATATGATTTTTTTGAAATTTCAACATGGACAACTCCCCTTATTGTTTGTTTTTCTATGACTATTAATAAGAGTCAGGGATAAACATTGTCTGAAGTTGATGTGACCAAAATTTTCACATGGACAATTATAAGTTATTGTTTCGAGGGTGAAGAAAAATTTGGTTTAAAAATATTGATTTGTGATGAAAAAATTAGAGGCTTTCCACAACAAAAAAATATAATGTACAAAGAAATATTTCAAAAGATTTTTCATAGATGAAATTTTAGATTGTAAAATCTTTAATGCTTTTGCACTTCACATTGTTTAAATTGTGTTATGTTATATGATGCAATCGATAACTTCTGTAGCATGAATAGATCAATGTGTAATATCAGTGATCTTCCCATCACCTTCGTCTCAATCCTGGTTCTGTTGGGTTCAGATATGATCTTGATGTTGTCCCAAAACTCCATTATACTTTCCTTATGCCAGGAGGAGGAAATGTTGTTGAAGTATGGAGTCCATCCAACAGCATCAAAATACTCAGAAATCTTGTAATCTGCCTCGTCAAATTTCGAGAGATTTACCATCCTACACGGGATGATTCTCTCATTAAAAACTGAGAGAGCAAGGTTACTTGATAATACTAAAGTATTTGCCATGAGTACTATGGAACAATTGATCTTTCTGAGATGAGAATGCTTTGGCTTTTTAGAGAAAGGATTTGAATGGAGTGTAATTTCCATGTTGATCATCCAATCCTTTTATATAAGCAAGAGAGCGTGCTCCAGGCATTAACTAGTCAACCTTTTTAGATGATGTTAATTGACGATCTTCTTAAAACCAGTTTCCTAAAATAAAAATTAAGAATACCTTTTAGTAGCACCTGATTATAGTTTGTTATTTAATTGAGTATTTTAAATTTCAGATAACATTTTATTAGAAATTATCTTATTAAGATGGTTAATTTTAATTTGTTAGAGAAGAATTATGTTCATGATTTAACTAATTATGCACAAATATTAACATAAAGGAATCAAAAACAGAGAGACTTTAAACAAAAATAGAATTTCAATATCATTAAAAATATAAACACAAAGACAAAGAAACAAAGATTCTGAAACAGGATCCAAGTATATATCATTGATCATTAGATTGGTTCTCATCAGCCTTTTCCTTTCCAGCCCTAAGCTTTTGAAGCTCTTTTTCTGCAGCTCTCAATTTCTTTGCCAGCCGAGTTACTCTGTCATTCACCTTCTTCAGATTATATGCACCCAATGTCATCCTTTTCCTTTTTCGAGATTTCAAGTTGGTATCATCAGTTCCTTCTTCAATGCGTGGAGCAAAAAGAGGAGGAATGACCACTTGATTCTCAGGAGCTTCTTCTCTTTCTGTAAGAGTCCGGTCTAACTCAACATATTCAGCCGGAGTGAAGAAGTCAGGAGACGGTTGGTTAAAGAGACTTTCCATAGGAAATCCCTTGTGCAATAGAATTTTCATAATCAAGGTGTTGTGAAGATAAAGATCCTCATTTCCCATCTCATTTCTAAAACACATCTGATACAACAGTACCCATGGGAGATTGATTTTCTTCTTTGTCATCAAGAGTCCCAATACGAACCTCTCCATCATACTTAAGGTCAAATTATTTCTTCCTTTGGGAAGAATGCAGCAGTTTAATACAGCAAGGAGGGCTCTGGGTGTGCTCAGAAGTTGAGAAGGTCTGAAAGGGGCAATTCTTCTTCTTCCAAATAGATGTTGGTCAAGAACGAATGTTCCACCATGAAGAGATTCCCATCTTTGGAAGTATTGTTCCCCGCTGTCAGGAACACCTATAACTTCAGCAATAAGTTTGGTGTCCACAGACAGTGATCTTCCCATCACCTTCGTCTCAATCCTGGTTCTGTTGGGTTCAGATATGATCTTGATGTTGTCCCAAAACTCCATTATACTTTCCTTATGCCAGGAGGAGGAAATGTTGTTGAAGTATGGAGTTCATCCAACAGCATCAAAATACTCAGAAATCTTGTAATCTGCCTCGTCAAATTTCGAGAGATTTACCATCCTACACGGGATGATTCTCTCATTAAAAACTGAGAGAGCAAGGTTACTTGATAATACTAAAGTATTTGCCATGAGTACTGTGGAACAATTGATCTTTCTGAGATGAGAATGCTTTGGCTTTTTAGAGAAAGGATTTGAATGGAGTGTAATTTCCATGTTGATCATCCAATCCTTTTATATAAGCAAGAGAGCGTGCTTCAGGCATTAACTAGTCAACCTTTTTAGATGATGTTAATTGACGATCTTCTTAAAACCAGTTTCCTAAAATAAAAATTAAGAATACCTTTTAGTAGCACCTGATTATAGTTTGTTATTTAATTGAGTATTTTAAATTTCAGATAACATTTTATTAGAAATTATCTTATTAAGATGGTTAGTTTTAATTTGTTAGAGAAGAATTATGTTCATGATTTAACTAATTATGCACAAATATTAACATAAAGGAATAAAAAACAGAGAGACTTTAAACAAAAATAGAATTTCAATATCATTAAAAATATAAACACAAAGACAAAGAAACAAAGATTCTGAAACAGGATCCAAGTATATATCATTGATCATTAGATTGGTTCTCATCAGCCTTTTCCTTTCCAGCCCTAAGCTTTTGAAGCTCTTTTTCTGCAGCTCTCAATTTCTTTGCCAGCCGAGTTACTCTGTCATTCACCTTCTTCAGATTATATGCACCCAATGTCATCCTTTTCCTTTTTCGAGATTTCAAGTTGGTATCATCAGTTCCTTCTTCAATGCGTGGAGCAAAAAGAGGAGGAATGACCACTTGATTCTCAGGAGCTTCTTCTCTTTCTGTAAGAGTCCGGTCTAACTCAGCATATTCAGCCGGAGTGAAGAAGTCAGGAGACGGTTGGTTAAAGAGACTTTCCATAGGAAATCCCTTGTGCAATAGAATTTTCATAATCAAGGTGTTGTGAAGATAGAGATCCTCATTTCCCATCTCATTTCTAAAACACATCTGATACAACAGTACCCATGGGAGATTGATTTTCTTCTTTGTCATCAAGGGTCCCAATACGAACCTCTCCATCATACTTAAGGTCAAATTATTTCTTCCTTTGGGAAGAATGCAGCAGTTTAATACAGCAAGGAGGGCTCTGGGTGTGCTCAGAAGTTGAGAAGGTCTGAAAGGGGCAATTCTTCTTCTTCCAAATAGATGTTGGTCAAGAACGAATGTTCCACCATGAAGAGATTCCCATCTTTGGAAGTATTGTTCCCCGCTGTCAGGAACACCTATAACTTCAGCAATAAGTTTGGTGTCCACAGACAGTGATCTTCCCATCACCTTCGTCTCAATCCTGGTTCTGTTGGGTTCAGATATGATCTTGATGTTGTCCCAAAACTCCATTATACTTTCCTTATGCCAGGAGGAGGAAATGTTGTTGAAGTATGGAGTCCATCCAACAACATCAAAATACTCAGAAATCTTGTAATCTGCCTCGTCAAATTTCGAGAGATTTACCATCCTACACGGGATGATTCTCTCATTAAAAACTGAGAGAGCAAGGTTACTTGATAATACTAAAGTATTTGCCATGAGTACTATGGAACAATTGATCTTTCTGAGATGAGAATGCTTTGGCTTTTTAGAGAAAGGATTTGAATGGAGTGTAATTTCCATGTTGATCATCCAATCCTTTTATATAAGCAAGAGAGCGTGCTTCAGGCATTAATGAAAGGTGGTTACGTGCACTGAACCGGTGTGGGAAGTAGTGCATCGTGCCGATTGAGAGTAACCAGTTAATGACTCAATTATTCAAATCGTTTCGTTTCACATTTAATAATTAAACACATACGACTCTCCATTTACTTAAATGAATGTACACGTATATTCATACATATGACACAGAAAATAATCTATAAATATGCACGACCATTCAACTTTAATCAGATAATGAAGACATTCAACTAGTATATACACAGAACGGATTAGACAATATACATATAAAACACATAGCATGCAATAGTTTATTTTCACATAATTAAAATAAATATATATTCAAGAATTAATGAGTACAAACAGATCATGAAGCACATTTTTATACTATAAACAATTTCAATAAAACAAATCATGCAACAGATAGTTAACTATACTTAAATTTAAAATTTAAATTTAGATGGGAAAGGTGTTACCAGTTTGTGATCTAGAGATAGATACACTTTCCTTTTCTAGTTACGTCCTGTGCTTTAGTTCTATGAATAATGAGTTTTGGAAAATGATTTTCCTATTCTCATTATCTTTCTTCAGAGTTGCTTCAGCTTGTGAGATTTCCATCTTCTGAGGATCTACTCCTTCTGCATTTGTTAGATTCTCAACCCGAAGGTGAGCTCTGATACCAATTGTTAGAACCACATGGAACACTAGAAGGGGGGTTGAATAGTGTTTTAAAACTTTATTGAATAATTTTGGAAATCTTTGATTTAATATATCATTTAAAAGGAACTACGTTCAAGGACCAATCTTAAGATCAGAGTTTAAATGAAACATGCGGAAAATAAGAATGATGAGATTGATAATCTTTCAAAACGGTCTTAAGATTGTTTTAAATGAAAAGTTTCTCAAAGTATCTTCTGAAGATTATTACAAGGAGTATCTTTTAGAATGGTTTCTAAAATACTTCATCAGACTGAAGATCGTCTGAAGTTTGATTCAGGTTCTGAACTGAGTTCTTTAGAGACTCACTTCAGACACCTATTTCAGAACTTCTTCAAGATACATTCTCTGTAATATCTCAAACGATATGAGAGAGATTTGAGTTTTAATTATCTTTGAAAACTTGTTTGATTGAAATTATTATGATATGGTGATTATGAAAATACCTTTCAATCCCCAAAGTAAATGCAGAACTGGAAATAAAAGAGATTAAGGGAAAGGAAACTTAGGCACAAAATTTATCCTGGTTCACCCACATCACCGTGAGTTACATCCAGTCCCAGTGGCAAACCACCACTGGATTTTCACTATCTGAAACCACAGATACAAGTATTCTTCACAGCCTCTTCAGGCCAACCGAGTATTCCTCACGGCCTCTCCAGACCGACCAAGTATTCTTCACAGCCTCTCCAGACCGACCGAGTATTCTTAGGCACACATGGTCTATCGAGTATTCCTCACGGCCTCTCCAGACCAACCGAGTATTTCTTTGTTTTCAACTACCTCTCCAGGAAACCCATGCAGTAGTCTTTTCTACCGAGCCTCTCCAAGCTCTAGACCAAGTGTACTTTCTTTCACTAAGCCTCTCCAGGCACTCAGACACTTATTCAAGTGTGGAGTATTACTACTCAATCTAAGTTAGATGTTCGCTAGAACTTCTCAACTCAGATTCTTCTTGTACATAGAGATTACCGAGTACATACTCAGGATACAGTCATTACAAACTAAATACAAGGATAGACAGTGATACAAGTGTTTGAATTAAATACAATCCCTGTCTTTTCTATGAGGAATACATCCTATGAGAGTAGGCTAACTAAGATATGAAATTAAGCTCTAGCCTTATCCTCTAACCATTGGTTTCCATGGGTTACATTCTCACTCGTATCATTGGAATACTAAGGTATCTTCAAAGCTTCAAACCGTACCCAGTTTGATAGTCATTTGCTCAACATGGTTGTCTTCAGACCAACAACCAACTTAATTGATCAAACAGATCAACTGAACAACATGACTAACTGACCAGCTAGTCAGTAGCCTGATTGATTTGAGAACCAACTCTCTGATCAAACTTTGTTGACATATTGATGATCCACTTTAGCTCAAGTCAACTTTTGTTAACCATTTGGCACTCAGCCTAGTTAACTCCATTTGGTTGGGCAGTTAATCTAACTCCCACAACTGGTTGGGCAATCATGCCAACTTGGTTGTGTTAACAACAACAACTGGTTGGACCGACCAACATCTTCAAATTCAATCTTGAGGCTATTTATATGTTCTGCTTGAATATAGCCGTTGAAGATGATTCATAATACCGTTGAGCTGATGATGATGTGGCTCATATAGTCGTTGTGTAATAGCTTCTCAAACGGTTGCTTCTTCTTAAGCGAATAGGTGTTCAGACGATCCCGTTCTGACACTTCTATAGATGAGCTCTGTTTGAGAGATATTTCATGATATTATTCTGCGTATTCTCTCTTTTGAATTTCATCTGCTTTTGCTTTCTCCTTCAGCTTTCTTCTGCTTTCTTTTGGATTGTATCAATGGGGAAATATCCGTTGAAATACTATCGTTTAGAGATAGCATTGAATCCTCTTTAATCCATTGTGAGACACGCTTCTGAGGGCTCTGACATGTCTGACATAGTACAGCGTAGGTGCTGCTATAAAGCTGCCACCGTTGTTGCTGTGAATGCTGCGTTGCAGAGATTTCCTCAGTGGTGTATGAAATTCAAAAGCACCAGGAAAGGTCTCTGTGTTCATTTCCATAAATATGCTTGAGAAGGGAATGTGTAGCAGAGAATGACTTTTCTCAGCAATCTTCAGAGAGCAAAAGTCTTCATAGTCTTCAGCAAGTAGTGCCACGTCGGATTTCAGAAGGCCTCAATACTTCAGACGGATTGAGACTTCAGACAGATTGAAACTTCAGACAGCTTCACCACTTCAGACGGGTTGATGCTTCAGACAGCTTCAATACTTCAGACGGGTTGCGTCCTTCAGACAACTCCAATCCTTCAGACTGGTTGAAACTTCAGAAGGTTTCTTCCTTATGATAAGAGGATTGTAGCTTCGTTGTTCTTTGTATCTTCTTCTTCTTCTTGTAAGCTTCTCAAAATCAAATTGGAAAAAATAGAAAAGTGGTAATTGGGTTGTGCAACGAGGTAAGTAGCTGGCAAGCACTTTTTCTTATTTAATATTTTTTAGTTAATTTTTTAGTTATATTTTAGGGAAAAATATGTTTTTCGTCCCTGTAGTTTCGGTCAATTTGGGTTTTCGTCCCTATACTTTAAATCCTTGGTTTTTTGTCCCTGTACTTTCAAAAACCCGTAACAGTAGTCCCTGTCGTCACTTTGGTCCGTTAAACATGCCACGTGTCAATTACCTAACATGCCACGTGTACCTAGCATGCCACGTGTCAATTGCCCAGCATGCCACGTCACAGGTTTAACAGACCAAAGTGACTGCAGGGACTACTGTTACGGGTTTTTGAAAGTACTGGGACAAAAAACCAAGGATTTAAAATATAGGGACGAAAACCCAAGCTGACCGAAACTACAGGGACGAAAAACATATTTTTCCCTATATTTTATTATTATAAATTCCTTTTTTTATTTTTATGTTTATCTATTATTTTTATCATTATACTCCCTCCGGTCCTATTTATAAGAACTTTTTAAAGGTGAGCCTTGGTCCTCTCTATAAGAACTTTTTTAGATTGTCTCATGCATTAATTATTATTTGACAAAAATACCCCATTAGTGGAGGTAGGTGAGTAATTAATTAGTAGAGAGAGTATAACACAATTGAGTAGTTAAATAGAAAGAGAAAGATAATGGATCTCAATAAATTCATGGGTAATTTAGTAAATGTGATACACATTCATGACAAATTTATTGTAATAAACTAAATTAACCAACTTCCTTAATCTATGTGAAGTGGTTAAAAGGTTCTTATAAATAGGACCGGAGAGAGTATATTATAATATATATTATTTAATTTTTCATTTATTTACTTTTATATATACCATATTATATAAAACTTTAAAAATATATTATTTAGTTATTACCAGTTCAACCACGATTGGACCATTAAACCTTAAATCAATACCCCCACTGGTTCAATGACCGGTCCGTTGCAATATAGTTATTCAACTTGAAAACTTCACCCGTTACAATTTTGATTCATGACTCAAGAAATACAAGTTCAAAACACAAGTACTCCGAACCATCTCAAGCACAACTTTTGGTTTAATTGATCAAGATTCAAGTACAACCCTCTCATAGTGTGATGGATATCCATTTTGCATAATTCAAACAGATTAAGGAGCCATCCAACCCCACAATTACAAATACATTCTTCATTCTTTGCTGAACCTAACATGGTTTCTGGGAATTCCAACAAAAAAAGGACTACCCGAGAAAAGTTTGAGCCATTTGGTAATGTTAGATTCATGTGTTATATTAAACTCCACCTAATAATGTGTATATGCTGTGTATACCAACGAAATATGAGCACGATATAGCCACATGCATGCAGTGTTCAAGTGATGTAGCGAGGGGGTAGTTGGCCTTTTCTGAGAAAGGAGAGAGAGTACTCGGCAGCATCAATGAGGTCTGCTATGTTGTGCAAAGAGCGTTCTTCAGAACCCACCCAGAACATTGCCCGAACCTCTGCTTTCTTCGCCAGTCTAGCGGCGAAGGTGAGGGGCAAGTCAGGGGAATTCAGGCTTCGTAGTATCTGACGATACAGTGACAGAACTCGTCCTCTGTTATTTCGCAAGTCCTCTGCCGTTGCCCATATCAATCCCTTTCCCATTCTACACTGCTGCAACACCAAAATAATATCAAATAAAAATATTAATCCCATCTCATAGGTTATAAAATGCCACACACATCACTCTAAGTAATATCCTAAAAATAAAGGAAAAAAATGGAGGAAGGCGAATCAGAAAGAACGTAGCAATGAAAAGTTTGATCATATCAAACATACAGTATTTGATGATCACACTTTATTTTATTTTTTATTTCCTCATGTTCGCCTTACTCTATCTGTGAAAATTAACTATAACCATTCATAAGCACAATGAAGAAGAAGAATACGAAAACAAACAATTCCATTTAAGGTCTGATGCTCTAGCAGTGAAACCAAACCAAACCAAATCAAACAAAATGCAAGATAACACTTGAAAATGAACATTTTCTCCTCTTGCTTTAGCATCCCCCCTATAGATTCACATCACAGTGGATCTCAGAATGTTATGGTTATCTTCAATTCCTTTAAAAAGTTTCAGATAGATAACGCAGTTTAACAGTAACATCACTGATCCAGAAATCAAACCAAATAAAAATAAATGAAACAAAACAGGATCGGGTTTAAAAGCTGAAGCTTTCCGGATAAATATCTAGAGAGATTGTTGAAAGAGCATCTCAGACTCCTCATTCCCCATAAGCTTCTTCACTGACAATCAAAGTGCAAGGATAACAAATTGAAATTGCTCGTCACTGATGCTCGTAAAACAGAAACATAAGGATGACTGGAATTTGAAACAAGGATCACCCCGGGGGAGGAGAGGGGATGGTGTGAAAGGTTGACTTGGAGAGTGGGAGAGAAGAGGGGTGGTGTAAGTCAGATAGAAAAAAAAATCTCTCAAAAGTGTGTTGCAGAAAATCAAACCAGAAAAATCCTGTAGAAAAAAATCATCGATTGTCAGAAATTACTGAAAGAACAAAGACCGAGAAAAATATAATTAGCTTTTGAAAGCTAAACTGCATGGACAGGACATAATAGATCACACCGTAAGGCTGTATCAAACAACCAGCAAGAGGGCACCAAAATGAAACAAATTGTAGGTTACGAGAAAAAGGGGGGAAAACATCAAAAACAAAAAATAGAGTGTGGATTGTAATTCTGGGTTGCGGTGACAAAAAAAACAGACCTGGCCTGGGTGTCTGAGCTCCTTCAAAGTCGCATTACCCTACAGCTATGTAAATTGTAAAATCGTTTCAGAAAAACACAACGAAAATCGCAAAAGGAAGGGGAAACAAAGTCGGTGAGATGATTAACATCACTCGCAAAACATCACTCGCAACGAAGGAAAAGACCAGATTGGTAGCGTCCCTGATGTAACTTGTGCATCCCAACTTGTGCGAGGGATGCGAAAATAGAGTTGTTAGCTGTTTGGTTGCTTAGAAAGAGTGGGAAAAGACGAGAAAATTTCTGTGTTAGGGTTACTTCTATGTTTCTGAAATAGAAAAATAGTGTAGATTATTCTGAAATAATAATAATAATAATAATAATTGTGGGCTGACCATAGATTTCCCAACACCTAACCCATGTAAAATTTTAAATTTTTTACTGGGGACCAAACTAACCCACTTATAATGGGGCTGAAAATAGTGGGTTAGAATACTAAACATAAATAAATAAAATGATGGGGGAAGGCGAATCAGAAAGAACGTAGCGATGAAAAGTTTGATCATATCAAACACACAGTATTTGATGATCACACTTTATTTTATTTTTGTTTTCCTCATGTTCGCCTTTCTCTATCTGTGAATATTAACTATAACCATTCACAAGCACAATGAAGAAGAACAATTCGAAAGAGGACTAATTACGGTCGCATTACAGAGAATTGAAAAAGTTGTGATAACATAGTGATTCTTGGTAGTGTAGTATTGAAACATCAGAAGACAAGCAACTTAAAATATATAAGCAACTAAAAAAGAAAAAACAATGTTTTGAACTAAAAAAAAGAAAAACAATCTTTTGAAATAACTGCACGTCCTCTAATTTTCATTTTCCAGTACCAAAATTACGAATAACTTGCCTTATTTAGGCTGAAAGAGTGGGTGAAAACCCTACTGAAACCAATTAACTATTTTTCATTTATAAGAGAAATGAAAGGCCCTGAGACTGGCTGCTACCAGGACGGGTAGCGGGCTTTTGTGGACCGGGTTAAAAAACCAACAAAAATTCAGTTCTATAAAATTAAAGCTGGCCCTATGAGGGTGGCGGCTGGTTAAATCCTAATTTATTAAAAAATCTGGCCCATTAAAAATTATAAAAATTACAACATAGTTATCAAAAAGATTAAAAAAAGATCATGTGAGCAAATAAATTTAAAACAGTTTCCAACACATTCCAAAACACATTGAAATCAGCATCAAATGAGCAATTATCATTAGTGTCCAATACCAACACCTTTGAACATCACCAAAAACACAAAGCTATTTTCTTCAAAAACTATGACCAAACTCAGTAGCTGATAATGATTTAGAACAAATAGTGACAGTACAGATGAAAGTAAGTGTAGTAATCTTAACTCAACCCATATTTAGACAGACCAACGGGCCAGCCCTTTTAACATGTGGAAATAATTAAAATAGGATGGGTTAAACGGCTGGCCAACAAAAAAAAAATAAAAAGGAATAAAATAATAAGAAATTATCAAACTTATAAATTAAACAAAATCAGCAGAGAAAGTTCAGAAGTGTTTCGATTTCTTTAATTAAGCTAATAATAACTATAACAAAAAAACTATAATTTCAAAAACAAATTCAGCAGTAAAATTCGTGAACGCAACACCAAAGAGACAATAATCAACAGTGTGATAACATCAACCGCGCCTACGCAGCAGAGCTATCAGTAACAGAGTAAAAGTCTATAGCAAGAATAAAGAGATAGAAATCAGCAGAGTAAATAGAAACATAGATCGTGAAAGAAAGAATCAGAACTGCGAAGAGAGGAGCTTACCTGGGCTATGGACAGAGAGGATGAGAGGTGGTTGTCCGACGCAGTGGTTGTTAGGATGGACGACGGCGCAACGGCGATTGGAACAGCGACGATGGCGCGGCCACAACGCAACCTTGAAGGAGCTAGACAACGACGCAGACGCGACAACCTTCAAGGAGCTGGATGACGACGACGGTGGCGCTATAGTGTGACGGTGCTTATTGACTTGGTCGTGAAGTTGGGAGCACAGTCTGCATCTTCTGCTTGGTCAGGGAGATGATTTGGGAGGCGGAGTCTGTTTGAGTTTGTGAGAGTGTTTCTCAATTTATTTGGATGAACCCTAATTTTTCCCCTTACTTTTTTAATTCTTGGGCTATAAGTGGTGTTTTTTTGGACGAACTGGGCTGTGAGTGATGAAAAACGTTAGTCTTTTTGTCTTCGACCAATTTTTTCCAAGCACAATGTATAACTCGTCTTTTAATGGAACGAGCTATTGGGCTGGGACAGGATAGCCCATTGGGCCAAGCCCATTTTGCCACCCTTACCTGTGTCTAACTTGTTTTTTTCGTTCAAAAAACTCGATACTCAATATTACTCGCATGGAACCATTTTTCTTTCTTGGATTGGTCGGTTCAAGGTCGGGTAACAAGTTTATGTCCACCCATACATGCCAAGACCCAAACATTCGTATGTGTCTTGTGAAGTAAATCAGAGTCACAAGAAGGGAGGTTGAATTGTGACTCTTGAAAACTTTTGGTCCAACCTAAAAGTACTTTGAAAAACTGACTGATCTTTGCTCAAGGAATATCTTGGCTATCAGAAGTTACTTCTAGAAGATAGTGGTTAGTGTATAATGTCAACTAAGTTGATTGAGACTATCTTCTTAAAGGCAAGCAATATCATAGAGACAGATATCATCAAATTTTATTTTTCCATATAGTGTATTTAATGTAGATACAACTCAAATAAGGTTCAGAAGAATAATATAATGTTTCTGCGCAAAAGCAAAACGGTGAATCGGTCACTTTAAACCATTCTTCTGAAAGGTCAAATGATTTTATATTTTAATAAAACTTTCCAAAATAGTTATTTAACCAATAACTAATAAGATTATATAAGAAAATCTGTTTAGAAGAAGTTTATATCAATCTGATATTTTAAATCAAGTTACACAATGAAAATTGATAAATGTTTCTTCTGGAGTATCAAATAGACTTGAAACTTGATGAAACTTTCCAGATCAGATATTTAAATAGTAAATAATCAGAATATAAAGTTAAATCTATTTAAAATCGAGTTTGTAAAGACATGGTAATTTGAACCCCAAATTTCAATGTTGAACAATGAACAATTTTCAAGAAATGTGCTTCTGAAGCACCAAACAGTTTCATAATTTAATGAAACTTTCTCGGTCAGCATTTGAACTAATATGGATGTGATTTGTGTGAAAATATCAGTTCAAAATCAGGTTTATCAAAATTTGGTTTACAGCTTGCTATATATTCAAAGTATGAACAATAACTAGCAAATCAATAAATGTAAGTGCAGGAAGATAAAGAGAGTAAGGGTAAGTGACACTGCACAAATGATTTTTATGTTGGTTCACCCTCACAATCCTTGGGCTATGTCCAGTACCTACCTTAGTAGGATTTTCCACTGATCAATCCTGATTACAAGATATTCTTTGCTCTTACAGCCTCCTCAGGCTCTTTGCCAAATATTCTTCTATAGCCTCTTCAGGCTCCTTACAAGTATTATTTTGCAGTCTCTTCAGGCTCTAACATTAACATCAGTATTCTTTGCTTAGCCTCTACAGGCTCTACGCACTCTTAATCCAACACTAACTCTCTCTAAATAGCTTGAGAGATCACAAACACTCTTCAACAATAGATATTTTTTTACATATGGCTCGCAAAACACTCATGGAGTGGATTAATCTTTACAAAACTGAACCTAGACACGCTCTCTAAGAATTATGAATAGCGGCTCAGCATTTTGGAGTGATCGAAGGAGAACCTCACTCTAGAAGGGAAATTCTACATTATGGCTCTTTGGATTTCTTCCCTTAATGTTGCCCAGTTGAATGGGGCTGTATATATAGAATTCTGGGGGTCAAAATAGCCATTGGATTTGCTTGGAGAGGTGGTCAAGCTCTCAGCTGGCCATATAGGAGTTGTCACTTTCATGTGGTAGCTTTTATTTTTCTTCAACTTTGACTGGTCATATCTTCTGGAGGGTTTCTTCTGTTCTTTGACAATATCATTCTTCTGGACATGTAAAATCATACAACAATTGATAAAAATCTGTGGTGTTTTTCTTGCATCTGAAGAAAACTGTTCCTTTTGGAAGCATGCAGAAATTATGTTTTCTTCTTCTGGAGAAAACTGATTCTTTTGGAAGTATGCAGAAATTATGTTTTATGCTTCTGTAGAAAATTGATTCTTCTAGAAGTGTGCAGAAATTCTGTTTCTTCTTCTGAAGAAGTTGTTTCTTCTGAAAGTATGCACAAATTCTATTTCTTCTTCTGGAGAAACTGTTTCTTCTAGAAGTGTGTAGAAATTCTATTTTTTGCTTCTGGAGGAAATATTTCTTCTGGAAGTGTGCATATATTCTGTATTCTGCTTCTAGAGAAGATTGTTTCTTCTGGAAGTGTGCATGAATTATTTTTTATGCTTCTTGAGTGTTCTTCAACTTGAAATATTCAAGGATAATAGCTCGAGGAGTGTGAGAACTTATTCAATGCTTCTAAAAGTACTTTGAACATGTTTACAACTTGAAATTCATATTTGATGCTTTTGGAGAGTGATAAATTTACTGTAGAGACTGTTGGTTTTGCTTCTAAAGACAAAATTGTGTTTCCAATGATATTGACCTTCTCCAATTGCTTTGTTTGCATTAGCAACACTTGGAATGAATATGCTTGAATTGCTTAAGTGATATTTCACATTCAGAAGGTGTTAGATTTCACGAAAAGCTCCTTCTCATGCTTCTAGTGGTCTTGAATAATCCTTCTTAAGCTTCAACTTTGCTTCTGAAGCTTGATACAACTCCATTTAATATTCATGGGATCTTAGATGAACTATCTTGACCTTCTTGAAGTTAAGAAGCTACTTCTTAGACTTTTTTCATCACTTTTTATATGAAAACAGGGCCGGCCCAAGGGTAAGGCTGCTAAAGCCCTTGCTTTAGGCCCCCAATTGTTAGTAACATCCTTTATACAAAAAATAAAAAAATATTATTATAATTAGGTCTAGTTCATTGATTTATAAATTGATTTTCCTCCTCAATGGTTGATGGTTCAATCCTTGCTAAATGAATTATAACTTTTAAAGTCTCTTTCTTTCACTTCATGTATTTAAAAAGGCCCCAAAATAAAAAGTTCGCTTGAGGCCTCACTATATATTGGGCGATATTGGGCCGGCCTTGTATGAAAGCTCCATGTAACATGTTTCTTGACACATGTTCTAATGTTAAATACAGTTTTTTATCTTTCCACCTTCCTTCTGTAACTCTTCCTGTATTCTTTCAAGCATTCTCAAGTGCAAACATTAGTACCACAGTATTCAGAACACTTAGAATATTGTTGTGAAAGTTTTTTGTCATTAAAATCTTTACTCAAAAGGGTCTTGGACCTTACATCTTACTCTCCCATATTATCGAATAAATGAAGACGATCCCAACTAAGTGTGTGTTTGTTTAAAAGTTAGAGTGATCTAAAATTAAATTAAGAATTATGAAAACGAGGTTAGAACATATTGAGTGTTTGGGTAATATTTAGAGTGAATAGAAGTAAGTTGGGTGAGTTTCAAATTTATTTCAGGCCAATAAACCAGGTATTCTTTACAACAAACCTCCTTAAGCTCAACAAATAAAATCATAAGAAATAGTAGGATAAAGCTCTGGGTTTTGCACACTCAGTGTGAATATGAAATAAAAAAACAACGATTTATCAACACAAAGTTCAGATCAAAACTTGTTTAAATGACTTGCACAAAGAATGAAGAAATAAAAGAATCAAAGAATCAAAGTAAAAATAATAGCAACATTTTTGCACTTGTTCAAAGGTTCTCTAAATTCTTATTTCCTTCATCTTCTATGTATATGCTCCTTGAGGTAGAGATGTTGAGTGTGAGCATGTTAACGTTGTATTTTAGCATTTAATGCATGGAGTCATTGGTAATACTATTTGCAACAGTAATGTGATAGAGGGCAAGCTAGAAAGACTTTAGCGCAGCCCTCTCTTGTCCTTTTTCTAACATTATTTCTACTATTGTTGTGATATGATTTATGCTCTTACAAAGATCTTCTGATAACTTCTTCTTCTAGCAAAGTATAATTTGATACAACAGAGATTTTGAATTTTTGCCATGTAGGATTCCATAAGCTTGAGTTGCTTATCTAGGTCTAATAGAAGTAAAGTATTTGACGCTGCTTCAGACTCAGGTTGTATAACAGACTCTTGTAAGCGTCAGAATACTTCAGACTTTGGTTCTTTCAGACTAACATAGTCCAATTTTAAATCCAGACTTCAGACTGACTTTGTTCCAATAGTTGTACACTTTAGACTTTGTTAGATCATAAGACTAATAAAACTTCTTCATATGATTATTCATCAAAACTTAGAGATTTCAGACTATGATCCAGTCTTTTTCTAACATCATAGACTCATAAGAAAATGTCTATGGGTCGAATTTGATAGTTATTCTTTGGTACATCAATGAATTTTGAATTTTGTGTATTTAACGATTATCAAATAAACGTAGGTATTGGTGAAACTTCCAAGTTTATGATGGAGCACTATGATGGTGTTCTACTAACGCTAGCTTCAGTAGTGGAAAACCTTTTAAATTAGATGTAACAACTATGAATGTGGTATATGACAAATTTGCAAGAGTTTTGTGGAAATTGAACTTAATAAATGAGTAGGGGGAAGATTGGTTACATAGCCATTGGGACGAATTGAAGTATGGTGGTCTCTATTTTCTTTGTGCTAATTACGATTACTCTGGACACTTAGCAAAAGCTTACCCTTAATCTTCTATGTTTCAAATTAGAAACTAGTTGTAGTGCATCAAGAGAGGTAACACAGATGATGCAACAATCACAAGTCATTACACATATGTAAGCCTTAATAATTCTAATGCAGGAGAAAAACTCGGAGTAGGGGATTTGCATGGTGGCTAGTTGATATAGTTACAAAGGGCATAAAATCACAAAAGCCACACCAACAATATAATGGGAAAGGTATTAGCATTAATGACTTATAGGAAATAAGCAAAACAAAATTTTGACGTTACACAAAGGATAATCACCTAAGAATCAAGACAAAAATTTAAGGGAGTTCTTGGTTCAGATTGATGTGAATTAACCACAACCATATCTATAAAACATGGATTTGAAAAAAATGACAAAGAGATGACTCCACTCTTATTAAGAAGAACATTGTCAAAAAGGATACACACAAGCCAATCATCATGAAAGCATTTAACTAGGCATTGCAAAGTAATTACCAAGAGTCATATCTAGAGGTGTCAAAATGAACCCAACACAATGAGCCAACCCGACTCATCGGTGGGTTGGGTTAAAAAAAACAAGCTCACTTCCCCTGGGTCAATATGGCCCGACTCACTTAACCTGCGAGCCAGAGCGGGTTGAGTTGGGTCAACCCATTTTTTATTTAATAATAGAATAAAATTTGAATTTTTGCATCCTCTCAATCTCAATCCCCTTTTTGCTCTCATTGCACCCGTCACTACTCACCGCACCGGCGTCGTTCATCCCCTTTTTGCTAGAGGTGTTTTTCGTTTTCCCGTTTCCTCTGAGATGTCTGCAACCATTGTGTTGCGTTCTCCAAACCTTCGGTCTTCAACGATGTTTATAGTGTCTCTGACCATGACCTTACGTTTCTGTAGAGAGGGAGCATTGGGCATCTTTCTGTCACACAATGAAGAAGGGGAGAACCACGATTGTGCGTAGGAGACTATCGCCTTCCATGGTCGTCGTACCACGATTGTTGCACGAAGAAGAGGGTGAGCCGCTGACGGAGGAGAGAAAGGGATGTGATCATTGCACGATGGCTGTTGTTAGTCAGAGACCGAGAAATAATAGTGCATCATTTGTTGGAGAGGAAGCTTGCTGCCGCTTTTGGCTGTTGTCATGTCTCCCAGCGAGAAAAAGGAGAGTTGCAAGTCCCGGTTGAGAAGAAAAAGATGACGTTGTGGGGTGGGGTCGTTCACTCCAAACCTGCCATTTTGCTTTTGAATTTTTTCTACCTTTTGTTATTGTTGTAATTTTTTGTTTTTTTAGAGATTAGATGAGCCAACTTGCTCAACCCACCAACCTGCGGTGGTCGATTTGGGTTTTTTTTCAAACTCACCAAAAAAGTGAGCCAACCTAACTCAACTCACTTTTTCCCCAACCTGCAGGGTGAACTGGGTTGGCTCACTTTGATAGCTCTAGTTAATTCTTTAAAACAAAGAGAATATAACAAACACTATTCCTCCTCTAAAAATAATGTCCGATACTAATTTGAAAGAGTTGCATAGTATTAAAACTATACATTGAATATTAAAGTGGTAGGCGTAAATCACTATAGACTCTTGGATCAACTCCTAGATGAACCTAAATCACTAAACCCTAATGACTAATTGACACAAAATGGTCTTATTGAAATCGAGCAAGAACAAATTATGGCAAGTAAAGAAGAGACCATTATGGTTAATGAGGATGCCGATGACAAGAATGATGCCATGGTTACTGAGACCCCCAATGACAACCAATTTAAGAGGCATCTTTCATCATCCATGGGCACTCTTAGGTAATTTTAATGATGTTTTGCGTCTTTCAAAGCAGAAAGTTGGAAGCTTCTCTTATACTAGAGCTAATCATTTTGTGAATATGTTGTATATTTTTCCACTTGATGGACCTTGGTTTCTTATATTTACTTGGCAAAGACTTGGACAAGGATGTCATTTTGTTGCTCATCTTCTTGGTAGAGGTATTGTTGATAATATATATAGATGGAGGCATGCTTTTCTTCAAGGCATTCGTTAAAAACCTTCGTTGACTTTATTCGATTCATAATCCAATATTATGGAAATGTAGTGACTTGGAAGAGAAGCAAGGAGATCAACCCTTTAGGTTTGAAATGACTTAGGTCACTGACCAAGATCGTAGTTCAACAATACATAATGTGTGATGCAAAGTTGGAGATGATATTGTTTTGGCATTAAATAATGTTAAGGAAGATTCATTGATTTTTAACACAAAGGTGTTTGGAAACATTTTTGTTAGAAAGAGAAAAATAGAAGCTAAGCTCCTCAAAGGGATTCAAATAACTCTTTAAGCACTAAATTTGTAGCCTTGTTATTATTACAAATGTGAGCTATACAAAAGTGATTATTACTAGATCTTATTCCAGGAAGAAGCACTATGTATAATAGGTTTGGGAGAAATAGATTAAGTTTGGGATGATGATATCGAACTTTTTTCCATAATTCAATTGTGGTTTGTAGGAAAAGAGGTAGGATCCATGGAATTTTTCTTCCTCATAAATATTCGTGTCACGTGTGTCGATGATGACTTATTGAGAAATGAAGCAATACAAAATTTTTAGATATTAATTTTTTCCACAAGTATACTTCAATTAATTAAACTATCAATTAATTGGTTAGTAGATCTTGGTCTATTTGTCTCATCCACACTTAAACTTTATTTGGTTAGAGAAAAGAAATAGAGAAGAGAGAAATGAAAATGAAAAAAAAAGATGATTTGTAAAATGTTTGGTATGAGAGAAATACGTTTGAAATAGAAGAGAAATAATAATGAGTAGTATTTAAAAACCATTTCTCCTCCATTTCTCCACAAATTAGTAAATAAATACATTTCAAGTGGAACCCACATTTTTCACATTTCCCTACTATTTCTATGCAACACCAAACAAGAGAAGTTTTCTACTTTTCTTTCATTTCTCTCCCCCTATCCGTTTCTCTTGCATTTCACTAATATCAAACAAGGGGTTAGAAAAGAAAATTAAATTGGTGTCAAGTCTTCTTTACAATTACAACTCACCATCATTTCAGAGGCCCTTATTGTTTGATCTCCTATATTATTTGATGCTACATGTGTTTATTAATAAGTCATTTTTTCTTGTTGCCTTGTTTTTCTTTTCTTTATCTACCAAAAGAAATCATTTTTTAATCTTAATTTTCTCTCAAGCTAATTATTTTTTAAAATTTTCTTTACACACTTAAATTTCATTAGTCATCCATTCCAAGTCTTACTATCAATATTATTACTTAAGCTAGTATTTTAAATATTTAATTTTATATTGAATTTAAATTTTTTATCCAAATCCTATATGCTTATTTCTTTGAACAATTTATCCATTTTTATTTGTAATTTCATTTTTTTAATTTTTATTTTAAAAATTTACAAAAGTACTTATACAATAAAAAATATATTTATTAGATTTATCCAAATTAAAATATACGAGTTACATGAAATAATTGGTAGTATATAAATATATCTTTGTAATTCTATAAATAATTAATTTATTTAGAAGTTTTTTTATTATTATTTGTAAAATAATGCCACATACCGTATTCGTCCCTTTTGCTAACCCTCACTCTTTTCACGCTCTCCAACTCCAACCTACAAAACGCGTTACTATTATTCTTCCATTCTCAAGATCTCAATGTGTTTACCAGCTTGTGAACTGTTGCATATGTTACATATGTTACATGAGAAGAATCGTGACAACAATTTCTTTTTCCATCAACTAGAGTTGGCCAACCCAAAGGTGGGGTTTGGATAGTTCACATATATGTTATTTTCATTTTTGGATTATCACGGGTGTTTAGTATTAAAATGTGGTAAACTCACTTTTTTAAATATGAAAAAAATTGCATTAAAACTTGAGTTTGGCCAATTTAGAGGTTAAACCAAACACACACTTATAGCATGTTTTGTTTGATATGTTGAGAAGTGGTCAAATTCAAGTTTGAAACTCATAAAGTAACTATCTGTAAGACTAGAAACGTGATTTCACGTTCCAACACTAACCAAACACAACATCTTCATATTCACGTTCATCAGAAAGCAACAAAAGCAATGAGAAGTTGCTTTTGAAAAATCCACCTTGGAAAGCCGCAAACACGTTTGAGAAAACGTTGGTAAACTTACATATGCATTTCCCATCCCAAAGTGGGTTTTTCAAAAGCAACTCATTGTTGCTTCCTGATAAACATGGATCTGAAGGTATTTGAAGGTACATTGTTGCTTCCTGATAAACATGGATCTAAAGGTATTTAAAGGTAATCCAAACTTAGGCATAAATAGTTTGGCAGGTTCTATATCGCGTCTTGGCAGTTTTCCTAATTCCTTTTGGAAGATCCTTGGTATTTTAATTGGTTCATACATTCAACTTATGTAACCAATGAGTTTTGTGCAGAAACTGTAATGAGGGCATGCTTCACACGTGAACAAGGGATTTGGAATTAGTGATGTGCTTTTCTAAAAGCAACGAGAATTGTGCATAAACTCTTTGGTGTTTGCCTAAATCACGTTTTAAATTATTTTCATAAAAAAGACACCGAAGTAGATTAAAAGAAAAAAGAAAGACTAAAATGAATATAATTTTGAGAGAATTTCTCTGTTTATAATTCATTCATTCCACCCCATTACAGAAAAACCAAGCTCAACTCAAAAAAGAAGGAACAAAGTTCAAATTCAAACACCCATACAAATAACAAATCACGTAGAAGCAATAGTTATTTTATTTTTCATGTGTCTCACATAATTATAATAAGCTCTAAACAAGCCCTATATACTTTATCCGAGTCCTATATGCTTATTGTTGAGACAAGTTCACCCCCAAGTGGTTTTTAATATGACAAACTGATTAAGTTCAAATATACATATGAGATGCATCTTGTGTTACTAACTGTGTGTTTAAGTGTGGCAGAGATTCTGTGTATCTAAACAGATGAAGGAATACTTAGATCATAAATAACACAAGTAACAGATGCAAGTTCAGCTCGAGAAGCAAACTAAGAACAGATGCAAGCTTAGCTTGAGATGCAAAGCCAAGGTCAGACACATAACCAACATTAAGATGCTAACAAAGCTTGAGATACAAGCCTCTATGTTCAGATGATATTCTAAGGAAAAGAAGAGACCCCAACATTAAACTAAAAAGAGACTCAAGAACAACTTGAGATGCAAGCTATGAACAGATGCTAGTTCAGCTTGAGATGCAAGGTCAGCTTGAGACGTTGTCTCAAGGTCAGACGAAGCAAGAGGGGATCTCATCAGAGATGCAAGTAGATCATAACAGAATCTGGACAGAAGCAAGACTGCACACTCAATGCTAGGAGACAGCAAGTAGGGTCAGCACAAAGTCAAGCAAGGACACAAGGACACTGACACAGTACCTTAGTCTGAAAAGCTGCTGACTGCCTACTAAAAAGACTGCACCTGATGCTATGAGCTCTAACAGATTGCAACGGCCACATAACGGCTAGTTTCTCATCTGATGATATAAAAGAGACAAGAACAAATGCTGAGTTGTGAGAGAGACTGCCTACACCTCTGTGAAATCATTCAGCATCTTATCACATCTCAACCAACATCTCAAGTACACACATCAGTTATCTGTGAACAGATTCAACACATCTTGAGATTTACTATTGTCTCTTTCATCTCTCTTCAGTATATCATTTCAATACTGTAACTTAAGAAGAGAGTTTCCCTAGCTTACCAATTTCCATATCCATACTGTGTATGCTGTAAGCTAGATCCATCATTTTCACCTACTGTAACATGTCTCATCTAAGATAGGAAGGTTCCTAGTCTTGGAGTGAGGTGTTTGCGTCCTGGAGAGGCAGTAAGAATACTTGTGGCTCAGCTAAGATAGGAGTGCCTAGGCTTAGTGTGAGTGAGACGTCCTGAAGAGGCTGTAAGAATACTTGTATTGACTGGTTTGTCAATAGTGGAAAATCTCACTTGTTGTGAGGACTGGATGTAGCCCAAGGAGTGGGTGAACCAGGATAAGATCTCTGTCTACTGTCTCTTACTCTATCTATTTATTACTTGCGTTAAATTAACCTAAAGCTATCTGTTAATTACAAGGATAAGTACATTAACAAGCAAGATAAAGAATCTAAGTTGAAGCATAAGAACTAGTACTAAAATTGAATTAACTCTATCCTGTCTTAACAGAGACTCCAAGTTAGCAAACTTGAGAGCACATCTCAACATTCAATTTTAGTGTGGATTTGCAGGAACAGATTTGAAAAGTCTCTATTCAACCCCCCTTCTAGAGATCTTCAACCAACTTCACTTATTTGTCTGAACAATTTATCCATTTTTAGTTGTAATTTCAATTATTTTCAATTTATATTTTAAAAATTTACAAAAGTAATTGTGCACTAAACAAGATATTTATTAGCTTTATCCAAATTAAAATATACGAGTCACATGAAATAATTGATAGTATATAAATATATCTTTGGAATTCTATAAATAATTAATTTATTTAGAAGAATTTTTTTTATTATTTGTAAAATAATGCCACATACCGTATTTGTTCACTTTGCTAACCCTCACTCTTTTCACGCTCTCCAACCCACAAAACGTGTTACTGTTATTCTTCCATTCTCAACGCCTCAGTGTGTTTACCAGCTTGTGAACCGTTGCATATGTTACATGAGAAAAACGTGACAACAATTATTTTTCTTGAGCCGGCCAACCCAAAGGTGGGGTTTGGATAGTTCACATACAAGTTATTTTCATTTTTGGATTATAACATGTTTGGTTTAATATTAAAAATATAGTAAATTCACATTTTCAAATGTTAAAAATAATTGCGTAGAGATTTGAGTTTGGCCAATTTAGAGGCTAAACCAAACACACACTTAGTGCATGTTTTGTTTAATGTTAAAAAGTGGTTAAACTCAAATTTAAAACTCTCAAAGTAACTATTTATAGGGCTGGAAATGACATTGCAAACACTAACCAAACACACCATTAAGTGTGTGTTTGGTTTAGTATTCAAAATGGACAAACTAGTTTGAATTCCAGAACGCAACTATTTCTAACGTTGAAAACGTGAATTTACTACGTTTCAACGCTAAATCAAATATGCACTGAACTTCAAATTCACGTTCTTCAGACAACAATAAAAACAACAAGGAATTGGTTTTGAAAAACTCACCTTAAAAAGCCACAAACACGTCAGACACTATAGTGTGTGTTTAGGAAAATGTTAGCAAACATATACGTTTGCATTTCCCAAAGCAAAATAACACATTACAAGCTGGATTTTTAAAAGCAAACCCGTTGCTTCCGGAGGATATGAAGGTGTTTGAAGGTAATCCAAACTTAGGCATAAATAGCTTGGCCGATTCTATATCGCATTTTGGCAGTTTCCCTGATTCCTTTTGGACGATCCTTGGCATTTTAATTGGTTCATATATTCAACTTATGCGTACTTCACACGTGAACAAGGGAAGGGGGTTTGGAATCAGTGATGTACTTTTCCAGAAGCAACTAGATTTGTACAGAAACTCTATGGTGTTACCTTTAAAATTGTTTTCATAGATTAAAAGAAAAAAGAAAGACTAAAATAAAATGAATTCTGAGAGAAATTCTCTGTTTATAATTCATTTGACCCCATTACAGATTCAAAAATCCTAAAAGAAAAAGAAGGAACCAAGTTCAAATTCAAACAGCCATACAAATAACAAATCACACAGAAGCAGAATAGTTATTCTCTTTTTCATTAGTCTCACATACATAATTATAATAAGACTAAACAAGCCCTGCAAAGCCTTTGAAGAGCATAACAACCCCAACAACCAAACCCAAACCGAAACCGAAACCCACACCAAGCCTTGATGAGCCTGAAGGAGACGGCGCCGGAGTATTAATAGAGCGAATTCTCGGAGCTGGCTGCAACCCGGTGGCCGGTGGCTCAGACGGTGGTGCAGCAGGAACAGGGTGATGTTGTTTAACAGACATAACCAGAACAATAAGCTTTTGACCATTTCTGCAGTGTTCAACGTTACCACTGATGAAGTAAAAGAGACCAGACTTGTAAAGTAGAACATCAGAATCCCCACCGATCAACATTATTATTGGATTTTTGGTATTGCACGAATCAAAATCCTCCTTAGTCACCACCAGAACCGAATCAGCCCCTTTCTGGTACTTAAAATCTGCATGCAAAACAAGAATATATATAAAGTTAAAAAAAAATTATTAATTAAGAAAATTAATATATAGATCACTTGAGAGAGAGAGAGAAATTGGACTTACTGAGAGTGTCATTGACTTGAAATCTGTTTCTTTTTGCCCAGTGACTGTAGTCTTCAGAAGGTTTCTCCACCCACCCATCTTTGCCACCAACTTCTAATTTCTTTGCTTGAGATGAGCTTATAAGAATTAGCAACATCAAAAGCAAAAGGCCGAGAAGCCTGTGAGATACTTGTCCAGGCCCTGCCATTTTCTTTCGATGGAATGGAATATTCTGGATGCAGAGAAATGTTATTGAGAGGAGTGAAGTGAATGTGAGTGAAGATAGGTGAAGAGGGGTTAATAATATATAGTGGAAGAGTGGGGATAACCGTTGAGGATTGGAGCATGAAAAATGCTTGCTTGGTTAATTTGGATGAGTAAGATCTTGGCTGGCAGAGCAGTGCTCTGTGTTCGAAGCAGTGTCATAAAATGCGGACGTTTCCGAAGAGATATTTGCTGTGGTTTGGAGCAGTGTTACGTTTACACATGGCAACATGCAAGGGACTCAACGGTAAGACTTCTTTTGAGGTTATTTAATTTTCTTTTTTATTTTTTACACACAGATCCAAATATACAATGCTTCTTCTACTTGGCCTAAAGTTAATTGAAACGGGTATAAAGCTTGAAAATTTACACTGTAAGTTAGGTGTAGGCCGTCTTCTAAGATAGTCATATATATAATAACCCAATCAAATGACACATACTTAACGTTTTAGAATTCAATATTTTTATAAAATAATAATAATAATAGATTATGAAACTGTTTCCTTAAATGAATATATTTTTCATTAAATAGTTTACTTTTGAAGAATACAATGTATATTGAATTATATATTGTAAAAGAGGAGGGTTACAATAATAATAATAATATATTGAATTATATATTAAATGAACATATCAATTTGTTAATTTTTTATTTTAAAAAATTTGAGGGCTAGTTATAAAAGATATTTACATTGATACATATATTTTTTATACACATTGAATTAGTTTTTTTATTCATATGTATTGAATTAGTTTGGTCTTGGTCTAGTTATAAATCAAGTTATGATTGGGGTGATGTTTTTTTATTCATATTTTTTTAGTATGTACAAAGATATTTTTTTATTCATATGTATTGAATTAGTTTGGTCTTGGTCTAGTTATAAATCAAGTTATGATTGGGGTAATGTTCGAGTGAACCGGAAAAGAAAACTTTAACCTTTTGTTTGGTTGTGTGGAGGTGGGAGAGAAATAGGGGGTGAGGAGAGAAATAGAGTGGAATGAAGAGACTTCCCCTGTTGGTTTAGCAGAGAAGTAGAAGAGAACTTTGTAAAAGTGGTGGGCCCCTCTGATTTCACACTTCTCTCCAAAATTGACGAGAAGTAGCGGAGGAGTAGCTCTTTGCCTTTAGAAAATCGATTTCCTAGTAAAAATAATCGATTTTCTGCAATTCAAAAACCCATATTTGCTATATGACTTTCCTGGTAATCGATTTCAATAGGTAATAATCGATTACCTATACAGTTTTTTTTTTAAAAAATTCAAATAATCGATTTCTAACCTTATTCTTGGCGGGAAGAAATAGGAAAATATTTTATTATACCATTTCTCTCCTATCTTTTCAATCAAACCAAACACCCCAAAATCACATTTCTCTTTTATTTCTCACTTATTTCTCTCCTACCAAACAACTCATAAATCATCTCTATCTCTTTTCTACTTCTCTCTTCTCTATTTCTACCCTACAACAAAACAAATTGTAAGATATTGAGTTGGGTTTGGGCTAAGTTTAAGTCAGCTCACGAGCACCTTTAGTTTAATTAATATTATATATGTGATAAAGCAAATATTTGAAAAGATTTTGAAAAATTCTTCTATCAAATTATAAATCGGGTTACAAATATATGAACTTGATTTTAATTCGTGTAAAAAAGTTGTATCTAAATTCAATGATATATTATGAATCAGTTATGTTCATAGCTTATTAAATGAGGTATGGATATATGATTAAATAACAGTTTGACTATAATTGACCCAAAGCCTTATGGGTACCCGTAATTAGCAGGGTAAAAATCCGTAAAATGGGTATGAGCACGGGCACGGGCAATAACCTGCATTTTTTAACGGGTACGGGCACTATGATGCCCAACTCGCCTCATACCCGCACTTATATATATATATATATATATATATATTAAATTATTTAATAAATAATATCATATATAATTATATATATAGTAATTTTATTAAAATATCTAATATATTTAAAATTGATATATATATAATAATAATAATAATACAGATTAAAATTATTTTTAAAACTACCTATTTTGTGTTTTTTACTTTATAATATATGACTAATTAGTGTTAATAATCATTTTTTGCACATCACGGAAAATGCTAACACATGATATCCAAGTTTATAAAATAGTGTAATGTGAAAGTTGTTGAGTCTCAAAATTAATTTAAACAATTAAATATACTTTGAGTCTCATTCCCTTAAAGAGTTTTAATGACCAACAAATATAAAATACAGATGAATTTATGGCAATATTCTTTCACAAGATTCTGTTTTGTTTCAGATTGTGAAAAGTAAGATATATCATCTGAAGCTTCAGATCGTCTGAATACTCAATACCGTTTGAAGTGCCTTTATCCTCTGAAAGAGTAAAGTTCATCTTAAGCTTTCCTTGCATCTGAAAGCTGAAGACTTCAGGACAATGGTTTGACCTTTGAAAGACGTTGTTGAGCACGAGGAACGTTCATATCAAGATCTTACCTATTTCAGCATAAGAGTCAAAGCTGCTTTCTCTCCTCGTTCAAATGTTTAGCACTTTTAAGGAAAGTCTGCAACGTTGCTGCTCCTGCCAGAATGCTTTGTGTGCGCAGACCTGCTGCACCTAGGTTGCTCAGAACGCTTTGGATAAAGCTGTGTCAGACGTATTCTGAATGCATTAAATGCTATTTGGTAACGGGCATTAATTCCCTGGAGACTATAAATACATCTCATGCAGAGTTGAAGATATAGTGAAGCAATTCAATCAAAGAAACTACACGCTGCAAAAATATACTCTGATTTTGTACACTTATTCTATTTCATATCATGAGAAATTCTCAGTTATCTGTACTTTACAGTTCAAAGCTATCATCTGAAGATAGTGAACTAAATCTTTTCTATTTAAATTTAGATCAGTTTGGGTTTACAAGCCTGGAGAGGCTTTCTGTTTGAAAGAATACTTGGGTTACACTTGGATAAGTGTCTGAGATCCCGAAGAGGCTTGGTGAAAGAAACAATACTTGGTGTAGAGCCTGAAGAGGCTTGACAGAAAAGAATACTTGTAATCTTGCAAGATTAGTGGAAATCCAGGTGCTGGTTTTTGCCCTGGGACTGGACGTAGTTCACTGTGTTTGTGAGTGAACCAGGATAATTTCTTGGCTAGGTTTCCTCTATCCCTTAAGCTATTTCAATTCTGTTTTTATTCTAACAAAGGAATTGAAAAGGTATTTAAGTGAAAACTTCTTCTCTGTACCAAACTTAGTTTTTCAATCAGTTTACTCAATCTGAATTTGATTCAGAAGATAACTAAAACCTTCAGACTGATAACCATCATCTGAAGATTTTCAGAAGAAAATTTTTCAAAATAGTTGAAGAAGAAAACATTTCCATTGAAACACTATTCAACCCCCCTTCTAGTGTTTCCATGTATTTCCAACAAAAGTATATTATAATATTTAATAAAAAATTTGAACATTATCATGTGTTGCGTTTTAGAATATTAACATATTGTGTTTCGATTTAATTAAATTGTTATGTCATTGATATTTAATAAATATGTTTGGATGATTTTGGAGTAATTTTTCAATTGAGTTATAATTTTCTTTAGTTAATATTTTTTAATGAGTTATTAATTTTTCACTTAACTAAATTGTGGATAACGGACGCGAGTATGGACATATAGGTGCCCAGCGGGTACATGGACGAGATTAAAGTTGCTGCCCATGCGGGTATGAGCTCGGGTACGAGTTTTTTTTTTTAAAGTACGGATATGGGGACGGGCACTACATTGTCAACCCTAGTTATTTGTATAAAAAATTTTACATTATCATGTGATACCACATCATTCAATAATAATATAAATAAAAAATTTTATCAATAAAAAATATAAATATTTTTTTACATTGATAATTTATATTTATTAAATTCTAATCATAATTCATAAGAAATAATTATAAACATATATTTTTTACGCTAAACAATGTATTAAAATCAAACTCTAGAAAATTATATAGGGAAATTATCACAACTAGAAAAATATAAAATGGTAAAGAAAACTATGTATGTATGCTTAAACGTCAATTTCTATTAAATAAAAATAATTAGGGATCATGGACCTTCTCAATCCTAAAAAAGGTTAATATCATTACCTGATAATTTGCAAAATTTTGGTTTACACCACCTTCAAATTTTTAAAAGTGTAGGTAAATTATTTAAAAGAAATTAGTTATTTGACATTACTCTAATTTTATATATCCCCTAATGAATCATATACTGCATTAATCATCTTCTTAATTATTTAAAGAAAATGTAATGAAATTTTTTTATTAGTTACATGAAATTGATACTTTATCTATTTATTTATTTTCTTATAATAATCTCATATAGCATTTGTTAAACATTAAAATAGGGAAAAATAAAATATATGGCTTCTGTTTTATATTTATAGTGTTTATTAAAACTGGAATAAAATAGAACAAAAGGTGAAAAAGATAAGTGCATATTCGTCCATCAGAGAGAATGGAGACAAAACAAACCATTAAACATGGAGACAAAATAAACTATTTCACTTTATTATACCTGCATGTTAAAAACTATTTGTAGCATCCCAAAATTTCAAACCATTTTCATAAGTGAAATTAGTAGTATGAAAGGTTTTCATAAAATGAATTAGGTTTAAAAGTGTTAAAAACTGTTTAAAAAGGCATAACATTGTCCCTGTAACGTCCTAATTTCTAAATTCGGAAACAATGCCTGTTGGAAGCACTATTTCTAAATTCGTGAAATTATTTCATTCATTTCGCGTATCGACATACAATACCATCGCTTGAGTAACCCAACAATTACTAAAGCTCCAACAATACATATATAATTCAATGAAATAATAACATACTGTTGCCATCAAGGCTCCAATACACAAAAATATTAAACTAACATAATGATTCCTAAAGTAGCTTTGACAATTAACACTAGTGGTTCTAAACAACATGGAAAACATCGAGTAAAATAAACAATAAGACTAATGGTCTTCACATGCCATCTACTACTCGTCATAGCTTTGATCAGTATCCTGCACCACTGAAAATATTGTTCCCATAGAATGGGGTGAGACCAACGTCCCAGTGAGTGTAACCGTGTGTGCAGTGTGGGGGAAAGCAACCAAGAACCATCATGGCGTACAGATAATTTTAAGAGACATAAAAGAGATAATGATACAAAATTCAACACAAAGAGAATCAATCATCAAGATGCAATGCATGACTGTGAGGTGTTATTCCCGACACCCGGGGTCTTTTCTCTGTAACGTGACTGTGATGAGCGCTCGGCCATGTAACTAAGGACCGTCGTCCAAGGTTACCTGTGATTAAATTTTAAATAGCATTTAAATATAATTCTGTGATTGGGGACCCCATCTCCCTCTTGGCCATGAGTTCTGTGATGGTCAAAGACCCTGTGATAGCCCGAAAGCTCTATGATTTCTCAAGTTCATAATTTTCATGACTGTGATGGCCAAAGGCCCATGAATTCCAGAATAATACAATCAAGAATCACCAAACATAATCAAGAATCATCATACAGAATCATCCAATCATCTACCCTAAGGTTTTGGCAATCCAATACATACAATAATCAGTATATTCACAATTCTTATGTTCCTACTATACATATATCACTAATTCCTAGAAGGAAAGGGGAAAAAGAATAGGGAGCATGCAATGACAATCTTTCAGAACAAATAAGTGAAAGTCCACCCACCTGTGAGTTGAGGAAACGGAGAACGAACGAAGAACAGAGGGCCTTGAAGGGAGAAAGATTGAGGCAAGACTCGTTCTTGATGAGTAGAATTCGTTCTTGGCCTTTGCTGGGACTTTCTCTCACTAGAACCTCTCTCTCTCTCTCTCTGAAAATACGAAAAATTGGAAGAAGGAACTGACAGAAACCGTCCACGAACGTGTTTTAAAATGCAGAAATCGGACCTGCGCTCAAGCCTCGCTTGAGCGCAGCTCGAGCGCGAGTTCTCGCTCAGGCTGCGCTTGAGCTCAGCTCAAGCTGAATTTCCTCGAATTGCTCTCTGTTTTTCTGCGCTTAGGCTGCGCTCGAGCTCAGCTTGAGCGAGAAAACCAGATTGCAATTTTCCCTTTTTACTGGTATCCTCACTTAGGCTGCGCTTGAGCTCAGCTCGAGCGAGGAAACCAGAGTGAGATTTTCCCTTCTTGTTAAGGTGCAGTTTTTATCCAAACCCTATCGTGTAACCTATCAAACTGAAGCCCCGGAAATAAGCTTTCTAATGAGAGTGGAATCCTCTCCATCAGGCATCTACAACTCTAGATATTTTCAATTTAGTGCATCAAGGTCATTAGGCTTAGAACCAACCTCAAGCACAACCTATTTTTCTTCATTCTACTTTAAGTTATAAAATTCCTACGAATTGAGGTCTTAATTAGCGGGATGTTACAGTCCCTTTTTCCGATCAAGTGAGAAATGATTCGCTTGAGCGAGTGGGAATTAATGGAAATTTGGAGTTTTCATTTTGTGAGATTTTCGCTCAAACGAGAGTATTTTCGCTTGAGCGAAAATATCAAACAAAATAGGGTAAATTTCTGTTGATATTTTCGCTTGAGCAAGAACATTCTCGCTCAAGCGAAAAGGAGACAAATAGTTAGGGGTGTCCTTGTCTAATTTTCTCTCAAGCGAAAAATCTGGTTCTTGCTCAAGCGAGAATGCGGTAGAGATCTACTGCCTAATTCTCGTTCAAGCGAGAATGTCTCGCTTTAGTGAGAACACGCGAGATCAGTTTTTAAAACAGATTCAAGCTCTTTTTGACCCCAAAATTTAAAACACCCAAACTTATCTCTCAACCCTAGCAGTGCAAGAAGGAGGAGAAGAGGAGGAGGAGGAGGCTCAAGGCTTGCTTCCCCAAGGAAGGAGGAGACTTCCTACCCCTCCAGGCTCACTTTTCCACTATTAGAGGTGAGTGTGATTCACCTACTCACTTTCACTTGTGTGTAAACCCTACACGATCCCTTTCCTTCATTCCTATTCCCTTATGCTTGTGTGCTCTTATTGAAGTTGGCTGGATGTCTCTAGAAGGGGGGTTGAATAGAGACTTTAAAATTCTGTTCCTGAAATTTGCACGCTTAAATTTCCAAGTTGAGACGTGATCTCAAGTCTGATGACTTGGAGTCTCAATTAAGTTAGATGAGATGCAGTTTCAATTTCAGCTAATTGTATTATCTAAGATCAAGTATAAATTATTTTAGTTACTCAAATCTGATTTTGTTTAATGTAATTTAATTAATCAAGTAATCACAGATTTGAGATGAGTAAAGAGCAATGTAAAGTAAAGATATAGGGAAGATGGATGCATAGGGATCTTATCCTGGTTCACCCACTCCTTGGGCTACGTCCAATCCTCACAACACGTGAGATTTCCACTATTGACAATCACAACCAATTACAAGTATTCTTACAGCCTCTTCAAGACGTCTCTCACACCAAGCCTAGGAACTCCTATCTTGGCTGAGCCACAAGTATTCTTACAACCTCTTCAGGACGTTCACACTCACTCTGAGACTAGGCTTCCTCCTATCTCAGATGAGACTGGTTACAAATGATTGGTAGGATAATATGGGTCTAGCTTACAATCATACAAAGTATAGATAGACAATGAGCTTAGCTAGAGTTTATCTCTTCAATACAGATAGAAAGATTAAGAGCTGAGAAGAGAAAATAAACTGAGACTACAAGTGTTTCTCAAGTTGAGATCAGATCTTAAGTATGATAGACTTGAGATGTGGAATGAGATGCAAGGATGTTCAATATACATCGTAGTCTCTCTCTTATCTTCACTGTAGACTTCAGCATTTATTTCAAATGAAACTAGCTGTTTATGGCCGTTATTCTAGTCGTTAAGAGCCGTTGTAGGTGAGAGGAACTTTTCAGTTAAGAGGAAAGCTTGCTTTTCTGGGTCTGATGTCATTGTGTCAACGTACAATGTACTTTTCTTGACCCTGTGTTGACCTTATGCCATGTCTTCTCAAGCTGAACTTGAGTCTCAACTTTTGTGTCTGAGTCTGGCTTTCTACTTTTGCCATCTGAGTTTGGCTCTCAACTCTTGCATCTGATCTTTAGCTTACGTCTCAAGCTGATCTGGAGTCTCTTCTTAGATTATACTCACTGGATCTGATCTTCTCCTTGATTAAGGTTGAGTCTCATCTTTCAACTGGTCTTGTCTCTGAGTAAGTGATATTCAAACCATTTCTGAATCTGCTTCTTATTCATGAGATGACCTCTTGTGCTTGGATCTGCATCTGATCTTGAGCTAGCGTCTCAAGCTGACCTTGAATCTCTTCCTTGCTCATTGTTCTTTCTTTAAGTCTTGTTCCTTGGCATTTCTTAATTCTGACTTTTATGCTTTGTAACCTTAAATATGATCTTTGAGCTCCATTTACTTGATCAATTTATGCAAAATAAAGTCTAGAAATTCTGCCATATACTTGAGCACACAGTTAGCAAAATAACAAGATGCATCTCATCCAGTTCAGCACATATCTAAACTTAATGGTTTGGCACATTAAAAACTTTAGGAGTGAGTTTGTCTTAACACTTATCCTATGATTGATGATGGTTGATGTTCATTATTGACATGATTGTGCTCTAGGGTTATGGGAATGTTGGGGTTTTGGGGAACCATATACATGAACTCATGTTTATTTTCTTAAATCAATTTAATATTGAATTTTGAGGAATCAAGCATGATTTTCAATTGCTCTTTCATTATGAGTTAAATCCATACATTTGTATGAGAGGAAATAATTGGTCTTTTGACCAAGAGGAATTAATGTAAGAGTAAAAGAATGTTGGTTGAAATTAAGACAAGAGGTTAAGTGGTAGGTCTAGATTGACCACAAGGAAGATGTTCCTTGTACGGAGTTTCTGTTTGGAAATTTTGATCAGGCTCGCTTGATCGCGCCTAGGGGAGGGCATCAGTAAAAAGGGAGAAATTTTTCTCTGGTTTTCTCGCTCAGGCTCGCTCGAGCGAGATTGAGTATGAAAACAGAGTAAAAATGAGGGTTTCTGTTTTGAATTTTCGCCCGATCTCGCTCAAGCTCACCTGAGTGAGAAAGGCATTCTCGCCCAGTCTCGCTCGAGCACGCCTGAGCGAGAGCGCGTTTTTAGCATACCTTAAAAACACATTTTTAGGGTTTTTCACTCACTTCTTCCCATCCTCTTCACTTTTAGAGAGAGAAAGAGATTTTAGAGAGAGAAATTCCATAAAAGCTCAAAGTCAAGGATCTCAAAGCCAAGGATCTCATCCTCCCACCCTTTTCCTCTTCTTCCCTCTTTCACTTGAGTTCTTGATGTGAGTACAACTCACACACTTATACCCATATGGTTGTCTCTCTTCCATGAGCCCTATTCTCCCCTTCCTTTCTCTTAATCCTTGTGTATGATTGTTGTGCTGAATACTTTGATCTATATTGATGATTTGGGTTACGATTATTGAAGTAGAAGTATGAATGAGGAATTTTCTCTAGCTAGGGTTCACTCGTAAGTCATTTCTTATAACCATATTGTATGATTTTTTTTGGTTGAGCATTTTATTAATAGCCCTTAGCACTGGTTAAGATTGAGAAAAATGAGTATGGCTCGACCCTAGTTTTGGCTTCAGCCCTAGTTCACTTAAAGAGATATGACTAATTTTGAGTTAATGATTTAAGATTCGGGTGATTAGTACCCAGTTAATAAGGGTGATTAGTACCCAGTGGTGGTGATTAGTACTTAGGGAAGACATTTCTTGTAGTCTAAGCTTAGGTCTAACCACACAATATATAAGACATAAGACTCCGTCTGCCGGGTAAAGCCGCTCATGTGCGTTCATGTTCAAGTTGAGATGAGTTATTGTTATTTAGTTGTTTCCATTACTCTTACTTCATCCATTTGCCTGCTTCTCCAACACTGTATGTTGCATAGTTGTTTTAGGCTTGCTAGGCTGAGGATATTAGCCTGTGCGCCGGTCACGGCCTTGGATTTGGGTCGTGACAAAGTTGGTATCAGAGCTTTGGTTGTAGATCCTAATAGCTGCAGACATAAGGTGATAATAGATTCATACAAGTAATTGTGTACCCGGGCACAATGTACTTGTAGGAAGCTATTATATACCTTATGATGGTCGAGAATCTTGTAGTGTAAAGTGTTGCTCGATTAGTTTCCTTATTGTTTTCCCTAAGTTCCATACACTCTTGTCCATTATTTGATACATAACCTTTTCTTAGGTGAGGATGCCACCAAGGACTAGGATTCCTGCTAGAAGGGAAAGTTCTAGTGAGTTTGCTTCCCAACCCCATGACCCTCTTCAAAGGGGTCGTGGTCGAGGTCGTAGTTGAGGTAGACGGGGCGTTAATGTTGGGGTATTAGAGGGTGTGGAATATGACTAGTTTGATACGGTGACACATGGAAGATCGATTGGATCACCTCTGTTGGCTTGGGGTGAGTTCTCTTGGTTATCCATGGCCCGTTTTCTTCCGGAGAGTGTCAGAGATGAGTTGGCTCATGATTTGAGTGACTAGAGCAGACTGAGGGTATGTCAATTTCAGAGTACAGTGCCCGTTTTAATTAGCTTTCTAGGCATGCTCTTTATCCTATCACAGAGGATATGTGTGTCAAGAGATTTGTGAGAGGGTTGAGGGAGTACATCTTTAGATCTGTGGTTGGGTCTAACTGTTCTACTTTTGCTAAGGTTTTGAGTCTAGCATTACAACTTGAGCAGCGAAAAAAAGGAGAAAAGAGGCAGTGGCCGAGATTCTCGCAAAAAAAAAAAACAACGGGTTGAGGGATTGCGGAGTAGTTATCCCAGTGTTAGTGTGGGATATGTGCCCAGTTATCAGGTGCAACAGAGAGCGGTATCACAGAGGGGGTGGTTCTAGTGGGCAGTCTTTTGGCACAACACAGAGTCGTAGATCAGATCAAGAGAGATCTTCATGGACCACTTTTCCACAGCGGCATTTTGGAGTGACTTCTACTCCTTGTCCTACTTGTGGGATACTTCATACTAGGGCTTGTTTTGGAGATAGTAGGGTGTGTTATCAGTGCGTCCAAGAAGGTCATATTAGGAGGGATTGTCTAGTGGCTGTGACGCAACCATCATTTAGTCATGCATCAGCACCGGCAACTTTAGCATCTTCTTAGGCTCCTTCTGCTCCTGTCAGGCAGTTTGGGGGCTCTTCTGGTCGAGGTTCTGGAATGGCTCAATAGAGTGGTAGAGGATCTGGTGGTAGAGGTCAAGCACAGTTAGGGAGAGGTCAGGTTTGGGTTTTTGTCATGACTCGTCAGGATGCTCAGGCATCCAATGCAGTGGTTACATGTATACTTTCTATTTGTTCTCAAGATGCACATGTGTTGTTTGACCCTAGAGCTACACATTCTTTTGTATCCTTGTCATTTGCTACTCAACTTGGCAAAAGTCCTTCTTCTTTGGATGAGACTTTAGCTGTGACTACTCCGATTGGAGAAATTTTGTTAGTTGATTGTGTGTATCGTTCATGTGTAGGGATGTCAAAAAAACCCGTACCCGTGGATACCTGTGGATATACCCGCAATGGGTACCTGTATATTTATATAATTGGTGGGAACCGATATTATACTACCCACCTCGCGGGTACCCGCATATACATTAAAACATATTTTTCTATTAAATATATTTGAATATTAGGATTTTTTATCATTTTATGATGGGATATAATTTATTTTATATTATTTTTTGATGATATTCTTAATATATTAACACATAATGGTATTATATAATGATTATTTATATATATAGTATGATATTATAATATATTATATAACATTTCCTCTCTTTTTTTATAAAATTTAAATTCTTAAACATTAATGGATACCTGTGAATACCCGCGGATACCCGTTACCCGCATGGATACCCGTTAATTTTAGCGGGTATTTGTACGGGTAGTCACTACCCGTCCCTGCCCCGCCCCGTTGACATCCCTATTCACGTGTGGTATTTATTGGAGGCAGAGAGTTGCTTGCAAACCTAATAGCTCTTGATATGGTAGATTTTGATGTGATTCTATGCATGGATTGGTTGGCTTCTCTCTATACTACCTTGGATTGTCATAACAAGGTGGTGAAGTTTGAAATGCTTGGGGAATCTGCTTTCTCATTCCAGGGAGAGCAAGGTTGGGCACCACATAATTTAATTTCAGCTTTAGGAGCTAGCAAGCTGTTGAGGAAGGGTTGTCAGGGGTATTTGGCTTTGGTGAGGGATACAAAAGCAGTTAAGGTGAAATTGGAAGAAGTTCCGATAGTGTGTGAGTTCCCTGATATTTTCCCCGAAGAACTTCCTGGCTTGCCACCCGATAGGGAAATAGAGTTCTCAATAGACTTGATTCCTGACACTCAGCCAATCTCTATACCTCCTTATCGGATGGCTCCAACAGAACTTAAGGAGTTAAGGGAGTAGTTACAAGATCTTCTTTATAAGGGCTTTATTCGCCCAAGTTCTTCTCCTTGGGGAGCACGAGTGTTGTTTGTAAAGAAGAAAGATGGATCTATGCGATTATGTGTGGATTACAAACAATTGAATAAGGTGACAATAAAGAATAAATACCCTTGACCTCGCATTTATGAGTTGTTTGACCAACTTTAGGGAGCTCAATGTTTTTCTAAGATCGATTTGAGATTTGAGTATCATCAGTTGAAGATCAGGAAGGAAGATATTCCAAAGACAGCTTATCACACGCGCTATGGACATTATGAATTCTTAGTCATGTCTTTTGGACTCACTAATCACCCATCAACTTTTATGGATATGATGAATAGAGTCTTTAAACCGTTCTTGGATTATTTTGTAATTGTGTTCATTGATGACATACTGGTTTATTCCAAGAGTACAAGGGAGCACGAGCAACATCTTAGGCTGGTTTTGAAAACCTTAAGGGAGAGACAGTGGTATGCTAAATTCACTAAATGTGAATTTTGGTTGGATAATGTGGTTTTCCTAGGACATATTGTGTCTAAGGATGGGATAAGTGTTGATCCAAGAAAGGTAGAAGTAGTGCAGAATTGGCCTAGACCTACTACAATGAAAAAGATTAGAAGTTTCCTTGGCTTAGCCGGTTATTACCGTCGTTTTGTTAAGGATTTTTCTAAACTCGCATCACCTTTGACTAGGCTAACTCAAAAGAAAGTAGAGTTTCAGTAGACTGATGATTGTGAGGAGAGCTTTCAGAAATTAAAGGATTGTTTGACTTCAGCACCAGTCTGGCCTTACCCACAAATGGTGGAGGTTATGCAGTTTATTGTGATACTTCTAGAGTAGGCCTTGGTTGTGTGCTTATGCAACACGGTAAGGTCATTGCCTATGCATCTAGGAAACTTAATAGGCATGAGCAGAATTATCCCACACGATCTGGAGATGGCAGCGGTGGTCTTTGCTCTGAAAATTTGGAGGCATTATCTTTACGGTGAGACTTGTGAAATCTATACTGATCACAAGAGTCTTAAGTTTATCTTTCCGTAAAAGGGTTTGAATTTGAGGCAGAGAAGGTGGATAAAGCTTTTGAAGGATTATGACTGTACAATCTTGTATCATCCGGGTAAGGCAAATGTTGTTGTTGATGCTTTGAGCAGGAAATCCATGGGTAGCCTTGCCCACTTAGCATAGGTGAAAAGACCTATAGTCAAAGAATTTCAAAAAAAAAAACTTGTTGATAGTAGGGTTCAACTTGAGGTTTCTCATTTGAGTTAATTGTTAGCTCATGCGCATATTCATTCTACATTGGTGGATGATATAAAAGGGGCTCAAGGCAAGACCCACACTTAATGAAGTTGATAGAGGAGGTGAAAGAGGGTAAAGTTTCAGACTTTTCAATTGATTCTAGTGGTGTTTTGAGACTTGGGTCTCGGTTATGTGTTTCTAATGTGAGTGATTTGAGGAGAAAGATCTTGGAGGAGGCTCATCATTCTTCTTATAATATACACCCAGGTTCTACCAAGATGTATCATGATTTGCGAGAATTATACTGGTGGGAAGGGATGAAGAAAGATGTAGAGGAATTTGTTTCTAAGTGCTTGGTGTGTCAGCAAGTAAAGGCTGAGCATCAGAAGCCATCAGGGCTATTGCAATCCATTCAAATACCCGAGTGGAAGTGGGACGGTATTACTATTGACTTTGTGACAAATTTGCCTTGAACCTTGAAGGGTTATGATTCCGTATGGGTGATTATAGATAGATTGACTAAATCTACACATTTCTTACCTGTGAAGACAACTTATACTGCAGCTCAATATGCTAAGCTTTACTTAGATGAGATTGTCTCTTTGCACGGTGTACTAGTGTCTATTATTTCAGATCGAGGGGCTTAGTTTATTGCTTAATTTTGGAAGTCTTTTCAAGCTGCTTTGGGAACTCGTTTGAATCTTAGTACAGCTTTCCATCCTCAGACTGATGGTCAATCTGAGAGAACTATACAGATCTTGGAGGATATGTTTCGTGCTTGTGTTCTGGAACTTGGAGGGAGTTGGGATCAGTATTTACCCTTGATGGAGTTTGCCTACAATAATAGTTACCAATCTAGCATTCAGATGACACCATTTAAGGCTTTGTATGGTAGGTGATGTAGATCACCAATAGGTTGGTTTGAAGTTGGGGAGGTTAAACTTGTAGGCCCAGAGTTAGTGCAGGATGCAATTGAGAAAGTAAAGATTATCCGCGATCGGTTGGCTACAGCAAAAAGTAGACAAAAGTCTTATTCTGATCGAAGGCCATGTGGGGACCATGTGTTCCTACGAGTTTCTCCGATGAAAGGTGTGTTAAGGTTTGGCATGAAGGGAAAGTTAAGCCCAAGGTTTATTGGACCTTTTAAGATTTTGGAGAGGGTTGGACCTATTGTCTATCGTTTGGCTCTTTCCCCAGATCTATCAGCAATTCATCCAGTGTTTCATGTTTCCATGCTCCATAAATACCTTTACGATCCTTCTCATGTGATTCGTCATGGAGATGTGCAATTAGACGAGAATTTATCTTACTCAGAGCAACCACTGGCTATAGTTGAATAACAGGTGAGACATTTGCGTTCAAAGGATATTGTTTCGGTCAAGGTTTTATGGTGAGGTCCATCAGGTGAAGAGACGACTTGGGAACCTGAATCTATCAAGTGTGAAAAGTATCCTCAATTGTTCGAATCTTAAGGTTAGTAATAGTTTCAAATTCGAGGATGAATTTTCTTTAAGGGGGGGAGATTGAAACGCACCGTTCCATTAAAATAATAGGAAAAAAAGATTTTTTTTTTTAAATGGGGAGCTTCTCACTTACGATACATTCGCCCCGTCCCTTTTTCTTTTCTTCTTCTCTCTTGTTCGACTTCCATCCCACTCCTCTGTGTTCTTTTTTTTCCTCTTTCCCTTCTTCTCATTTTAATCCCCTTTCTTTCGCTTTGTGTTCCATTTCCTCTCAATCCCTTACACCAATGGAAGGTAATGAAACCCAAAATTTTCTACTCATTCCCTTTTTCTTTCTGGAACTAAGTTTTGTAATTTTTGGGGTTAGGGATAGTGCTCTGAGGAAGAAGGAGAGTACCCAAACCGTAAAGGTTGCTCGTTTCGGCTCTCTAAGGTAAACCCACAACTTGTAACCTAAAAGAATAGGCTATTGATAGATGTTAGCTTTGGGTATAATTATTTTTAGAGCTTTGGGCACTAATTTTAGGGACTTTATAGTTACCGATAAATAGGTAGAGCTTCAAATAAACTACTAAATGTTGGAACTATTTGTTGGTGCTCAGATTTGTTGATTTCTACCTCGCACAATACTCCTGAAGTTGTTGGGAAGCAGTTTGGTTGACTCTCCATAGTTGTGAGTGGTTTAACGGTCATCATGGCCTATTTTAATATTTTTTATAATTACTATTTTAATTGATCTTGATCTATTTAATGTTGTTTATTTAATAAATTTGGGAAACATACTATTTTATTGATTTTATTCTCTACGAAATTTATTTCAAAAGTTGAAAGCTTTATAAATTTAAATTGATTATGTTTGATGAAATTGGAGATTTAATTTTGGAAGATTCTTTGAGAAAATAGAATAAATTTGATATTTATATTATTGGGATCCATGTTAGAACCCCGTATGTCATTAGCGGATGATAACGACCTAGGTGCACCTAGTTGTATGATTCCAGGAAGAGAGGGCTATCTGTTAGATGGAGCCGCCACTCTGTGGAGAGGACTATCAACGAGATGGAGCTGCCCCCGATGATGTGATATGATAGATATGATATGATATGATATGATATGATATGACATTGAGACATGATATGATTTCGGGAGGAGAGAGCTATCCGTTAGATGGAGCCGCCACTTTGTGGAGAGGGCTATCAATGAGATGGAGCTGCCCCCGATGACATGATATGATTCTGGGAGGAGAGGACTATTCGTTAGATGGAGCCGCCCCAAGAGAGAGAGAGGCCACTCTTGGAGGAGAGGGCTATCAACGAGATGTAGCTTCCCCCGATGATATTGAGATATGGACATGGTTCTGGAGAGGAGAGGGCTATCCGCTAGATGGAGCCGCCCCATGGGAAAGGCCACCCTTCGGAGAAGTGGGCTATCAGCGAGATGGAGCCGCCTCTCGGTTCTATCATGAGTGATCCATGCCGTATTTATATTTCATATGATTTGTGTTTTACTCAATTAATTCCATTTCAAATTTACTTATTAAATTTATACATGATAAATTTATATTACTTTGGAAATGAAAAACTTATCTCTTGGGTATTGGAAACAAGTTATTTTAGATCGTGGGATTTATCAAACTCATGTGTTTAGCAAGTTTTACGTTGAGAAATAAATTTTACACCGTCAATTGTTTCTATCGAACAACTCGTGTGTTGGTATGTTTCCCTTCTAGTTCATAGTGGTTGTTAGGCCCTCACTAAGTCTTTGTGACTTACCCCTCTCTATTGTTTTTCATCCAGATTCTCAGGCAGCGGAGTAGTAGGTTGCTGGCGGATTCATTTGTTCCAGCTCCATTGTTATTTCATTTTGGTAGGCCTCCTTTGTGTTGGTGGCCATTTGATATTATTTTGGGATTATTTGTGCATTCTGCAGCTATAGGGAGTGTAGTCATTGATTTATGTTGAGATGTATATTTTGATGTTGATTGGATCAATACTATGTTGTTGGAAACTCTGGTTGGTGATATTTGATGTTAACAGGATTTTCTGTAATTTTGGGATGTCCAAAATATAAGGGAGACTCTGTCAAAATTTCTGTAAAATCCTGAAAATATGTTTATCTTGGAAAATCATTTGTCAAGTATTGTACTATTATTTTAGGCTTGCCAGGCTGAGGATATTAGCCTGTGCGCCGGTCACGACCTTGGATTTGGGTCGTGACACTTATCCATTCTAATCCTAACAATGTAAATTCAACAGGACATGAGCGCAAGGGATATCTCCCCTGGGGACATAGAATCGCCACCGTTACCTGACGGTTGAAGCCTAGTTTTAACATGAACATAATTGGTCCTAGGCCCGTGATGGACGGAGCCTTAACATGAATGTTCCAATTGAATCTTTAAACAGTTTGATTACCTGAGTAGTTTTTCCATGAACTTGATCTTTTAACATAATGAAGTGAACTTGAGACATTAATCAAGAAATATAAAACATTGATTGTATCTCTAACCTAGGGTTTCCATTAATAACAACAACCCATGATCTTTCAAGCATTTCGAAGAAATAATTATGCAAAATAGTCCAAAACACACAAATAGAAAAGGGAAGAGGAAGAGTAGGGCTCATACACGGATTGCCAACAAGGGGAGTGGTATGAGTGAGCTCTACTCATCTAAGAGAAACTACAAATGAAGAAGATGAAGGTTGGGGAGAGTTGGATGGTGGAGCTCTTGACATTTTGGCCTTCCTTCAGGCTTCAATGGGGATTTCTCTCTCTAGGATTCTCCTCTCTCTCTCTCTAGTGTTTTAGAGGAGTGTAATAAATGAAGAGGGATTAGGGCTTTCTCGCTTGAGCGAGAGAAAACAATTTTGAAAAAATTCGGGTTATCGCTCAAGTGAGAATATTTTCGCTGGAGCGAAATTCACCCATCAAAACCCCTAATCTTTCTGACTTAGCCTCGCTCAAGCGAGAATCCTCTCGCTTGAGCGAGCACAAGTCAGAGAGAATCCTTCCTAAATTGATTTTAATTGTGCTTGGGCAAGAGCCTCTCGCCCAAGCGACCGACATGCTCTTAAAACTGACCTGCCCTTGTTTTAGAACTCTTCTTCGTCATTGGAGTGAAGAGTTGTGTCGATGGTGCTTGCAACAAAACCGATGCAAGGGCAACAGCTGTGATGCAGTAGTGCTTGTGACGGGCACATAGCGATGGTGGCCGACGAACGGCTACCATTCACGGTGGCGGCGACTCTTCCTTCTACTATTGCTAGGGTTACAGTTTTAGAGATTTCTTCAGCTTCACGATTCAGACAAATGTGAAAACCGTTTTAAATTGAAAGGGCATCTGGGAAGTTTGTAAATGAACCTTAATTTCATGCGCAACAATGGCTAGAAGAAGCTCACAATCTCAGTTCAATGATGAATCTAACCGGCTCCAGAGGCAATCGTGTTGGTTCCTGTAATTTCCACTAAGCAAGACACGTGGAGTGCCAGGGTGGCATTTAACATGTCACACAAGCACAGCTAACACGGTTAACTAACTCATGTTAACAAAAGGATTAACTTGCAGGACGAAATACAGTTTCAGGATCTTATTTTTAGTTTTTGCCTATTCAGGGACTAATTGATAAAGAGTTACACTTTCAGAGACCAAAACTAGGTTTTACTCGTAAAAAACCACTTTAATGACTTTATTAGAAAATAATAGAAAGGGAAATTGTGAGAGGAAAGTGTGTTTGGCGGTTAACAAACAATTGCAGTACTCTGCAAAACAAAACGAAGAAGGCTTCAAAATTGAAAATTGAGGGAATAGGATCCAAACAAAGGAAAGGCTCTCTCTTTCCAATTCCATGTCGCTGCAGGCTCTGAAGGAATCTCTGAGACCCTGCACTACCCAACAATCACAACCACCTTCTTCATCTTCATCTTCATCTTCAATTCTCCGCGCTTGCGATTCCCACTTCCCAATCACTAGAAAACCCCCTAAATCCTCTCTTTCCCACCAGCTTCTCCGTCTTCAAGACCCCCCGCTTCATCCCCATGATTCCATTAAGCCACAAAGGGACTCCAAAACCCAACAAGAGAAACAACAAGAACGAGAACAAGAAGACGAAAAAGAAGAACCAGAGGTGAAGAGGGCCAAAATCGGTACAGAAAAATCGTCCCAGTTTCAATTTGATCACACTGGACCCTTTGAGCCTCTGATATTGTCTTCACAAGGAGAAGTACCCGTGGTTCAGGTCACCAATCCATGTTTCTCTCTATATTTATACTCTCACCACAATGGTTGCTTTTATTCATAAGATGTTTGGACTCCACTTTTCTTTTGTTTTTTGTTTTTTTTTTTTGAAAAATGGTATGCAGATAACTGAATACATGGTATTTTTTCAATTTCCAGTTAAGTGGAGTATGAGTTAATTGACTCTTTTTATGGTACTGAATAGATTGCTCAATACTCAATAATAGGTTCAACTAGGTCATCACATCCACGTAGGTTTTGTATTTCTTTCATATACTTTGCTGTTTACTTTATCATCATGTTTATGAATTTATTGGTGTTGTAGTTTTTATATACATGATCATGAGTAGCACAATGCACTATCAGCAGACGTTCAGAGTTTGTAAATCAAATCACTTGTGAGCTGATATTCACTGTTTCAGGTTCCTGCATCTATAAACTGTAGACTGCTTGAGCATCAAAGAGTGGGAGTAAGGTTTCTGTATGGTTTGTACAAGAACAATCATGGAGGCATCCTCGGAGATGACATGTGAGTTATATATTATATCCTCCTTTTCTCTCCTTTTCCTTATTGGGTTTGTGTATGTTTCTATCTTCTTGAACTCCTATTATTTCGCTTTTTAATAATCCCTCCAGTTATTTTAGCACTATAATATGTATATACAGATATGTCGATGGGTGTGTCTGTGTGTGAAAAATCATAACATAATGCAATATTTATCTATTTTTGAAAATTCTAATGAGTAGAGACCTATCTTATATAACACAATTATGATGAACCTTTTTTGGTTTTCTGCTTTTTACGACCACATGCTTATAAAAGATAAACTACTGGGAAATGGGAATATTGAGAACCCTGTCATGCAAACCATGATACATACTATTAAGGAAAAATGCATTTTACCACCCTGAAATATAGCACTTTCTCAACTTAACCCCTAAAGTTTTTCCCCCCACACAACCTCGATGAGTGGAACTGTCACTTTTTGGGTTAAATAAACTGAGCATAAGGCACGTTCACTCCACTTAACCTTATCATTGTGATGCTTTGTTACATAGCCCCATGAAGTTTGTTTGTTTATCACTTAATCCCTTTGAAGTTTGACTTTAAGTGTTTGGAGGTTAACTTCCGTTTGATTTAACTGAAAATGTAATGTTTGGACTTAAAACCAAACTACACGGGAGTCAAGTGATAAAAAGAAAAACTTCAGGGTAATAAGTTGTGAAACAGTTGTGTTTTAGCAGGGTAAAGTGGATTTTACCCCTACTGTTATGGGCCATGTAATGATACTACACCTCCCACATATGGACTGATAAAATTTAATGTTCATAATATCATTAGTTACTATCCAAAAAAAACTGCTCATTCGAACTCTGTATCAAGAGCCTATATATAGTACATATTCATTTCTTCACCTCCTCACACAATGCATAATAATGCTGTAGCACCTTCAAGATAAAATGATTTTATGCTTCAACTAACCAAAAAAGGTATACAAGTTTATGATTTAGTTTTATATATTTATTGAGTCAACTGCTTCTTGGTATAGAATTTTAAAGATATTTGGTTACTGAGAAATTTTCTATTTTGTTTCTCAGTCCTTTTCACCAAATTAATGAATGTCTGAACTCTTCATCTTTACATCTTCTTTAATTTTTTCTTTTTGAAAGTTATAAAACCACAGGTTACATGTTCTAGTCCTATTCAGCCCTATGAGTTCTAAATTTATGGACTTTATCTTCCGTCTTGTGCACATATTATTTATTGGCATACTTCTATACTTTTCTTATTTATTTTGTGAAATATGGTTGTTTTAATCACAATTCTGACTGTAAATATCAAGTTGAAGTTCATTTTGGGATATTGAAATTTGAAACAGGGGTCTTGGAAAGACCATTCAAGCAATAGCATTTCTTGCTGCCATTTTCGGTAAAGAAGGGGAGTCTATTCTAAGTGAAAACCGGGGAGAGAAAAGAGACCCTGTATTAATTATTTGCCCAACATCCGTTATTCACAACTGGGAGAATGAATTCTCTACGTGGGCTAACTTCAGTGTTTCCATTTATCACGGTGCAAATCGGGATCTGATATATGATAAATTGGAAGCAAATGGAGTGGAGATACTTATTACCAGTTTTGACACTTACAGGATTCATGGCAGTTCTTTGTCTGATATCAACTGGAATGTTGTGATTATTGATGAGGCTCATCGACTTAAGAATGAGAAATCAAAACTCTATAAAGCATGTCTAGAAATTAAAACCTTGAGACGCTATGGTCTTACTGGGACCATAATGCAAAATAAGATCATGGAATTGTTCAATCTCTTTGACTGGGTTGCACCTGGATCCCTTGGAACACGGGAACACTTTCGTGAATTCTATGATGAACCCCTTAAGCATGGCCAGAGATCAACTGCTCCAGATAGGTTTGTCCAAATTGCTAATAAGAGAAAACAACACCTTGTGGCAGTTCTTCATAAATATTTGTTGAGAAGGACTAAGGAAGAGACCATTGGGCATCTTATGATGGGGAAGGAAGATAACATTGTGTTCTGTGCAATGAGTGATCTGCAAAAACGTGTTTACAGGAGAATGTTACAGCTTCCTGATATTCAATGCCTTATAAATAAGGACCTGCCATGTAGTTGTGGTAGCCCTCTTACTCAAGTTGAATGCTGTAAAAGGATAGTACCAGATGGAGTTATTTGGCCTTACCTTCACAGAGACAACCCTGATGGTTGTGATTCATGCCCCTTTTGCCTTGTCCTTCCATGTCTTGTCAAGCTCCAGCAGGTTAAGTGAGATCTTTGAAATTTCTTTACGTTTCTTTTTATTATACTGACATTGCGAAATATATCCTTAAGAGCTACTTTGTTCATAGCATTGGACTTCTGTTGTGACTCGTGATTTTATTCATCTGTAAGAGTTTTTGCTTTGTAATTGTTGGAAAATATTTATTATGATTGTCAATAATTGTAACAGGGAAGAGAAAGAAAGGCAATGGCTTAACTTGAGAGATATGTTTGTTATCTATTAAGATAAAAGTAGATGATGACAAGGATATGAATATTCAAGTTTAAAAGGACGCGGTTTGACACTAAGTTTAGTTCAAGAAAGTTAAACTCATTCACTCTTTATTACATGGTGGTGGATGTTGCTTATAGTTCTTAGTCACAGGCTCACAGCACTGCTCGAGGATATTGGCTTTAGGATAAAAAGATAATTTTCTTTTGCCTTTTCATTTTGCATAAGAGTGATTAACTGATTGCTATTCTAGATCTGGTTTATGTACAGGATTCTCTATTTTTCACATTTAATTAAATTAAATAAGATCTACTTGCTCTGTGGAGAATTAATACTTACAAGAGTCTCAGGATTTTATATAAAAGAAGCTTTCAAAACCAATGCTTAGTGACAATATTATAGGAAAAATAACTTGCAAGTGAGCCAAAGATTTGTGATTTGAATTTCCAATTTCGTTGACGCTGTTGTGATGTCTTTAAGGGAAGATTGTACAAGGCACAATATGATTATGATTGAAAAGTATGGGCGCTGTTGCCTTTCACTTTACACTGTTTTTAATGTCCTATTTCCATAAACAAACTTGTTTATGATCATGCTCTTGATGATCCTTTACATTATTTTAATATTACTGTTTCTTTATGCTAGATAAGCAATCACCTTGAGCTGATTAAGCCAAACCCGAAAGATGACCCTGACAAACAAACTAAAGATGCAGAGTTTTCTGCTGCTGTCTTTGGCCCTGATATTGATTTAGTGGGTGGGAACATGCAGAATGAGAGTTTCATGGGTCTAAGTGATGTGAAACATTGTGGCAAAATGCGAGCACTTGAAAAACTAATGTTCTCATGGATTTCACATGGTGACAAAGTTCTTTTGTTTAGCTATTCTGTAAGGTGAATAGATGATATACCTTCAGATCATATTTGATACTTCTTCTGGATACCTTTTAAGTTAGGATGGATTTGGTACAGTAATGATTGAAATTTTAGTTATTTTATTCTACTATATGCCTCTTTAGATTCCTGTTTTTAAACTTAAATGCATAAGTTTAGGGTGTAGAGAGCTTCCTCTTGTCTATTGCCTATAGGCTATGGTAGTGTCTCAGTGAACTGCTCTCAGCATGTGCCTTATTTTTTTCTGCTGTTTAACATGAGCTACTCTTTCCAGGATGCTGGACATACTGGAGAAATTTCTCATACGAAAAGGCTACTGCTTCTCAAGACTTGATGGTTCCACTCCGACTAATTTACGTCAGTCTCTGGTTGATGATTTCAATTCAAGTCCAAGTAAACAAGTATATCTCAAACCTGATAGTTGAATGAGCATTTTTCCAATTCAATTTGCAATTGGGCTCTTATTTATTATTTTAGGTATTCCTGATATCAACTCGTGCTGGGGGGCTTGGATTGAACCTTGTCAGTGCAAACCGTGTTGTAATATTTGATCCCAACTGGAATCCTGCACAAGACTTACAGGCTCAGGACAGGTCCTTTCGGTTTGGACAGAAGCGGCATGTTTTGGTGTTCCGTCTTCTAGCAGCTGGTTCACTTGAAGAATTAGTTTATTCTCGTCAGGTTTACAAGCAGCAACTCTCAAACATTGCTGTCTCTGGGAAGATGGAAAAACGATATTTTGAAGGTGTCCAGGTACCAGATTCTATATATTTTGATTTTGCATTTCTTTTCAGTTGTTTCTTAATATAAATATAATTCCCAAAAATAATTATTTTTCTTGCAGGACTGCAAGGAATTTCAAGGGGAGCTTTTTGGAATTTCCAATTTATTTCGAGATTTATCTGATAAGCTATTTACCAGTGAGATCATTGAATTGCATGAGGCAAATAAAGAACAGGGGCATAAAACAGAACAAGAGAAAATAAATCTGTCAGAAGAAACAGATTCATTAGCATCAGAGTCTGTAACCAGGTTATGTACTGAATCTGCAAGCGCTGCAACAAGTAAACCAGATCTTGCATTTGAAGACCTTGGTATTTTTCATATAACCTAAATGATATTCCTTGTTTTCTTTTATCATAAATCTAAAGTCATTTGTCAATAATAAGAAAACAGGTAGTTGGTGAAATGATAACTTTATGGCCTTCTAAGATATAACTGATCTTTTGCATCTTTAGGCATTGTCTATGCTCATCGCAATGAAGACATTGTCAACTTCGGACCAGGGATTCAAGGGAAAATTCATACCAGCAGCCCTTCAGGTGATAGCCTGAGCGAGCCAAGCATCTCTTTAGTCCACCAAAGAAAGAAACCAGATTGTGTACCTAAGAAACAGAAAGTTCCTTTGATTGATGAAAAGAAGAGAACCCAATATAGCCTCCTTGCCCAATCTATGGGCATGGGAGAGCTTGCATTTAGCAAATGGTTACTAGCAGCTACTCCACTGGAGAGAGAAAAAGTACTTGTAGACTACAAGAAGAAAAAGAAAATACCTAATGGTTGAAGAATGGTTTTTATGGACGACAAAACAAATGCAGGACTTCCATGTAGCACTACTTACAATGACAAAACATTAGAAGACAGTGTATCATTTTGTACAGATGGATGTATAGTCATTTTTTCCTTTTTACAAATTGAGTGTTAGATATAGCCAGTGTTCCAAACATTGTAATTTCTATATTTGATGAATCTTAATGTTACTTACAGCTGTATATACAGCTTGAATGTTGGTGTATCCACATGAAATAATTATAGTCACAAATGATCTTTGAAATGTTACTTTCATGACCTGAATTTAAGGGTGTTTATACAAAGTAATTTGTTTGATTACAAATACTCACACAAAATAGGATAAGGAATATTAGGGAGAAAGTTGTGCGCATGTGTGTAGAAAGCCTATAGGAGCATTAGTAGAAAGAGTAGATTAGATGGAAGATAACCCAATAATTAGAGGTAGAAGGTGATTAAGAAAAATTATAGACCAAATAATTAAGAGGTTGATTTAAATGGCTTGTCATTACACATAAACTATAATAGGACATTATGATATCATTTGATTCATGTAAGGGGAAAGGACTTCTATACTAATGGTGACTAGCTCAATTCAAGAAAGGGTCGACGCTTTGGATATTAAGACCTCCTCCATATGACTCTTTAGGACATATTTGAAACACTTCCCTATTTTCAGATTTTAAAACTTACTTTAAAAACAAAAAGATATCTTTAAATTGAAAACAAAAACTGAAAATATCTTTAGTTTTTTTGGTGAGTGAAAATATCTTTAGTTTGCTTTGATGGTTTAATTTTAAAAACTGATTGTTTTCAAAATGGTTAGTAAAAACATATCATTCAAACAAGTCTTTTATTTTTTAATTTTTTTGGTTTTATAAAAAGATTTTATCATTCTCCGAAAATAAACCAAATAAATATCGCAATTGTTTGCTGATTCAGTCCCTGGATCACACTAGCTTTGCTCTCAACCTCTCGCATCAATCGTGTTCACCTTTATTCATGAATTACTGGACTCTTAAGTTTACCTTGCATGCGTTACTGGACTCTTAAGTTTTGCCAATAATAGAAGCGTCATTTCACTCACCAATGAACTGTGACGTGAACTAAAAAAACACAAAAAAAAGCTATGACAGTAAGTGCTAAGGTTAAATAATCCCATTATAAAGGGTAAACATTAAACAACACAATTAAATTAACCCTTGTTCGTAATTTATGTTTACGATTAACCTCAAAAACTTGCCAATAATTCACATCCAAACAACCAAAGAAAGACGAGATTATCAACACAAAACATGATATTCCCCAGAGGAACAGGTTAGTAGCTACAATAGGAAAGGTGTGTAAGTGAAGTGTGAAAATATCAGCTCCTCTACCTTTATACGTTAACAGAAGATGCTGCCACCACAAAGCACAAAACTTGTAATATTAAAGAGTAAACCTTCATTTTGATTTGGTCCAAGAAAGATTTAGATCAATCATTTGGTTCCTAAAAAATAAAACATTTCCATCCCTAAAAGTTCATTCAATTTAGTCATTAAGGTTAGAAAGATTTAAAAATAACTAAATTGAACATATTTTTATTTTTCAAGGACTAAATTAAACATTTCATCTTTTAAAGATGAAAAGGACAATTTTCATCTTTTAAAAACTAATATAACTAACTCCAAATCTTTAGACCAAAATGAGGATTTAATCCGTATTAACCAACAAGAATATCTAATTGTAACACTTTTGTAGTTCAAGTATCATCTTAGGGTGGAGGGGAAGAGGGCTCTGGATGATATGACACAACCAAGGCTATGCATAAAAACAGATAGAAGTTAAAAAAAAGGACGAAATGGATATGAGCAGTGAGAAGGAGGCAAAAAATCAATATTCACTGTTTTTACAAATACAATAACCTCTTCCATCTACCTCTTGATTGTGACGGGTCATATATGTAATTATCAACTATCTCAATCACAACTCCATATAAAAACATAGCTAATTATGTTGAATCACAATCCTTCTCTAAAAATGGTAGAAACTTCACGGTGTGTTTGATTCATTTTTTTATTTTTAAAAATTGTTTTATAAAACAGTTTTTAAGAACGGTTTTTTTACAAATGAAATGATTTATTCATGACATTTCTATCACAAACAAAAAAAAATAGTTTTCCAAAACATCTTCAAGTGGTTTCAGATTTTTAGTTTTTAAAAACAAAAAAAAATGTCATACTTTTCAAAATTGTTTTAAAAAACTGTATGTCAAACAGATTTCAGTTTTCTGTTGTTTTTAGAAACAGAAAACGGTTTTTAAAAACTGTAAACAAACATGTTCTCGATCTTCATTTCTTTTGCTTTTTCCTTCTACTAAGAAAGGACAATAAATGTTCACTGTTCATAATGGTTTGTCCCACTTTCACTATTTCTGCCTTTTGATTCTAGCATGCACATCCTAGAACAGTCATGGATGCCACGAACATTTGATTGCCAAACACAAAAAGCTTCAAACAACCTTCTTCTAATATTGTAGTTATCTTCTCTGCATTCTGAATCTGGATACTGGTTTTGAAGATTGAGAACCAGAAACCTGTTCAGGTCAAACTCGTGATTATCATAGATTTAAGTCAATGATGAAACTGCAAAGCATTATGATATAAAAAAATCACGATTATATGCAAATCTTTTTATTGGCAATACCATATATAAATCAGTAAATCTACCTGTGATGAAGTTGAACTTTGTTCTCTTGAAATTGGTTGTAAATTCTCAGCATGCTCTATGATGGAGCCTGTAAAAGCCTGCAGAAAATATTCATGTGAGAAAATTATCGGCTTCCGCGCAATTTGTTCCAGGGCATTATGCCTTGTGCGAGAAAAGACTGTAAAGTACAAAGTTTGAACATACCTTACTACTATCAAATGATGGTTGTGAAGTTTCATGTCCAACCTGTAAAGTAAATAATTGTACACGTCAAGGACCAACTCTCCTGAAGCACTTAAGTAGTTTATCATCAAGTTCTTTGGAACATTTTAAGTCACTGTTCAAAAGTAATGATCAAAGTATTAATTCCTCCTTGTTTCCAGACCACCTTGCTCTAACATATTTTTGCTAACTTTCAAATAAAAAATATTCAATCTTCACTAATTACTAACTAGTTGACACCTAAATATTCTACAATCAAATTACAGCCTTGGGTTTGATAGGTAATGGTTCAAAAAACATGAAAACATCTTTATTACAGAAACTGCTTCTGATGCAGCATCAATGTGAGTTAGAGCAGAGACCTAATAGGATACAGTTGTTAAGATCACTCTCTATCCTTCTAGGTATTTGAGACCAGGCCTATTCCAACTAATTAACTAACAGAGAATGGCCCTTCTTTAATTGGGGGTCTGCTAAAGAGTCCTTCAGAGCTATGTAATGGTCATAAACAGAGTTAATACAACTGACTTGTTGCAGGTCTGTAGGCCTTACATCTCTTTCTCCCAATATCAGATGCCTAACCTTGACCAAAAAAGACACTGTTGATAACCTAGTACAGCAGGCTCATCGAAAAGCAAGGAATTTAGTGATACCAAGAGCCACTTTAGTCTGTATTATTATTCAAGAAAAAAAGGGAACAATGAAACCTCAATACAGGTCAAGAAATATGGAAAAATAATCAAGTTGCATGTTAGCTCCAACTAGACAATAAACATTATTAGTCTGTCATCTCAAAGCAAAGCAAGGTATTATTTCCATTTGGTTCCAAAGCAGTACACATCACACGGAAAATTTGATGGAAACTTCATCACAACATCTGCATACCTCAATTTTCGATGTAGTAGTTGCTTGAGCTATTTTCTTTTTAGGAATTATGGGAAGCTTCTCACTAGGATCAACGGATTCCACATTTTGTGCAAAATCTTTCTCCTCTGATAGTTCAGATACAACAGGAAAATTAATTTCAGAACAAATGTAAATGGCACAGGTTTCCATTAAGAGATACACAGAACCATGAAGCATGCATGCACAAAGAAAATACGAGACTGAAGAAATTATTGAAGACTAACCTCTGACCTTAGATTGCAATGCCAGTCTTGCAACCTGCATTTTGAAAATTGGAATGCAAAAGCATATGCTTCTTCAGCTGAATAGTTGTAAAACATATTAAACAACTTTAAAGCTGAACTAAGACAATAGGAAGATACTATCTCACATTCAACTGATCAGCAATTTCTTGTTGATGGTTATCCTTTTTGGGAAATTCAGTGGCTATAATTTTATTGCTAGTCTGGTCCAGTGGTGCGCCTTGATGAAAATCCTACTTGAGCAGTCATAGAAAATAAATTATAAGCTATCACTGTCCATTGTGCTCATAGCCTCTAAAATAAGATTTCTAAACCAGAATTAAACAAATCAATCAATATGTTACTTTAGAATTTTGAAGATTGTTGTCAATAGGTCTCTGGTGTGAAATATCATCAAAACCAGCAGTAGTTTCCTCATTTAGATCACCATGATTCCCACTTTCTGCAGCAAGCTCTTCTTTCTCAAGTTCATCCAATCTGGACATCATACGAGCATATTCCTCATTGTCAGTTGTAGATTCCCCAAATTCAGGAGCATCTTGCTTCAGTGGATCTGAAAAAGGATATTAGAAGCTCATTCAATCATAATTTGGTATTTCTGACAAAAAGTATGGTCATTGGTTGGTGCATTGTTCTACACTAGCATACAAAACAAGGTTTAAATAATTTTATATCAAAGTACATAATGATAAGCATATATCATGGCTTGCATTCAATTTCAAATATAGAGTAACAAAGTCAGAAAGAAAAAGAAAACAATTAAAGTGAGCAAATCAATGAAAACTGTTCAACAAAAGAAAAATAATACTATATGTTCTTCCACTTAGATGTAAAGCTTAAAATTATCAAAGTATGATATAAAAAGTATGTAACCTCCACAAGGACATAGAGTTACACGTATGCATACACAGTTATAAATGGATGTCTACTGATAAAGTTACATGAATGCATACACACAGTTATAAATGGATAATCTTAATAAATCCAAAATCATCAGAGAAAGGACTTGGACTTTATTCAGATTTTCCATACCTCTCTCTACCAGCTTCCATTTATAATGATCATAAACTATCATCCTGTGTAAATCTTAAACCATGAAAAGCAACAGAAGGCAGGAACATACCTGAATTAGATTCCCCTTCATTAGATTCTTCCTCCACATAATCTTCCCTTATCTCCACAAGACCCTCCTATGCCAATTTAAAACCACCACAGCAATAAATAATTTGTTGGACACTTCAAAACAATTGATATAAAGTGCTGACAAAAAAGCATGCAAAGACTAAAGCAGAAGAAGAATCAGATCACAAGAAAAATGTAGCACCCAAAGCTAAGGTTAGTTCTGCATACACTGTCAAAAACTAAAAAGCAATACACATTTTTACAGCACAACTCTGTGTTTTACATGAAAAGACATTCAATAAGCATGTGTAGCCAACAACCGTTGAAAAGAAAGAAAAAAACACTAAATCCAAAGCAATGTTTAAAAATTGGATCAGACCAGCCAATGGAACCAACCAGACTGTTAATCAGCTATATTTCCATTGCAAACATTATCTAGTTCAACCAAAGATTTAACCGGTTAAACTAACAGAATACAAGTGTGGATTTCAAAATAGAGTCAACACAAGTCAAATTCAAAGTTTCAAACTCTATTCAAACTAATCAAGAAAGTAGTAAGACAAACCGCTGCTTCAGAAGCTGTAGCAGTGAAAAACGAAGCCTCTGCTTCAAGGTCCTTGACCATGGCCTGGAGAGAATCAACCTGAGAATCCAAGGACTTCCCTCTTCGTTGCAAAATCTCAATGGTTTGTTTGGACGTTCTCTCTGCATAATAGCCTTCTCCCAAAAGAACCTAAACAGGCAAAACCCCTTCCCACTGAGTAAAGCAAAGAAATAAAAGATTCAACAATTGAGGAAAAGAAAATGCGCACCAGGAACTCGTTGGTATGAATCAAACGACCTGGGAAGAACGCTGCTTTCCCAAAAGGAACCTATAAGAACCCCATTTCCCAAGTTTGAAACTTTTTTACGAAGAGGAATTAAAAACACAGAAACAAGAACAAGGGTTCAGTTCAGGTACCATGATGTCGTGAGAGAGTTGTTCGGGGAGCTTCTGGACGAGGTTGATGAGGTTGTTGTTGTCACTAACAAAATCTTGTACGCGGTCGAGCTCGTTCTTCTTCTCGGCGATGGCATCTTCGACGCGCTTCACCGCCTTCTGAGCCTCATCTACTGGGAACAGAGACGCCAGTGACGTCACCGTCCCTTTGGTCTTCGACTCTTCCATTTTCCCTCTCAGATCACCCGTCCCGCGCACAAACCAGCTTTGCTTTGGATATTGGCCCAAAGGAGAAGCAAAACCTTTTGGGTGGCCTTTTGCTATTTACGTTGGTCGTGCTTTGGGTTACAATAAACAAATAAAATTTCAAAAAAGTGTTTCGACAAAAAATAAATAAATAAATAAAATTTCAAAAAAATCTAAAAAATAACTTGAGTTACAAGCCGCCAATCCTACAGGGTCTGTTTGTTTTTTTGGGTAAAGGGTGGAATAGAGGAGAGTGGAAGGAAATGGAGGAGCATTTTATTGCTTGATTTGTATAAATGAAGAAGGAATGTAAACGGAATTGTTCGAACCTGAATCCTCTCATCTGTTTACTTATCCCAAATTTTCATCCCTCTCAATTTGGAAGGAATGGGCCGGAGCCAAATTGGCTACGTGCACAATATTTTAAATTCACGATTTTATCTATGTTCATCTCGCATGTTTTTGTCCCTGTTTCTGTTTTGTAGATTTTTCCGCGCCTTATCTACCATTTTTTCGCGCGTTCACTGTTGCTCAATATACTCACATTTGCATACTCCTTGCCTTGTTTCTTTGTTGTTTGCTATTGCATGTTCTCATTCATTGTTGCAGCTTCTCGTTCGCTGTTGCGGGTTCTGGATGCTGGCACTCCCGTCTTACTCCTTGGAGATCATCGTCCAAAGTAAATCATGGGCCCCTTCCTTTTCCCATTCAATGTTTTTTTTAACTCTTTTTTCCCAATAGATGTGTGCAAATTCTTGTTGATTCTCGTTATTCATGCATGATCCTCCATCATAGGGTCATTATTTTTTGTTTTATGGGATAATTTGAACTCCTTTGAATTTTTGTTTTCTGGGATTATTTTTCCCTACTATCGCATTGGAACGAGTGGTGTGGTCAATAAAACAATATATAAAGGTTTTAGCTCTGGAATGAGTTGGTTGTGGTCATAGGTTTCTTAGTGGTGTTTCTTTGTTTGATAAGTAGGTGCTCAATGATTCTATTTTTTAATTCAAAACTGACAGACTTTCTAAGAGATAATGAGAGTCCTTCGAATTATTGTTTTACCTGTAATGTTAGAAACATATCTGGATTGGCCTAGTACTATATGTTATTTTGATCTTGTTGGAGGTTTATATATCGTTAGTCGGTTCCTATGTATGATATATATGATTGATGTTATTTTAATTATAATTTATGATTCTTTAATTTTGTTTGTATGTTAATTAGTTTTCATATTTAGGTTATTTAGAATAATTCTTCTTTTCTACATACATATAACATTTAATAATTACATCGTATTGTTTATTTTTTTCATAAATGGCCAATGAAGATATAAGATTCAAATACTTTCTATTGGTTCAAATGTTCATTATTCAAGTATTGTGCATTATAGCGGTCATTTGTGCATTGAAAAAGAAGTATAGAAGAGCCCGAATACCCTCTAGAATCAAAGAGCGTGAAGAAAGAGTTAGAGATGAAATAATGAAACAAATTAGGTAATGATCAATGTTATGATATAATTCATATGGATCCTCAAGCTTTCTTAAACTTGTGCACCATATTAAGAGATCAAGGTGAGCTTCGACATACACGACAAGCAATAATTGAAGAACAAGTAACAAAATTTCTTTACATAGTGGGTCATAATGTCAGAAATTGTGTAATCTCCTTTTTCTTTAGACGCTCTGGTAAAACCATTAATTGTCACTTTCATAGAGTCTTACAAGCTTTGATAGAGTTGAAGGAGATATAATTGAAACAATGTGATGGGACACATGTTCCTCTAGAGATACTTAACAACTATAGGCTTTACCCATATTTTAAGGTAGACATATATTAATATCTTATATTTCATCATTAATAAGTTGATGTTATACACACGTTTAATAATATAGATGACAGTCAGAATTGTGTTGGAGAAATTGATGGTACACATATTCGTGTTAAGGTTCCAACAGAACATGCCCCTAGGTATCGTGGTAGAAAAGATTACACAAAATATATTGGTCGCGTGCTCTTTTGACTTGAAATTTATGTATATCTTGGCTGGATTGGAAGGAACAATATCAGGCTCATGCATAGTAAAAAAATGCATTGACACGTGAATATCCTCTTAAAATTCCACAAGGCAATGAAAAAATTACAGCATGATATAAGTTTCTAGTTTAGCCAAATCAATAAACTTATTAAATTTCTTTATTTTCCAGGAAAATATTATCTTGCTGACGTTGGATTTCCTTTAAATGCTTGTATCATCACACCATATAGGGGAGAAATATATCACTTATAAGAATATTCTAGAATCCCACCACGAAATTGTAACATCCATTTTTCCCCGTAACGGAAAACCGTGAGAACGGTAACCCCGTTTAAAATAATGAATAAATATTTGGTTTAGAATTTGATGAAAATAATTATGTAAGTAGTCTTGGAATAATTTTTAAGAATTTTGAGAATTTTTCCAGAATTTTTTGAAGACATTTTGGTATAATTACTAAAATTGCCACTAATTATGAGCACCTGACAGAATTAATTTTTATTAATTGAAATAAAAATCTAAAAACTTAATAAAAATATTTTTTAAACATAAAAATTGATTTAGAATATAAAAAAAATTTCTGGAATTTTTCTAGAATTTTTTCGAATTTTTGGTAATTTTGCAAGAATGCCCTTAAACTTTATGAAATTGCAAAATGGTCCCTCACATTCACCAAGTGAAAAATTGGCCATGTTTAGTGAAAATAGATAGAAAACTCATTTATTTATTAGGTTTAATAATGTAAAGCAATGGTTTTAGATATGGAAATGTGGAAAAACTTTAACCACACTTAAGTGGTGATGTGTCTAAATTTGGACCAAATTTTCCAACCAACCTCCCTCTCAAACTTTTGCCACATCTCTCCCTCTCCACCACACTTTGCACCAACCACACTCTCTCCCACCTCTATAAATTTCTTTCCTCCCACTTCATTTTGTTCCATTTAGTTCATTTGAGCCACCCCCTACACCCCTCTCTAAAATCTACCCAAGAGAAAATACTACTCTCTTGAGCACCAATTCTACCTCAAGCTCCAACATTGTTGCAAGATTTATTTTCATATTCCTCTCGTTCTTCATTTGGACAGCCATGGGGTATAACTCCATTCTCCATGAATTCATTTTTCTTCTTCTCCTTTTCTTGATGCTTGATGGCCTAATACTAATTTCTTAATTTTTCATGGTTGATTTTGAAGTGTTTAGGAGACTTGTTCTTTGTCACTTGAGGGGAAATTCTTGGAGAAATTTTATGGGATACCAATATAAGTCATGAAGGTCGAATCTACCACTAGGTAAGGGGGAGGGAAAGCTTGAAAAATCTTAGTGGAAAGTAATGGAGGGTTAGGGTTTTGAGGAAAACCCTTGCCTCTTGATGTGGGTGAAACCAAGTGTTGCCCATGGACTTGAGAAGAGACCATAATGGCCTCATTCTATATAGAATTGGTTGAACAAAATCTGTTTTGTGCTTGTATTGAGTTTTATTAATGTTTGATATGGATATAAATTTTGATGGATGAGAAATATGGTGAATGGTTGATGGATTGATCATTTTTATGCAAATGTATGTTGTTGAATTTATGTACATGATGGAATGAGAATGGAGACATTCCAAATTGGTTGCTGATGGGTTTAAAATTTATAGTAGTGAAAATTTTGCTGAAATATAAAAGGTAGATTTTGGAGACTCAAAACTATGAAATTCAAACTTGAAAACTTGGATAAATAGATCATAAGAGACCATAAAAGACTTTAAGAGTTGGAAACATAAGGAAAAGTGTAAGTGAGGGAGATAGGAATCTCATAAGCTTTGAACATCCTAAAAATCGAGTGGATATGATGAGGTGAGAAATTCATGACAGTAACAGGGTAGGTTTATGACTATGGGACAAACAGTTTGTAACGAGTAAATAGACAGTTTATAAGTGCAGGCTAAAACAGTTTGTAACTTGGTACACAGAATTTATGACAGTAAATTTTAAAAGTCTGTAACATAACATCAATATTAGCAAGCTTATACTAGAAGGAATAAAGGATTTTGAAATAAAGCTAAAAGAGTCATAACACCATACTTAAAGAGTTTATAACATGAGACTTAAAAATGTTATGACAGAAAATAAGAAAGTTTATAACCTGAGATTTATAGGTTCACAGCAGGAAATTGAAAATTTCATAACTAGAGGTCAAGGAGTTTGTAACATAAACCGGAAAAGAACTCATGACAGTAGGATAAATGTTTAAGACATAAGAATTAAGGGAGCTATAAAATGAGAGTTAAGAGAGCTATAAGCTAAGGCTACAATAATTATGATAAGAAATTTTAATACTTATGATAGACTAAGTTGAAATGTTTATAACAAGAGGAAAGAGGGTCATAATAACCTAGAATTTAAGATGTTCATAACATGTGAAGAAAATAGTTCATGATATGAAATTGAAATGCTTATAACAGATGAGGAAAGGTTTGTGACCCATAGGAAGAGAGTTATGTCACAAATGTTGGGAAACATCAAAATAGAACTTTATAACCCAAAACAGAAAAGTTTATAACTCATTACGGAAGAGTTTGAAACAGAGCACAAAAATGTTTATAACGTTAGACAATGGGGTTTATAACCTGAAACAAAAATGCTAGTAGCTAACCCATGAACTTAGAAAAAATTAATTGAGTATTTGTGATGCATGTTTCTGAATATTGTTAACACTTAAAACAATTTATTAAAGATTTCATGCTCTGAGTACTTGTGAAGCATGTTTCTTATTGATATGTACTATTGGAATGATATTAAAGATCTTGAATTCTAAGTGTTTGTAATGCATATTGGTGAATGTTATGCATTGTGGAAAGCCCCAAAGTATAAGGTAAGTTCTGCCGAATTCTCAAGAGAAATGGATTGAGATTGTTGGCCTTGGTGCCTTGGTTATTATGGCCTTAGTGCCTTTTATGTACCGTGAGAATCCCACAGTGTAATGTTGGGCATGGCCCTATTGTTGTGTGATCACGCATCATGGCATTGTTCATGGGGAAGCTACGGTAAGGTACAGCCGCGATATGGCCGTTGTGTCCAAGAGTCTTTGCATTACATGCATTGACTGTTATGATGATTGAGATATGGAATGAAATTCTTGTGGCTTATTTTTATGATTGATTATATGTATCTTGGTTATTATAGGAATTGGTGTATGCCTTAAATTCGTTACTTTCTGCCAATATGATTTTCATTACTTTTTCTCACCTCTTTTGTTTGTGTTTTGTTGTTTGTTTCTTGTTAATTTCTGCCATGCTAGATGGATTTCTAGAAGAGACCTTGTCTCATTCAAGTGGACCGCGACTTGGGCCGAGGTAGAAGTTTAGTATCGAGTTAAGCCGAATCATAGTTACGTCAAGAGTCTTTATCATTATTTCTTGAGTTATGTATGCAAGGGTATTCTAATTTGAATTGTATAATTAGAAAACTATCCTATGAACAAATTTGGAATTTAGGAGTATTTGTTGAACCAAATTTTCCAAGTACCTCAAATGTTTTATTTTCCAAAATGATCAACATGTAGAATTGAAATGTTTTAATTGAATAAATATTATTACAAGTATTTCAATTTCTTCACTTCCCTTCTAAAAAAAATGATTAGTATATATCCTTGTTCTTTTTGTATTATGTTACTTCAAAAAAAAAAACTCCCCCTTTTTCCTTAAAGTTATAGTTATAAACTTATGTAAAACCAAGTAACGTCTACCCCTAGGGTGGGTATTACAAAATTCTCATGAATTATTCAACAATCGACACTCATCACTACGGATTGTCATTGAATGTACTTTTGGAGTGTTGAAAAAGAGATTTCCAATTATTTTATCAATTCAATCGTTAAATAATGTGGTATTAACTTACTGATCAAGCACACAAAGTTTTAGAAAAATCAAACATTCATAAGTATATAGTCTTATAGTCAATATTTACTTATGTTTTAAGAAGTATATATATTATACATTAAAATAAAGTTATTTGATGATGTGTAATTAGTTTTTAAATGAGTTATGGTTAACATATATCTCATTTCGTTTACATCTTTTTCACCTCCTTTTACTTTCTATATCTCTCTTCCTTTCTTACATATCATCCATCTCATCTCTCACTTTCTCTTATCCCTCCTTTTCTTTTTTGGTACATGTATCAACCTCTATTTATATAGAACTTTCAATCTAATAATTAGATTAATGAAATTCAACATTCATGAAAGGGTTATTATATAAGTAGAGTAACATTGACGAATTAATTTCAGAATAACTCAATTCCCACTCATTAGTTATATATATTAAATTTAAAGTGCGATAACACAAAGTTAATGATATAATTTTTAAATAGATAAAATTCTCCCAAATTGAATAAATCTTGTAGAATGATTTTAAGAAGAAATACTTAAAAATATTATAAAAATCTTATTTTTAACTATTTTGAATAAATATAAATTTTAATAATTGTATATGTACATGAATTTTTTAAAAAAAAAGTTTGGAGGAGCCATGTCATAACAATGATTCGCCACTGCCCATAAATTGTGTGTGAAGTTCACCATGAAACTAATGAGGGAAGAAAAAATGTTAAAGTTTATTGGGATAGAGAAAAGTAAGTGAGTGTCTTTTTTTTTTCAATGTGGGGTCTCAGATTGATAATATAAACTATAAAGGGTTGACTATTGTACAATTTGTAATAGCTTAGACACATTGTTGCACAATTTGAATTGAACAAATGTCATTTAACAAATAGAGCTTCACATTGCCGGTATGCAAAATCACACTTCACATGTAGTACTTTACAAACACGAGCATGGTAGAGGTCCAATGATAATTCAAACTAATTTCTTATTAATAGTAGTGGTATGAAAAATCAACATATACCATTTACAAATAAAAGAAACCAAAATCCAAAATCAAAGCATGTCCAAAATAACCAGGTGCTAGTTGTTCACAAAGATACATAAGCATAGCTCTAGCTAGCCAAAATAACAAATACATGTTATTCTAAATTAATCAAAATAACTTAAAACCCTTACACGTCTTTCAATCTTTGAGAGGTTTTGTTGCTATAATCTTTCAGGCCTCTTCCCTCAACTTTATTCCACATACTCTCATATGTGTATGTATACTTGTATCGTTAACTTTGTCCAAACATTCATAGTTCCATCTATCTTCATCACAATTCTAATATGAATTTTGACCACTGTTGACGGTGTTGGGTCTTTGGATCTGAATAAGGTTTTATGTTGTTTTGGTGTCTTTAGAAGGCACCGTAGTGTGAAAGGAATCGTGGGCGTATTTGCGATGACACCTGACTGAGAAGTAATTGTATATGATAGCATAGTTTTAGTTATGGAATAGAGATCATATGTACCTGATTATGATTTCATGGGTATATATAGGGAGATTTAATGGGTGCATGGGCACCTCTCCTATAATTGGTGGGTTACGTCTCATCATCTCTGCTATGCACAGAGGAGCAGGGTTAGACGCATGTTTGTCCAAGAATGGGGATGGTTTTATATCTTCCCGTGCCTCTTTCCCTAGTGCGACGAGTGGCCTGCACTTAGCATGTGTATCATTCAAGACATTAAAGTACTCAAGTGGTACAAATTACATGTGGTAGATGCTCTAGTCACGTTATCCAACCAGGTCTGGTCCGAATAGCCCCAAAACAACCACTAATGTACTTTGATTTTTTTTGTTTTCACCATAGGTATCCCCTATTAACAGGGGTAATCTTATTTGGGGCTTAGTCACAGTTAAGGCTCCTCACCCCTCCCTAAGAGTGTGTTTAGTGGGGATCGAACCCGGGAGCTCTTCCCATAATTTTAACCTGCATTGCCAATTGATCCACATTTTTTTGGTAGTATACTTTGATTTTGGGTGAATTAACAAAATAACTCATAATTTACTTCAACAATGAACAATTTTGTTCCTATAGTATAAACAAATAAAATTAATTAGATCTAACTCAAAATAGACAAAAGGAATAAAAATAAAACACTACAATGGTGATGGTACGCATGTAAAACAAGAAGGCACATAACTCAATCAAAATAAAGCACCCACACAATAATGAACCTACAAAAATAAATCAATATATCTTTATATCAATATATATGTTATGAGTCATAATTGGAGGGTGAAATACTTTTTTCATTGTAAAGATCTAACAACTTTGTACTAAAAAAATTTCAAATCCTCAGTTGTTCCACAATTTTTGTCCTCTTTAATCACTACAAATTACAAAATTTCCCTCCCAAATAAATGACTATTGTAACTTTACTTTTATTTTTTCCTTCCTTTGTATCGAATACTAAACAACGACGACCTGGCTAATAGAAGTTAACATCCTTATTGCTAAACATGAGTCATCTCACAACTCCCACATAGTGTAAAAGGCATTGTTAAGAATAAAAATGTGGTGTAAAAAAATTGAAAGGTAAATTTAAAATGACAAAAAATTATAGGACAACTTTTAGAAACCTTTATCCAAGGGCAAGTTTGTTTCAAGATATGTGAATTTATTCCTGGGAATAACATTCACAGGAATAGAAAGGTGGGGATCCTAATATTAGTAAGAATGGAAACAAGAAATGGAAACAGGAAATGAAAATGCAAACCAAACAAACCCTAATATTACTAGGAATCTTTTTTTAAATTCCTAGGAATAATTGAATTGCATGTTTATTTTATAATGCCCATTATCAGTAATAGAGTTTATAATTATCAAAATACCCTTTATATAAAAATAAATGACTATTATTATCATATGCATAATTTTTATATCTAACACGCTTTTTATCTCTCGTGACACATGATTAAAAACTACGGAAATATACCAAAACATACATTAAGTAGTATGTAATTGTTCAAACATAAAAGGATATACATGTAATGGTTGAGAGATAGTGTACCATCCCAAAATCAGGGCATAGAAACTATAGTGAGAGCTTTAGGATGTGGTTACGGCCAAGTAACAGAGAGTTGGGAATGGTATGAAATGTTGGAGAGTTGAATGTGAATTTAGATAGGAATTTGGTAAATAATCTAAGAGGATTACAACGATTTAAAAATGAGGAAAGAATATTAGAGAAAGAAGAACTGCGTTGGAAAGGTATGATATTAGATGAGAGTTAGGGAATCGATTCAGAGTCATGAGTTTTAAAGGAACCAAGGTAGAAAATGATTTTATAGAAAGGAACAAAGGAATAGAGAAGCATAGTCTCATGGACACTTAGAACCCTTAATGTTAGCCTTATTGGAGTGAATTGATGAGTTGTAACATGATTCATGTAAAGTGTGTCCCGTTGGGTTTCAACCAAAGTTGTTGCTTAATTTTGGGTTTTAAGCCCAATGACCTTGGTGCACTAATTCGCAAATATCTAGAGTTTTGGGTGTCCAACTAAGGTGATTCTACTTGCATTGGAAAGCTAAGATCTGAGGCTTCAGTTTGAAATGCTATATGATAGTATTCTGAGCTCATTTGCACCCTCAAACAATGAGCTTACGCGCTCAAGTGCGCAGATGCGTGCTCAAGCGCGCGGAGGAGTAAAAATTAGCATTCTGCAGAAAATATGGGCACTTAAGCGCCCAGGTGCACGCTCAAGCACCCAAGTCTGATGCTCATGTCTCCCAAATAGAGACTTTGGGCACTCAAGAGCCCTGTTGGGCACTCAAGCACGCACGAGCGCGTCCTGCCTCATTAAAACGCGCAGATTCTTCATTTCTTCTTCATTCTTCTTCATTTCTCCTTTCTTCTTCCTCCTTTAGGGTTTGTAGAGAGAGGGGAGAATTTTAGAGAGAGAAACCATGCTTGGAGCTGGGAGGAAGCTTGGGGAGTCAAGGATCCACCCATCCAACCTTCTTCAACCTTTTTCCCTCCTCCATTAAAGCTCCATTTAAGGTGAGTAAAATTCACACACTTCCACTCCATCTTGTGAACGTTCTCCCTTACGGGCACTACCTTTTATCTTTCCTTTCTTGAGGTTGTATGTGATTGTTTAGGACTATTTACCGATTGTTTTTAGTTGTATTGTATGTTTGATAGAAATTGAGTTAGAAGTGCCTACCTAGGGTTTGGGTTTGGGGATTTTTGCTAAGGTTTGGCATTGTTGGTGATTCCTGCTGAATATCATGTGTATGTTAGATATATTTCATGTATTGGTGTTAATAATTTATGTTAGAATTCCTCATTGAGGGCATGTATGTTGAAATTATAATTATTCTCTATTTAGTTGTTCTTGGCATTTCCAAGTTTCAGTTTAGACTATGCACGTATATTTCTTTTCAGCTAGAAAATGAATTTGGCCTATGGCCACCAAACCCTAATTAATCAAGCTTAACTTTGGTCCGAAATAAGACTAAAATGAATTTGGCTTCGGCCTAGAATAAGAGTTTTGGCTTCGACCCAGAATAAGAATGTTGGCTTCGACCCAGTTATTCATGCATTAAAACTTGACTTCGGTCAAGAATAATGACTTTGGTCCAAAATAAGTTGTGGGATACGTCCCCAAGGAAGACGTTCCTTGTAGGCTGAGCTCAGGTCTAACCCTAGAATCAGTTAAAAGACCCCATTCTGTCGGGCAATGCAAGTCATGCATAGCATATCATTATCGAGTTGCATTATATGTTATTTCAATCAAGTTATGCTATGATATTATGATATAAGGTGACTAGAATAGCTTATGTATGATATGCATGATTTGTTGAATGGTATGTTGCATTTCATATGCTTGTCTCCCCACACTGTTTGCTGCATGCTTTGCTCACTAAGACCGCAGTCTCACCCCACATTTTGGGGATACATTTTAGTTATGCAGGTTGTTCCAACTTTTGTTCAGATGGAAAATGGAGCTCTTGGAGTGGATGTGTCCACTCCCAGTGGTCAGAGAGAGAGAGAGAGATTCTTAGTGGAGGATTAGATATAAATGATAGTTTAATGATGTATTAATGTAGATTGTAGACACTTTAGATTGGCCATGGAGGCTTAGTTGTAGTTAATATTGTATTGTTCTATTATCAATTGTATTGTGGACTTTTCTGGATTTCAGGTTAAGTTGAAAAATTGGGAAATATCCAGGTTTTAGAGGAAACTCTACCGGATTTCCGGTAGGAGTTTTATGAACCATAACACCCCAAAGTGTAGGTTCGTTCCCTAGGTTTGATTAAGGTTTCGTATCGAATGCAATGTTGTATGAATTTGTGATAGGTTAAGCAAACGTTGGATTGCCTAAGCAATGGTGAGATTTGTATGATGATATTTAAAATAGCGCGAAATAATTTCAGAAATTCGGGAATAGTGTTTCCAACGGACATTATCCTTGAATTAAGAAATTAAGACGTTACAGATAACATCTCTAAGGACCCTTGAGTCAGCCGCTGAACCCTCCCGCCCATGCAGAACATATATGAATTGCAAATGTGGAGAACATAAACCTAACACATTGGTAGCTATCTCACCCTCCCTTGTTCCGTATCTACTTCTTTCAGCATCTGGCACATTGACCTTGATGTACGTGCCATCAAAGGCTCCTAAACAATTCTATACATTATCATAACTACAATTGTTACTATATTTAAATTGAATTTTAAGTCACACAATAATAAAAAAGTAGAGTTAATTTCCTTTACTTATTTTACCTTGAAGTATTTCCATCTTAGGTTGTTTTAACAATTCTTCATGCACCTTAAAACCGCCAATAACACATTTGAAAAGTGCGTACTAATTGTCTCACCAGACCTAACGGATTGTCTTCTCATCATTCTATTCTTAACATGACGTGCCAATATATGTAAAAACATGGCCACTAACTCTTCAACACTCTTATGACTAGTAGGAAGTAACCCACTTACAGTTTTCAACATTTCACATAGCTTATGGAATGTAGCCCTATCCATCCTTTTATTCTCAACACAAGCTAGATCACTTATAAAAATAATCCTATAAAAAAGCACTTGTCTAATTAAACTTCTTTCATAGCAATCCCATGACCTTTTCCGCTTTTCAAGCATTTACTTAAAAGAAGTAAGCATATAATCCTAGAGTCACCACTCTTGGGAGAGTTTTACTTAACCACCACCCCCGAGAGTAAAACCCATAACTATGTCTGTGGGGATTCCCGATCAAAGACTAGAAAAGTAAAGTAAAGCAACCCAACATCTCCAAATATGTGATCAATATTGTTATGATCAAGATCTTCCTTTCACGTACTTCCATCAAGTGTGCCATTTTGAAAATCGAATATGAATTTATTGCTGCAGATGTCAATATATAAAACTATTTCAGACGTGTATAAAAAATAAAATAGAAACTTATTGAAGATACAACTTGCAAAAAATTATATATATGCGTGTATTTCACTAATGTGTGTGTATGTAAAAGATAAATATACATATAAATATAGATAGACATATATTAGAAAACAATTAGTTATATTTTTTTAATAATTAGATAGACATTATTATTCTAATTAAAGTTGCTTTTAAAAATCAAAATTTTGAAAAATGAGAGATATCTCATGGAATTGACTTTGAAAAGGCAAGCCATACTACTGCAGGTACAACAACGAAGAATATAAAAAAAAGCAAGCCATACTGATAGTTTAGACAATTCTCTGGTAATCCATAATATTAATTACTTGGGTAAGTTCATCCACTTGGTAACAAAATTAAAAAAACCATTGAAAATAAATCTTCTCTTTTATATTTAATCTTAATGTAAAACACAGGGGAAGTAGAGCTGCTCTTTTTCATTGTAAAATTATGAAAACATTGCTGGTGGGACAAGCAAAATTGGTTGCAAATAATAAAAAACAATTATTTAAGAACATGGAAAATAAATTAAAGCATACAAAACATACATGAAACTTTTTGAATTCTTTTGTCTTGGAGTAAATCTCAGTCACTTCGTGTTGTTGCTATGGCGCTCCAAGAATCTTTGAATTATGCGGTGGTTCTGGGTGTTGTTGGTATGGTTGACGATTGTGCAGATCAGTGTACAAGCAAAAAGTGTGGGTGGCAACAATCTGATTGAAACAAAAGATAGTCACCACTCACCGGTGATAATGTAAAGCCTATTAGAGTGAATAAAGAGCCAGAGAGGAAGTGTCTGTTTGGTTTACAATTGAATAAAATTGATTCTAGAAATCAATGGTTGAGATGAGTGATGCACGTTTTACGAAACACGTTGGATGGAAGTGATTTAAAATCATTTCTGCAAAACTATGATTTTGCACTGTAAGAACAGTAAAACAAACAAACTAGAACAATACTCACAAATTCAATGTTTGTTTCTTCATCACGCTCAAAGAAAAAAAGACGAAGGGGATTCAGATGGTCTTGGGCTTGGCAACAATGTTTAGCAAGACCGACTAAACCCATTCAATTTGCTGTAGGAAAAAAGACGGGAAAAAAGTTTTAGAAAGAAAAATACGCGGGTGGGGAAAATATTTACGGGTAGAAAAGATAAACGTCCAATGGAAAACAGATAGTTGGGGTTATAAGAGGATATTCACCTACCAAAATACATTCCCACGTCTTGGGAATAAGACTTTCCCATTCTCTCTCATGGATACGAAAACTGCATTAGCTTAGGAATATAGCATTCTTGAAAAAAATAAAAAACCCCGGGAATAAAGAAAGGTAATGTTAGATTCCACCTTCACATTCCAGGAACAATTTTTCCCCTTGAAACAAATCCCCCGAGACCAAGAGTTATCTAATGTTGGATAATAAGGCAAAACGAAAACAATTATTGTAAACACCTTATTAATCATTGCTAACTGCTACTAACATATAGTCACCTGTCTTATGTGCCATCCCGGCGCAGGTAAGATGATAAAATATAAAAAATTAGTAAATGGGGTTGTTTCCCTCCCTTGTATCGAAAAAAAAAAAGTAATAAAAAATATGTTAATTAATTAATCAATTTCTTCATTTTTGTTAATTGAACTTTGTATTTAGTATAAATTATTTGATATTTCTACTATATATTTATCAATTTATTTAGTAAATATTTTCCTCATATAATTTAAATTTTGTAAAAGTTATTCATTAAAATTTAAAACTCTAAATACGACGTATATATGGGTTAGTTCACCACATTTGAACACGTTGCCATACTCCAGTGATATGTAAAATAATTTATGCCTTTTTTTTAAAGAAAAGGACTTGTGCTCAATTTTTAAATAAATCTATGAGAAGAAAGTAATTTATGTGAGCACAAACCTAACACTTAAGATTTAAGCACAGCCAATCAAAAAATGACACGTCATTAAAATTAATTTTTAAAATATATCATGTGAAATCAGAAAACAAAAGCACGTGAGAGTTGAGACAATTTCTCCCTTAATTTTTCAACTACCCCGTGCCCCACCCTTTTCCTCTCGCCTTTCTTTTCCATTTTTTTGTTTTAGTCTCATGGCACAACGGCCTGGGGCTTCACTCTGAAGATAAATTTGTTTTACTCTGAAGATAAGCAGTAAAATGGCATCACACAATAATTACATTTCCCATTTTTATTGTGAGTGTCATTTCCCATTCTTCACTCCATGCTTGGCGACCCTCTTCTTATCATTACCAAACATATGTGGCAACAAGAATGCACTATTAAACAGGAATGCATGATTAATTGCTTCAGGCTTGTGCAACATCTTTAGCAATTTAACTTTTATGTTGCAAATGAGATAGTTTCACATTTATAAAGCAAATGTGAACTGATTCCATGCTTTGTCACTAACCGTGAAATTCATCGGGACCTTAATGGATCACTAAAGCGCGGCTGAACCATATTGAAGGAAACGTGTTACATAAAAGACGGATAAGTGAAACCAAATAATAATAACTACCAAATCACATGTTGATCATTCAGGATTTTAAACGGTTTTATTTTTTAAATTTATTTTAATTCATAATAATTTTTTGATTGGTTGTGCTTAACAATAAGGTGTTAGATTTGTGCTCACTTAAGAATTATTCTATATTTTTAGTCATAAATGGAGCGAAGTTGAAATTTTAGAATGGATCATTTTTACGCGTAATAAAAACATTATAAAAATAAAACCTGGTGGCTCATATAATTATAAATTTAAATTTAAATCATCAAACTTTATTTTATGGATATACCTAAAAAATGTAAGACATATCCAATATGGGATATGGGATTGGGATTTGGGTATTTGGGATGAATGGATGAATTTAGTTTTTCTTTTATTTTGGCAAATTAAAAATTACAATTATCACACAAGAAAAGGGCACATTTTCAAAAATAAAAATCACATATATTGTATAGTAAATAATTTTTTTTAATTGGTGCGTGTGACAACCTGCCATAGGGCGCGTATATAAGTTTACCTGTCGTATGAGACCATAGCCAGCATGACTCTATACCACAGTTACACCCAACCTCGTCAACCACTGCTCCTAGTCCTGCAAAGCAAAACTCACAATTTTTTCCTCTTTTTTTTTGGCTCCGAAACCAAAAATATAATCTTTTTCTTTATCATAATTATAATTTTTTAATTACAACAAGGTTGGCTTCATTTGGTGGAAACCCGTGCTGGTGAAGGGAATTTTGTTTTGAAGTCGTTGCGCTTTCACTGTCTTTCTATCTGATCAACCTCTGTGACTCGTTGTTGTGACCCGGCGATTCGCTTGTTTGACTCCTTTTGAAGCAACCCTTTGGTCTTTCTTAAGCTATTTCATGTGATGGGTTATGGATTTTGCTGTTGGATAATCAGCTGCTGCAACTGTGAACTGGGTTCTTGAAATTCTTTTGAGACATGGTGTGCTTGGGGTTTGACGTTGACGCTGAAAGGTTGGAGCTTTGGTTGGTTAAGAAGAAGGGATTGGGGATTTTGTTGAGGATTGCATTTGGGTGGTGGGTGTTTCTGTTGTTTGTTAGTCCAGTGGTAGGTCTGAGACCCTTAAGGGACAGAACTAGCTCCTGGGGCGATGAGGTTTGTTTATCAACTTTTAATTAATTTCAGTGCTCTTTGTTGTAGTTGTAGTTGTAGTTGTTTTGCTGTTATTTTATTTTCTTGATTGTGGTAATTGTGGATGCAGATTGTAAATTTGAACATAATTGTCTTTTTTTGGTTTGTTTTGGCCTTAATATTGATGATTTCTCTTGCTTCTAGTTTACTTTTCAATTAATTAAGCTGAGAGGAGGTGCTTTAGGTGTTCCTGTTCTTTTTATTAGTTTGTTGTGATAGGGAAGCATGAAATTTGGTGTTTAATGTCAGGTTAGAATAAAACAACACAATGTGGTTTGGGCAAAGGGCTAAAGGCATTTGCACTTTGGTTGAGGAGAGATAGGTGTTAAGTTAATATGTTCAGAATGTCTCGAAGTGGTATCATATCCACCCTTAATTTCCTTGATGAGAGAATTGGATAGAACACTAGTGGATTAAGAAATAGTACTTGTGTATTCTTTATAAAATTGAATGTCATGTCAAATGCACTTAGTAATGTTTGGAGTGACTTCATATTCCCATCTTAACCAAGTGCTATACACTTGGGTCTATACTTCATGTTTAACCCTGAAAGTGGTTGAGGATCAAGAAATTTGACAACACCGCATGACCAATTATCACTATCTTTATGTGCTTATATGTTATCATAGATCTGTTGATTGGAATTGCAAACAATTAATGATCAGAATTGGCACCTGTAATCAACATTGCTTTGTTTTCAAACAATTCTTTCCTTCCAATTTTTGTAGTTGCCCATATTTGCAGAACTTGTTTGTAGAAATGGCTGTAACACTAACACATTGAATCCTCAAATGAAAAACAAATTAGATAATTTACAATTAAGTTTATTGTAATGAACCATTTAATTTTGTTATGTGGTTTAGTTGCAAGACCTTTAGCATTCCTCCAAGGATGTTGTTTTACCGTAAGACATGCCCTAGTGCTAATGTTATTTGACTTGTGTACACACTGTGGTTTATCAATAAAAACTGAATATTCTTTTAATTGATAAACTGTTTTTAATACTTGTCGCAAAATATCATTTGCTTGTATTGGCATTGCTTTTTCAGTGGATTTTTTCAGGAAAAGATGAAAGTGACTTAGGTCCATTTTCACAATGGAACATTACTGGAACTTATAGAGGTTGGTATTCTTTACTTGCAGAAGTGTTTATTTGGATTGATGGCTTTGAGGTATAGGTTCAGTAGTTATGCAAATGTTTTTTGTAACCAGCTGCATAGTTGGAAGTATTTTTGCTGACCATCTGCTTCATGCATGGTTTAATGTCTATTAAGAGGATGTAGTGTTGGATAATAAACTAAATCTGAGCTATCGAACTTACTGCTTTATAATATTATCAATTGAAAATTGTCTCTTCTGTGCCTACTTGAATTTTTGAATGAGCTCATGTTTTTCATGGATCAAATAATCTTTTTTGAGGACAAAACATGGTTCTATGCTTCTTACCTTTGCTTAGTTAATAGCATTCTTAATTGACTACCACTGGACAAACAATATAATGGCAAAGGGGGCAGCATTCAAGGTGTAGAGTATGATGACACTTTGCTCCCATGAATTAACTATAAACTTACGGCATTTGTACTAATCATGTAAGGTTAAAAGGATTTTTGTGCAATTTATTGAAATATGCTTCATTTGTAAATGAGTGCATGTATCTTTGAATAAACTGTTCTCACTAATTTATTTTGGATTGAGTTTGTAAGTTTGTCACAGTTTGATAATGTATGTTTTCCTCCTTGAGTGCAGGGACTTGGAAGTTTTTAGATACCATAAATGGCTCTTCCAGATTTCCAGACATCAGAAAAATAAATGGAAATTCTGTAATTGAATTAGTTAGCACACCCACAAAGATAACTGGTGTGCATTATGTGCAGGTGAGATGTTGAATTATATAGCTAGTTTCAGAAGGAAGTCAGCTTTCATATGCAATGCAATTTCTTATTTGTTCTATTATATATTTTAAAATTACCTCAGCTTTTAATAGAGATGCTTCTAGGTTCTACCTTAACGAAGTGGTTTAATTTTATTTATTTATTTATATTAATATTAATGTTGTGAGTATTCATTGGAAATATCAATGGATTTAGCAGTTCATTTAAGTTAGTGAACTTCCATTGAAACTTGTCATCTTGATATATTGAAGAATTAATTAAAATATCTCCTTTCATTCTATTTTTCCTTGCCACATATATTACTCCATCTCAATATAGTTCAAGATTTGTTCTTAAGTTGTCAATTTAGTCTTAAGTGTTGAACTATTAATACAAGCCCAGCCGAATAAAACTTCTAACATAAGAAGACTCCTAACACATGAATAACCCTGATATTCTAACACTTAATAAAATGCTTTTGTATTACTACATAAAACAATGTCTCTCAATTGATCAGCATCTGGTCTATTGGTATGGTGAGCTTTTATTCATATTTGGATGAGTATCTGCATTCCTATTTCAGGGTTAGAGATGATGGTAATATGTACTGATCCTAGAGCTGTCGGGAATCTTATTTTGTATAGTGTCTGTCACTCTTGTTGAACCATGTGTTTTTGAGTATCTATTTTTCATCATAGTGTATGTGCATGCATTTATCATAATTTAATCTAGGAGGGTTGAACACCATATTTTGGAGATCATAGAACCAAATACATTACCCTTTTGTTGCACTAAACAATATGTCATTGTATTAGTGAAAGTTTATAGGCTTTCAGTCGTTCGTGTCTAATCCACAAAAGTTTCAGCTAAATACTCATTCTTCTAAAAAACTTCATCTCTTTTTCGTGTTTTTTTTCAGGGTGTAGTTATATTCCATGATGTGTTTGACAATGAATACAATGTTGGTGGTGCTCAAATCAGAGTAGAAGGTGTATATATATGGCCTTTTAGACAGCTTCGAATGGTAGCCAACAGGTGAACACCAATATGATGCTCAGCTCAACTTTATACGATAACTTGATGCATTTAGATAACTTATTGCATTGAAACTGTAAGAAGGAATTTTTCTTACCTAGGTTAAATCCTTTTATACATAACATTTTGCAGGTTGATATACTAATACCTTTCTCTATTAGCTAGAGGGGCCTGGAGTATAAGAATGAAATAGATCCACTGATTAATCCGTATGCACGTGGCAAATATAATGAAATGGGTTAATTAAGTATAAATTGCCATTCTTCATTCATAACTTAGTAATTGCTAGTACTATATTGGTTTAGAATAAAATTGATTTTGATTGACTGCTAGTAAATCAAAGAGTGACATGTTATATTAATTAAGCAAACTCACTTCTTTTTAAGTGACATAATAGATGATAGAATGAGACACTTCAGTTTTAAGTAAGACATGCGTCATATAGCTAATCTTGGCATCGTCAGTTTTGAATTTAATTTCCATACATTCTGCTAAATACTTTCTAACTTGCAGAACCTATCAGCAGCCTGAAGGTCCTAATAATCTAATAACTCTGTCTTCTTGTGACTAAGCTGATCAGAAATTATTAAACTGGCATATTTTGTTTTCTAATGCAGTAGATTCTGAAACATTGTGATTTAGTCTCATGTATGTTCAATCAGACCTTGCCTTACTCTTCTCAGGATACCCAGTTGCTGACAAGTTGGGATATGTTACCATGATTATTTAAATTTTCAAAATTTCTTTACATCTTATTTCGGCATATCTTGTATCAGTTTTTAATGCGCTTTGTTGTTTATTGAGGTGTATTTTATTTGATACCCTTAATCTATTCACAATTGAAGTAGTAATAGTAAGGCTGTAATACTTAATAGGTGCTGAAGAATTTGTTTTTGTTTTCTCCTATTGCAGCGGAAAAGAGGGCGGGTTGAATCAGGATGGAGATTATATTTTATCCAATCCATATCATCTGGTATTGCATCTCTTGATGTATCATATCATTCATTGTTCACATTTGTTACAGATTATATAGCATACAGTAATCTTAAGCAACATGCTTGATTTTAATTATCAATAAAAAACATGTTTATTTTTCTGTACAATTGATATTTGATGGAGTCCTAGAATTTCAGTAAGGATGCTGCTATCTATATTTTTGCTATCCTTTTCATGGGCTTTGATTTTATTTTACATCATAAGCTTGCCTGTTATAAAGAAAGGAATTTCTAATGTATATCTGGGAGGTTCTTATTATGGATATGTGATTATAAATAATATTATCTATGTTACTTTTGGGAGCACAATGAGCATTCAAAGTACTTAATTGCTATATATGGCTTTCTGTATACAGCTTGGAGTTTTCTCATCTCAAGTATTCCAAGAATCTTCGCGACATAAGATGTGGAGGAGAAAGCATTGTAATTTATCTGCTTGAATAGAAATTTCCTGCTTTTCTTGGCTGATTCACGCTGGACTATTAACTTTTTCCCCCTTACTGCAGCTCCATTGCATGGCATGGATAAACATTGTAATGTAGAAATTGCAGCACAGGTTTCACGCTTGTCATCATCAAAACATGGTACATGAGTTCTCTCAGCGTATGAATACTTTCTGTTCCTTGCTTTTCTCTTAATGAACATATTGAACATTATATTTCATTTGTTTTTTCCTCCAAATTTCATTCATGTATTGGTAAATTGGTGATTGTAACTCTAGCATGATATATGCCAACCCAAAACTCAAGCCTGAGGCTTTGATTCCGATGATTTGTATGTGCTCTTCTGATTTTCCTAACAGCCAAAGCAATACAGATGATTCTCAAGGTGTTCCTGGAGTATTGTATCCATGTTTATAGCAGGTCTTTAGGATATTGCACCTGTTTTCATATGTATGCAATATACTGTTTTAAAAACCGAACCGGTAATTGAATCGGTGAAGATACTGATTCATGGTTTATTGGCTCAACCATGGTTGAACTGGTATTAATTTAATATTTTTTAGTATTATATAAATGTTTAATTAATAAAATAACATAAACTTATAAGAAATTAAAATATATAAAGTTGTAAATTAATATAACGAACCTTAACCTTATTATATGTTCTATAAGATAAAAAAAATTAATAATAATTGGTAATATAATAGATCTCTATGTGTTAATCCTTATACATATGTCTTTATTTATCTTAAGAGTATATAAATTAGATAAAACATTGTTTTTTTAAAAAATGGCCAGTTCAATCGGTTTGACTAGTTTTGGACCGGTTCTCACCGGTTATGAGAACTATCAGTTTTTTTGGTTGAATGGACCAGTCACTAGGCTGGTTCCCTGTTTTCAAAATCATGATGTAATATACAAATGGGTAATTCACAAGGCTTCAAGTGGCAGGTGTACTACTAGGCCTGCTTTCAGATGCTGTTAGCCAGATTTGCTTTGGTTGGATTTTCCCTGTGAGTAAACATGAATAGTGTTCCTCACATTATGACCAATCCTTGAATTTACAATCTTGATTAAAGAAAGAAAGTCATTCTGATATGAAACAATTTCTATAAGAAAGAGAGATTGTGATAATATAGGCCAGAAAAAACTATAGGAGGGTAGTCCAATATTTTGAGGTAGAGGGATTTAGGGTCCGTTCGGTTTACAGTTTGCAGGAATTGATTTGGGTAGAATTGATTTTGGTAGAATTGATTTTGGTAGAATTGATTTTGGTAGAATTGGTTTTGATAGAATTGATTTTTGTTTGGATATATAATTCTAAAAGCGTGTTGACAGAAATTGATTTTGTTTGGATGAGATAAAGTAAAATCACTTTTGGATATAAAATTACTAAAATGGGTTTACTATTTATTTTATTAGATGAATAGAAGTGGACAAATTTATATTAATAGGGGTAGCGTGGTAAAAACTTCAAACGGGTTTTGCTAAAATCAATTAGAGAACCAATTCTACATAACGTTTGTGCACCTCAAGAATACGTTTACTGTGCCAGTCCAATTTATCCAAACGAATGGAAAAAATCCTCTAACCACGTTTGACCTGTCAAAACGTGGTTCTTCATGCTTAAAAGTTTAACCAAACGGACGCTTAGATATAAATGGTTTGTGGGTATTATGGTGTCATTTAATCCATGTAGCCTACCAAGCTTAGTGGGAGTAGGCTTTTGTGGTTGTTGTTGTCAATGTTGTGTCTAATTGTCACATAATGTTTGCATTGTTTAGGAAATACATATCTTTGGACTGGCTGTGGGACTAGGTTATTTATTTTTAACCTTTTCTCCTGGCGTTCTTCCCATTTTGTAAAGGAGTCTCTCTGTCAGTATGCCCTAAGATTGGAGAGTTTTTCTGCGTTGATGAGTTTCCTTTTTTATTCTTTATGTTCTTGTTTTGAAGTGTTGCTTATGCCTATCCTCCTCTCTCGTATTTTTTCTATCTTCTTTCTAATTAAATGACTTATTTAGTATAAAAAAAGGAAGTTTGAATGACCATGATGCAATGCCAATATGAAACATCCGATCACATTTAATATCACACTTACAATCATTAATGAATATTGATTGCCGAAGAGTATTACCATGAATTCTGCCTCTGTCTTTGTCTCTGTCTCTCTGTCTCTCAATATATATTGAGTGCATTTTTGTTTTTGTTGAAAATGTTATATTTTTATCTATGATTTACCAAGTTGTTATGTACTTTCTTATAGAAGGGGAGCATGATTCTTTTCAGCTAGAAGGGTTAATGGAAAGTCCATCTGTGGATGACGATGGGGATTGCTTCTCACCTTTACAGTTAAACGCAACATCTATTAACATTGAAGTCTACTATAATAAAGCAGTGAACTATACCTTGATGGTTACTTTTGTATCCTTCTGTCATCAACATTCTTTCAACTTTAAGTCTCTGTTATTTTCCATTACTGTGTGAGCTCCTTGACATATATACCAGGTTTCATTCTTGCAAGTTCTTCTTTTGATTCGGCAAATGGAGCATAGCAACACCCAGTCTGTAAGAAATTGCTTTAGAATGTTATTTGAAATTTCACATGTTATAGATTTAGTTAATGAAATTAATATAAATAATTGAATGAATGTGCTGGACAATATTCATTTCTTATAGTTCATAAATCTATGGATATGATTCATGTATACCTTTGCAGGGTGCTGCTAAGGTTTCAATAATAATGATTGGTCAGCAAGCTATAGTGGATGCTTATCTTTGCCTTATACATCTGACTGCAGGAATACTAGTTGGTGAGTTTTCCAAATAAGTGTCTGGGATTTTCATATATTCACTTGAGATTGCTCTACAAAGAGTTCTCTCTCTAGCATCCAAAACATATCTCTTGTAGCCTGGTAGAGTTTGGATACCAGTTTTGGGGTGAGATAAAATATCAAAGGATCCTTTCTAATTTGATGAAGGCATCAAATATTTTTCTGTACCCTTAATTTTGATTTTTGGCCAGCAGTTTAACTAAGCCTTGTGAATTCGCATTGGTGTAAACACGCCAATGTGTATACCTTTCTAATTTGATGAGGGTGTTGTATATTTTTCTGTACCCTTAATTTTGTTTTTTGGCCAGCAGTTTAACTAAGCCTTGTGAATACGCATTGGTGTGAACACCCCCTCCCCCCCAAAAAAAATAAAACACATACAAACACAGGTGCATGTCCCATAAAGATTTATATTTCGATGCCTAGAACCTGTCTACACTTTCATCATCACCTTGCACCTTCAAACCTAATGTTTTTCACCTGTAATTCAATTCTTCAATCAATTTTTCTCTGTTCTATTCTAGATCCTATAAATTACAACATCTAATTCCTAGAGCACACTAGAAAATTGTAGAGTACAGTTTCTTTAAATCTGTTCCATGTCAAGAGATCAATTATTTTCATGAGGAGTGCTAGCAACACACTCTTTTGAACACTCTCCCAAACACACTCCATGTAATTGGTTAAAATTCACATGGGTCCCACCAAATTCGTGGGTTCCACTCCCAAGTGGTGGGACCCATGTGAATTTTAACCAATCACATGGAGTGTGTTAGGGAGAGTGTTCAAAAGAGTGTGTTCCTAGCATTTTTCTTATTTTCATTTGCCTCATCATAGTGCAAGAAGATTAAAAATTAGTTTATGCAGTAGGTTGTAGGTTCAAATTTCCACGCCTTCATTGTAACAAAAAGAGAAAATTGTAAATATATTTGCGTTCAAATTAATTGCATTATATTGTTATCATTGTTACAGTAGATTTGACGTGAGCAGTTGATGATTCTCTTTTAGTAAGATAGTCTGATGAGTAATTGTTCCTGCCATGTAGAATCCTTGTTCAATGCTTTTGCAACTGCTGCATTTTTCAAGTTTGTGGTTTTCTCGATATTTGAGATGAGATATCTCCTTGCCATCTGGAAGGCAAGTAGGCCTTTGAGTAATGGTGAAGGTTGGGAGACAATGAGGCGTGAGCTTTCAGTTTTATACAGCCGTTTCTGTAAGTATTTATTTAGAACTGAAGTTTCTGCTGGCAATCTGATCTTGTGATCTCATTACTGTGGGTTTGCCATGGGGTCATTGGTTCCATGGGATCCATGATCACTTTTATGTTTTTTCTTTGACTGTTGAACAGTAATGGTCATACTACTTCTCATGAGTCTGTGAACTTTGTTTTTTTTAAACAATTTTCTTGCTTGAATATATTAGGGGCCGTTTGGTTTTGGAAAATATTTTCTTTTTTCATTTCTTGTTTTTAGTTTTAATTATAAAAAATACTTTCAGTTTTGGTTATAAAAATATCACATTATTTTCATTTGTCTCCTGTTTTCAAAGTTTTGTACGGGAAACAGTAAAAATAACTTTGTATTGGTTTCTTTGTTTTCTGTACAAAACTATGAAACATGAAATAAAATAATAAAAAAAACAAGTAGACATTCTTTGTAATTAAAACTAAAAATAAAAAATGTTTTCTGAAAATAAACGGTCCCTTAAGATGATAAATAAAAATATAACAAATGCTGTTGTCATCTATGAATTCCACTTATTATTGGTTGTATTTTGCTTTTAGGCCAACATGAACCTATGAACTTAAAGCATGCATGTGCCAAAGGGTCCCTATGTTAAAATAAGCATAATGGAATGACAAATACCTCATAGTATAATAATTATCTGTTTTCATTTGGACTAGCCCACCTCTGTACCTTAGATTCTTAGAATGTCCATATATTCCACTCAAGTTTTCAAGCATGCCAGGTTACTCTAGTTATATGTTTCCAGTTGCTTCAAATGATGCAAAGATTTCCTTGCATGAAGGGGTATGAGTGAGATCTAACCTAACTTTTTAACTTCTCTTGCAGATGGGATCCTGTTGGGAGGCATTCTGCTTATGTATGAGTTCCATAATTATATGAGACCTATTCTTCTTCTTGTATACTCCTTTTGGATACCTCAGATAATCACCAATGTTGTTCGTGATTCACGCAAACCATTGCATCCCCATTATATATTAGGCATAACCGTTACACGGCTAGCAATCCCATTATATATTTTTGGTTGTCCTGGCAACTTCTTGCGCATAGAACCAGATCAGAGCTGGTGTGCTTGTTTGGCTTTATTTATTGGACTTCAAGCTGCAATTCTCCTTCTTCAGCACTATCTTGGGTCCCGTTGGTTCATTCCTCATCAGGTTGGGCCCAACTCTTTCTTCTCATACTTTGTAACCACCTATACTCAGTGGACTACATGCAACTCTTTTTAAACTGAAAGTTGATTTTTACTGATTATTATATTTAGTTGAAACTGAGGTTCCTTTATTCATTTGATAGACATCCTACATGCACCACTGTGTAGGTGCATGTTACCTTTTTCCTTTTTGCATAATGCTTCTCTCTCAGTGTAACTTTATCTTTGTGATTTGCAGATTCTACCTGAGAAATACAGCTATTATAGGAGGTTCTCTCAAGATACAAGTCATGCCACGGACTGTGTTATTTGCATGACAGCCATTGATCTTACGCCACGATCTAATGATTGCATGGCATGTCAATATAACCTTTGTGTATTCAAATTAAATTGATCTTTACAATCTGGATTAAGTCTAATACACCAATATTTACACAGGTGACACCTTGTGATCATTTTTTCCACTCTGGCTGTTTACAAAGATGGATGGATATAAAGATGGAGTGCCCAACTTGCCGGCGCCCACTTCCACCTGCATGAAGATATTTCCACAGTGTTCATATCAATAGGATCAACTGACACTTCCCAACTTGATAATTTTGGTAATGTTTAGTAACATCCAAGATTATTGGACCCTATATAATAGGAAAAAGGCTCTATTGTTGTTGTTGATCTAAATTATTTTACTTTTAATGTTTTTTCACTACACTGGTTTTGCTGTTTCAACCTTTTCAGCAATTTTGTAATTTGATTTTACATCCCGATTCCATATTCTAATAGTATTTTTCAATTTTAAATATGAAATATATTTTTACTTTTTTCTTGTGAAAATATATTTTTACTCCTGCTCCTGGTGATTCCTGTTCAAAATTGAAATCAAGAATTATTTCTTAGTTTTCTACACTTTGCCTTATCTTGAATCCATTGGTGATCAGTAACATGCATTTTACAAAATTTTTTTCTTATGCTCTGCAGGTTGGGACAGAATATATATCCGGTATAATTGCACCTTCAGTACAAGGCATACGATACTTCTCATAATTGTATCATACAGCATTTATTTGTAGCTGATTTTTTTTACTGGTTATGTATCAATAATGTTGTACATTAGAAATTCCGTAAGATAATCTTTTGAATTCCATCCTTGGCTTTCTGTGCATCTCTTTATTTTCCACTGCTATAATGTCAGTATAAATTCTTAGGTTTAATTACCCTTGTATGTTCATGAACTTAGAGAAAATTTAAATAGGTTCCTATAATTTATTATTTGTAATTAGGTTAATGTATTTTCAGAAGAGATCAATTCGGTACCTAAATCTACCTTAAGTAACATTTAGCTTGATAGTGATCCAACTAGAAAAAAAAACTACCTCAACCAAAATACTTATTTGATTTTTTCTTTTATCCAGATGGACAGGACGTGAAAACAATTTAATCAATTTTTTAACTCCTGTCATTAAGAACCTTATATTATACCATCGAAATGACCACAATTTCACCGAGTAAAGCCTAAGTTGCGTTCTTGAAAGATTTAAGGTCGGTCACATTAGTCCTTGAAAGATGGAAAATACATTTCTGTTCTTGAAAGATGAAACAATCATTCAATTTAGTCCTTTTTAGGGACTAAATTGACATGCTAAAAAATCTTTCAAGGATAGTGAATGACTTTTTATTTTTCATGGACTAAATTAAAAAATTTTCATCTTTTAGGGACGGAAAATGTAATTTTATTCTTTCAAACACTAATATGACCAACACCAAATCTTTCGGGATGAAAATGAGGGTTTATTTCAATTTTACCTATAATAAAGGGTTAAATATGTTTTTGATCCATGTAAAATATCCGATATTTGCTTTTGGTCCCTCAAAATTTTTTCTTTAGTTTTGCATCCTTCCAAATTTTTTTTTGCAAATGGTCCCTCTGGTCATTTGGCGTGTGTTCTGCATTGAGTTGGCACTCTTTCTCTCCTCGTCAGCTGTCATAAGTGGCTTATCACAAATCCTACGTGTCATTAACATTTTTTTCTTTTTATGTTCAGATTAAAAAACTATTTTCTTCCCTCCCATCTTCTTCATCTCTCCTATTAATGCCCTAGTTCCTCCAATACTCCATTAACTCAAAAATTGCAACCCTTCACCACCCGAACATCAAGATCCATTCTTTTACAAAGACGATGAAGAACAAACCAGTGTCACCCTCTTTCGTCGCCACAACCACCTTCATTCTCTCCGTCGTATTTATCCTCTTCTTTTTATTACCATTAGCCACTCTCTGGGCTCCGGCACCACCCTCGTCGTCGTCGACGCCACCGCCACTGTCTGCGGTGGTGGCATGGCAATCTATGCGGCGCACTGAGTGCTACCGCCGCGGCCATGTCATCGTCGTCGAGCCTAACATCTCATTCTCTGCGATCTCCGGCGGGAGGAGCTACTTCTGCGGCCCGAGGTCCGGCAACTACACTCTCCTCGTGTTGGAGAATCGATAAAGCGTTTGAATTGCCTTCTGGGTCGGAGCAGTTTTTGTCTATCACATTTGGGTCGGAGCATTTTGGTTTGTAAAGGAAGTAAAAGTTTTGGTTAAATAGATGTTCCTCAAGGTGGGCCTTTGGAGTTTTCTGGGTTGGCATTAGGTGCTGAGCATAGCTGTGCTATTAGGAGATCCAATGGTTCTATTGTTTGTTGGGGTGGAAGAGGATTGTTCTCTGTCAATGTTATACAAGGTGTTTCTTTTGAGATCATTGTTTCTGGGTCTAATTTCACTTGTGGATTGTTATTTATTGGGGTCCTGGTTGGTCTAATGGTTCTGATTTCGGTTCAAGTTTTGAGCTTCCCTTGTCTCCTATTCTTCCAGGGCCTTGTGTTCAATCTTCTTGTAGTGAATGTGGTATATATCCTCAATCCCAATCTATGTGTTCTGCTACTGGTAACATTTGCAAGCCACAACCTTGTTGGCCTCAAATGCCAGTGCCTACACCACCACAAATACCACCATTGGTGCCACCGGAGGCGCCACCTTCTCGGTCAAAGACCTTGACAAGGGGCTTGTTGGCATTTGCCATTGTTGGATCAGTTCTCCACCTTCACGAATGCTTACAACAGTTTTTTGGTTTGAGTTAATGGAGTATTAGAGTAGGGCACAGATCGGAGAGATGAAGAAGATGGGAGGGAGATGAAGATGGGAGGGAGAAAAATAGTTTTTTAATCTGAACATAAAAAGAAAAAATGTTAATGACATGTAGGAGTGGTGATAGGCCATGTATGACAGCTGACTAGGAGAGAAAGAGTGCCAACTCAACGCAGAACACTTGCCAAATGACCAGAGGGACCATTTGTAAAAAAAAAAAAATTGGGAGGATGCAAAACTAAAGAAAAATTTTTGAGGGACCAAAAGCAAAACTCGGGTATTTTATAGGGACCAAAAACATATTTAACCCTATAATAAATGAAGTGTATTTTTATCAGTACTTCACCACATGCCAAGGAGTATTCTTGTCCTAATGAGGCCAACTTGGTGGTTAGGATAAAGATATTAATATCATATCATATTCTATTTCTAATGTTTGTTGTAGGAATATGATAATTGATAAGTATAATTTTTATCCTGGGAAGGTCTGGGTTAGAGATTAACAGGATATGATAGATTTTTTTCTTTCTCTTTTTGCCCTGACCTCTCAACCTTCTATTCCACTCTTATCCTATCATTTCTTTATTCAACTATCCTATCATGTCCACCAAACGGGAAAACTAAATAATTCAACAACATAAGGAGAACAATTAGAATTGATAGTCACAATTGTTACAAAATTTAATCGAAATTTCTTAGATTTAAGGATGATTATTGAGTAAGTCAAAATATAGTGGGGACTTTAGATTCGCAATCTAAGATTTTTTTTTAGTGTTTTTATTAATATATCCTAGGAAACTAATGTTGGTAACACACTAATCCACCATGAAAAGATGGATGAATCACGATTTTCTACTGTAGGAAGAAACGAAATTGTAGTCCCGTATACATAGGTCTCCTTAGTCCTTACTCCTTATAGCACTTCACCCTTTGAACCTATACTCCAACAAAAGCAAAGAGATTCTATGAACTTGCTCATTTCCTATCAGATATAACACTTTCAAAGGAATAAGGCGTATGATACAATAGAATATAGACACACTCACACACACACACTCAGATTAACACACCATTTTAAACACAAAGTATATATGTACATGGTGATTACCTAACTCAAATTTGGCCTTTATTATGCCTATTTATATCAACACGAATGCTTGCTCAAGGGTAGCTTGGTGCAAGAAGAGGTGCAGAAACAGGCATTGCTGCTGGAATTGCAGCAGGTGGGATAGCCACTGAACCAGAAGTGGCATTGTTCCCAGAACCACCAACAAGACAGCAAAGCTCAGCACAATCAACTGGGTGCTCAAGTTTGGCTTTGCATTCCTTTTGGCTCCTTTGCAGTGGTTTATCTGGCAAACAGTTCCTTCGATCATCAAACACTATCCTCTTTGATGTCAAATTCTGACAAATACCCTCTTCCTCACAGAAGAAGTTATAAGAAAAAGTGAAATTTGCCAAGTTTGGCAACTCACAAACCCCCATAGGGACTATGCCACTCATCATATTATGGCCCAAATTCAGCTGCTCCAAATGAGACAACCCTGCTAAGCTGTAAGGTATAGGGCCAACAATATTGTTGAAACTCACATCCAACACTCTCAATTTGTAGAGAAACCCAACTTGCTGTGGCAAACAACCTGACAAGCTGGTATTGATCAGGACAAGTTCTTCCAAAGTATTAGCAAAGTTTACTATGCTTTCTGGTAGACAGCCTCCAAATTTGTTATTAGCAAAGACCAGGACAGAAGCTGAACTTTGGCCAAAATTTGGTGGAATAGAACTGGTGAAGCGGTTGTTATTAAGAAAAATAGCATCAAAAGTTTTGTTGAAAAGTTGAGGAGGCAATGGCCCTTCAAATTCATTGTAGCGGATGTCAAGATAATTGAGCATAGGAAGGGAAAGCACAACTAAAGGAAAAGGTCCAACAAATCTGTTGTTACTAAGATCAAGCTCATAGAGTAGAGTAAGGTTGCTAAAGGTCATTGGAATGATGCCACAGAAGCGGTTGCTATTGAGGTGGAGGAGTGCAAGGTCAGAGAGTAGGCCTATTTCATTTGGTAGGAAACCAGCTATGTCTCCAAAGTTAAGGTCAATGCCAGCCACAACAGTCACTTTAGGATCATCAGGAGATGGAGCACAGTAGACACCAGTATAGTTGCAAACTGAAGGACCTACCCAATTGGCAGTGAAGTTATTTGGGTCTGAGTAGATCACATGCTTCCATGCTTGGAGTGCAAGAAAAGCACGGTAAAGCCTTGGGTTTATTGGTGGATTATGGGTATGTTTGTGCCTGTTCTGGTGCTTGTGACTGGTGGCAATGCTGTGCTTTGCATTGAGGTTGTTCAAGAAACAAGACAAATGCAGGAAAAAGAGGAATAACACACAAGTGGTGAAGGAATAAGAAGCCATTGCTTTGTGGGAGATAGTGGCAATGACCAATGAGTGAAATGAATTAATATATGTAAAAGAGTAAAGAGCCCTTTCATTTTCAAGTGAAAAGACATGGTCTTTTGTTCAATCATGTTGTCTTGTTGATGTTTTAGGTTAGTACAATCCAAAATGGTTTGAAAGATGACAGGATCCAAAGTTACAAACATTATCACAACAACCATGTTAAAGGGATGGTTAACCGTTACAAAAACCTACGAATGAGTTTCTAGATATTGCGGGGCATCATGGCAGGGATGAAAGATACGGTTTGTACTTACATACAAAGTCAACAGTGCTATTGATTCTGTTTTGCACTTGACCAAGCGCATTATAAAGACTTACCTCCTTCCAGGTAGTTTTCATGGTAGTTTGAGTGGAGTTAGAGAATGACAGCGGAAGAAAATCCCTCAGTAGAAGGAGCAAATCACAAATTGGGTTTCTTCAAACCAAAGGGATAGATAGATAGATAATCAGAAATTTTGTCACAAGTCCACCAATTAGTTTCAAATATTCAAAGTCCTATGTGGCGACTACCCCTTCTTCAAGATTGTATTTTGCTGCCATTTTTGTTAGAATAATTCAATATCCTCCTACTTTATCCTCCTACAAATCCTCGTAATACTATATAAAGTAAGTATTAAATGCTTTTTCTTTTTTGAGATATTAAATGCATTTGCTTTTTATTCAATACTTACTTTATATAGTATTAGGATGATTTGTAGGAGGATAAATTAGGAGAATATAGCATTTCTCTTTTTGTTACAGCTGGAAAAATGGAATAGCATGACCGGTCCGGCCGTAAAACCCGTAAAAATGTAGGGTTCTGACACTTATTTTAGAATCACGAATAACTCCCAGGCTTTTTAGCTCAACCCGATAAAGCCAGCTACCCGCAAAAGACTGTGTAACTCACAAAACCCGTAAAAAAATCCACACTATCTGCAAAAAGCCCACAAAAATGTAAGGTTCAGACACCTATTTTAGAAGCCTAAATAATTCCCGAGTTTTTAAGCCCAGCTCAATAAAAGCCCACTACCCGCATCAAGTCGGGTCGGTCTGGTAGTCTGAAATGACAACTCTACATTTTGTACTCTTAACAAAGAAATTTTTAGGACTGAGAAAATATTTTTATTAAAAATCACAATATTTAATATTACATAATTTAATAAAAGGGAAATGGTATCAAATGAATTAGTTAAATCAACGGGGGTTGTTTCAAGTGGTACATGCTTATTCCCCTTAAGAATAGGATTGCCTCCCGTGGAGGATACCTGTGGTTAAACAAAAAAAAAATGATTTAGTTAAGAAATTAAAAATAATTTTTTTATTAAATATAAATAACTTTTAATGTTATAAATATAATTAATTTTATAATTTTTAATAAAAAATATTTTATTTATTATTTTTTTAATGAATGTCTTTTAAGAGTTTAGCATTTTATTTTTTATTTCTTAATAAATGTGCTGTGTTAGCATTTGTCCTTTTCTTATTATTCCTTTTCATTGGCAAATTTACGGCTATTAATATGTTAGTGTGTTTCATTAACCAATGCTTGAACATTCTCGAGCAACAAATGGCATTTTGCATCGTCAACATTTCGTCACGACAAACATGAAATTAACCCGAGTTTCATACTGCTCATCAACCACCGGAGGCTTTAACCTGAAATGAGTTGCATTTTTCACAATAATAATAATAATAATTGTTCTCAAAACTCCATGACGATCGAGTTCTCTTCCCGTAAGGATTAGACCTAGCCGTCAGAGTGAGAGTATCAGATGCCCTTGACCTAGGAGACCTCTCTGCCTTTATAGGCCGAGTATGGGCCTTCTGGTCTTGAAGCCCATAGATGGACAATATTAAGTCGAGTTGAGCGAGCTTCTAACTGAGACCAATAGGGGAGTTACTGCAGATGCTATGGGGACTAAGGGAGATCTCCTCGCTAAGGAAGGTCTTCTTAAGGACTTATCTCCAGTATAGAACACAGCCCCCCGAGCTCAAGCCCTGCGAAGCCAGGGTGCCGAGCTCATAAGTTCCGGTATAGAACAATAATTAATTAATTAATAAATAAATAAATAAATAAATAAATACTAACGACATTGTCTATAAGAAGATTTCAACAAATCTTGGTTAACACCCGATTATACGATTTCTTAGATTAACTTATCATAACCCCCACTCCCATAGCTTCCACCCCAAATGTCCCCAACTAGAATTGCAATTTAGACTCACATAATATCTTCCATGGAAGCTGGAGTATATTTGTAAAACTAGTTAATAAGTTAGTTGGTAGTTGATAAGCTTCTTTTATAAGATAACTCTTATATACTCCTCATGAAGTGTTAGAATTGGTAAAATTGCGTTCTTGAAAATGATTGCATTTTAAAGATAATGGCTTTGGGTATCATTTTTCTTGTTGGATAAAGGAACGGGCTGTTTGTCTCAACTGTATTAGGGGATTTATGAATTCTAGCTTTCGGCTACTGATTTTGTTTTGGACAGCAAGTGGTATTTTATACCTATTGGATCCCTCTTTTATCAACGCATAATCTTGGAGTTGCTGAATTTTGTGGGCTTCAATTTCTTTTTCTTGTATTATGCGCAGGGGTGTGGTTTGTGATTATGGTATTGGTTGTTTGGCAATTTAGTTAGTGGTGATATATAATTTTGATTTAGCTTTGTATTCTATTCTTGAGTTGTATTATGGGTCTGAGTACCCCTTGTACTCACATTTAATTTCAATTCTAATTGCTTAGCAAAAAAAAGATAACTCTTATATATTTTTATTTGGCCTTATTTCCAACTATTGTGAGACTCTCCAACAGTAACTTATAGAATTAAAAGTGTTTAGTAAAATTAACTGATAAGCTAAGTAATAAATGTAAAATAATATAAAAATACGTAAAAAGAAGACAAATATGAAAGTGTATTAAAATATTAGGGATAAAAATGGAAGAAAAATAAATAAGCTACAAGCTAGAAGCTATAAGCTAGCCAAATTAGCTTATTAATTTATATAAGCTATAAGCTAGAAGCTTATTTTAGGTAGCTTAAAGCTTCTAACTTATTTATTTTTCTTCCATTTTTATCTCTCACATTTTAATACATTTTCCTATATATTTTTTTTATGTCTTTTTATGTCATTTTATATTTATTACCTAGCTTATCAGCTAGTTTTACCAAACACGCTCTTTATGTTGGTCAAACTAGTTTATAAGCTAGTTAAATAAGCTGATAGCCAACTTATTAGTCTTACCAAACACACTCTTTGACACACCAATCAATTTATTTATAACACATCGATAGGGTTGTTCTCGGGTCGGGTTGGGTCGGATTTGTGAGATTTTTGGAATCGAACCGAATAACACACACAGGTTGGGTCGGTTCGGGCAACGAAGAAATCATGGGTAAAAACCGACCCGGCCCGAACCGAGAGTTAATGGTTCGGTTCGGGTGGATCCCTCGGGTTGGGCCTGTTGGGTTGCAAAAAAAAGGGGAAAAACAGGTTGCAAAACCAGATCATCATATCACCTCCCTTTAGCAATTGAAAATCAAATTAGGGTTCTAGTACAGATCTAAGAGAAGAGGTGAGAAACAGTGATTAAACAAAAGAGGGAAAGGGACAAGTCAGAGATGACAAGAAATTGTGATTGCAAGGAACTAAACACCGATTGCTTTGTTGTGATCTGCGCGAAAAGGAAAGAACAAGGTTTCAAAGATGAGGAGAAACAGCGTCCAGTGAGCTCGAATTGTGGGTATAGTGTTAGGAATATGCACTAGAGACTTATATGTTTATGAACATCCATCACTTGTATCATGTTATTTTATAAAGGCAACTTATTCTTTTAGAATATAATTGTTGTCCTTAGAATAGTAATCTTAAACTTCATAAGAAATCAAGTAGATGACTTGATCGTGAGATCTTGTGAAGAACTATTCTTAAAATAGTCCCTAGTCAAGTATCATCTTAGGACAAAGATGCATTTAGACTAGTATGCGAGTTCATTGATGATCATGTCTCACAGATCATGGATATGAGATATCATGTGCTCACATAGGTACACATTAAGAGTAATGGTGTACTGGACAGACCCACCTTAAGAACGTTGCATGGATTGTTACATAAGTGTCATGAACGTTTCTTAAATTCATAAATGTTATATGAAGTCCTTCGACCTGAAATCACTACGATTCCTACATAAGGAATTATATGTTTTAATTATCATCAAACGTTACCTGTAACAGGGTAATCATAAAGTTGGTTTTTGGACATATAATAAATTATGTGGTGGAATGTGAGTGCCCTAGATGGGGATTTGTCCCTCCTATGTAACGGGAGTTATATCTGTAGGCCTCTTGATAAAGTGAGACTGCAAAATGCATGGCCATGCTCATGAGGATAAACATGAGATGTTTATTTTCTGTACAGTCTACTTGGGGATCAAGAAAATATAAATTGAACTATACAAGGTTGACACAATTCATGCCCTTGTGTTCAATTAGATATTTGGACAAAGGGACATATCATATAAATTATTATCATAAAATAGGATTTATCAAAGTTATTGATAATCTCAATATTTGGATAGTGATGTGTTGCTAGATACCGCTCACTATTTATGATATTAAATATAAAATGGTTTTATTTTAATATTATAACCAAATATTAAAAGCCTATTGGGTCACACACATACAACAAGCCACTAGGAAAAGATAATAATTCTAATTTGATTTAATTAGAATTATAACATAATGGGCCAGGCCTATAAGTGTGAGGGTTAAGTGAGTGAGGGGGTAAAACCCTAGCCACTACTCTATAAATAGAGCATAAGATGCACTACCCCAGAGACACATGAGCAATCGCTTCTTACTTTCTAAGGCTACTAGCAGAGCTGAGGAAGGTTTCCTAGTCCGGCTGTTGGCGTGGATACCAATAGAGACGTGGCTACACTTGCCTCGTTTATAATCCTAATAAGGTACAACCTTTCGCTTCAATACCTTTTTGCCTTGATTCGTGTGTTCGCAAAACGATTATAACAAGAGAGAGAATCCATTTATTTCCGTTGCACCCTGACCACATGCTTGATTCCCTTCAATTGGTATCAGAGCTTTGGTTTGCGATAAACACGTTTTAGGCTTTTAATCTTGTGAAGATTATGATTTTTTTGTTGTTTTTCTGCTGAAAAATGTAGCGCGGATATCTTGGCTGCAACGTGCACTGCAGCGCAGATCTGCTCTGCAGGCTAGGCTGCAGCGCAGACTGAAGCGCAATTTACGTATCTTGATTCTAATACTTGCGCTTCACCTACGCTGTAGCGCATGTAAAGCGCAGCTTTCAGAATCAGTTTATTTTGTTCCCTTTATTGATTGTTTTATGTGCGATGTATATATATGTTTATATGTTCTAATGTTGGAGGGTCCCATGGAACATGAAAGAGTTCATGTCTTGGGCATCAAAGGGTTCAATTGTTGAAACCTTGTCTTGACTCAAATATTGGCTGCGATAAACATGCCACTTATCAATTTGCCGACAAGAGCGTATTCAAATGATACGAGGGACTTACTCGTTTATCGGTTCGTGAAGGATTCGTTTGATGCGAGACACTTATTGATGACTGGTTGAGTGTTTATCAAATCCAGTTTTTGTTTTGAGACACTGCGTAATGTTTTATTTTGTATGCGCGTAATCAAACCTCGCTTAATATATATACATCTTATTATATCACTCGTTTTACAAGTAATGGATGTTGAATTTACATGATGATTGGTTATGGCCTTAGTTGTTTTAATTTAAATATGACCTGCGTGTCGTGCCTTACCTCTTAACATTCCTCTTGTAATTCTCTTCTCATCTCTATCCCCTCGTATGTTAAACGAGGTTTGTTCTTGTTATGTAATGTAACCTGGAAGACTTGGAGCATGGATTCAATGGGAGATTTGGACAACTCAAGATTATATACAAGATTATATACAAGATTATATAGTTGATGTAATTTTGTATTTGGTTTTAGGAGGCCATAACCATATCATGTGTGTTTGTATGAGATGCAGTTAAATGGTTTAACAACGAATAAAATTAAAGCGATTAAATCCCTCAATGCCTGTGTGCCTTCCAATTAATGACACTCGTCAAGACTGGAATCGATGAAGAGTGGGTCTGCTAAAGCAGGGTACCTTTATCTATTTTAGTGAGGCGTGATAGGATAAAAGTGATATCCAATTGTCAAACCATTGGGTTTTGATTGGGTATATTCAATAAGATTGAAAAACCTAAAGGCACCGATATTAAGTCATGTTTTGCTTTCCAATGTATGGCACTCGTCAAGGCTAGAATCGATTAAATGTGGATCTGCTAAAGCAGGGTGCATTTATCTATTTTAGTGAGGCGTGATGGGATAAAAGTAATATCCAACTGTCATCCGTTGGGTTTTGACTTAACTAGGTATATTCAATAGGATTGAAAAACCTAGAGACACTGAGTTAGGCATTGATTCATAAGATGAATTAGAATAAGAGTTATTCACCTAACTATCCAAGAGTTGTATGAGATACAATTGGAAGTGTGTTCCTACCTAAATAACCTTTTCTTAAGTGATCAGCTAAAGCTGACTTAAAATTAGGTGAAATATGGATCTTGGCCCACTAGAAAATCTGGTGATGAGATTTTCTGATTCTTTATATTGAGGGTACTTGTTTTGAATAAAAAATAGTGGGAGACATATTTATTTAAATATGTTTGTTATATGATACTTACGTGCATAGCAACGAGCACAACAAGTAACTTTTATTGAGATCTTTCCTTGAGAAGGACAAACTTCTGGAATTAACTTTCTAGACTGGTATAAGACCTAAGGATTATCCTTAGGAAAGGCTGTATGTCCTGGAAGGGCCTATTCCTGAAACACCCGCTGCAAATACTTCAAAAGTTGACAAGGATGCTTTTAGAAAGCATCTGGATATTGATCTCGATGTGGGTTGCCTTATGGTTGCCACCATGAATGTTGAAAACAACATGAGAACATGGAGACGTACAATATGATTGTACACTTAAAGAGACTTTATCAAGGACAAGCTAGGCTTGAATGATTTGAAGTCTCAAAAGCACTTTATCAATGTAGACTGGCAGAGGGAACCCCTGTTGGTACTCATGTACTCAAAGCAATTGGGTACATTGAAAACCCAAAAAGGCTTGGATTCCCATTAGGCCAAGAGTTGGCCACTGATCTTGTCTTGCAATTGTTTCCATACGGCTATAGTCAATTCTTCATGAACTATAACGTGAATGAATTTGAAGAATCACTTCCAGAATTGCTAAGCATGTTGAGAACAGCTTAGCAAAACATTAATAAAGGTAAAGGGAAGGCCATGTTGATGGTCCAACCTGGAAAAGGCAAGGGCAAGAAGAAGTTCAAGAAGCCCTATTTCAAACCAAAGGACAAAGGCAAGGATAAGCCTAGTACCTTTGTTTTCGAAGCCTATGGGTGGGATAGTTAAGGAAGAAAATGTTTCCACTGTGGCCAATCAGGACATTAGAGACTGTGTAAAGTACCTAGAGGAGATCAAGAAGAAGGGAAGTGAGACTTCCGCTTCAGTTATCTATGTTATAAAAGTCAATTTACCTACTTCTGCATCTTGGGTATTGGATACCGGATGTGGATCTCACATTTGTATGAATGTGTAGGATTCAAATGGAGTAGGTCATTGGCTATAAAGGAGAAAGTTGACCTACGTGTGGAAATGGAGCAAGAGTTGCTGCCTTAGCCATAGGAACCTATTATTTAACTTTGCCAACTGGACTAGTTATTGAACTAAATAATTGTTATTTTGTGCCTACCATTAGTGGGAATTTTAATTCCGTTTCTTATTTAGAAAAGAGTGTTTTATAAAGAACAATTCAATTTATTTAAATGATATGGTTGTGCAAAGTTGAACAATATGTTCTCGACATGGAAGTGCCTATCTATAACATAAGGGTCAAAATAAATGGTTTGAACCCGACTTATCTTTAGCATTGTTGCTTAGACCACATAAATGAGAAATGCATATCCAAACTCCACCAAGATGGTTATTTGGACTCATTTGATTTTGAATCAATTGAGACATGTGAATCTTATTTATTTGGGAAGATGACCAAAACCCCATTCACCGGAAAAGGTTAAAAGGGTCGGTGATCTTCTTTGCCTCATACATAGTGATGTATATGGGCCCATGGGCACAATGGCTAGAGGAGGTTTTCAATACTTCATCACTTTTACTGATGATTTCAGTACATATGGATTTGTGTATTTGATGGAACACGAATCCGAATTCTTTGAAGAGTTCAAGGAATTTAAGAATGAAGTATAAAACCAACTTGGCAAGACTATTAAAACACTTCAATGAGATCGAGGTGGAGAATACTCAAGCCAACAATTTGATGACTATCTAAGAGTGTGGGATAACATCTCAACTCACTCCTCCTGAAACACCTCAATGGAATGGATTTTCAGAAAAGAGAAATCGAACTCTATCAGATATGGTTCGATCTATGATGAGTCATACTGATCTCCCCGACTCCTTTTGGGGTCATGCATTGTTAACAGCAGCCTTCACACTGAACCGTGTTCCATCTAAGGCTATCATAAAGACACCATATGAGATATGGACTGGGAAATGACCTAGTATGTCTTTTATGAAGATTTGGGATTGTGAAGCTTATGTGAAATGCCAAGTTTCAGACAAGCTAGGACCCAAATCAGATAAGTGCTTATTTGTGGGATACCCAAAAGAAACTAAGGGACACTACTTTTATAATCCTAGCAAAGGCAAAGCGTTTGTCGCTGGGACTGCTATATTCTTAGACAAGGAATCTGTCTCTAAGAAAATGAGTGGGAGGAAAGTAGAACTTGAAGAAATTCAAGTACCACAGAGTAGCAATGAGCCGGTAATGGAACAAGAGCAGATACCACAAAGTGTTGTGGAGCCACCTGCTCAAGTAGCACAAGACTTGCGTAGGTCAGATAGGGTACATCACCAACCTGAGAGATATGGTTTCCTTGTGTCTCAGGAAGGGGATGTATTGCTAATGGATCAAGATGAACCAGTGACTTACCAAGAAGCTCTTTTGAGTCCAGAATCTGAGAAATGGTTTGATGCCATGAGATCTGAAATGGATTCCATGTACACTAACAAGGTATGGACCTTGATTGAGCCACCTGAAGGGATAAAACCCATAGGGTGCAAGTGGGTTTTCAAAAGGAAAACTGACATGGATGATAATGTAAGTACCTTTAAAGCACGGTTGGTGGCTAAGGGTTTCACGCAAATTCATAGTATAGATTATGATGAAACCTTTTCCTCAGTTGCCATGCTTAAATCTATTCGGATCTTGCTTGCTATTGCAACTTACCATGATTATGAAATCTGGCAAGTGGATGTCAAGACAGCTTTCCTAAATGGAAGCCTTCTTGAAGATGTGTATGTGATACAACCTGAAGGTTTTGTTATACCTAAAGGTATATAAGTTGCAACGATCCATTTATGGATTAAAGCAAGCCTCTAGAAGCTGGAATCTTCATTTTAATGAAGCTGTAAAACAGTTTGGTTTCATTGAAAATGAAGACAAACCTTGTGTCTACAAAATGGTCAGTGACAACATTTGTGATTTTTCTGGTTTTGTATGTAGATGACATACTCCTCATAGGAAATGACATTCCTACCCTTCAGTCTGTAAAGACTTGGTTAGGAAATTGTTTTTCTATGAAAGATTTGGGCAAAGCGACCTATGTGTTAGGTATCAGGATCTATAGAGATAGATCTCGAAGATTACTTGGCCTAAGTCAAAGTACATACATAGACAAAGTGTTAAAACAGTTTAACATGCAAGATTCTAAGAAGGGATCTTTGCCTATGTCACATGGTATAAGCCTATCTAAGGCTCATTCTCCTTCTAGTGAAGAAGAGAGAGGTCGCATGAATAAGATTCCTTATGCATCCGCTATAGGATCTATCATGTTTGCCATGTTATGTACTAAAAAAAAAAATCATATGCTTTAAGAATACAATTATTGTCCTTAGAATAGTAATCTTAAACTTCATAAGAAATCAAGTAGATGACTTGATCGTGAGATCTTGTGAAGAACTATTCTTAAAATAGTCCCTAGTCAAGTATCATCTTAGGACAACGATGCATTTAGACTAGTATGTGAGTTCATTGATGATCATGTCTCACAGATCATGGATATGAGATATCATGTGCTCACATAGGTACACATTAAGAGTAATGGTGTACTGGACAGACCCACCTTAAGAACGTTGCATGGATTGTTACATAAGTGTCATGAACGTTTCTTAAATTGATAAATGTTATATGAAGTCCTTCGACCTGAAATCACTACAATTCCTACATAAGGAATTATATGTTTTAATTATCATCAAACGTTACCTGTAACAGGGTAATCATAAAGTTGGTTTTTGGACATATAATAAATTATGTGGTGGAATGTGAGTGCCCTAGATGGGATTTGTCCCTCCTATGTAACAGGAGTTATATCTGTAGGCCTCTTGATAAAGTGAGACTGCAAAATGCATGGCCATGCTCATGAGGATAAACATGAGATGTTTATTTTCTGTACAGTGTACTTGGGGATCAAGAAAATATAAATTGAACTATACAAGGTTGACACAATTCATGCCCTTGTGTTCAATTAGATATTTGGACTAAGGGACAGATCATATAGATTATTATCATAAAATAGGATTTATCAAAGTTATTGATAATCTCAATATTTGGATAGTGATGTGTTGCTAGATACCGCTCATTATTTATGATATTAAATATAAAAGGGTTTTATTTTAATATTATAACCAAATATTAAAAGCTTATTGGGACACACGCATACAACAAGCCACTAGGAAAGGATAATAATTCTAATTTGATTTAATTAGAATTATAACATAATGGACCAGACCTATAAGTGTGAGGGTTAAGTGAGTGAGGGGGTAAAACCCTAGCCACCACTCTATAAATAGAGCATAAGATGCACTAACCCAGAGACACATGAGCAATCGCTTCTTACTTTCTAAGGCTACTAGCAGAGCTGAGGAAGATTTCCTAGTCCGGCTGTTGGCGTGGATACCAATAGAGACGTGGCTACACTTGCCTCGTTTATAATCCTAATAAGGCACAACCTTTCGTTTTAATACCTTTTTGCCTTGATTTGTGTTTTCGCAAAACGATTATAACAAGGGAGGGAAACCATTTATTTCCTCTGCACCATGACCACATGCTTAATTCCCTTCATATAGGGAATGAGAAGGCTCACCTTGCACCGCTGCCAACGACGGAAAGAGGAATGCGCCGGAGGTGGAAAGACAGGGACGAGGCAGAGATGATGATAGACGAACACCGGTCTGTGCGAAGAGGGAAGAACATGCTTTCAGAGATGACAAACAGCGTCCACGTGCAAAAGGGAAGAACAGGGTTTCTCGTTTCAGAGACTCACCTTACACGACGGAGGGACGGGAGTAGACGGGGAGATGAGGCAGGAAGCAGGTGGCCTGGCAGACGGAAGCACACACCAACAAAGGCGGCTCGACGGATGGAGGTAGGACGGAGGCGGGAGGCGGGAGGCAGATAGCCAGATAGCAAGCAGAGTAGCAGAGGGGGGACAGGGTCTGTAAGGCTTGGGATTTTGTGAGTGAGAGACTGAGAGGAGAAGTAAATGTGTATATCTGATGAGTGTTTTTTTAATTAAATGTATATATATGTGGTCCGGGTCGGGTTCCACGGGTTTGTGGACACCCAACCCGTTACTCGACTCATTTGCTTCTTCTATTCTCGGTTCGGGTCGGTTTTACCCGACAACCCGTTCAAAGCGGGTTTCATGGGTGCGGGTCGAGTCTGACCCGACGGGTTGGTCGGGTTTGGTGAACTCATGATCACCCCTACACATTGATGTCACTCACTAACTCAAACCTTAGCTCGAATGTCAATCATTTACTTTATGTTTGGGTAAAGTAATTCTATGTATTAGAAAAATAAAAGCAAAAATTTCAAATGATAAATAGGAGAAGTTTCGAAAGATACATATTGAGAGGGACTTTCAATATTTCTATATTATGTTTAACTTTTTAAATTATTATTTAAAATTTCTCATACTTGACTCATTTTTTAATTATCACTCATAATTAATTTCACAATTTTAAAAAATTCTAAAATTCTTCCTCCAATTACAACATTAATGTTTGCAATTACTATCGGCTGGGTATCGGCTGGGTTCCGTTATTAATTGTCCTTGGAATAGAGGAAATAAATCAAAAAAATAGATTTTTAATTAAGAATCAAATCATATTGGAACTTTCCACTTTATCCTTTAGAATGATGTGAAATACAGTGAAACCTCTATAAATTAATACTTAATAAATTAATAACCTGTCTAAAATAATAATTTTTCTCCGTTCCGACTTGGGCCCAAAGTCTAAATTAATAATTTTGACAAATTAATAAGATAATAATTTTCAGGAAGACCCTTATATAAATTTATGGTTCCTTCAATATTATAAATTAATAATTCTATAAAATTACAAATATAACCAGGACAACTTATAGTCTGTTTGGTTTACAATTGAGTAGAATTAATTCTGAAAATCAATGGTTGAGATGAATTATGCACGTTTCACGAAGTACATTGGACGAGAGTGATTTAAAATTAATTCCACAAAACCATGGTTTTGATTTTCTCAACGCCCAACCAAACAGGCTATTAGTAAAATATGATTCTATTGTTGTTTGCCCCTTCTTAAAATTTATATAGTGGTTGATTTCCTTACCATACATGAACTTGCATTAAGTTTTAACTAGTACTACGTACTACAGTACAATGAACTTTGTTTATTAGGGGGATGTATTATGTATTTAATTAATCACACTGTACATGAACATAATTCAATTAGCCAATACAATGTATATGTTTTATTCATAAAGAATAATGTAGGTTCGTTGAATCGAAAAGATCTCTTTAAATTAATAAATTATTAATTTATCGATTAATTAATATATGTTTAAATCAATAAAATTATGTGGTTCCGACATTATTAATTTATAGAGCTTTTACAGTAGGATAAATTGAGATGGTGTTTTATAAATACATAATTATCTCAAATATATTATCTATTGTTTAATACTTAAATTTATGGAGCTTTCACTTAATTTATGCGGCATTTTGTTTTATTTTAAATTATAAAGATTAAAAAAACAATTAATTAATACATTTTTTATCATTTTAAAAGTTTAAATTATTTGATATTCAATAAGGTAAAATAAATTTTCCATTCTTGTAAAATTTTTAAATTTTGATTTTCGTCCCTGAAAAAATTTCTTTTTTATTTCATCCTTATAAAATATTTAAGCTATTTTTTTAGTCACTACTATTGATTCTACTGTTAATTTTGAATGTGTCGAACTTCCATCATAGTTAGCAATCCTATGTGCAGTACCTTGACACATTATACAACAGTGTTAGCCTCCTTAAACTTATTTAGAGATTATTTGTGATATATAAGAAGGAAGAAATATACAAAGAATTTCAATTCAAGTTGGGCATGTGAAATTTGTCTCTCTAAATGAGTTTAAGGAGACTAACATTCTTATATAATGTGTCAGGGTATTTATAAGTATTGATGACCATTATGAGCGTTCAACACATCCACAATTAACAGTAGAATCAACATTATGGACTAATATAATAACTTAAATATTCTATAAAGATGAAATAAAAAAGAAAATTTTCTCTAGAGATGAAAATTAAAACTCAGATATTTTATAGGGACTAAAAAATTATTTTACCATATTCAATACTATTCACAACTTTTTATTTTATTTTAAAATAAATATAATAAAATAATGATAATTTGAAACTTGATTTAATAAAATGCGCAAGGATTCTCTGCAGTTTGCAGCAAAAATAGCTACGAAATAACTATTGATCAACTACGGATTTTATTCACCTAATGTTTCCATAACTAAAATTGACTGCAGAGACAAGGGAGACTGCAGAGATTCCATATCCCAATAAAATAGATACGCTAGTATGCTACTTGTGTGTTAAAAATACTATTTGTTTAATGAAAAATATAATAAAAAGACCAAAAAAAATTTGACATAGTTGGTAGGTAATTGTCCCTTGAACAGGTTGACAAGAATTCCATTCTTGACATGTGTATGAAAAAGGGTTTTGATGGGAGAAGTACATATTTAGATAATCTCTATGCCTCAAAAGAGATTAATCTTTGATTATCGGCTCAGAAATTCCATTTGTTTTTTGGTAACATGGGCAAAAGGAAACAAAGCAGAAAAACTACAGAAGCAGAAATTACAGACAAAGAAAAACTATGCCTAAGGTATCATGGAGAAGAAACTGTTAAAGACCAGCAGGGGAGTCCAAAACATGGCACACATAATTAGACGTTCCAGCTCCCAATTTTATTTACACAAAAGAATATATTAAAAACACATTATTTAATTTAATACATTAATAATATTAAATGTTAGACTTTCCAATAAAAAATTTTCCTCCCTTATTTCTTAAATGATTGCCTTATTATTGCTAGTTTTTAAACTTAATTTTATTTAACTGTAAATCAAATTAACACTAAATTACTACTGAGTGCATGGATTGAACAAGATTGCCTCTTATAAAAAATACATATAGTCTTAAAAAAAAAATAACACTAAATTATTAATTGTTTTTTTGAATAATTTTCAATTGAGTAAACCCCCATATCAGTCCTCGACTTTATTAGCGTCATGCACTTTAGTCTCTGAGATTTCAAAATTTCTCCGTTAATCCCTGACATTTATCTCTGTCATTCACTTTAGTCCAAAATGGTTGACGGTGTTAAATGAGTGTTGACGTGTCACGTTAAGTGACACTTTGGATTCAAATTAGTCCTTGTAATATTAAGAATCATTCACTTTAGTCCCTAAAATGATTTTATGTATGGAATGACAAGTTCTTAATAACATTATGGAGAATAGAAAGTTACGGATCTTATTAATTGCATCCAACCTATATTTCTATTAGATCTAATTAGTTCATAACCAATTTTTCCTTCTTAAATAGTCATTTTTTTTCTTCAAATGATGTTCCACACTAAACAAATTGAATTCTCACTTGTTGTATTATCTTTTTGGTGACTAAATATGAACGTAGAAATGTTTTGTTCGAAGTTGGTTATTTATCAATATTCCTTGACAACTAGTTGGCACCATCTGTACCAAATCTATAACTTTAAGTGATATATATCTTAATCTAGAAAACGAAGTTATATAATTTCTATATCTCTCATTAAGCAGCAAATTTAACATCGAAAAAACTTAAAGATTGTAAAACATAGTTGTAGTTCCTTTTCTCTGAGTGAAATTTCTCAAATGTGACAATCAACATCTAATTAAAAAATTTGAATGACAATCACATTTGAGAAAATGCACTCGGAGAAAAGAAACTAGAGCTAAGTTTTACCATATTTAAGTTGTTTCGGGGTTAAATATGCTATTTATTGAGAGATATAGAAATTATGTAACTTCGTTTTCTAAATGAACATATATATCACTTAAAGTTATGGATTTGGTACAGATGATGTCAACTAGTTGTCAAGGAATATTGATAAATAACCAACTACGAACTAAACATTTCTACGTTCATATTTAATCACAAAGAAGATAATACAACAAGTGAGAATTCAATTTGTTCAGTATGGAACATCATTAGAAAAAATGACTATTTATGAAGGGAAAAATTGATTATGAACTAATTAGATCTAATAGAAATACATGTTGGATACAATTAATAAGAGCCAGAATTTTCTATTCTCCATAATGTCACTAAGAACTTGTCACTCCATACACAATTATTTTAGGGACTAAAGTGAATGATTCTTAATATTACAGGGACTAATTTGAATCCAAAGTGTCACTTAAAGTGACACGTCAGCACTCATTTAACGCCATCTACCATTTTGGACTAAGGTGAATGAAGGAGATAAATGTCAGGGATTAACGGAGACATTTTGAAATCTCATGGACTAAAGTGCACGACGCTAATAAAGTCGAGGACTAACGTGTTATTGAATATCACTATAGCAACTCTTCTCATTTCAATTCAAGCCACATCATTACATTATAATAATGAGTAAACTAGCACTTAGGTCATTGACTTTGTGGCGTCATGCAATTAGGTCCCTGACTTTGCTAAATTGATCTCGTAGTCTCTGACTTTAACCCCCGTCATGCACTTTAGTCCAAACGTTAAGTTTCTGTTAAATCCTTACTGAGGTGTCACTCAATAAGGCCTAAAGTGCAAGATTTTTGACAATGTCAGGGACCAAACTGCATGGTGGTCTCTTATCTTCTTCTTCCATCTTCTCTGCAGAATTCTCATTCTTCTTCTTCGCTATTTTTGACACTTTCAATTTCTCTTTCTTCCAAAAAAACCTCTTTTTCTCCCGCGCTTCTCTTCGTCTCCTTCTCTCCCATTTCTTCTGAATCTTCCAAAGGTCTCTTTTTTCTTTGTTGGTCTCTCCCATTTCTGTTTCCTCCTAAAATTTTCATATGGAAGGAGTTTAATTAATGTAACTAGTAATAAACAAGGGAGAGAATGCAATTAAACTTTTTCTTCCCTCTTCCTTTCTCTCATTCCCTTTCAACACATTGTAAACCTGTTTTTTTTCTTCAATTATATGAAGAAAGAGGAAAGTGATATTAATTTCTGGTTCAAAATGTTTGATACAGATATGGATGACACTCTACCCATTAAGCATAGGTCTCAATTTGGCATGTTGCAAGAACATATGATACTCTAATGTTTAGATTATTTCATATGTGACAAAGTACTGTAATTAACCAATCTTGTTTACAGAGTATATGTTGGAACGCTTGCATATTGAAGAAAGTGAAGTGCCAAAGATGTGTCTGGATTTGTATATTGAATATGGGACAACTATGGCAGGATTGAAGGTATAAAGATTTGGCATTGCCCTCAGTTTTGTCTTCATCATACTTTCTTCTGAAACACTGATTCACTATCAATGATGTAATATCATTAAGTTTTTATCTTAATTTCCTATCAGACCTTTGGTTATGAGTTTGACAATGATGAGTTTCATGCTTATGCGTATGGAAGATTACCATATGAGAAATTGAAGCCAGATTTAGTGTTGAGGAACCTTCTGCTTTCCATGCCTCAGCGTAAAATAGTATGTCTTAAAAAAGTTCAACCTTTTGATACTAGTTTGTTTATTCAAGAAATTTCATCATAATCAAAGACTCAAAATATTTATAGATTTGCGTGAGGTTAAAACCACACAATTATGAAACTCCGAGATTGAAGCAAAGGAAAACCATATGGGAAAACTTGAAGGCTTCTGTTTCAAACCCTCTAATTTGCATAAAGAAGCAAAAGAGCGAAGAAAAGAAAAGCGAAGAAGAATGAGAATTCTGCAGAGAAGAGGGAAGAAGAAGATAAGGGACCACCATGCAGTTTGGTCCCTGACATTGTCAAAAATCTTGCACTTTAATCCTTATTGAGTGACACCTCAGTAAGAATTTAACAGAAACTTAACGTTTGGATTAAAGTGCATGACGAAGGTTAAAGTTAGGGACTACGGGATCAATTTAGCAAAGTCAGGGACCTAATTGCACGACGCCCACAAAGTCAAGAACCTAAGTGCTAGTTTACTCTTATAATAATCGTCAAATTTTAATAGTGTGCCCTTCGGTATTTTCGTTAGTGAACAATTGTGTTGCTAAATCATTTTTTAACCTTAAAAGCACAAATTTAATTAAATTAAAGCCCATGAATTTACTTTTCATTTTTATAACCATTTTCACAATATCAATGAACCCTAAGCCCTAATAAAAATGAAAAGTAAACCAAATAAAAACCACCAATTACATAAACAAAATTTTAATAACCAAGCATAAACGAAATAAAACTTTCACTACATAGAATCGCATTTCAACCAAACATGATCAATCAAAATGATAGTCAATCATTTCAACCAAAAGGTCTCAAACTGCACCGATATATGCTCATAACATATAACAACTAATTAATATAAAGGTCCTAAATATCAAGGCCCTAAATTCTGGAAAACAGTAATGTCACTTTTTTATCCAAAATTATTCAAATAACAAGGGAACAAAGACAGTTATCCCCGGTAATTGTCGTCATCATTTAACCTTAGCCGCCGCCAGAACCATATTTCTTTCCAAACATAATGAGCTGGAGCTTGTCATAACCAGCAAGCACACCAGCACCTGCAACAGCACGTAATATGTTTGCACCAGCACCTTTGAAGAGTGACTTAGCACCCTCATTTGCGAGGATTGTTTGGAATGCATGCAAAGAGCTCTTGTACTTCACAGCTTCTCCAGAAGTCATCATCATCCTTCTACGCACAGTATCAATGGGATAAGAAGCCAAACCAGCACCAATCGTGATTGCCCATCCCAAAAAGAAACTAGCAAAGAAACTATCCTGTAAACAAGAAGAGTACCATGAGTAAGAAAACAGAAATAAATCACAATAGATGAGTCAAAATTTTAGAAGAACAAATTCCCAAGTTTTAGGTTTGGTGGTCAACTGGTCATAAAGGATAGTATCTATCGAAGTAAAAAGGTTTTAAGAGAAATTGTGTATGGGGCTATAGGCATCACTAATAACAGTGGACTAAAATGCTAATATGCTTAAATAAGCTAATAAATCTAGAGTAGTAATTTAAGAGTATCATTTTTAAACTATGTTAAACCCATACACAATCACAACATTCATGTGGGCAACATAGTCAAAATAATTATTTATATTCAACAAAATATTGCCTGACATCCAAAGTGAAATGTGCAAGAGGCTAAGAGTAGTGTTAATCTAACACACTACAAATCAAGAAAGAACATATTTCATATTCAAATTCAAATTTTGTACATACCTGCAACTCACCAACCAAAACAACTGGTTTCAGAGAATCATACATTCCAAAGTAAAGACCACGATACACTATGATTCCAACACATGAGATGTTGAATCCACGATAAAGGCCAGCAACGCCATCAGACTGAATGGTTTTCTTGTAAACATCAATCAGGCCATTAAACTGCCTCTCACCACCCTTCTTTGCAGCCTTTGCATCATTTGCCAAACGGGTACGGGCATAATCCAAGGAGTAGACAAATAAAAGGGAGGATGCCCCAGCAGCCCCACCAGATGCCAAATTCCCAGCAAACCACTTCCAGTAGCCATCTTTGTCTTTTTTAAAGTTGAAAAGCCTCTTGAAGTAATCCTTAAAAGCAAAGTTCAGAGCCTGGAAATGGATGGAAAATTAGAAATTACAGAAATAGCACAGAGAAACTCCAGAACCAACAGTGAAACACTATAAATACATCCACATTCATTACAATCAAATAAAAAAAGAGAAAAAAAATGTCTCTTTTGTCAAGGGATGTAAATAGCAAGAATCCTATGACCAGCAATTGATGCTAGATTGGAAAAGGTTTGGATAGAGTCAGACTCAAAGCTAGCAGTTATGTTCATCAACAAAGGATGTAGTGAAGATCATCCTTGTAGGCAGCTGGTGGAATTAATCCGGTCTAAGATAGCTCTTCATGGTGAAATCCACATCACGCATGCTTACAGGGAAGCTAATCATCGGGTAGCAGATTACTTAACAAAGCTTTCCCTCTCAACCACATTTGGGCTTCATGTTCTCCAATACCCACCTCCCTCTGTTTCTGATATTGTTTTTCAAGATGCTATAGGGGCATCCTTTTACCGTAGATCCATTTTGTAGTCTCGGGCTTTAGCCTCCCTTTTATCAAAAAAAGAATCCTATGACTAGATATTATCTAAAATCCTTCCCTTCCAAAATATAAGCTAATCCAAAAATAAAATGAGGCAACCATGAAATGCACCTAAAAGAGACAACAAATGTGCATGGTCATAGATTTGCATGTAGATTGTTGAATGGAAGTTTTGGTGTGACACTGCAGAGATCTAGAGGAAAATCTCATGACATATGAATATGAGGGAGACTGAGTTTTTATATGTTTGCTGTACAAAGAAATAGAGGCCAGGCAAAAGAATACTCAAGCATATGACTGTTAAAAGAATAAATTCAGATCCCACATGTTTAAACAATATAACTTGACCCCCTATTTTATTGCTTTAACAGTGTCTCTATTTTTGAGGAACAATAACTACCACATGTATAACATCTACAGGCATAAGCATAACAAAAGAAGCCATCTGTAAAATTCTTTAAAATCATCACACAAGGAAAAGTTAGATTATCACCTGAGTAGGGAAGTATCTAATAACATTAGCAGTATTGCCTCTCCAGAGAGCAATTACACCCTCATCCTTCATGGTTCGAGCAAAACAATCACTAATTCCCTTGTATGGCTCAGATAACCGGCCACTTTTGATCATTTCATCCTGATTTTGGATAAGTAATTTGACTCGTTCAATTGGAGCAGCAGCTGTCTTTGATACAGCAGCAGACACTCCTCCCATCAGAAAATCCACCATAAATGCACCTGCTCCTTTCTCTGCTGGAGCAGGCACAGTAATTGAAGATACAGGTGACACAATCGACAGACCAGAAGACTGCACTCCTCCATTGATGTAAGCACCAGATGCAGAATAGTTCCTTGAGTTATAGTTGGAGCTAAGCCTGGACACCAGATAAGACTGTCCAGCTAACTTCTGAACAACTGATGGATACTGAGGTCCATCAGCCATGATTGCAGCTTAGATGGTGACCTGTAAACATTCAACCATAACAATAAGTCAGGGATTCCACAGCAGCTGAGCTAAAAAATCAATTTTTAAGAAAATCAAATGCATTTATAATTCCTAGGAATTCTTACTAAACTAAAATGCATATCGACAAAACAAATGTTCTACAAAGCATTGACAAAAAGTATACACGCAGTGAGTGTATGAGGAAACAAAATAAAGATAAATGAAATTCACTACCATCCACATTTTGTGCAATATAGTATTTGAAATCATATAGCCACATTTGTCTAAAAAAAACAATCAGGAAAAAACATTTTCATCTTTGTAATAGCACTGCAATACCTCATAGTTCATACACATGGCCTAAGCACACAAGAATCCCACACCATTACTTAACAGAGGGAGGTCATAAAAATCCCCAAGTTTAACCTTAGCAGAAGGCGAGTATCTGACTAAATATGAAGCAAGCATCACAGTACAAAATTCCAGAAAAGTTGATCTCACTCTCAGAAGTCACAAATCAGAAATTTATTCTATTTTTCAATTTTGTTTCACTATCAGTTTACAAAATCAAGCTAAGCATATAAAAAAGACGATCGCATAGGAATATCGAATGCCACTAAAAATCACGCAGGAATTAACTACACAACAAAAATTAACATAGAACGCAAAAGAAAAAAGAAAAATCGTTGACCAGGAAAGAAGAGAGAGCAGAAAATGGAAGTGGTGATAAGAAAGAGATGATACCCGATGAGAGGCCTCCGTTCAGATCGCGAGCCAAGTCAAAGGAAGCAGAAGAGAGTGAGTGAGTGAGAGAAGGAATATAAATGGGAGCACCTACTGCGGGTACTAGGGTTTTACTTGTAATGACGCATTTGCCCCTTCATTTTTTTCCTTTCTGTCCCTAACCATTTTTTTCGGGAAGGAAAAGGAAAAATAAAAAATGAGGGGGTGTCTGTCTGCACAGAAAATCTTTTTCTTTTGGTCAACGCACAGAAAAATCTTTTTTTTTTTTTGGTAAAACGCACAGAAAAATCTTGTAATAATTTGTAAATTTGACTGCAGCCTAACGAGAAACCCCACAAAAAAATTCATTTCAAAATATTCTAGTACATTTTTTTAAAGCAAATTTTGTAGTACATTTTACTTATTATGCAAATAGGAGAAGGAAGATTATAGTATAATTTTCTATCCTCTTATTTCACATTTTTTAAGTTTTTTATATTTTTAAATAATTAATATTCAAAATATCATTGAAAAATAAGCTATTAGTTTATTATTTAATTTAATACATAGGGTTCTAGGACAAAGGGAGAGAAACAATTTCACAAGGGGAAGGTGTAGAAGAGTAGATCATCAAGGGAGTGATGTCATTCGTTTCTTGATCGTCAACTTTAAAGAACGGGGGAGAGAGTGTTGCTTGTATGTGTATGTGGGAGTGCTTGGGTAGTGAGGCCAACCATAAGACCCTCTAAGCATTCTAAATTTGAGAACTTATATGTGAATTATGTGTTGTCTACTTGGAATGTGTTTGATTTGATGTATGCATGTGATGACCTTGATGAATTGGGTGATGGTAGCGAGAATAGCGAAAAGAGAAATAAGGGTTTAGAGATGGGGAACCATAATGGATTAAATGTTAAATTTATTGTAATTTGTAGGAATGATCGAGGATTTCAGTGTTTTTAATCGATGAAAACGAGTATAAACAAGTTTTTTTTTATGAAGTAAAGGGTCAAAAGACCAGAAACGAAAACAAGAAAAGACCTATCTACCCTCGGGACTTAACCTAGCAGAATCAAAAACAAAAAGAACCAAAGCAAAGCGAGGCACAGTATTGAAAAACCTAAATCTAGAAGAGTCTCCCAAACCCTCCTTAGCAAAAATATCAGCCAACGCATTTGATTCCCTTAGAGTATGCTTCCAAGCCACTTGCTCAAAGCAACTAATAATATCCTTAATCTCCTTCACCAAATCGAAGTCAGGATGCGAACGATTGACACCCTCATCGATCAATTTCACAGCTTGGTAAGAGTCCGATTCAAAAATTACTTTCGAGAACCCTTTCCTCTTGGCCAAAATCGCTCCATGCCTCAAACCACAGAGCTCAGCAGTGAGGACCGACACATCACCAAGGTTTTCCGAGAAACCCCCCAAAAAAGATCCCCACTCATCTCTAATCGCACCACCACAGGCCGCGATATTCAGAGAAAGGGCACGAGCACCATCGGTATTCACTTTAATCCACTGAGAAGGGGGAGGGCACCGGTGCAAAAGGTAACTGTTGGAATCTCTCTGAACTTTAGGGTTTTCATGCTTCACTGAGTTGGCATCTAAAATCACTTTGCATTGATTTTTAATTTTATGCACAAGAATATCAATAGACTCCTTGACATTGTTAAAAACAATGTTATTTCTGTGCATCCAGATAATTTCCAGAGTGCAGCCAAAGAGGGTAGCTTGCTGCTGATTTGAAGGAAGAGGAGAATTGATGTCGAGTATAAACGAGTTAGAAACCTAAAGAATTGAGTAGGGATTGAAGAAGAGGTAGAGGAAAGTCATTCCCGATTTTACACAGAGTTGTGACTGTAAAACAGCGACTGCAGATTCGTTCACCGTTGGATCGGGCTGCAATTTTGACAGCTGGTTCGGAACATCTTGTTCTTCATTCTGAACGGTTAGATCGTGGATACGAAGTCTGGGTTGGGAGATATTTAATTCACACTGTAGCTGTATATTTGGGGTTTTTATTGATGAAATTAAATTGGATGCATAGTGTATTAATTGTGATATGAGTATTGTGATGTGAATATCTTATGTGATATCCTATGTTTATAATAATTGTTATGTGATGTGGTGTGATTATAATAATAGAGATTGTATGAGATGTATGTGAATTGATGATGATGCATTGAGCATGGAGATTGTATGAGATATATGTGCATTGATGATGATGCATTGAGCATAAAGATTGTATGAGATATATGTGAATTGATGATGATGCATTGAGCATAAAGATTGTATGAGATATATGTGAATTGATGATGATGCATTGGGCATAGAAATTGTGTGAGAGTTATGAGGTATGATGATGATTGCATTGAGCATAACATTTGAGATATGAGATGTGTGTGATGCATAAGCCATACGTGGCTAGCATATGCCCAAGTCCCAAGGGGGACGGCGAGTTTGGTGATGACCATGATGGGAGACATTCGATGCATTTATTTTTTTTACCATGCGAGTCATCTAACCCATAAGGGGTGGGGGACGATGACAGAGGGCGTGTGTCTTACACGGGCCTATCGAGGGGATGCAAGCATTCGATGCATGACTCCAAGGGTGAGTGTTGTTTTTGCTGCTAGTCATCTAGCCCTAGAGTGGGGGTGATGATGACAGGGGGAGAATGTCTTTGCACGGGCCCAAGAGGGGTGTATAACTGTGCAACCTATCGGCCAAGTGGGCGTTAACGGTAGGGCCATCATCGGTAACAACTAAGAGGATTGACGAGGTGCGCCCATTGTGCGGAGTTCCGAATCATGATCCTTAGGATGATTTTTTGTGCATCAGCATAGCGTGAGCATACATGGCATTTTATGATTGTGTTATTGTGTATGTGAATTTATATTAACGTGTAAAGTGTAAAAAGTGTGTTCTTGATGATTTGAGAGTGTGAATTATATATATATATATATATATATATATATTTGTGATAAGTTAATATGTTAGAGTAATAAGAGTGTGAGTTGATATGTTTGTGATGATTATTATGTGGTTAAATTGATGATGATGATTATGTGTTGGGTGAGGATAGGGTAGCCTTCTGCATTGCATGTATGAGTTGGTGTTCTTTTCCTCACCGTGCTTTCTGTGGTTATTTTATAGGTGATGAAGATGGCACGCAATGTGCCGAGTTTTGAAAAGACGGGGTCTCACTCTAATATATGTGACATTGGGACTTAGAGTCTAGGATATTGTGTTTTTATTTTGTTTTGTAAAGATTTGGAAAATTATTTCTAAGGGCCTTACATGGCCAAGACATATTTTTATGATGCTGATATTTAATATTTTAGTTTTTGAAAAGCATTGATTTTACCTTTTATTTAAATTGAGTTGACTTCGAATCAAATGACGTTTTAAAGTGAGAAATGTGAACCTTTTTACCCGATGAGGACCATAACTTTTCCCTATATTTCAACTTGATGACTGTAATAGTAGTTGGGGGAGAAGGGTGTCACATAATCCCCACAGACATAGACGTGGGTTTAACCCTCGGGCCAGGGGTGATCAGGTAAAACCCTTGCAAGAGTGGCGACTCCAGAATTCTAATTAACCCCTAACTTTGAAGGTAAAGTCCGTTTGGAGTCACAGTCCATTTCCACTGTGATCAATCACTGTTTGGTATGTACTGTTATTATTTATTATAATTATTATAATATAATCTTCGTTAACATGTACTAATCTAAATCTATTAATTTACTTAATAAAATAAGAGCTAATATAAAGAATGTTATTATAAGTTTGAAAATATTTTCTTAAAAAGATTTTAACTTTTAACGAATAGAAATTGTTTGAGTAATAAATAATTTATCATCGAGTTTTAATCAAAGATTATGTATTTATAATTTGGTAATATATTTACATAGTTAGTCGAAAACTTCATTTTATTTTAATACGTGATCAAATCAAATTTGACTCTTCCTCTTTTAAATATTTTTTTAACAAAAATAATTGATTAGAAAAGAAAAGCATGAATTAGTTATAACATGAAAAGAGGAAAATTTTATAAAATATGAAAAACAACTAACATTAAATATAAAAACAATTTATTTTGTCAAAAATATTTTAAGGTTACTAAAAATTAATTACAATATAAAAAATGTAAGTACTTAATATTTTTATTTTAAAAATCATTTATTTGATAAAAACTTATTTTATTGGTAATTTTCATACATTAGTTTTCATATATATCTTTATTTAAATTAAAAATTTTAATTAAATATATATAATAATTTTTTTTATGATATAAAAAACTAATTATGAGATATTAAGATCTGTGTATCGCATGGGTAGAACACCAGTTCTATTAGTTCTATTCTATTTTGGAACTTCGATAATATATTAATACTAGTTTGATATCCTTGCACGAAAAAATATAATTAAATAAATTAAAATAAATAAGATGATGCAACGTGAAAAATATAAAATAATTAATAGGATTAATATAATTAATAATATGAGAATAAAAATATTTAAAAAATATAATGGGATGCAAATATAAAATACAAAAATCGAAATAGAAAAAACATAAAAAAAAATAATTAAAAAAATCTAAAACATGTTTCTTTGTCGGGTGTGTGCAAAATTGCATCTTCCCCTTTCTTTCCTTCTTCCTCCAATTTTCTTCTACAGTAAGATTTCCTCTTCATTGTCATTGATTATCCAACAAGTCTAAACCCCCATCAACCACATTGCTTGCTTGTACAATTCATTCACCAAAAAAAGAAAACCAAACCAATAATCGAACTTGGATTCGAATCGAGACAATTTAGGTTTCACCTTTCCCTTCTCCAATGACTGCCAATCCCCACAGAGCAACTTCTTCCTACGGCGGCGGCGCCTCTTACCGATCAAGGTATCTCTCTCTCTCTCTCTGCCTTTGGATTCATTGTATCTATGCAATTGCATGCGTTGAATTGCAGAGATGGGCTAAGCTCCCGACCTGTTGCTGCCTCTGAGGAGATTCAACTGCGTATTGATCCCATGGACTTAGACGATGAGATCACCGGCCTTCATCGCCAAGTTAGCAGGTTGAAAAATGTATGTTCCACCATTTTTATGGTTTTTTTTTTTTTTCACTTTGTGACTGTTATTTCTTTGTTTTTTTGTTGGGTATTATGTGATTTATAATGAGTAAACCCTCACATTAGTCCCTGACTTTTTTCTGATCGTTCAGTTTAGTCCCTGACTTTTTTTAATTAACACGTTAGTCCCTGATTTTTATCATCGTCGGTCAGTTTAGTCCTCAACCCCAAACACCGTTAACAACGTTAAGTGACAAGTAGGACGCCAGGTGAGCTCAAAACGGTGTCGTTTTAGGGTGAGTAAACCCTCACTTTAGTCCCTGACTTTTTCTTGATCGTTCAGTTTAGTCCCTGACTTATTTTAATTAACACGTTAGTCCCTGACTTTTATCATCATCGGTCAGTTTAGTCCTCAACCCCAAACATTGTTCACAGACAGGTGACGTGTCACGTTAAGGGACAAGTAGGATGCCAGGTGGGCTCAAAACGGTGTCGTTTTAGGATTTAGACGAATTAAAAACAAAAAAGTAATTGAATCTGTTAGAAAATTTAAAGGGGAATTTGTTGAACCCTAATTTTCCCTCATTTTCGCTTTTGACGCTTTCTTCATCTCATGTCTTCTTCTCCTCTTCTCCTGTCTTCCTCTCTTCTTCTCATTCTTCTTCCGTAGCAGCTTTGTAATGACCAGCCTGTTTATTAAGCCAGGATCTTAAAACAACAAAGGAACCCCCCAAAGAGGCAGGTGCTCAACTATTAAGCCAAATTACTTCTCTGATCTCTGAGCTAAGGCTGAAAGTAGAGAAAGAGTAGCCTCAACAAGTAATATTTCCACATCCCCACATCAAAGAATTGAAAAATGTACAAGTATCACCACTCTAAAAAGAGAATAGCATTTTGATCCTTTAGGACTAAGGGTGTGATAACTATCTCCCCCCCAAAAAAAAAAACTGGAGAAAATTGTTACCCAAAAAAGTGGAGAATAGAGGAGAGATAGAGTGGAAGGAGAATATGCAAACAAGAGTAGACATATCTTCCTGGGGTGGAGGACTAAAACCAGCTGAAGAGAATTTCATTTCAGCAAAGTTTCAGCAATTTCAAACCTTGAAACCGAGCCCAAAATCAATGATTTAAACACTTTTTTAAGTACACAAATTGAGTAGCAACAAAATCCCCACAAGATGAACCCAAGACCGAAATATAATCCCTTATGTCTCTTCCTTACTACTCCATAATATCATTCTTCTTACCTTTATCCCTCTTCACCAACCAAAAACCATTTACATCTAAGCAAAACTCAAACACCCAGATACTTAATTGCCTCAACCATCAACGATAAATGCCCAAGAGACACCCCAAAGATTCCCACCTTTTCAATCGTCAACCAAAACCAGTTTCACTACAAAAGACAATTCTTTTACTTCTACTCTTCATTCGTTTCCAATCCTCCTCAACCCCCACCACCCCAAGTTCCAATCATTAACCCAACACTTAATGATACAACCAAAGTTTCCAGCACCAAAGCAAGTAACCCGCTCCAGGATCTGTCTTTCTTTTCCATTTTTCTTCTTCGCCACCAAATTAGGCAACAACTTCAAAAACCAAGCACGACCCAGAAACCAGAAAACAGAAGAAACTTCAAAACCAAACAGATCTCAGCGAAAAGAGCAACGTTTGGGGTTGAGAACTAAACTGATCAACGGTGATAAAATTCAAGGACTAACATGTTAATTAAAATAAGTTAGAGACTAAACTGACCGACTGTGATAAAAGTCAGGGACTAACGTGTTAATTAAAATAAGTCAGGGACTAAACTGAACGATCAGGAATAAGTCAGGGACTAAAGTGAGGGTTTACTCACCCTAAAACGACACCGTTTTGAGCCCACCTGGCATCCTACTTGTCACTTAACGTGACACATCACCTGTCTGTTAACGGTGTTTGGGGTTGAGGACTAAACTGACCGACGGTGATAAAAGTCAGGGACTAACGTGTTAATTAAAATAAGTCAGGGACTAAACTGAACGATCAGGAAAAAGTCAGGGACTAATGTGAGGGTTTACTCGATTTATAATAGATGTTATTACATTTTATTATGTGTGAAAGAACCTGGACTGGTAATGTTTAAGAGCTATTCACAAAGGTACCCACTACCCAAGATTCATGGCCAAATAGAATAGGAAACTTTTGTGCAGGGAACTCCTTTCTGAACATAAATTAACCCAATCACGAGCTACAGCCAATGGCTATCACTCTAATTTTAGGATTCTTGTTTTTCCCTATAAACTTGGTGTGTTGTAGGTAATCCCCTATTGGCAAGTTATACAATTGTGGAATGGCTGTCATTTTCTTGCTTTTTGATCATGCACCTGCATCATATTTTGTATTTTTTTGTTTTTGTTTTTGGAAGGGTGGGAAATTTACTTTTAAAGTTGTTCTCTTTTCTTCTTTTGTCCAAATTCCATGATGATAATAAAGGGTTGCTTTGGCTACAAATTAAATCTCAAAACTTGAAACTCAGAAGGGGGAATAACTACACTTTTTAGGTTGCTTTATTCTTGGAGAAGAAATATGTGCATTTTCATGGCTCCCCAAAATAATTGTCAATGAAGAGAATGAAATGAATGTGCTGATCGTAGGTATTCTACCTAGGTCCCCCCCCTAAATTCCACAAAACAATATTAGATACAAAAACAATATTTGATACTTGATGCTGTGGCTAATTATAAAAAAAAGTTAAAGTTCAATTTCCAACTACAAGTTATAGAGTCTTCAATCTTGGTAGGTTGACTTGTTATTTAGTGCAACTGTACAAGACGAATTGTACAAATATGTGAGAAGAGAGAAAAATAGAAATCATGAGAGAAAAAAGTGGAAGAGAGGGGAAAAACAGATTCCTTTACAAATAACCATTCGTGTAAAAGGTACAGAATGCTTTTTGTACCAACCAATATTATCCATTATTCCTTTTATTGAAACTAGTTTGATGAAACTATATCTTGTTTCAAAACTTATCTTCCTCTCCCTTTTTTTATGCTTCATTTGTTCTCATACTACTTCAAATATTTCTGGTGCAGGTTGCTGGGGAGATAGGTACTGAAATGAGGTATCAAAAAGATTTTCTGGAACAGCTGGTACATATTTCCTGGATAATCTCTCTTTCACATTTTGTTTTCTGCTCAAACTCAATTTTTCTGTTAGGGAAAAAAGGACTACACCTAGTGTTGCAAGCATCAGGCAAAATGGATTTACTTATGAAATTTTGATGTCTTCATATTTTGAAAGCTGGATGTTAACTAGGGCAGGAAGCGTTTCTTGATCAGAAAATTCGGGTCAACTTGTTATGAAGTTATGGATCTTAATAGTTTGAAGTAAAAACCACGTCATATCCATATATTTTTAAAAAAATAGTACAGCAGAAAAAAATTTCAGCTGGTTTTTGACTGCATGCTGATCCTAGTAATTAATCAGTTTATCTCCTCTTTAACAGGAAAATGTCCAAGTGTCCTGCTAACATTTTAGTTTTTTTTTTTTTTTTTCCAATACAGCAAATGACAATGATAAAGGCTCAAGCTGGAGTAAAGAATAATTTAAGAAGATTGAACAGAAGCATCATCCAAAATGGGTCAAACCATATTATTCATGTCGTTCTTTTTGCGGTAGTCTGTTTCTTCATAGTGTACCTTTGGTCCAAGATGTCCAGAAAATGAGGATTTGGAAGTTTACTGCCCAGCATCCTGGTTGGAAGACTTCAAGCTAAGGGCTTCTTTTGACGATTCACGCGATACTTGTTGTAAAGAAAATGCTCCACAGTCCTCTGGAGTTTATAATTAAAATATAGGTCTTACTTCTAAGTTATGTTTCTTGGATATATGTCATAGTTAAAGCAGTTATTCTATTAGAAAAAATATGCATAATTTGCTTGCTTATTAGTTTGCAATGTTTTTTTTTTCTCTTTAAAATTTTAAATGTCATGTGATAAGTGAAGTAAGCACTTTGCAGGCGACAACCATGAACTACCCTCGCAATCCATAGGGAACTGTTTAGCTCGAAAGCCCCCCAAATGAATTTTGCTGGTTTATTGCAGAGAAATTCAGAATCATTGACTGGGGTACCAGTCTTTATACTATATAATTCGGTCCTAGAAGGAACGTCATCTTTTCCTAACCTTCTTTATGGTGGCACTTACTTGATTTCATTGTCATTTTCTACCATGACTCATGAGTAGAGTCTGGTAAGTCACGCCTGAGGTTTCTTCTCAGAGGTGCATTCCCTATCCTGCTTCAACTTATCTACTTTAGAATTCTGTCCAGTGAGAGTGAGGATTTGGGTTCTACAAAGTGAAGGATACAAAAATAAAGTGCGACGATTTAAAATTTTATAATATATGAGAAGTTAATAAATCATGAATATGTAAAAATATATGCAATTGATTCTTTGAAGTTTTAAGTGAGAACACAAGTACTTAAAAGAATAGTGTTTTGAATTTGATAGCCAATGCCCATTGCATTAATTTAATTCAATCACATGCAACTTTGGGGTGATTGTCAGTTTTCACATTTTGATTTTCAAAAGATTTCAACTTAGTTTTTACAACTCAAAGTTTGTGATATTTAGTTTTCAGTTTTGAGTTGTAAAAACTAAATTGAAATATTTTAAAAATCAAAATCTGAAAACTCGTAACCATCCCAAATGATATGGAATTAGTACCAAACATAGCCCAATTATTTGTTTTCCATTTGTAGGTCAGTAGTTCAAAGTCTCCTAAGTGAAAGGATATGGAATTAGTACTGTTCTAGGGTATTATCATGCCCACCAGATTCGACCAACACCGACATACCACGGACTCCCCCGGGATTAGGAAGCCATGACCGACATCAAGGTGGATGAGCCGAGGTCATACCATTGGCATTGTGTCTACAGGGATGTCCGATGCTTGTCACTACATGTTACAACCGACGCAGTCGCACAAGTACAAACGACATGATTATACTTGTATGCCTTACCCGCTCACTTCATCACGAAATCGATATCAATCGCGACGCGTGCATCCACCTTCACTGAGGTGCGTGTCTCCGTGACTTGTGGAATCTGTTACAACTGTTAATAGATTTTCCCGCCCAATTTCGTCTATAAATATACCGAACCTGGCTCATTTTCAGGTACACACTTCTGATCCAATTATTGTTACTCTGCAGAAATCTCTTGCTGACTTGAGCGTTGGAGTCCCTGCAGGTACACCACCGCCGTGCGCCCATTGCCGCCGCAGCTACCTTGTTCGTGCAGCATCGTTGATCCACCATTGTAGCTGACCATGGAATCACCAGAAGATTATTGGCGCCGTCTGTGGGAATCGAGAACTTTATCAAGATCTCTGTTCTTGGATCTTCTGATCTTTCCCCTAGATTCTTGAAGCTTTCTTGCACTCTTCAACAATGGTGGGAACGCGAAGCAACTCTTCAGCCGCCGCAGGAGAGAGGATTACTCCTCTCGTAACTTCTGGAACAACGCCGACCATCTTCTCTGCAACAACCGGAGTTGCCTCAGCTCTTGCAGGCATGCCTCCGCCGCACCCAGGCACTACGCGCGCTCGCTCTACTGCACAGCTACCCCCTAGAAACTTAGGATCACCGTCTTCTCCACAAGACCAGTCGTCGCGTGGAGAACTTCTTGATTTCATTCGTCGTCAAGGCGAAATGCTGGAACAGTACGCTCGCCATCTCGAAAGAGTTGAGACAAAGTGTCAAATGGAGAACATTCACCGCCACCGAACTCGGGAGGAAGCAGCCACGGAACGCCTCTATTCGCCTCGCCGCGCTACCAGGGTTTCACTACACCCAGAACACCAGACTTCGCCTCAAGACGATCAAAGAATCTCGTCCGCACGTGTACCGCCGCACTCGCCACAACCCTCGGCACAATCAGTACATTCTAACTCTCGTCACCGGGATAGGGAGACCCCGATCAACGAGGAGTCACAACACGCCGCCAAACGAGGAGTCGCGACACGCCGCCAAGGGCATACCCAACACCGTGGTGACGGACAACTGAACCCAGTTTACAGATAAAGGATTTCGGGAACTTATGGCGGATTTCCACATCAACCACAGGTTCTCATCCATGGAACATCCCCAGACCAACGGACAGGCGGAAGCCGCTAACAAAGTGATACTTAAAGGTATCAAGAAGCGCCTGGACACGGCCAAAGAACTTTGGGCGGAACAGCTCCCTAATGTACTTTGGGCCTACCATGCCACGCCGCATACTACCACCGGGGAAACCCCTTTTCATCTAGCATACAGAGTAGACGCCGTCATACCAGTTGAAATCTGAGAGCCGAGCCTTAGGATTCACTCTTATGATCCGGGATTCAATGACGGAAGAATGCGAGAAGAGTTGGACCTAATCGAAGAAATTCGATAAAGAGCCTCGATCCGAGAAGCCGCCATCAAACTGCAGTCCGCTCGACGACATGACAAAACCGTAGTGTCGCGGATATTTGACGTCGGAGACCTCGTCTTAAGAAGGGCAGACGTCGGCAATAAAAATGATGCCCAAGGGAAGCTGGCGGAAAATTGGGAAGGCCCCTACCGTGTAACAGGCAAGACAGGAACCAGAGCATATCGACTCAAAACACTCCCCGGGGAAGCCATACCCCGAACATGGAATGCGGATAAACTACGCAGGTATTTTAGCTAATTCACTATTGTAACGCCATTACCTTGATGTAACTTTCGACTAATACTGAATAAATAAGTTTTTGGAGTAAACTCTGTTTTGCTGATATTATTATCTCGAGCTTGTCCCTTGAGTATTTCGGGCTTAGTCCCTCGACACCCCGGGCCTAGTCCCTCAACGATCTCGGATTCGTTCCTTGAGCCATCTCGAGCATAGTCCCTTGAGTATTTCGGGCTTAGTCCCTCGACACCCTCGGGCCTAGTCCCTCGACGATCTCAGATTCGTTCCTTGAGCCATCTCGGGCATAGTCCCTTGAGCATATCGGGCATAGTCCCTCGACACCTCGGGCCTAGTCCCTCGACGATCTCGGATTCGCTCCTCGAGCCATTTCGGGCATAGTCCCTGGAGTATTACAGGCTTAGTCCCTCGACACCTCGGGCCTAGTTCCTCGACGATCTCGGATTCGTTCCTTAAGCCATCTCGGGCATAGTCCCTTGAGCATATCGGGCATAGTCCCTCGACACCTCTGGCTTAGTCCCTCGACTGTCTCAAACCAAGTTTCAAAACAAATAAAATTAAAGCATGATTGGGATATGATCCCGACTAGCAACGTGATAGAAAAACAAACGAAGCCCCGGCAGGGCACATCGCGGGACTGGTAAATCGGTCGGCAACAAACGTAAAGTTTGGTGAACACCAATGGCAAAAGATAAGTGTTTGGTATAAAGCCAAGCACCTGCAAGGAAGTATGCAACACACATCCAAACTAAGACGATAAGTCAGAAACAGGAAACAAAAGATTACAAAATAAACCGGCATACCGGCCCTTCACTCCTTTCCTTCCGGAGGACGGGCACTATCATCATTTTGGACGCCGTCTCCCTTATCAGCTGCTCCTCCCGCTGGGAAATCGGCATCCATCTCTTCATCGTCATCATGCAATGATGGTGTTGAAGGGACCTCATCCCCAGGTTCACACTCCACATTACCGTTCGGATCATAACGGAACCACTTGTCGTCTTCTACGGCATAGAGGGCCGACATACCCCTAGTATTCAGCTCAAGTCCAGGGTTCAGGTACCGCATCTGCTTGATGGCGGCATAGAAGTATACCGCAGAAGCGTCAATCCACAGCTTTTCTGCCTTTTCCTTCTCGGCCCTTTCCTCTTCAACCTGGGCCTCCAGCTCCTTTACCCTCTCCTGCAAGGACTTCATCTCAACCTCGAAGGTTTTAACCTTCTCAGAAGCCACCTGACAATCATCGTCAGCCTTCTTCCTGGCCGTTGTTAGATTAACAACTTGTTTGGTGAGGTCGGAGACAGTTTGGCCCAGCTGTTCTTTCTCCTTCTTCAACAATTGCACGTCAGTCACGACCTTTCGCATCAGAAGCTCGTTAGACTCCAGCTTCTCCGTCACCTTCTCGAGCTCATCCTTCATAGTGGCGAAGGCTGCTAGATCCCGGGTAGCCCCGACGAAGTATTGGGCCACCATGGCAGATCTCAGTCCCCACTCGAAGAGGGCATTGAGGAATTCTATCATCTCCTCAGCCGACTTGCCCCCCAGGAGTGTTTGGCCTTGAGTCGCTAAATGGAGGTGAACTTCCTCTACCGTCATGTCAGAAACCGGGAGACCAAAACCAAATGTTACAACCCCTTTTCCTTTATCCTGCACGGGGTGACTTGACGAAGAGCCTTTCGAAAGAACCTGTTCAGGTTGCACGATTGGGCTCGGGTTAACAGGGATGGGGGGGAACCGAGGTCGACGTAACCCTTTGCCGTTTTTTGCCTTTGAGCATCTGCCGTCAAGACCTCCTGCCCCGGATCACCCCGGGCCTCCTTCTTTTTGGCAGCAACAAAGTTCTTCTTGGCCAGTTTTTCAGCTAACTTTGCCTGTTGTTTCGACGCCATATTCACTGCAAAGAGAAGGAGCGGGGATTAGATTAAGATTACACAATGTAAATTAAAGAGAAGGATAAAGGCAATTTGACGTTACCCAAGGAAGCACGGGTAATATCCTCACCCATGGCTATTACAAACTGGCAATCCAATGTGCCGAAATCCTTAACGAAGGCCTGGAGCGCATCTGTCACATCTTGCTCCGCCTTCGACATCTCGTCATGATCCACTGTATAATCTTTGGAAGCTCTAGCGAAGTGGTTCTTATTCCAATACGGGTGGATGATACCTCGGCCATCCTTACCGAGGACATTATCTCGGCCTTTACCAAGCGGCCTTACGAAAACGAACTTGTCCTTGAAATTCTTGTATGACTCTTGAAATGTCTCAAAGATCTTACCCCTAGTACTAGCACGCAAGGCAAGCCATGAGTACCTTTCTTTCCCCTCCTTCACCACCAGAGGCCAAAAAAAATAGAAGAACACATCAGTATGCAGCTCGAGCTCCAATCCGAGGCACATCAAGGCAAAACTCCTCATGAAAGCCCATGCATTAGGATGAAGCTGGGAGGGTGCAACCTCTAAATGTTGAAAAACTTCTAACTCAAAACTGGTAAATGGTAACCAGAATCCGAGATCATCAAATACGGTCTTATACATCGGGACAAACAGTTGGTCCCAGAGATTTCCTTGGGAGCATATTCTTTTGTCCTCACCCGGACACTCTAATATCCATTCATTTTTGTGAGCCGGATGCACCCACGCTACTTCACGGAACCCCAACTCCAGGGCCGCCTCCGAACTGTACATGCTTGACGTGCCAAGAGCCTCGGTGTCAACCCACGTCATGGAAGCCAACCCCGGCGGGGTTGGGAAAATGGTGGTTGGCGAGGTGTGGACTTTCCGCCTCCCCATCTCGAACCTGTCCAAAAGTCCTTTGGGAAAATCATAAGATGATGAGTCTGTATGAGGATCCCACCGGGGTACCCCGACAAACTCCGCGGATAATACCTCAGGACCTCTCCATTTCCGGAGAATGCGAGCAGTTTCCAATACTGACTCGCGTTGTGCAACCCCACTACCAGCCACCCCAGTGGGGCGCTTACGCTTCAAGATGAGGTTCGGGATGGTAAGATCCTCATCTTCCTCTATAACGATGATACAGTTTCGCCTATTTTCAACTGCCAAGGCTCTGGCCCTCGCCCTTGTAATCATGGCACCCCCAAAGAACAAAATAAAAACAGAAGAATAGAAGGGATTATGGCTAGAACCGTACCTCCGAAAAGTCTTGAAGAAATTTGTTTAAATTCTTCGAAAAAGTCTGCAACCCCGAAGTTCATACACCAACAACCAGCTGCGACACTGGTACAACCTCCCGCGAGTGCCGGAAACTAAGTTGTGAAGTGTTGATCTCCTAGGCAAGTATACCTATTAGTCAACTGTAGTAATATGAAAATAATTTCAGAGTGTCGATCCCACGAGGAGTTGGTAGTTCAAAATTTCACTAATTCAAAAAGTAAATATATACAAAAGAGAGTATTTTGGTTCATGATTGATATGATAACTAAAACACAATTCTAGTAAGTAATAATAAAGAGTAAAATTGGGTTGAAATATCAGTGGGAAAAACTGGGATTGAATTTCATTTATCTCCCTCGTCTATATTCTGGTTGTATATCAATATATAGCCTTTGTAACTATCGATATAGATGCATACACAAAAGTCATTTATATTGATTCCTCAATTATAAAATTCATAAGATTAATCTCTTGAATATTGATTCCTCATATATTCAATAGATTATCCAGCATTAAGTTCAAGTATCAAAGCATTATATATATCAAAATCTATTCCTAGCATAACGATATATCGACTATTTTCATTCAGATCAAATTTTCAGAAATACTTTCCAGTTAAATCCAAAAATCTAAATCTAGAATCTATTGATCAGATAGAATCAAGAACATATAAACAGAACGAAAATAACAATATCGATAGAAACGAAATCACTACATGAAAATATAACCAGAATATATCCGAGTTCGAGTCGATTTACATTCAATCCCAAAGAGGAGATTAGCCACTCATAGTGACTTTACAATCCATAAAGATGAAGAAGAAGATGAAGAAATCAAGTTCCGTAGCCTCTGTTCTTCTTTCGAGCTTTCGTTCTAATTTTTGGAATTGACGAACTGGCGAAAACTGCGTTCAAATTCTGTTTTGTCCAATTGGGTAAGTGAAAATTCGCTTAAGCTAAAAATTTAGCTTAAGCGAATTGCTTTCTTCATGTTGAAGGAATTCTAATTCGCTTAAGCCATTTGAAATGGCTTAAGCGAATTTTTGGCAGAAACATCACCCCTTCTCTGGACAAAATTCGCTTAAATTCGCTTAAGCCATTCTAAATGGCTTAAGCGAATTTTCAACACTTATTCTTTTTTTTCTTGTTGTTCTCCTTGCTCCTTTACTTCTTGGTTCCTGATTGCTCTTCTTTAATTTCTCCTGCAATTAAACATCAAAATTTGGGATTAAAAGGTTTCAATTATAACAAACACTAAGATATTACTGCTTAACTTAAATGTTCTAGAATTTGGAGGAAATCAATTGAAGAATTTATGCAACTAACTCAAAAAGTGCCATTCTTTCCAAACAAAACATCTAATATTTGGCACTTAACATGAAGCAGCAAAAATGAGGAGAGGAGAGCAGGAAGAAGTACTGAACTACGGGACTTGAGGAAGAATGCGAATGAGGGAGAAAGGAAAATCTGAAACCGTTCCACACTTGCGCTTTATAAATATTTGAAATGAATGGATACGATCGCACCAGATCAACAAAGCCCATGGGCCTTAAGTGGTGAGATTATGACACGTTTCAGGGACAGTAGTCAGTCAACAGTCACTTCAATTACGTTGGAATACCAAAAGTCGCTATCTCGGGAGTACCGTTATATGATCTCGATTGTTTCATACCTCGGATAATCTGAAAGTCACGTTGGATTTACAAGTCAATTACCCCGATTCGAGATAATCGACTTGGGGGGCAACTGTTCTGGGGTATTATCATGCCCACCAGATCCGACCAACACCGACATACCACGGACTCCCCCGGGATTGGGAAGCCACGACCGACATCAAGGTGGATGAGTCGAGGTCATACCATTGGCATTGTGTCGACAGGGATGTCCGATGCTTGTCACTACGTGTTCCAACCGACGCAGTCGCACAAGTATAAACGACATGATTGTACTTGTATGCCTTACTAATGAGATTCTCGCAAGCGTACCAAAATTTCAACAGTATAATAGTAAGTATGAGTTATCGTATCCACGGGGAACAGTTCACTTCGTATTTACTAGTGATCAGACTATAAAGTAAGAGACGATATTTGATAATTGTTGTGCAGAAAGTAAATTGCATAAAGTAGAAGAGATAGTAGAGATAGAGTAAGATAGCGTTACTTGGATCAGGATTAAACTTCGTGTCATCGCACCCCTTACATATGTGAACCTCAATATTAATTATGAATATATTCCTATGATACCTTAGCCAAACTATATTGTTTTACCCCGAGTTACCAGCAGTAAACCACTCGAAGATAATCCATGCGGGTTCTCCCAGGCGACAAATTACCCCGGCTTGATTGCTCTACTTTTCCGTTCGTTAACACTATCAATTCACCGTATATTCCTATAGGGACTACTATGAAGAGGCTGACACATTCCAATTCTTCAATCATCGAATCCCCCTATATTCCTATAGCGATTACTATGAGTACTTTTACCAATCAGAATTTAAGTTTCCTAAGTATCGGCTCCCCCAAACTCGCTGTTGAATTAACAAAACCATTTACCAATGTATTTTATAAAAAAACCTATAACTCCGGCACAAAGGCGGAAGCTACGCATTAAGTAAAGTATAAAAGTACTGATATCATAGAATAGGAATTCATAATTAATAAAGAGAATTCACATACATGCGAGGATTGAATCAACTACATTCAATCCTATTGGAGAGTTTAGCTACGCATTGTAGCCATACAGACCAATAAAGAAACTGTCACGCTTTTCATCAATCCTAGCGTTGCTATCTCCGCAGCCTTTCGGGGTCTCCTTTGAACTTTGAGCCCTAAACTCTATTCTCTAAACTCTCTGCTCCACGCTACTGTGATCTTTACAAAAGGTCCTATTTATAGATGAAGGAAACTATCTGAAATCTGGAAGGAATCTGTTTTGAAAACAGATCTAAAAACAAATCTGCGTTCCTGCGCTTCACCTGCACTCAGCACGTTTGAAGCGCAAGATCCAGAGAGGAGTCCCGATGTTTACGCTTCACCTGTGCTCAATGCAGGTGGAGCGTATTTCTCGTTCCAGCTTCTCTTGATTTTCTCTCTTTTTAACTTGATCTCTTCCTGATCTTATCCTTGTTTGCTTGGCTTTCCTTGTTTCCCTCTTTTTGATCTGATTATGTATTTATCTTGCCTTTGAATTTAAATTGGGAAGTTATCCGCAGAATCCTTGTTTAAATGGTAGCTGATCTTATCTTTATTTGTTCTCATTTAAACTTCAAAACTGCAGATCTTATCCTCAAATGATGCTATCTTCTTTCCTCATTCAAATCTTTCTCATAAATCTGCAAAATTAACATATTTTCTATTAAAATAACATCAAATTCATATTCAAATTAAATAAACACAATTATTACAATTATTAATAAAAAAGGATTATTTTGGGGCATAAATTACTCTTTTACCCTTGATAAGTGCAGTAAAAATACAAGAATATATCATATAATTTGTTCTTATCAAATACCCCCAACTTAACTTCTTGCTTGTCCTCAAGCAAGAGACCTCTTTACAATCAAAAATCAATTCACTCCCCTGTATAATTCTCAGAAATAAGGACAAAATTTTCATCATCTCTTTGTTAGGCAGAAGTCACTTTCCAAATATCAGAAAAAAATCATAATTAAGGAATATTCCCATGCTCAATCAGAATAAGATGCAACAATTCAGTCAAACTTTCTCAGAAATAGTAATTAAAGCAATAAATGATAAATCAAGGAATTCTCTCATGCTCACGGGTAAGTGTTTTCCTCAATTTTTCCACCACAGTTGAACAACTAGAATTGATAGTCGTTTCTAACTTCTAAACATGCACATGGTCAATATGGATCAAAAGGTCTTTTCTTGGTTGTAATGAGGCTGGGCTATCAAGAAATCATGGTTTTTCTGGGTAAGCAAAGAACACTTAGAATAGAGAGCATCTTTTAATTTTTCTTGAACTTGGAACTTCTCTCCATTCTCCATCTCATTCTTGATTTGTTTCATTCAGCTGACCTCTTTCTTTGTTTGAGGATGCACTCCCCCCAACTTATTCAATTCATGCACTTTTTATTTTTTATTTTTGAGGGGGGTGGTCCTCTTTTGCTTTCTTGTGCCTGCTCTTTGTAATTCTTGACTTTTAAATTACCAACCTTTTCTTCCCATTACTTCAAGTTGCACCTTGCTCTCTATCCCAAGTGTGTAATGGACATGATATAGATCTCAATTATGGCTGGGGTGCATAAGAAGAAACATTCAAGCTCAAATGGGTTACCAAAAAAAATTAGAAAAATTTTATCAAGGGTTGGCTTTTTGGCACTGAGCAAATAATGTAAAAACAAAAATTGCCTTTATCACTTCCATATTTTCCATGAACAGAGTAAAATCCAAAAACTCAATCAATAACAATTGACAAGCAGCAATGAAAACTCTCAATTTAAGTGTTTGGACTCACAACTCATCGACTTTTTGGCTAAATTCCTTGATAAAGCACTTACTGGTTTTAATTAACTACCCTGATAGGTTCTCCTGTGAAATATCCTAATCCTAACATATTATGGAATTAATCACAAAACCCTTTCTTATTTCCTAATTTGGTTAGTTAAACTGTCTAATTTCAGAGAATTTGTAAAATTTTCATTTTAATCCCTAATTCCTAAAATAAAAAAATCCTAAAAAAATGAAATACAAAACACAAATCCTAACTAATCAACTAAAAAAAATCCTATAATATAAGAAAAAATAAAAAGAAAGAAAAGCACCAGTATAAATCTTCATCCTCTGTGTCCTGTAAGTCCTTGTCCCGCTCTCCAGCTGCTGCTGCTCCACCTCCCCCTTGATGAAAAGGCCTGTCCCCAGGCCACTGCTAGAATATCCGGAACTCTTCAAACAGCATGCTTGGGTATGGGTTTTGCAGCAGCCTGTGTATTCTTGAATCCAATGGGTTCATATTCTCTGATCCTCTTCCTCACGCCTTCTCCTCGTGAGCTAAAGCCACGGGAAAGACCAACAATTTAATCCTAGGCATCTGAAAAGTCAAATAACAACAGTTAGTTGCTAAAAACACATTCATTTCAATAATGCCTTATTGCATACACCAATTCATGAAGAACATGGAAGCCTATCATTAACCAATTTGCATGCATAATTCAAAATGCTTTCAAAAGAATTAATCTATTGCACTTGGTAATGGCTTCCTAAAAACAAAACATACCCATTTTTTTTGCAAGCATTCAATCAATCCATGGAAAGTGAAAGTTCAAAATTTTTGAAAGAAACAGAGCATAACACTTTCAAATTCAATAGCTCACAAAACAAAGAGCATTCCAATCAAACAAATTGTTCTTCATGTTCCACATAACCAAAATCACATTCAAGATAGCAATAATCAACAATATACTCATTCACAATCCTAAGGTTGCTATCCTAAAGTTCAAACCATAAAAATAGAGGGAGTGAAGATTTCAAATGGTTAAAACTAAAACATAAATTGAAAGATTCAAAATTGATGGAGGTTTGTGAGTGGAAAAAGTAAAAGGAAGAACTTAGGAAGTAGAGAGACGATACAGGAGAAAATAGGGGATTTTTTAAATTCCGTACTGCTGAGCGCAGGTGAAGCGCATAAAACAGTAACTGCGCTCAGCGCAAGTGAAGCGCAGAAAACAGAATGAAATTTTGCAATTTTAAGTCAAGTTTTCCGCTACTTTCAACTGTTTAAAAATTTAAAATTTTCCACAAACTCATTCCAATCAATTTTGAAAATTTCCTAAATCCTAAAAAAATGAAAAATCCTAATTTACAAACAAAAACAAAAGAAAAGAAAACTGAAAATAATTAAAAATTTAAAAATCTCTGGGTTGCCTCCCAGGAAACGCTCGTTTAACGTCATATAGCTTGACGCCTGTTCTTTCAAGGTGGATTATACTGAAATCCTTTAGCCAGCCTCTGTGTTGTACCCTTGACTCCTTTTGGCAATGAGCCTACCCATATTCTTGCCTCAGACCAATTGTGAGTGAAACTTGAATCTACCCATTTGGTCTTGTGTCTGGAGTTAGACCATGTTGCTGACTCCTTTGGCCTGACTTTTCTCTTCTTTGGAGTCTTGTGCTGAGTTGCCTGGGTCTTCTCCTTCTGAAGCTTGGGAAACTCACAATTGTCAGATTTTACTCTTTGTGCTTCACAAGGGTCCTTGGTATGGAATATGCCTGACCACTTTGTCCTCAATCGGAACATAGGCTTTGATTGTGATGTCAGCTTGACTTTTCTTCTCTTTGCCTTGTTCTGATCAGTGTGTTTGCAGGCCTTTCTTTTGTGAGATCTGGAAGGGTTAACATTTGCACCATGTCTTTCTTGATCTTCCTTTGGAAGGTTGTCTTGATATGGCAAGGTCTTTGGTCTTGGTAACACTTCCCTTCCTTTCTCGGGCTTTGACTCACTATCTCCCTGTTCACTCTTTTTCTCATTTTCTTGATCTTTTTCATCATGTACACTCTCATATGTTTTGTTCTCTTCCTCCCCTTCACAGTCATTCTCTTCTTTAAGCACAATTTTCTCTGTTTCATCTTCTCCTTTTTCTTTTTCTTCTTCTACTTCAGCTTCACCTTCTTCCTCTGCCTTTTCTTCTTCAGCTTCTTCTTCTTCTTCTTCTTCTTCTCCAACTTTCTTTTCTTCATCAGCCAGATTTTCATTGGTTTCCTCCCCCATCAACTGAACAATGTCGTCACACTGCTCTTCGGGGTTGGGTAGTGCATTTGCTGAGAGCTGTTCTGACTGTTGGTTGGCTCTTGTTTTTGCTATTTGCTCCAACAAAGCGTCAATATTTCTCCTCGCTTCTTCTCTCTCCTTCTGAAATTGTATATTGCTTTGATTGAGTTCTTCAAGACGCTCATAAAATTTCGAGTCCCTTTATTGAACTGAAGAGTAATTTTGCTGCCGTTGAAAAGAAGATTGCATGGGGAATGAAACATCATCTTGTTGCCACCCAAAATTCTGATTCTGGATATTTCTCCATCCTTGTGAATTGTTTGCAAAGTTGTTGCTGTTGGAGAAGTTGCCTGGTCTTCCTTGATTGCCCATGTAATTAACTTGTTCTTTTTTAGTGAATGGATAAGGGCAATGACCATTGATATGGTCACCTCCACAATAGTCATAAGTTAATTGTGGTGAATGGCCAGGATAAGAGTGAACTGTCTGTGGTGGCTGAGAAAGTTTAGCTAGCTCCTTTTTGAGTGTTTCTATTTGCTGCATTATACTCTTATTATCTGCCCTGATTTCATCTGGTACAATTTGCTTATGGAATGAAACAACATCTTGTCGCCACCCAAAATTTTGATTATGGTAACTTCCCCAATCCTGTGAAAAACTGTTAGAATTATTATTATAATTAGAGAAGTTAACTTGAATCGGTGTGTGGGAGAAATATTTTGGTTCTTGTTGCCTAACATAATTTCCAATGGTTCTTCTTGGTGGATTTTGCCATTCAGAAGCCATTCAACATTTACTTCACTTGGGGTGGTTGAACAGAGAGTGTTGGGGTTGTCTCCTTAAGCTTATCCTTGCCCCTTTTTCTGTTTTTATTTTTGTTCCTTCTACACCTGTCCTCACAAGAGAAATAAGCAAGAAGCTCAAACAAATGTTAGCTCAGATGAGAAGAACAAAATATCAAAAAATAATAATTTATTTTTTTTTAAAATAATAATAATAATAAATGTTTTTTTAAAATAATAATAATAATTTTTTATCCTAAATAAAAAGAAAAGAATTAAAATAAAATATTTTTGTTTTCTTCTCGACTTCTCCCTTGTCTCCTTCTCTTGTTTCTACTTCTGTTCCTCCTTGATGTCCTTTCTATTTTTGGACCAAATTGTAACTGATTTGGGGACACCTGGCCTCTCAAAAACATAAACAAGAAAACTTGAAAAGGGTAAGTGTGGAAGAGAATTTTTATAATAAAAAGAATAAAAATAAAAATTCCTAAAATAAAAATCTAAAAATCCTAAGATAGAGTATATACAACTTGATAGTTAGACCTCCCAAGTCTATACGAATTAATACATCGTTCCCCAGCAACGGCGCCAAAAATACTTGATGAGATTCTGACAAGCGTACCAAAATTTCAGTAGTATAATAGTAAGTATGAGTTATCGTATCCACAAGGAACGGTTCACTTCGTATTTACTAGTGATCATACTATAAAGTAAGAGACGATATTTGATAATTGTTGTGCAGAAAGTAAATTGCATAAAGTAGAAGAGATAGTAGAGATAGAGTAAGATAGCGTTACTTGGATCAAGATTGAACTTCGTCTCATCGCACCCCTTGCATATGTGAACCTCAATATTAATTATGAATATATTCCTTTGATACCTTAGCCAAACTATATTGTTTTACCCCGAGTTACCAGCAGTAAACCACTCGAAGATAATCCATGCAGGTTCTCCCAGACGACAAATTACCCCGGCTTCATTGCTCTACTTTTCCGTTCGTTAACACTATCAATTCACCGTATATTCCTATAGGGACTACTATGAAGAGGTTGTCACATTCCAATTCTTCAATCATCGATTCTCCCTATATTCCTATAGCGATTACTATGAGTACTTTTACCGATCAGAATTTAAGTTTCCTAAGTATTGGCTCCCCCAAACTCGCTGTTGAATTAACAAAACTATTCACCAATGTATTTTATAAAAACAACCTATAACTCTGGCACAAAGGCGGAAGTTACACATTAAGTAAAGTATAAAAGTACCGATATCATAGAATAAGGATTCATAATTAATAAAGAGAATTCACATACATGCGAGGATTGAATCAACTACATTCAATCCTATTGGAGAGTTTAGCTACACATGGTAGCCATACAGACCAATGAAGAAACTGTCACGCTTTTCTTCAATCCTAGCGTTGCTATCTCTGCAGCCTTTCGGGGTCTCCTTTGAACTTTGAGCCCTAAACTCTATTCTCTAAACTCTCTGCTCCACGCTACTGTGATCTTTACAAAAGGTCCTATTTATAGAAGAAGGAAAGCTATCTGAAATCTGGAAGGAATTTGTTTTGAAAACAGATCTAAAAACAAATTCGCGTTCCTGCGCTTCACGTGGGCTCAGCGCGTTTGAAGCGCAAGATACAGAGAGGAATCCTGATGTTTACGCTTCACCTGCGCTCAGCGCAGGTGGAGCGTATTTCTCGTTCCAGCTTCTCTTGATTTTCTCTGTTTTTAACTTGATCTCTTTTTTATCTTATCCTTGTTTGCTTGGCTTTCCTTGTTTGCTTGGCTTTCCTTGTTTCCCTCTTTTTAATCTGATTATGTATTTATCTTGCCTTTGAATTTAAATTGGGAAGTTATCCGCAGAATCCTTGTTTAAATGACAACTGATCTTATCTTTATTTGTTCTCATTTAAACTTCAAAACTGCAGGTCCTATTCTCAAATAATGCTATCTTCTTTCCTCATTCAAATCTTTCTCATAAATCTGCAAAATTAACAGATTTTCTATTAAAATAGCATCAAATTCAAATTAAATAAACACAATTATTACAATTATTACTAAAAAGGGATTATTTTGGGGCATAAATTACTCTTTTACCCTTGATAAGTGCAGTAAAAATACAAGAATATATCATATAATTTGCACTTATCACTTACCCGCTCACTTCATCATGGAATCGGTATCAATCGCGGCGCGTGCATCCACCCTCACTGAGGCGCGTATCTCCGTGACTTGCGGAATCTGTTACAACTGTTAACAGATTTTCACGCCCAATTTCGTTTATAAATATACCGAACCTGGCTCATTTTTAGGTACAAACTTCTGATCCAATTACTGTTACTCTGCAGAAATCTCTTGCTGACTTGAGCGTCGGAGTCCCTGCAGATACACCACCGCCGTGCGCCCATTGTCGTCGCAACTACCTTGTTCGTGCAACACCGTTGATCCACCATTGTAGCTGACCTTGGAATCAACAGAAGATCAAGTACCAAACATAGCCCAATAAGTAGCTCATTCATGACATATTTGGGTACCATGAAACTATCATGGATGGCATTTTGAATTTGAGATTAATGATCAAGAGTGGTGAATAAGCTATTGAACTATTCTGTCTTAGTTTTTATTGTATCAGTACTCAATTTTCTTTCCTAATTGCTTTGATCCAAGCTTAACCAAGGTCGGGGGTTCGAATCCCGCCTTGGGCATGCAGCTCCTTTAAAATCCAGGGCCAGCTGTCCCACCCATCGAGGTGCCTACAAACCTGCAAGAGGATTAGTCACTGTCGGCGGTGGATACCCTGGTCAAATACCAAAAAAAACTGATTGCACCTAAATCTAATTGCAACATAGCTACTCTTAAATTGGCTTAATACTTGCAAGTTGGAGTGTGATACAATCTTTCCTTCTTAACTGTAAATATCATGTGGAGTAAGAACACTAGACCACTTATGTGTGCCTTGGTAAAGCTGGCATGTTTCAAATGGTAGTAAATTTATTAATATCTCAACTGCAAATTTTTCAGTCAACATTGATTCTAAGTACGGGGGCTCTTTCCTATATTTTTTTTCCTTTTATTTCTAAATGTGCATTATATCAGTTGCAATATTTCTTCCTAAAATTTTACGTGTTGAGATCAGAATTTCAATTTGATATCATGCCGCATAATTTTTTGTTAGCTTCAACTATACTTTCACGTCCAGACTCCAGAGGGATTTGGGAGGGTCATTCCGAGGGGACCACCTGGGAGGAAATCCGTGCTCAATATCCTGAGTTATTCATTTGAGGTAATCAAAACTGTAATAAATAATTTTGAGGATAAAATTAATTTAAGGGGTATAATTGTAACATCCTAAAATTTGAATAATTTCATAAACGAAGTTAGGAGTATAAAAGGTTTTCACAAAAGAAAATAGATAAAAGGGGGTTTTAAACTGAATTTTAAGGGGTGATTCTAGAGCATTTTCGCTCAAATGAGAAGGTCCTCATTTAAGCGGGAATAAAAGTAAAAATGATGAATTTAGTTACTGACATTTTCGCTTAGCAAAAATGGTTCAGAGAAGGGCGTGCTCTCTGGACGATTTTTGCTTAAGCGAGTAGAGGCTCGCTTAAGCATTAAGGTTTGGCTTAAGTGAGAACGTGACAAACAGAAGCCAATTAAAATTCTCGCTCAAGCGAAAAAAGTCTTGCTCAAGCGAAAAAAGCCTTGCTTGAGCGAGAACGCACAATATCAGTTTTTAAAAACAACTCATGGGTCATTTGACCCACAATCTAAAAACACTTCTTTCTCTTTCCTTTGCCCTAGCAAAACAAGAGAGAAGAGGAGAAGAAGAGGAGGCTTACTTGTGAACCCCTAAGGAGAAGGAAGCTTAAGAGATCCATTTCCCCATCCTCCAACACCTTTGTTCTACTCTTGAGGTGAGTGTGGTTCACCCACTCACTTCCATTTGTGGGTTACTCTTGAATGATTCCTCCTATCTACTCCTTTTTCCTTATGCTTGTGTTTTATTGCCATGATTATGCTTGATTGTTGAGGAATGATTGGATGAATTGTATGTTGGGGTTTGGAATTGTTAGGGTTTGGGGAAAATGCTATATTATGTCATGCCCATGCCTATTTTTATCACTCATGTGATAGAACTATTGAGGAATAATACATGACACTAAGTTACTCTTAGTTACTCTTACATTATGAATTTATTACATACAGTTGTATGGGAGGAAAATTATTGATCTTTGATCCAGAGGAACAATGTAAGAGTAAAATGAATTATTGATTGTTAATTAAGACACGAGGAAATGGTAGGTCTAGATGGACCGCAAGGAAGACGTTCCTTGTACGAATACTAAGCTAAGGTTTGGCCAGAGTTGGGTGATAAGACCCAGGGGTGCTGGGTAAAACACCAGAGGTTGATTGGTATATTGAGTACATTGAGGAATATTACTTATGTTTCTTTATTCCGTTATGCATTGTCATTTGTATGAACACCTACACTGCTTGCATTATGACATTCACTAGGACTTTAGTCTCACCGCACGTTCATGGCTTATTTTAGATGTGCAGGGTTCTCAACTGGGCGCTTAACCGAAGGATTTGGGAGTTGATTGATAGACTTCCACTAATTCTTCATTTTGTATTTACCACATTTAGATGTATACTCATATTGTGGTTCTTTTTGGGCTTGCATTTTGATGCCTTGAGGCTCTTTTCATTATTGTCATTATTGTATTCATTTTGAGGATATTATCGTACATGTGTCACCCTTGTTGGGTAGATTCAATTTTGTTGAGAACGCATGTATTGTAATATCCAAGATTATTATGCTTATGTATTTTGTTGGTATACTTAAGCGTGTTAATTGTGGATTGTATTTGATATTGATACTGTCGTGAAAAATAATTCTGATAAAATTAGGAATGTATCTCCAACGGACATTATTTCTAAGTTCACGGAATTAGGATGTTATATTGTTTACTAGTAATGGTTCTCAAACCCTTTCACTTCACTCTACTCTTTGTTGAAGCACCTGGACCAACATTTTGAAATTATGCATAAAAAATGGTGTTTGGTGCTGAGTTCCTTACCCAACCGTAGCATTACTACTCTTCCCTATTTTCTTGTATTTTTCTTTGTTCCTTTTGCTAGAATTTCCCTGTTGTAGTTATATTGGAAAGTTATATATTCAAATTGCTCCGTGTCTTACTCTCTCCGGACTCGAATATAAACAACAATAAAATCACATATTATGCTCTAAAATATAAGTAAATTTCAACTAATTTTATCCTATTTAATGACCTCATACCAAAACGCCATTTATTTAAATTCATATTTTATTTTCCAATGCCTCTATTTAACGAGCCATGTAGAGAGAGAGTATTTTCACTTGGAAGAAGTTTCAATAAAATTGAAGTCTTCCATGAAGGACAATTTAGAGAATACAATCCTTTTTAGATGAAATTAAGAAAATTTAATGAGGTTAACTAACATTCTTAATTAGTGTGAGTTAATTTTTTTTTGCTTATATTCGAGTCCAGAGTAGTACCATTCAATTGCAAGCTAATTATGTTTCTGGGAGCCGAGCAAAGATCTAGTGTCTGTTTGGTTTACACAGTTGAGTAGAATTGATTTTAGAAATGAATAGTTGAGATGAGTGATAAACGTTTTATAAAACATGTTGGACGGAAGTGATTTAAAATCAATTCCACAAAATCATTGGCTTCTCATTGCAGCAACGCAAAACCAAACGGCTACTAAACTTTGCATATTAAAGCCCAGAATATGTGCAAATGCAGAGGAATTAATAAGAAACACCTTTGCTTCATCTTGGTCTTGTAATTCATATACTGCTACCCTTTTATGGTTTTAACATCACCATATTTGATATCTGTTTATGAGTTACCTTCACGTGGCCTTGAAATTCATTTGTCACATTGCATGACTATTTTTGAGCAAGCCGTGACTTAGTGGTCATTTGTTTTATTTTTTTGTGCATATTTTACTTTTGGTTTAATCATTTTAAAAAATGCTACTGTTGGGTGTTAAGATTTATTTCAGTAATTAGCCAGAAATTTGAGCTCAACGAAAGCAAAGGTGTAAGGATCCTTTCCCGCATTGAATGTTGTGGAGCCATTTTAGCCAGGAATAGCTAGGAAATAGCAACCGATACTAACTAAAATGATTCTGTAGCTACTTCCTAGCTATTCAATAGCTAATGTTGCTGCATCCTCATGCAGCAGAAGATCCAGATGCAAGCAAGAGAGAGGAGTTTTTATTTATTTATTTAACATTCTGTTTGCTTCCAAGTTCCAATTGGTTTTTGAATTTCAGTTTGCTTCCAATTTTATACAGTTATATTTGTGTGCTGAATTTCTGTTTTATACTATCATTTATTCCGTTAGAATCAATAAAGTTGGCCTGCTAGTCTGTTTCATTTTCATCAGGCCTGTTAGAATCAATAAACACTTTCTGTTTTGTTTCATTTGTATCTGGCCTGCATTAGGTTTATTAGCCATTTGTAGCCTTGTTATAAAAACAAGCTTATAAATAAGCTTGTCAGTCAGGCCAGACCAGACCAGGTTTTTATACAAGTCAAGCCAAACCTTGAAAAAAATGCCTCTAACGGGTAACAGATCTAAGTTCATACTTAAATAATGAGTCAAGTTGACGCATGCCAAAGCCTAGCCTGCGTGGAGAGGTTGAGACTTGAGAGGGATGGAGAAACTTGTCCTAAAGCGCTGTCAACTGTCGAGTCCATAATCCTGAGTGCACGGTAATTGGTAAGTTGACGCATGCCAAAGCCTAGCCGGACGCGGATCCTCTCCCGTGAACCAAAACTGCAGAATCTCATGTTCACAAATCCTGGACCGTAGATTAAAATTGTTAGGTGATCAATGGTTCCCATCACATCCAGTTAAAACGCATCGTTTCACTGACAATCAAACTCAAACTCTACGCGCTTTCTCTTGTTCATGTGTCCAGCTCCCAAGTTTGGTACTCACGTCGGTGAGGGAACGGAGCGGCGTGTGGCCGCATGAAGGGTTAGTAGAGCAGCCAGCAGTACGGGCGGCGACAACGACCGAGAAGCACGCGGTGGTGCGACTGCAATGACGGGCTATGGACAGAAGCAATAGAAGCAATGGAGGCTTGTGAAATCACATCCAATAATTATTATAGGATCGTTTTCTAGTTAACTATCATAATTTACCGACCCCACTACTGTGTCTGGTTCTTCGGCTACCATTTAGAGGGGCTGACTTGAGAGTTTCACATTAGACAGTAAGATAGATCCACCTAGTGAAAAATTAAATTGACACAACACAACTACTGGAACTATTTTCGGAGTATATGGCATATCAATCATGGAAGACTTTGAATCTTTGATCTGAAGGTTGGTCAAATTTGCGTGTGGTGCCAAACTTGCAAAGTTTATTTCGCAAATAAAATGCACATTGTCGTACGTACCCCTGTTTTTTAAAAAGGAACTGAGTAAGAAAAATTCCCAATAGAAAGATGGAGGATGCTTTTCAGTGGGCGGATTACCGCCTAGCTGGTGCTTTGGGTTTATTAAGAATTCTAATTTATATATCCTAAACATGTTTCTGTTTATAAATTTTATTCTTTTCATTTGTCCCTTCCATAAACATGAGCAACGGTATTATTTCCTGCTCTATTGCAACTTCAGAAAGGCATCTCAAATTTGGAAGAAAGGAAATATAAAGAAGTATATGATATTAGATTTAGATACCAAAGAAAGACGTACTGGGGTATAAGAAAGAAGACAATTTGAACCCACTGTTGACTAAGTTTAGGAGAAAATTGCTTGAAATGGAAGTGCAGCCAAAAATCTGCCCTACTTCATTTGCCTTGCTCCATGTTTATGGTTGTTTCAGAGTGTGCTGGCGGGAAGGATGTGTTGGAGGTGGAATAATGAAAAAAAAAATAGTGAAACGGTGAGTTCCACTTAGGGGTGACGTGTGCTATTGTGAATCATTTGATGAAGTTTAAGGCTGATCGACGATTCTGATTTTGTAAACATGAGATTCTCCAGTATTTTTTCACGGGAGTCCGTAATTGGTAAGGCCATGTCAATTGTCATGGTCTATAAGGTCATATGCCATTTGAGTCAATCTAAACTACTCACATAATTTAAAATAATTGTCATTTTTAAGTTATTTACAAGAATTTAAAATTTCATTAAATAAGTTTAATACTTCAATTATGCAAGAATCCAACGTTCTGAGAAACGTTGACATGTTGAATTCGTCCATATTCACGTAAAAAGCACCTCGCAGTGGAACGGAACACTCGATTCTGACATAAGCTTTGGTGCAAGGTTTCTTGGTAACAGCTTTGGTGCATGTTTGCTTACACTTGAAAATTCTAAAACCATGGTTTTGTAAAGTGAAAGCAAACATGCACTTAGAAAACGCAGTAACTGAAACTTCATAATATCTGGAGAATCTTCTCAAAACTCCGTCCAGTAATGTATCACGTATCGAGCACCATGGTATACAGAAAGAAAAATCAAGTATCATAGAACTTATTCAAAATATTTAGATTTTAAAGAAGTCGGAACTCGGAACTATAGATGATTTACACATGATACAAGTCCAAGACAATAAACATGATAGCATTTACAACAGTCATACCTGCTTACATAACTCTGCATTTACACATGTACACCCATGAAAAGGTAAAATTCCAGGCAATGCTCAAACTACAGAAGACAAGAAACTAAAAATAGCATTATAGAGGTTAATGCAGGACAATGAAAAGGAAAAAAACTCTGAAAATGAGCTTGTTTCTGAAGTGAATTCACCATTATGGATTATGGACAAGACTCTTCTAAAGTGAATTTGATTTGATTTAAAGTGTATTGTAATAATCTTTAACCTATTCAAATTCACTTTAGAAGAGTCTTGTCCATAATCCATAATTAAAGAACATGCGTTGGGAAAAAAAAGGAAGTTTACCTTCTATATCTGTCTTCGATTGCTTGCATTGTGGATTTGTTTATTTTTCTTCCTTTATAAAAAGAATATATTATGCACTCAGCAGCTGCAAGACGGTTAAATGTATGATAAACACTAAGCAGAACACAAGGAAGCCCTTTGCTTCGCGAGTAACTCCTTTAGTTTCTTTATAAGCTGGGGATTGGAGCCCATATATCCCTGGAAGGACTTCCTCAAATCCTGCAGCAACCTTCTATCATCATCGCCAGGGTATTTATTTAGCATCTTAGTGAAGAAAGTCTTCCAGAGTTCAACGTTCCAGTAACTGTTTGATTCAACAAGCAAAATATCAGAATGAATGAGGAAGATGAAAACAAAAGGAAGGGTGAAAACTGAAAAGCGCTTCTGTTGGGGCATTGAAGTTTCCAAATGGACCTTAGCAAGTAGTAACAAGGCAACTGGAAAATAACCAAATTTTTAAACAATCCCTTTACAACAGATCACAGACCTAAACAGAAGTAACACAAACACAACTATAAAATGAGGAATATACCGTTTAAAGGGTAGTCTGGGAAGATACTCGTAGCCCCCATCAGATGATTCTTTTTTGACGATTTCCATATAGGAATTATGCAACATCATATGGACAACAGCGCAAATGCCATACGCGTCTACCTGTTTGAAAGTGACAGAGAAGGGCAATTTCAAAGGCAGTCAATACTGAGTTTCATTGCATTCGAAGTGTGATTTAAGAAATGACTCGCCTGAAATTTCCACGGCTTATCCTCTTGCATCTCAATGCAGCGAAAACCAGAAGTTCTGCAATCTCCCTTAAATACCGTGTGATCTGGAAAGAGATGCAGATCAATCCCTCGTCCCCAGTCAATAAGGCAAAGCCCCTGCAAGATAAAACAATGTTTACTCTGTAATAATAAAAACAAGAAAAAATTTCGGTTGTATCTTTGGGAGAAAAACTGACCTGATCACACCAAGAACCACTTCGGTCCAAGAACTCATCTTCGGTAAGGTCACCTCTGTAAAGGAGCAAGAATTGTAATGAGCACCATCCACAAATGCAAATCATATAAGTAACTTGACACAATGCATAGCTATTAAAACATGCATTGCATATCATACAGATGTTCATCAAATTAAAAATCTTTGAACCATTTACAAGTAGCTTTTATCTCAGTCAAAGGACTTAAAACACCATCATGTAAATTCTGTCAGTAAATATGGCAAGACATGTTTATATGACTAATTGACTATCAATGATGTTTTAATTTTCACTCCAGTAGATGATGCTTTACTAGACACAGAGGGTCTTTGTAATCCTGACATCCTTAGATAAGTATATAATAACAACAGGACACAACTAACTAATGGGTTGAGCTTGAATATATCCCTACTTTAGATAGAGAAGTCATTCCCTCATAAATCAAGAATGGCGGAAAAAGTTTACAACTGCTGTCTTACATTATACAAACAAACCAAGGGATAGAATCTCACTGGAAAAGATAGGGAAAAAATTGAAGTATCAGAATCCTGATTGTACAAGCATGAGGTTTGTACTTTGTTAAAATAAGTGACACGAGCAATCGTGCATGAACTACAAAAGAATCTTAAATTACCTAGCATAGCGAATAAGCAGATTATCAGGCTTGAAATCACCATGAATCAAGCCAACATCATGCAAAGTTTCAACCATGTGTAACATTTCTGTTGTGTAATAAATGCATAACACTTCTTCCATGGATTTTCCTATGACCACATAAGAGTTTATGACATCCTGCATAGAATTTTCTGCTGAGAGTTAAAACCACAATGTTGAACAAGATAAAAAAGGGAAATCAAAGGAAATAACTGACCTGTAGCGTCCCATGTGCTGCATAGTCACAGACGAGTATGCTACAGTCAGAATAGAGATGAATTCTATGAGCGAAACCATATCTTGACCTCTGATATAGTAAGATCAAGATGTCAGAGAACTCAGAATAAGTAGATGTTCATAGAAAAGGCAGGTAGATGGTATTATTGATATTGGCATACTTCTCTGCCTGAAATGCGCTGATCAAGCTGGCGATACATGTAAAATTCCCAAGAGAAAGCTGGCTTTTGTATCTGCGCGTTTAAGATTCAAAATACATTCTGATGAGCAAATAGGTCTACGTCTGGGAGAACAATGATGTGAAAGGTCACCATCACCTTTAGTGCGACGACATCATCAGGATCACTGTTGACATATGCCTTATACACTTGAGCAAAACCACCCTGTCCAGCACAGCCCTTGATATGGTACTTCTTTCCACCTTCGGAAGTCATGATAACGACAAACAAAAGCAATAGTGTTGTTAGTAAAATAAACTGAAGATTCTATATGAGGAAGCAAAGAAATAAATAAATAAACCTAGTTCTTGTAGAAACTGTTCTGAAACATGATTATCTTTAGAAGACAATCTAAAATACTACAGAGATATAAATTCAAATTCAGCATAGATTGCACATTTCATAGTAAGGTTATTTAACATTTCATACTCTAGACAACTATAGAACCTACGGTTACATCAGCTGATAACTATAGATTTGCAACAGAGATTATGAAATATTAAGGTAATGAATACAAAGTTATTCTGCCCATAAAATTTTACAAAGTATAAACTTAATTAAATGTGCTCTCGCAGTAATGCTACATATTTATGATCTAATATATAAATTCATCATTACAGGATAAAGTTTTAGCAGCATGATCAGAGCGCTATACATATTGTTTTGTATTTAGATATGAACTTTACATGCAGAACAGTTTGTAAAACATTACAAATAATGACTATCGATGAATTGTTCTACATCATATGTTATTTTTTGGGAAGAAGCACTGGATAACCTAACAAATTTATGGTATCAGTTACTCCTGACATTAATGTTCAAAATCCTTCATAAATACAGCCATAAACATAATGTGAAAAATATAAACAAGTAAATTCATATAAAATGGACTCTTCAGGTTGATCGTACATATACATAAAGCTGGAAAGCAGTCAGACCATATTCAGATGATAAATATGATTGAGACTCAAGAGTATAACCTATCTCTATAACTTTTTTCCTTGATGCATTCTTCAAAGCAGACAAGGCAACTTTTCCTGTGTAAGATTTAGTGCTCGAATGATACCCCTGAAAAGTATTTAAAGAAGCATAAGGGAACATAACCTTTGTCAGAGGTATTAAATCAAAGCAAGTAGATAACAAAAGATCGAAACTTCTCACATCAAATTTCATAATTAAAGGATATATCTTCTTCAACAAGTCATCCATCATGGAGGTGTCCCATGGATTAATGCCATTATTTTCCAACCTTGCAGATTCTTTACAATCAACCTGAAATCAGAAATTATGTGAGAATTCTTAATTTAGTTCTTAGAAATCTCAAAATTTAACTTAGTCAATGGTGAGGAAATAAGTGACAGAGACCATAAAGAATAGTAATAAATCAAACTTGATTCAGTTCTTAACTGTAACGACTGTGCCAATGTGCATACCTTGTGGCTTGAAGCAGCATTCCATATTTCAGAAATTCTATTGAGAAATAAAGTCTGAGCCTTCTTCAACCACTCAATTGGCTCTGCATTCCTATCAAATATTGACCCAACATAAAATTAAAATTACAATCATTATGCTACAACTTGCAAAATCAAAAGAAGCAGGTACTAAAACCTTACCCAATAATACTGACCTGCAAATACCAAGATAATAGACCGTGAGGGCATCACGCAATCTTCCCTTGGATTCAAAAAAGCATGCAGACCACACATAAAGTGAAGCATTGTTGGCACATACTTTACTATCCAGCATTTCTTTGAAAATACTATCAAAATTCACACTAACTCCCATCTGCAAAAAGAAACCAATAGAACCAAGTTAAGCCCCTTCCAAAGTGCCTCAAAGCAACAACATTCCACATCACATCCTACCTGGCAAACCGTTGCAACAGCATAAGGGTTTCTGTTACTTACGCACATGCATGCAACAAGCAGTTGTTATATTACTCCATTCATTTCATCCCTATTTGAGTGTCAATTTAAAATAAAATTTTTATTCCTATTTACTTGTCATTTTAAAAATTCAAAATAATATTAATCTTTTTTTTTTCAATTATACCCTGCATTTACCTAATTAATTAATAAAACTGATAATTGTGTAGAGATCATACTACACAGATAAGGAAGGAATTAGAGAATTAAATAATAATTTTAACATAAAGGAATATATTAATAATATTTATTAATTTATATGTCTTTACCAGTTTACCTTAAATAACATTTAAAAAGGAATGAGTACTTGAGTAGTTACAATATCAATTAGGTTCAGCTACTGTAATTAGATTAGCCAGGTTAATCACTCTGACATGTTATTGTTAAACTTTCTAGGTAGATATACATCATCTGCATGTTGATTCAGCATCAATGAATTTCCATTTCAGGTAGAAAGTGTATGAGAGAGGGTTACATAGAGGAGCCAAATCTTGAGAAATCTGACGTCGTTTCGGTACCGATCACTGTCCTTGAATTTCCTGATGCAACCTCCGAGTAACTCACTGAGATTCGAACCGGAATTGTTGGAATCTTCTAGGGCTTTCTCGATAGACCTGAATTCACACAATGCCGAATATTTGTGAGATTGTGAAACTCTGTGCGCGTGTGTAAGTGTAAGCGAGAGAGAGTAGTACCAGAGAAAGGGCAAGAGAGGATCACGGTGAGTGTCGATGGCGATTCTGAAAGTGGGGGAGTTGTAGAGTGTGGCCATTGAGTGTTTCAGAAACTCAGAATGTGAAGAGCAAAGCGCGGAAATTGCACGATTTTGAATCTACCGGGTTCTGTTATCTTTTTTTGGGTTTGCCTGGCCACGTGGCTTGGACATAGGCCTTTGTTATTCCCACCCCTTGCTTTTGCTATTCCCACCACCAATACGGTTTTTCAATAACATATCCCTAGCTATCCCACCCCCTTCTCTTTTATCACCACCCACACTCGTCGTAATGTGTGTTTGGTTTAACGTTGAGAAGGGTCAAACTTAAGTTTAGACCTCTCAATGCAACTATTTGTAACGTTGCAAACATGATTTTATCACGTTCTAACGTTAAACCAAACACACTTGTAACCCCCTCCCACTTTCCCTCTTCTCCCACTCCATGTATTAAAGTCAATTTTTGCAAAAAAAAAGGCTTATAAAAGTGTGTGTCAAGCCATGGCTTCTAAATAGGTGTGTCCGGATCCGCAAGCCAAGATATTGGAAAGAAAAGATGGCTTATGGACACATATGTTTGGGACCCACATGTGGTATGTGTCTATATCTCACATAATGGAGCCCTCTAGTAAATGGAGAGGATTTTTTTTCCCAAAATTGAGGGGTTCACTAAAAATTAAAGGGGGGAGAATAGCAAAAGGGGTGGTAAAAGCAAAAGCCATATGATGCCAAAATCATATAGATTGCTTTTGCCACCCCTTTTTCACCTTTTTTTAACCTTTTTTAATATTGTTTTATTACTCTAATGATAATAACACAATTATGGATCTAGAATTGAAATTCGAACGCTCAAAATTAGTGCACAATCCAAGCAAATGACAGGAAAATCCAGACTTCATAAAACAAAAGAGAGAATGAAAATAGAAAATATGGAAGGAGGAAGAAATGGTGAAGACGCCACAGGCTGAGACAACCCCTCAAGCTGATAAGTTTTTATATAGAAATGCCACCAACTCTTGGAGTTGTATAAGTCTCGCAATGGTTTGGACAAGCACCATCAACCATTCTCAACTCAAAAAGAGGAGGAAACAAACACATAACTCTTTACTAAAATTCAAGGCAAAAAGTTACATGAATATGGGAGGCTCCCTATTTATAGAAAAAGGGGAGGCCCATAAAATGCAAGGAAAAATAAAAATTATCTAACTAGTGATTCGAGACCATGGTCCAAGGCTCAAAATGACATTCCTCATCATTTAACAAACAAATTAAAAACTTTTAAATGAGTGTTTAGAGGGTATAAAACTTAAAGACTCTTTTAGGAAAAACAATAGGAAAATAGTAGAATCTTAAAAACTATGGAAAGAGAGTTATGAGGGTATGACATGCTCATGACTCTCATGAATGAAAATTAAGAGGAATTTAGAAATCATCAACCCATGGGTTTGAGGCTATGTCCCTTAGGTGTGGTGGTCCTTGAAGACTTTTGACCCTTGATTTTGGTATTGTTGACCTTGACCCAAAGTTGGCTTAATTAACTTGAGGTGTAGTATTCATTCCTTAGGGCACTTGTTATCACACCCTCCCCCTTGAAAATGATTTATCCTCAAATCCAAAGTATGAGGCACTATATAAGAACGCCCAAAGTGGGGTTAGGAAATGTGGAGAGAAATTGACAAGTGAGGAAGTAGAAGATGTGGACTTCCCTTCAAATCAACGGTATATAGCACATGTTCTTCCTCTTTAACTCTCAAGTTGAGGACTAAAGAGCAACTAAGGACCTTAAATAAGAAACCAAAGCATTAGAAAGTATAAAATCATAGCAAAAGTACATGGGGATCATAAAGACTACCAGAGTAAAAATATAGGACATGAACAAGTGATAATTGAGGTAGGGATTAAGGAACTCCCTCTTTGAAGCTTGAGTCATCACGTCCATGTACTCCTTAGAGGTTAAGAGATTAGGTACCGAGTCAAAGACTAGCCTCTTGAAGCCTTGCCACACAAGTAAAACAATATGATGGATAAAAGGAAGGCTTAAGAAATTGAGTTCACAAAAGTACGAAGTACGTTTCAAATCATCAAAATATCTCACAATATATTTCCAAATAAACGCATAATTAAAGCTATGTGGCATGATTGTTCTATTCTTTTTCAATAAAAGTGTTTCATGCCCATAGGGTATATCATATGCATTTTGTTTATCATTGTCCAAAACGATGTTACAAGCAAATTGCACATGTTCATGCCATAATTTCAATTCATTTTCAAGGGATATTTCAAAAGACTTGTTTATGCAAATGTACATGCTCAAGTGTGTAAATGGTGTCACCTTACCTATATCAAAATTATCATAGTCTTGCATGCTAGGTGAAACAATTAAGACATGGTTTTGAAAACCGAACCGGCCATTGAACCGGTTAGGGAACTAGTTCAAGGTTTAATAGTTGAATTATGGTCGAACCGATATTAATTAAATGATTTTTTTTAAAAAAAATCTATAATATACTAAACAATATACAACAAAAATAATACATTGATCATTCAATTATTAGTATTAAAGAAATTTTCCTAGTTAGGGCTATTCTTTCTTTCTTTCTTTACCTTAATAATCTTGTTGAACTTCCTATGACTTCTCTTGGCTCTGTATTTATAATTTTTTTCTTTTTTTTCTTTGGCACTATAACGCCCTACTTTGAGGTTTGCTTCCTCCGATAAAGGACTCTCTGTTTGAGCAGACCTATGTGTTGCTTTCATGTTCTAATTAAAGAAGCAAAACAAACTTTAGTATAAACAAATAAGAAATTAATTAATTAATAACAAGTAATTAAAGGAAGAAATCCTGGTGTTAATATTTAATTAACCTGCAAGTCTCCTACACTACATTCCCTCCTCATTTATGCATTGTGGAACAAGTGCTGATTGTAATTGTAGGCATAATCCACACCTATTTGGCATTCCTCGCCGCTTCTCACTCCAGACTCATCCAAAGCAGGGAATATTCCAAACTCGTTTTTTATATTTGTTAGAGGTTGGATAGTGTTACTTGCTGATAGAGGTTATGATTTTCCAGATGGATACTTGGAGGAGAAAAAGAAAAGAAAGAGTGTGTTTGGCAAGTCCAATAAGCTAGCTACTAGCTTATTTGACTAGCTTATAAGTTAGTTTGACCAACACAAAAGTGTTTGGTAATGTACATTAAAGTAGCTTATTTTAGGAGCTTCTAGCTTATAAGCTACAAGCTAGTTCACCTAGCTTTTAGCTTGTAGCTTATTTAATTTTCTTCCATCACTACTCCTTATATTTTAACACATTTCCCTTATTATTCTTAATTTCTTTTTATCTATTATTATATATTTTCAATTTTAATGACCAAAACCTTCCAATTTCTTTTTACCTATTATTACATATATAATAAGTAATTTAAAAAATTATGAATGAATTAAATTGTTATTTTCACTATTTTATGAAATTATTTTTATATTATACGATTTATTTTATTAATTTCATTATTTATTTTAATTTTTAATTACATATTTTATCATTAAAAAGGTCTAATGAGAATTTAATTATTTTTTAAAAAATATAAAATTATAATTACATAATAATATTTTTTTCTAAAAAATACAAATAAAATTTATATAATAAAATTTATGTAGTTATGTCCTTTTATGTCATTTTACATTTACTAACTAGCTTATCAGCTAGCTTTACCAAACACTTCTAATTCAATAAGCTAGCTTATCAGCTAGTTTTGCCAAACACACCCAAAGAAGAGGAAACGTGTCAGGGGAATTGTTAAGCAAATTCCCGCCTTGAGATACAATGGGATTTCAGTGAACCGGTCTGAACCGGTTAACCCCTGATTTGACCGGTTCTGTACCGGTTTATTGCAGGAACGGTTCTATGGGTTGTTTGGACCGGACATATGGCCGGTTCATCGGCTTTCCGGTTCGACCGGGCGGTCCGATTTTCAAAACCATGAATTAAGAAATTATTTTGAGTAAGCATATTATGTAACTTAGCATAGGGCATATCATCATTAAACTTCATACATGCATTGAGACCGATACCAACATACCAAGCATTCAATCCAGAGCATACATGAATATTGCAAGTTATGTTAGGAATACATGCTTTAGTTTCATTAATTTTTACATCATAACTAACAAGCATGCAATGTAAGATACTATGCATGCAATCCAAGATCTCCAAATGAATTGATTAAACATTTAGCTCTTACAGGATGCAAAGCATTCTTAGACTTCATTAGTTCGTGGTATACAATCATGCATAAAGAAAGACGTTTTAGAAAACTCAATTTCAGATGCTTGAGTTTTCCTCTTTATTTTAATAAGTTCACTTGCCATCAACCAATTCAAGTTTCCACATGAAGGATTAGCAACTATTTGTTTATAAATTAAAATTAGGTTGCTTTCCCAAACTTTCTTTCTTTTTCTCTCTTAAGTTTCTCTTTTTTCTCTCTAAACTAGTATGTGACCCGTGCTTTCGCCACAGGTAAATTGATGGCACTACAACAATTTTGGGATATTAGAGCACTGTCTTTAGGGCGCTCCCGTGTTAGGTAGTGTCCACAATGATCGTTTTAAATAGAGGGCGCTCCAAAATTTGGGCGGGAGCGCCCTGTAAAGCTGAAATAGAGGGCGCTCCGTCTGACCGCCCTCGTACACAAGGAATTTTTTTATTTCCCTGTAATAGAGGGCGCTCCTGGGAGCGCCCTCCTTTCATTTTTCTTTTATTTATATTTTTTTATATGTCTGAAATAGAGGGCGCTCCAAAGAGCGCCCTGGTTTATTTTTTAATTTTTTTTTTATTTTTGTGAAATAGAGGCCGCTCCTGTGTGCGCCCTCCTTTCTTTTTTCTTTTATTTAATTAATATTTTTTCCCTCTAAAATAGAGGGCGCTTCAGAGAGCGCCCTATTTGACTACTTTCAAGGGCGCTCCCAGTGAGCGCTCTTGTTACCTGGGTGATTTTTTTTCTGATGGAAAGAATGCGCTCCTGAGCGCCCTTGTAGGTGGTAATAGAGGGCGCTCCACTGGAGCGCCCTGTTTGCTGTTATAAATTATCAAATACACCTAATTTTTTTCAGTTCCAGAATTTTGAAAGGCCCGCGAGAGCTTCTCTTCCATTTTCCTTCTCCCTTTCGGCCGTGAGCTTCCATAGCTTCCCCTTTTCCTTCTTCCTCCTTCTCCTTCCCTTCTCTTTTCCTTCTCCTTCTTCCTCCTTCTCCTTCCCTTTCGCGACAGTGAAGCTTCTCCCGTTCCGGTCTCCTTCTCCTTCTTCCTCCTTCTCCCGTTCGCCCTCCGTGAGCCGCCGCGTCGTCCGTGAGCAGCCGCCGCGTCGTCCGCGTCTCCTCCGAGCAGCCTCAGCGCCGCCGTGAAGGAGGTGGTAGGGTAAGTGAACCCTAAACCTTACTACTGTTTTTTTGTTAACATGTTGCTGAAGCTTTTTTCTTCTACACAGCTCATTTTTTCTGTTGCACCATGCCTTCTACAATTGTGTTTTTTTTTCTGTTAATGTACACTTTTTTTGCCACATGCACCATATGTTTATGCACTTGTATGTTAGTATTTTTTGCAATTAGTTAGAATAGGAATGTTAATATTTTTAAAATAATTAGGATTATTATGTAAATACTAATTTTGTTATATTGGATTATTATGTAAATATTTGAACAAATTGAAACTTGTACGTGTAGTTTAGTGATTATTTGAGCTTAATAACTATTATATTAGATTTAGTAATGTTATATAAATATATATTACTCATATTGATCTCTTTTGGACTGGTATAGCTGGTGGTTTAGAGTTAAAATTATTTATATTATGACAATTGTTATTGTAGTATGTTTGGCCACGGAGGCCTATTGTTATTGAATTGTATTAGTGCTTTGGACATTATAAACCGCACTGGTATTTTCTGGGTTTCAGGTGAAGTTCTAAAAATTGGAAATGTCCAATTTACAGGGGAAACTCTGCCGGATTTTCGGTAGAAGTTTCTAAAGTTATATAAATATATATTACTCATATTGATCTCTTTTGGACTGGTATAGCTGGTGGTTTAGAGTTAAAATTATTTTTCCTTAATTTGGCAATGTTAAAGAAATAGATGAAATGCTGCTCAAATTTTTAGGACTAATAATTTTTATTACGAGCGAGTATATTTTTTGACTTGTCTTTTTTTCTTAAAGGTATTTTTTCCTGGGGCTAGTTATAATTCAACACTGCTGATTGGTGATTGACTTTAATCAGGTATATCCTTTATCATATTATCCTTTTTCTGTCAACTATAATTATTAGGTTATTTGTATGTACATGCATTAACCTTAGTTTCCTGTTTAAGAATAAATTGTATATTATGATTGACATAATATACAATTTATTCTTAAATTGTCCATGGTTGGACAGTCTGGATTTATAAATTCGTATTAAATATATTACTTTATGAACTGTATGTTTTTGGTCTAAGATTCATTTCAGTACGTTTTTCCTCTTGTTCTCCGAGTTCATGCATATATAATCTATGTGAAACATAACTTATAGATTATGTTGTGTGTGCTTGGAGAACCAAGGGGAATAGTATTTTACCAGATCCAACATGGTACCGCATTAAGGTATTTTACCAGATCCAACACGGTACCTCATTCACTAGTTTATATACTGATATCAACTTTTGCCTTTTACAGTACTTTGCTCAGTGCCGATGCAGATGCTACACAACGGAGCAGCTAGATGAGGTCCGGGAAGAATGGGCAAAGCATGTAGTTACCACTTTTTTGTAATTTATTTTTACATTATGAGGGTAAGTAAACATGTACATAATGAGTTAACTAACGGATTCAACAGAGTAACTTGTTTGTAATTCATACTTGTATGGGTAATTCATACTTACACCACTAAGTTATATCTTGCATAAGAAACTATTCATATTATGACAAGTTTGAATTCTTGTTTCAAGTTGATATGTGTGTTGTTTACTAATTAAGTGTTGTTCATAGTATGACTAAGTGTTTGAATTTTAAGGAATTAATATGCATGATTTTGGATTAAGCCATTGAGATCAGACTGAAATAAATATGCAGGTTAAATCACTTTAAAAAAAAAAGAACAAACAGGGCGCTCCATGGAGCGCCCTTGTTTTGAAAAAAAAAAAAATAAACAGAGGGCGCTCCTAAGAGCGCCCTTGTTATAACAAAAATTGGAGGGCCCTCCAAGGAGCGCCCTATTAGCATGCACGGGAGCGCCCTCTTTTGCCTTATATCAGAGCGCTCCATGAGCGTCCTCGTTTTGTTGACCAAACAAGAGCAGTTGCTATTAGTGCGCACGGGAGCGCCCTCTAAGCCTGCACGGGAGCGCCCTCTAAGGCCTTTTTTGGCATAGTGTGGTATGATTTATGTTGTCCGTGCTTCGCACAGGATAAAATGTTAGTTATCATAAATACTTATATATTAAAGTAAATCAATAAAATTTTTACAGAAGAAAAGACTGCCTCCCGTAGATGATACACGTGATTCATATCAAAATCACTTTACTAAGGTGAGAATGAAGAAGATTGATATTATAAGTGAATGATTAATTAAAAATAAACAAAAAGAAAAAAACACTACAATAGAAGTGAAATAAATGGAGATAAGATTTTGATAAAAAATGAAAAGAAAGTAAAAAATGATGATATAGTTTTTATTATGGTCCATTTCTGATTTTTTATTACATAAAATACATTGAGAAATATAATAAAAGCGTTGATGTACATTAAATTTAATATAATAATAAAAAAAAATTAATGTATGAGAAAAAAAATAAAATGGTAGGAACAAAACTGCCTCCCGTGAAAAACACCCACAGTTCATAAAAAAGTTATTTTATAATGAAACATATTAATAAAATGAATAATAAGAGCAAATGTTTTAATATCCCAATAATAAAAGAAAATAAAATTGTGATAAAAAATAAAAGAAAAAAGAAAACGACGGGATTAAGATTGACTCCGATGGAGGATACCCGTGGAGGATTAAAACTGCCCCCAATGGAGGTATATTTCTGATTTTTTTTACATAAAAAACATATTAGGAAATATTATAAATGTGTTGATGTACATTAAATTTAATATAATAATAATGATAATAAAAGAAAATTAATGTTTGAGAAAAGGTAGGAACATGACTGCCTCCCGTGAAAAATACATGTATTTCATAAAAAGTTATTGTATAATGAAACATATTAATAAAAACGAATAATAAGAGAAAATGTTTTAATATCATAATAAAAAAGAAAATAAAATTGTGATAAAAACGAATAATGAGAGAAAATATTTTAATATCATAATAAAAAAAAGTAAATAAAAGTGAGATAAAAAATAAGAGAAAAAAAAGAAAACAACATGATTAAGACTGTCTCCCGTAGAGGATACCCGTGATTATTAAAAAAATACTACTATAGAAGATAAATAAATGGAGATATAATTTTGATAAAAAAAAAACAAAAAGGATGGGAGAAAAAAATAAAATAGTAGGAACAAGGCTATCTCCCGTGGAGAATACCCGCAGCTGATAAAAAAATTATTTTACAAAGAAACATATTAATAAAAACGAATAATGAGAGAAAATATTTTAATATCATAATAAAAAAAATAAAAGTGAGATAAAAAATAAAATGGTATGAACAGGATTGTCTCCCATGGAGAATACCTGCAGGTGATAAAATGTTTTCTTTTATAAAGGAACATATTAATAAAAACAAATAATGAGAAAAAATATTTTAATATCATAATAAAAAATAAAAGAAAAATAAAATGGTAGGAACAAGACTGTCTCCCGTGGAGAATACCCGCAGGTGATAAAATAATTTATTTTATAAAGAAACATATTAATAAAAAAGAATAATGAGAGAAAATATTTTAATATCATAATAAAAAATAAAAGTGAGACAGAAAATTAAAAGAAAAAATAAAATGGTAGGAACATGACTGTCTCCCGTGGAGAATACCCGCAACAAGTAATAAAATAATTTCTTTTATAAAGAAACATATTAATAAAAACGAATAATGAGAGAAAATATTTTAAGATATTAATAAAAAAATAAAAGTGAGATAAAAAAATAAAAGAAAAATAAAATGGTAGGAACAAGATTGTCTCCCGTGGAGAATACCCGCAGGTGATAAAATAATTTCTTTTATAAAGAAACATATTAATAAAAACGAATAATGAGAGAAAATATTTTAATATCATAATAAAAAATAAAAGTGAGATAAAAAATAAAAGAAAAATAAAATCGTAGGAACATGATTGTCTCCCGTGGAGAATACCCAGCATGTGATAAAATAATTTCTTTTATAAAGAAACATATTAATAAAAACGAATAATGAGAGAAAATATTTTAATATCATAATAAAAAATAAAAGTGAGATGAAAAATAAAAGAAAAATAAAATTGTAGGAACAAGATTGTCTCCCATGGAGAATACCTGCGATTAGGACATAGATTTCAAGAATAAAAAAAATAACATCCTAAAATGATAAAATAATTTAAAGAATAAAAAATATAAAAAGAAAAAAAAGGGAACAACCGAGAGGTTGTTCTATGTAAAAAAAAGAGAGAGAATGGGCGGGAGAAAAATTTTGACACGTGCATGGAGGGGGGGTTTGTTTTCCTAAGTAAGAAATGCTAGTAACACTCTCCCTAACACACTCCATGTGATTGATTAAAATTCACATGGATCCCACCACTTGGGAGTGGGACCCACGAATTTGGTGGGACCCATGTGAATTTTAACGAATCACATAGAGTGTGTTTGGGAGAGTGTTCAAAAGAGTGTGTTCCTAGCACTCCTCTTTCCTAGGTATATATAAATATAGATATATATAGATTTTCTCTTTTATTTCTCTCTTTAGTTTCTCTTCTTTTTCTTTTTTAATCAATTCTCTTAAGGTTTCTTAATCTTCTTTTACCTCTTTGTGGGACATAGGCATTAGGATGTGGTTCTTTTCATTGTATGAGAATTTAATGAAATTAGTAAACCCATCATCTCTTACCCTTCTCTCATATTATCAAGGTCTTCCTAAAATTAAAATATAAAGTTAAGTAACATTTTGAAACAGTTACGTGGCCATTAAATGATATTTAATCTAGATCAGTCATGCCAATATTAAAGAGATTATCATATGTTTTAAATTAAAATAAAATTATCTAAAGAAAAGAAAAAGATTATCATATGAAAATTATCAACTTATTTTTAATCAATGTTTTTTAAAATTTAAATATTTTTTTTTAAATAAAAAGAAATTCAACCCATGTAAATAAATATTAGATAAGGAGAAATTCAAAATTTTTATGGTAAAAAAATTTCTAATTTTTTATGATAAAATAAAAATCATGTGAATGTGGAGCCTCATTCGCTCTTGATTTAAGAGTGAATTTATAAACTCTGTTAAAACTTATAATTTAATATATATGGGTAGTTATATAAAGATTTGATACAATATAATTAATAAAATATAATATCAAGTATAAAATACAATTAATAATTATTATCACATGAAAATAACACTCATCTTGAGTGATAATAAAAAAATCAAATATATCAAATAATTATTACATAAATACTAACATGAATTGATTCTAGTACAATCTTTGTATATGCTTGTAAATAGAAAAAATCCTCAAATTTTCCGGCTCGTGGCAGAATTGTTTTTCGCGATTTATATAATAAAAAACAAACTATTACATAAATGGTTTTAGTAAAAATTTTTATAATAAATTGGTTAATCATAATTAATTACTAAAGTTATATCTTAATTATTCATTTTTATTAAAAATTAAAATAATATTTCATATTAATATTAAATTAATAAATTGGTTATGATTGTTTGATATTCATTTTTTGTTGTATGGATTTTTTTTGGAGCTTTTTAACTCCTTTTAGTTTGAAAAGGACATATATATTAATATAATTATTATATATTTATTATGAAATATATAATTTATTTGTACAAATCCTATTACAATGAATACGCCAACTTCCGAGATTAATATAGTTGTCCTCTATTAACTAATTCCCTTTCTCTAATTGCTTCTTGACGCTCATGTCAATCAACTTAGACCAAACTAGGATCAAGCACGGTCTTGAATCTTGATCAAACTAGTACATTCTATTAATTCCCTTTCTCCAATCTGCGCCAAGTGCTGCGACTACACCACCGAAGTCACAACCGCAAGCTCCATCGGTCAAGAAGGAGAAGAGAAGATGAAGAAGGATTATAATATTATACAAGACAGACACGAAGAGCTCGAAATGGCTTCAACAACAACAACCCAGAAGTACTATTTCTTTCTTCTTTGAGGGAAGGATCTTGTACTGGTTTCTGGGTTCTTTTCTTTTCATTCCACAACGACAGAGTATTTTATTCCTCTTCTTTCTTTTCTTTTTATTCATTCCACAATAGAGTCATGAATTTTATCTTGACAGGGATTCAATGGGAAACAACGAAGATCAAACCCAAAAGTAGAACAGTAAAAAGTTTTTCCATACGGCAACTACAGGAGTTACTACGGCTATCGAGTAATCTTCTTCCCTTTCTTTTTTTCCCTCTAACTTCACCCGTATTTTCATTTCTCATAAAAAGCTTCAAACTTTACATGCCCCATGCTTTTCTTCTTCTTTCCCTTGTTCTTATTCTTATCATTTTTTATTTGATTACGGTTTGGGGTGGGGTGGGGTGGGGTGAGTAGTATAAAAAAAATTATTGAAATTTAGTTTTCTGTAAAACGGATCGTTTCTGGGGTTTCACATTACCTGTGTATAATATGTTGTCAAATTAATATTGTTTCAGATTGGTTTGAAGGCCAGGAGTGTCTTGATATTGGCTGTAACAATGGGATAATCACCATCCAGATTGGTAATTTTCCTCCTATTTTTCTTTAATAAAGAAGAAATTTGAATAAATAATGCTCCCCATATTCCACCTTCAAAAGATTCATGCTTTACTCATTAACTAAACTTTTGAATGGTATAACTTAGAGTCTTTGACTATTCCTACAAATGAAATAGCTAATTTGGCTTGATGCTCATTTTTCTTACACAGAAAAAAGTTCATTTGTGTGAATAATTTAATTTCTAAATGTAATTTCTGTCTTGCTGATCTAAATGTTGCCTGCCCCCTCCCACGGCACAGAAGTTTCACTGCCGGAGCATTCTCGGAATTGACATTGATTCTGGTAAGAATCTTATCTATTCTAATTTCTATTGCTGAAGGATATTCGTTAAGATTAAAATTGAGCTTTGTTCTGTACATGTTTTTATTTGATGTGGCCATGTGCAAAATTTAATATATTTCTGATGTGTGTGTTCAAAATGAAACATTAAATTTACAAAATGAGCTGAGTGACAGAAAGTTTGATGAATATTTTGATGAATATTTACCTTGACCTCTTTGACTGTGAATTTCACAGGTTGTCAAAGAAACATGAAGCACTTGCTGATGGAGTGGTTGTTGATGGAGATAGGTCATGCTCCACATTGCGTGGTTGGTGTTCTGTTCTTCCACCTGAGATGGATTCCATCCTCCTTCGCCTTCTCATAACAACCAACATCTAGTGGGACTCTCTTGGATGGGGGAATGTATATATATTGAAGATATTCAGAAATTCTAAAAGATGATTGAGGTTAATTCCCATGATTATTTTTCATTCTTTCTGTTGCAGTATTGTGCATTCTAATTCTAACACGTTTCACTTTTTCAATAGAGTTGATCAGTTCCTACAAAACTGTGCTAAGGGAGGGAACTACTATCACTATGGTTGGGAAGGCCATGCCATCTTATGAAGAAATCTGGCCCCAGAGGTGTGTGTATATTTTTGCTATGTTCACTATATAAATTGATGAAAAATATTGATGCAACCCAGTAATGATGCATGTAACATGGATTTACCTTTCCTTTTCCTTCATTCATGCCATGGCATATTCTGTTTGGGGGGAGACAGAAAAAGTTAATGGAAATCCCTGTAATTAATTAAGGCAGCCTCATTCAACCATTTTTGGAGAAACGGACTTCACCTGATGAAGCTTTTGATTTCATGTCAGCTTCACTAGCAAAAGAAGAATAGTAATCCTCATCACTATCTCTTTCCTTTACCTCTTGAATTTTGTCTACAGCGTCTATCAAATCCTATCTCTTATCCACATACCCTTCACAACAAGTCAATGCAATCCTCAAAAGCTTCATCATCTCCCCCTCACTGTTTTTGGTTGCCCCCATTTCTTTACCAAACACCTCAGTCACTACTCCAATTTTCAGGGACAATTGACTCCAGCCAAGTTGCCAAACTCAACTGACACTTGCTTTACCCTGTGGTAGAAAGTTAGCAGGGAGCTTACCTGTTAGATACTCCAAAATCAGTATCCCAAGACTCCACACATCTGTCTTCTTTGTAACACGGCCATGCTGCAAATACTCTGGGGACTTTAGATGAAAAATAATTCAATTCTTCAAATTCTAGCTACTTCCAATAATATATATTGTTGGTGCCGATTTTATTGAGTTCCTATATAAGCCATGGAAATTAAAGAGCTTATTGTTTTTTTTTTGTTAATAGAATTCAAGGAATTCATTACGAACTGTAAATGAAAGTAGAAGAGAGGAAGAAGAGAGAGAGATCGAGAATTTCTAGAGAGAAAAGTGTTTCTGAATTTCTGATTTCATTCAATTAAATTGAAACTGTTACAGATTTCTCTTTATATAGAGAAGAAACTTCCAGAGGAAGTTTTACATTTTGGAGGGAAAATTCTAAATCTGTTTGCTGAGTCAGCAACAGAATATTCTAATCTAACTGAATCAGATTTGATTCTAACTGAATAGAATCCTAACAGACAAAGACAAATCTGCCCCTAAAACCATTACAATGAACCAGCGCATAGCTGGGCTATTTACTACAACAGAAAAGGGCCCAATTAAGATGATTGGGCTAACTAAAATATAAACAAATAAACCAAGCCCAAGAGCTAATGCGTATTTCCTAATGGAGGAATGGTTCAGTAACAAGTGATTCTTAATTTCTTATAGGCAGTTAGCACACAACCTTTATCACTTATAATGATGATTATAAGGTAGGGTGAAATATAACAGAAAATATCAGGTGCACAATTACAAACAGGGAAAATGGTAAGAAACCAAAATGGTTATCATAAGAATGTTAGGCTGTGAAATATTCCTGTTGTAGAAATCTTTCCTCTCCTTATTATATTCCAATATATGCATGATTCAATTTAGTGATTTCTTTCCGAATACAGTATATGATTTCTTTCCTCTCTACCCATAACATTTTCTTTTCATTCTCAACCCTTCAATTTAGTGTTTCTTATTCTTGCCCCCTATTCAACCTTCTCTTCTCTTCTTTTTCCTTCTACTTCTTTTCATTCATCGGACTCTGCCTCTGTCTATGTTTCTGTCATGTCCGACTTTATCATCAATGTGTCTGGATCTGATGGAACTTTTACCCAATTGGCTTCCTATGAATTGAAAGGCTTAAGCATACAGTTGGAATTCTGTGAAAGATTGTTCTGGAAGTAATAATATTCTGTTGAATCTGGTTCTTTGCTAATGCTAAAAATGCAGTTGTTTTCTTTATAAATCTTGATAGCTTCCTAACTTTCCTTGGTTTGATAAAATTCTTAAAAAGAAACATGCGCTTGAATTTAATTCCTATTTCAAATACAAGAAAAAGAAAAATCAGTTTTAATTGATTTTCCTGTTTGCTATCTTGTTCCAGGGTTCCTCCATCAGATCTCACACCCAACCATTGCTGTAGGGGAAGGGTACAATTGTGGAATTTCTAGGCTTTGATTATAGAGAAGCAAGCGTGATTCGATTGTAGAGAAGCTACATATTTTAAATAAGTCATATAAATCTAATATATTCTAATTCAAATGATATGTAAATATAGACATTGATAATCCTAACAAATTAAAAACCTTAATAATTATTTATATTTTAAGGAAAATATATAAGTTTACCTTTGTTATTTAACTATTAATATAATTAAAATTATTTAATTAGTATATGAGGGTGGGTTTGGGTTCGAGGTTGGGGCGGGTTCTTGCTCCCCCAAACCCGCCTCATCCCTATTATAGGCGGGGAGGGGTCGATTTTTACTTAAACTCGGTCAAAACGGGTTTTCCCGTCAAAGTCGAGGCGGAGGCGGGTCGGTATCTGTGAGGTCGGGTTTGATTGTCATGCCTAATTAACTGGTATATGTTTGATTGCTCTTGAACAATGTCTCGGGTTGTTCAAGTCTTGTGTATGGAAAAAATCCCACTTACCCAACTTGGGTAGGATTGCCTCATATGAAGAACACATGCACTACAAGAAAAAATGGTTTTAATGGGGATTAATTTTGGATTTAGCTGGGGTTTAAACCCCTACTAAGTGTTTTTACCAGGGGTTGCTTGTCTAATGACTCATATTTCCCCTCAGGATCTATATATAGTTCCAAATTAAGAAAAAATGAAATGCCAGTAAATGAACAAAAGCAACTAGAAAGGATAATAGTGTAGGCCAAATGTGAAGAAACAATGTTAAAAAAAGTCTAAGTTTAGCTTCATACATATGAATATTAAACTGATAGTTTAGACATATTTAAAAAAAGTATAAAAGAAACTATTTATTTTTATATAAGCACTAAAATTAGGTCTTGATCCATAACCTAAAAGCTGGTCAAGGATCAAGCATAAGGACAATCAATATGCTCTGAAGTTGCAAAGAAGAAGATTGAAACAACATGTACCTTATATCAAATATGACACTGGGAGTGAAGATGTGAACCCTTTTCTTCTAGTGTAGCACTCTCATTTGAAGTAGGAGCCGTAACAAACACTAATTTCCATCATATGATTCCATTTGCTAGTTATTGTAGTGGTCGAACAGGGGAGGTAGTGCTTGCCTGTTTGGCAAGCGTGCATTTGGGTCTCGCAGATCATTGGAGAATGGATTGTGCACATGCAGAGCCAACTGTAAACAGAAACAATTAGGACATTAGGCTAACAAATGTGTTGAATGTTCTCCTAATTACTGTATACTCCAAAATATAACTTGGATGAAATTAAGTAATGAATTTTGAATTGTTTTCCTTCTTTGGTGAGTGTGCATACAACTGTAGAGCGACAAAATATGAAATCAATTTACAATAATCAAGAATAGCAAATCAACTTACAATAATCAAGAAGGACACATGCCATAAAATTTTAAGAATAATACATAACATACACAAACTTCTTCCTTGAACTAGATTTGACCTTGCTAAGGTTCTATATAATCAAGAAGGACACATGCCATAAAATTTTAAGAATCCCTTAAAAAACCATATAATAATATAAGAATACAATAATTCAGTCCAGATTTAAAATACTAGCATGCGGTTAATAGAGACATGACTCTTGACCTCCACAATTAATCCACATGCATAACCATAAAAGACTCAACTCACCAATCTAGCTTCAATATGTCGTTTCCTTTTCCTGTCATAGTAGAACACCAATCTAGCTCCAGTTAGAACTAGTAAAAGAAAACTCAACCAAGAAAAAGGTTGCAAGACACAAAACAAAATCAGCTCATAAGTCAAACCTTGTCTTCTAAAATTCACATTAACTGAAAATTCTCAAGTAAGAATAAGAATAACTAATAACTAACTACATTGCTACAAATAACTTCAGATACACACCGCTCCACGAACAAATTTCCTAGCATCACTTTTTGATCTTGTTCTCCTCCATACTCTTTTCCTTTACTAGAATCCAAAATGAGCTTATATTCAGGAAAGAATACAAAATTGCATATAACAACCACAACCAAATATGATAAGAGACGGTCTTTAATAAAGATATGATAAAAAAATTATATAAAAATAACTGAACTATGAACTAAGAATTCAAAATTGAATGTTACACTCAATATTCTTATCCTACCATTCACCTGCTTAGAAGGCTAACGGATTTCCTTCTCTTCAGATGCAAGTACATGATAAATCTATTTTTCTGTATATATCTTTTAAAATCAATTGACAGTACTTGTTTGTTTCATTGAACAAATTTGCAATGCTTGTGAAACAAATCACTATGTAATCTAATTTTTCTTTTTTGGGGGGGGGGTCTAGGGTAAAAATTAGTACATGAATTTGCCATTCATAAGCAATGACAAAGGCAAGGCATGACACTTTTAAAAACAATGATGACCTTGAAGGGTTAGATTGGTTGAATAAGACAAGATCCTCTAAGAAGTCAGTGTTTACAGTCAGTCCAGAGCAATACCAGAGTATCTGAACCACAGGTCCTGGTGGAAGTTAGATCACAATCTATTTACCGACATTCATTGGTGAGCCAATCAGTGGACCCACTTGTGGTTCATTTTTCTTCAATGCTCCATCACCAATTTTATAAAGTTTTTTGATATATTTCAGTTCCTGCACAAAAAAGACAAAAACTATAAAATTACACTTGAAATGGGTGTATCCCAACTTAGCAAACAACATATCAGATTAATAGGTTTTCATATATTAAAACATAAATATTGTTGCTCATACATATAAGGATTCACTTTTTATCTCCAAAACTAATATTTAGATATATAACGTGATGTTTACTTGTTTTGGGGTAGCTTTTAAATATTAAACTTTATACCACTTTGTTTTTTACATCCTAATCAATTACACAGGCCAACAAAATGCATTGTTCCACTCGGTGAAAAGCTTTCTTATAGATGGACAATTTCTTACTCATCTTTTTTAACTGTTGAGGATTTCTTTTTCACCACACATTTTTTTTTTGCACCTCTTTTGATTTTTCCTCTACTTTTCTTTCTTTTTAAATTTTTCCAAATTGTCTTTTGCCCCAACTAAACCATTACAAATTGTAAAATAGTCCATATTCTAAAACAAAAAATTATTGTATCTCTTATAAACTATGAATCAAAATGTGTTCCTCTTGAAGAACAATTAGCTAAAAGCACCTTGGACCCAAAATCTAAATTGGGTTATAAAAATTGTATGGAAGCATGAATCAAAATTCTATCATGAACATAGAAACATTCATCAAATTCAATCCTTAACGAGTGGTCATACAACATACAAACGCATTCTACGTTAAATTTTACAAATCAAAATTGATTCACAAGAAGAATTTCACCATGAACTTGATGAACTTCTCAAGATCCTTGAGAACAACACATATATAAAATCTAGCGTTTTGAATGATCAACCACACGTTTCTTAAGGATTTAAGAGTGCTGGATTAATATTTGTAATTAGAATAACAAACAGACAATACAAAAATTGAATAGAATTGCACAACACTATAAGAAAAATAGCGCATAACAAGGAAGGAAAGGAAGAAAATTATTGTGGTCTAGGTCAAGTTGATGAAGCCACTTTGGCTCTCCAACAACAGAATTAAAATGACAGAAAGCAAAGGGGATGAGATAAAAGTAAAAGGATAAGGAGAACTGAAATTAAAGAGCAGGATTGAAAGGGGGATGAACAAGGAAATGTAAAATGAATTGAGGAAGAATGTAGGTGAACGATCTTTGGAAAAAAAATCAAGAATACACTTCCTTTTGCCATACTTCACCAACAAATCATCAAACACAAAAGAAGCATAAGATGAACATGAAGAGACAAATCATCAAGCACCTAGGGGGCACCACAAGCGCGCAACATACAATCCCTCTAACATAAAAATCAAGCACATAACAAGTAAACAATTGCTGGGAGATCCCCAGGAAGAGCACCTCAGGCTTATTAGCAGTCAATAGTCCATAAATTACAAAGAAAAGAGATGAAATTACAAGGACAAAATGCGCAAAAATCTGCACTTAATACAACCCCTTTCAGGCACCAAAATGCTTCTCCAAGCTCCCAATAACCCCAATTCAACAAAGCTCTGATGCAAATTGTTAACAACACAATTATGAATGTAGAATTGGAATTTAGACACTCAAAATTAGCGCATAATCCAAGCAAATGACATGGGGAAATTCTAGCGGTGGCAATATGGGCTAGCCCGCTTTTTTTGCGGGGCGGGCTAGGATTTTGAGCCCGTAACCCACTTTGGCCCGCCATGTGATTAGTAAAGTATGTAATCAATTTTCATGTGACTATAACATGCTATAATTGCCATATCATGTAGGTTTATTTTTTATATAAGAATCACGTTTAAATCATAAATTTATATGTCCTCCATATAAATATATTAACATTAGGATTGTGAAATAAATTTTAAAAAGTGATATTATAATTAAGTTTTGATATAAAAATGATTTATAAAAAAACAATTGTAAAATTAATTAAATATTTTCAAATATATTTTTTTAAATTTTTTTTGCGAACCAGCACGCGAGCCCGCACATATGTGGGGCGGGTTGCAACTTCCACCCCATATTCTAAAATGGGCCACCCCGCCCCGCACATTTTTTTGCGGGCCAAAAGCGGGTCGATGCAGGGCGGGGGCGACCCGCATTGCCATCTCTATGAAATTCATAATTCATATAACAAAAAAAGAGAATGAAAATAGAAAATATGAGTGTTTAGAGGCCATGACACTTAAGGCCTCTTTTAGGAAAAATACTAGAATTTTAAAAACTATCAAAAGAGAGTTATGAGGCCATGACATGCCCATGGCTCTCATGAATGAAAATTAAGAGGAATTTAGAAATCATCAACCCATGGGTTTGAGGCCATGTCCTTGAGTTGTGGTGGTCCTTGTTGACCTTTGACAGTTGATTTGCGTATTGTTGACCTTTGACCTAAAGTTGACTTGAGGTGTATTATCTCTTCCTTATTGAGCTTGCTATCACCTAATCACCATCATAACCCACCCACCCACCCCAGGACAACCCAATATATTTGTTGGTTTAAAACAAATTATAAGATGGAGGCATATTTGTAAGAGATAAAATACCATTATATGATGAGTTTATTTTTTAAAATAACCGGGAGTCTAATGTTATGAAAAGAAAGTTATGTTAAATTGAGAAATCTGTCTTTTATGAGAAAAAAATGTAACATCCTAAAAATTAAGAAATATAGAATTATAATTAAAACACTTATAATGAATTACAATGATAATAGTTATAAAAAAAGATATATATATATATATATATAAAGTATATTATAATTATAATGATAATTATTAATATAATAGTATTAATGATTTGATAATATGAATATTAGAAGGATATAAGATTTGATTTCAGTAAATATAATAATTATTACTAATCTAATCTAATAAGATAACAATAAATTTTTTAGGGGAGGGGTTATATTATTAATAGTACAATTTAACCCGATTGTTACAAATATACTAATTATTATATTAATGATAATAATAAGGGTAAAATATGTTTTTGGTCCCTGTAAAATTAGCGACTTTTGCTTTTCGTCCCTCTAAAATTTTTTTTTGTTAAAACGTCCTTCAAATTTTTTTTTTTGCAATTAGTCCCTCCCTTCAAATGGCGTGTGCCAGATGCTGACGTAGCACATTTTTTCTTTCCTACGTGTCAATTCTTATATTTCTAGCGGTCTGAGACCGCCAGAAAATTATAATTACACCGCCACAACCTTCCCCCACAATTTTCCCTCCTTCTTCTCCCCCACCCCCTGTAACTCATCCCCTTCTCCACACCCTCTTCTACCTTCCAGTGCCTTCTGCAAAACCCTTCAACAACAACATTCCAGAAACTGTAATTGACGAATAATCCGGTATAGGTCCAGAAACAATCTACTCACGATTTTCCCATTCAGCATCAAATGCCCTGAACCATTTCATGTTTTAAAGAGGATAGTCTACTGCAATTTCAAATTAGAAATTATCTTAACAAAAACCATTTTCATCAAATGAGTAGATTTATGAACTTATACATCAAATGAGTAACCCAAAAGACTTGAAAAATACAGGGACCATTTTCATTCCACATCCATAGCTCCTCCTCTTTCTCTCTCTCATACATAACTACAAAACCAAGATTTATGAACTTATACAGGGATATATTAGAAACAAGAATGAGATTCGATTTTCCAAAATTGCATGCTACTACCATAAATAAATTGACTCTATCTATATCTATTTGAGTATTTTGACACGATTATTATTGCAAAAATCATATCAACTCGAAAACCAAAGAATGCAAACTAAAGGCACGTAACCTCTTAACTCTGTCTCCTACTTTTTCTACCATGTTATTGGTAATGGATCAACAAGGAGGGAAAAAAAACAAAAACAAAAAGCACATTTAATTTGCATGTTACTTGAACTATATATAGTAAAGATTAAAGAAGGTACGTGTTTTTTTTTTGTGTTACTCACCGTATTCAAGGCTACAAAAACACAGAAAGTGGCTATTAAGGAAAACAGAACAGTGATTGTGGTGATTTGGAAAAGAAACCCCGTTTATGATGATTTGAAGCACCCCAAAAGAGTTTGAGATATGTCTCGTTGTTCTTGTTCATGCTTGAGTTGAATCAAGTTTTTCTACAACAATAGTATTCCTTGTGTGATGAGGGGCTTCTGCAGAAGAATGAATCTTTCTAACTATGCTTTGGAGCTCTGTGTTGAGTTTTTTTTTTCTCCAACCATTTGAGATTCTCAAAAACTATAATGTTGGTTGTGTAGTTATGTATGAGAGAGAGAGAAAGAGGAGGAGCTATGGATGTGGAATGCAAATTATCTTCTCCTCCTTTGCGGGAGGCACTGGAAGGTAGAAGAGGATGAGGAGAAGGGAATGAGTTACAGGGGGTGGGGGAGAAGAAGGAGGGGAAATTGTGGGGGAAGGTTGTGGCGGTGTAATTATAATTTTCTGGCGGTCTAAGACCCCCAGAAATATAAGAATTGACATGTTGGAAAAGAAAATGTGCCACGTCAACATCTGGCACACGCCATTTGAAGGGAGGGACTAATTGCAAAAAAAAAATATTTTGGAAGGACGCTTTAACAAAAAAAAATTTTAGAGGGACGAAAAGCAAAAGTCGCTAATTTTACAGGGACCAAAAACATATTTTACCCTAATAATAATAATATCAAAATAAATCAAGATAATCTTAGGAGATGGATATGTTTTAGTATTTTAATTAATTTAAGATAAGATCTTAAAATAGGAATGATGAGATTATGTAACATCCCGGAATTTGGAACATAGAAGATGCAAAAGAAGTTTCAGGTTGTGAACCCAGCCAAGAGAGGGAAGTTAGGAGTAGGATGAGAAATTGGAGGTTGAGCATGGTTTCAGACGAGAATTAGGTAAATAAAACAAGAGTATTGAGTCTTAAAGAGTCTCGGTTGTACAACTAAATGTTAGGTAAGATAACTGTGGGCGGAACTTAAAAGAAATCCCACTAAGGGTTAAAGGGGAACATGATGATAATAAGAATGAGGAAATGAGGTTAGGTGAAGAAGAACTAAGTTGGAAGGAAGCGTTATTAGAAGGAGTTAGGGAGAAAAGCAACATCTTAGGTCTTAAGCCATTAGGTGTGACAGGATAAGCTTCTTGATCAAGGGAATGGATTTATCAAGAATTAGATTGGGAATGGATTTGGAGGAGGAGGACTAAGTTAGGAGGAGAATATCAGTAATTAGGTGGGATTCCAATCTGGTTTTCTCGCTCAAGCCACGCTCCAAGCGCAGCCTGAGCGCAGAAAACATAGAGGAATTGAGGAAGCTCAGCTCAAGCTGCGCTCCAAGCGCAACCTGAGCGTAGGAAACAGAGAACATTTTGGGGGATTCAGCTCAAGTTGCGCTCTAAGATGGAGCACAGCCTGAGCTCAGATCCGTGTCTGCATTCATTCTTTTTGAGCTTAAGCTGCGCTCCAAGCGCAACCTGAGCGCAGGTACGTTCTGGTCCGTTAAAAATAGAAAGTTAGGGTTTCATTTTCATTTTATCTTTTTCCCTTCAGTTTTAGAGAGAGAGATTTCTAGAGTGAGAGGGACTCCGTTGGAGCCAAGGAGAAGAAGGAGGAACCACTCCACCATCCTCAAGTCATCAAGGGAGCCTGAATCACCATCCTCATCACTCAATCATCCCCATCTCCTTGCTTTGAGGTGAGTGTGGTTCACCCACTCACTTTAATGTTGAATGAATTCCTTTGTATGCTCCCTATTCCCACTTCCCTTGCTTTCAATGGTGATTGTGGTTGATTAGGAATAAATCTAAGGTTGTTGATTGGATTGGTTTGGTTGTAGGCCTTTATGGCTCAAACCCTAGGTTAGAGGATTTGGGGATTTTGTGAAATTAGGGATTTTTGACATTGAAACCATGCAAATTTGTACATTCATGCACATGCTCATGCTCATGAAATTAATGTCAATTCTTATGTCACCATTCATTCATGTTTTGAAAGGAAATTGATTTGGGTCTTTTAGACCTCATGTTAAACTTAATGACTTTCATGATGATAATGCTCATGTTTACCCTCATGCTCTTGTGATCATTGATGATTACTTCTACCCCTAACCCTAATCATGTATCATGCTCTCATGGGCCTTGGGCCAAGGAAATAATAAAGCAATCAGGGGTCTTCGGAACAACTAGGCAATCAGGGGTCTTCGGACCACTCAGGGGTTTTCGGACCAATCATGTACAAGATAAGTAACTCTCATTTGCTCCACGGCCAAGGATTTAAATGGGGTTCCTCAACTAATAATAAACTACATGCATGTTTGCTAATAAGACTTAATCAGGTTGGTCCTTGGCGACGGTCCTTGGTCACATGCCCGAGCGCTCAAATCATGTAATAGTGGAAAGAACCCTTGAGTGCTTGGGTAAAACACTTCAGACTAACCCTGCATTGATTGCTTCCATGTTTGTTTCATGATTACTTTCATTGTAACATGCTTTACCTGACTTCCCGTGGATTGAGATGTATAGTCCAATATATGTTTATATGAATTCATGATGCATTCGTACGTGCCTGCTTTCCCCCACACTGCACACACTGTTATCGCACTCACTGGGACGTAGTCTCATCCCATGATGTGGGAAAGTACATTCAGTTGTGCAGGTTGCTATCCAGAGGCTTGGCAGAAGAATTGAGGATTTAATTGTGTAGGATGATGTGGTACTACGATTGTAATGAAACTATGGAATTGTGGGGTTGTACGTAGGTCTTAATTATTAATTGGAAGGGATGTTATGATATTTTGAGGAACTATGATTTATTAATGTGTTTATGTATATATGTATTGTACTGGATGGATTTTCTGGATTTCAGGTTTAGATGAATTTTCTGGAAATATCCAGTTATTAGGGGAGACTCTGCCGGATTTCCAGGAGGAGTATCCCAAACCATAACATCCCAAACATGTTATAGTTGTAGCCACCAAGTGGCATTATAGAGTATGTACTTAAGTTTATTTGATTGTATTTCGCTGACCTAAACGTTGGATTACCTAAGCATTATGTGATTGTTTGTATGTCGATACCGATAATGGCACAAAATAATTTCATAAACTTAGAAATGTGTCTCCAACAGGCATTATTTCTAGGTTTACGAAATTAGGACGTTACAGATTACAGATATTAGAGGGAAGGTAATAACAATTTTAGGATAATTATAAGATTTGAATTTGAGTATGGAAAATGATCGTACAAATAAGGGTAGTGCAACACCATAGATTATAAATAATTAAATTAAGGAAATTGCATAACACTGCATTATAATAATAGTAATAATAATTAAAATAACAATAATATGTTAGAAAATAGGTCAAACGGTGAGTTATAAAATAAGGTATATATTTTATAAAGATATGATATCTAAACCTTAATTTTAGTCAAGTGAAATGAATTTCACTTTATCATAATAAATATAGTCTATCTTAAAGAGATAACAAATTAAAATAAATCACTCTCATAATTCCAAGTAAGACAGAGAATAATTTCATACAAGTAAAGTAACTAGGAAAAGAGGAGATAGAAAAGACCCAAATTGGGAAGCCCACTTGACATTCCATTTAACTAAATGGAGAGGGGTCCTAAGCTAGTAAGATAAGTAATGGGGTGGGTAAAAATAAAGAGGGAACACTAGCACTTTGAGAGAGAAAAAGAGAGAGTCATTCCCGTTTTTACACGGAGCTGCAACTGAAAAATCGCTCCTGCAGATTCGTTCACCATTGATCGGGCTGAAAATTTGACAGTCGGTTCGAAACAACTGTGTCTTCATTTTGAACGGTCGGATCGTTGATACAAGGTCTGAGTCGGGAAATATCCATCTCACACAGTAGTTGTTCATTTGGGGTTTTTGTCTTCCTTGCTCTCTATTAGGGGAAAGAAGAGGAAGGAAGACAAAAACCCCAAATGAACAAGACTTCACTTCCATCCTTGTATGAGTAACCCCAATGTGCCCACTCCTTTCCTTTCCCTTTCTTGAGATTGTATGTGATTGTCTATGAATATCTACCGATTGATTTTAGATTTATCTCATGTTTTAGTGGCTATTGAACTAAAAGCTCTCACCTAGGGTTTGAGTTTGGTATTGTTGCTAAGAATGGACACTAATTGTTGTTCTTGCTGAATATTGTGATGATGTTGGTTATACTTAATATGTTGATGATGATTATGCTAGAAAATCCTTACTTAGGGTTTGTTTTGGAATTATTGTTGAGTTTGGACACTTGTTATTATGTTTGGCTAAGTTTTATAATCTTGTTGTGCATCCAAATCAAGTTATGAGTTGTGCTATGACTGTTTGAGAACAAATAAGACATTCGAGCTTTAGTCTCCAGAGATTAAGAAAGAGATAATGGACTTCGGTCCCCAGAATAATTGGACTTCGGTCCCCGGAGTAAAACTTGGACTTCGGTCCCGAGAGTAATGGCGAGTATAACCCCAAGGGAGACGTTCCTTATAGTATGAGCTCAGGTCTAGCCCAGAGATAGAGATAAGACCCCGTACTGCCAGGAAATTCAGTTCCTACTCAATGTTAGAGATTTTCAGAGTATATTGTATATGGTAGAACTTGCGTTTTGTGCTTTATTGTTATAAGTTGCATTGCATCTGCTTGTTTCCCTACACTGTCTGTTGCATGCTTTATTCACTGAAACTCTGTCTCACCACACATTTTGTGGTTATATTTTAGACGCATAGGTCCCGACTTATATTGGCCAGTGAAAAAGAAGATTAGGGATATGTTTTGATGAGTATTTTGAGAAAAAGGGATTTAGAATGTATTTAATTGATAGTAGCCCTATATGATTGGATTGTATATTCTTTTGTGAGGATATGATTGTACATGTGATTCCTTCTGGTCTTTTGTCGGGGCACATGTATGAGGGTACCCTTAGGTGAATATTGTACTCAGAAAGATTTGTAGCCTTGATGACACACTTTATGATTATACTTTCCTCTTGATGTTGTTTCCATATATTGTTTGAGTTTTCGTTGGACGCTTAAATGTTATATGGTTTGTATGGCGATATTTAAAATGGCGCGAAATAATTTCAGAATTCAAGAATTTGGCTTCCAACGAATTAGATTCTATGATTTAGAAATTAGGATGTTACAAAAAAAGTTAGGGTCTTGCTCCGGTACCCTGTTAAAATAAAGGGTTTTGGAACCCTTTATATATGGACCAATAGGAATGTGCGGACTATATTACCGACTCACGTGATGCGATTGTAGCATAACTTTTGGTTATTGTAATTTAATCTTTGTACATTAAATAGGTTTTAAGCAAATTTAAATTTAGAAAATAATATTTTAAATCTAAAAATCTGAATTTGAAATTTGAAAGTTGAAACTTTTAAAAGTCATTTTATATTTCTAGAAGCATTTTTACTCATCTTCCTCGAAGTGTTAAGGTTCACAAATAAACAAAGCAAAACTCATCGGAGAAGAAAGAGTCAGGTTCATAGAGAAACAAAGCAAGTTACATCATTAAAAAGAAAATAATAAATTTACGAAATTCAAAATAACAAAAAAAAATGAAAATAAAAATTGAATTTACTGTGATTTTAAATAAATTAAAACAATTAACTATCACGTGAGACATTAATTGTCTGCACATTCCTATTGGTGCACATACAAAGGGTTCCCAAACCCTTCAAATTGTCAGGGTACCGAAGAATTTTCCAAAAAATTATTTTAATTACTACCTACCAACCAATGATTATTAATAATATTTTTATTTCTAATAAAAAACATTAATAATTAATAATTTATTTTATATAAAATTTTATTAATTTTAATATATATATATATATATTTATTTATAAATATATAGAGAAAAATTGAGGCTTTGTGTAACATCCGGAATTTAGGAATTTATGTATTTAAGGTAGAATTTAGAAGGTTAATTATGTGTTAAGTAAATGAGGAAAATAGTTTGGAAAGTTTGGAAATGTAATTAAGGCAAAGAAACTTAAAAATCAAAAAATCAATATTTTAGCTTAGGCTAGAATAGGCTAGCTTAAGCTAAATATGCAGAAAAGATTACATTTTCAGTTTCTGCAAGTTTAGCTTAGGCGAGATCTAGCTAGCTTAAGCTAGAATCAGGGGATTTTGTACGTGCTCTCTGGACATTTTTAGCTTAGGCTAGAAATGTTTAGCCTAAGCTAGCCTCTGATTCTGTGTTTGTGCATGTTCTCTGGACTTTTTTAGCTTAGGCGAGAAATGGTTAGCTTAAGCTAGAATGGCCTGACAACATGCAACCAACTTTCTAGCCTAGGCTAAAATATTTAGCTTAAGCTAGAATACACTTAAGTGGTTTTTTTTAGCGAATTTTCTAACAGAATTATCAGATTCTTTAGTTTCCTCCTTTGAGATTCTAGAGAGAGGTCAGAGAGTTTAGAGAGAGGAAGGGTTTTCTTGATGGAATTGGGTGTTTTGGGGCTTGAAGGCTTAGATAGGAGGATGGATCTTCACTTCAAGCTTCTCCTCTACTTCAATTTCTCCTCTTTGAGTACCCTTTAGGTAAGTGCAACTCACTCACCTTCACATTATATGGTTGAATGCCCTAGCATGATCCTTATTCTTATATCCTCTTCTTATTTTGTAAATTTGAATACTTGGTAGTTACCAATGGTTCTTGTATGATTAAGGTTAGGGAAAACCTCTTAGGATTTAGGGTTTTGTATCCACATTGTTGCAATTGTATGATTTAGGAGCATGAATATAGGAATTTTGTTGGTATATTTGTGCAAATTGGCTATTTGAGTTGTTAAGGAAATGGTATCTCTAAACATAGTTTTATGAGTATGAAGTATGGGTATTTGATAATTGAGTTTTCATGGAGCATATTTAGCATTATAACATTTTAAGCCGGTTTCGACCGTGAGTAATTCAAGTCGGCCTTTGCGTTGTAAGTAAAAAGATTAAGTAATTATGTTTAAAACACGATTTCGGTCCAGTTTGGGTGGGATTCATCCCCGGGAAAGCCGGCTCCCGTAGTCTGAGCTCAGGTCTAACTCCAGAAAGTGATAAGATCATGCATGCTGGGACATCGGTGAGTGCATCATGAGCATTATAATTTGCATCATTCATCAGTTCATATTAATTAAGTTACATATTGTTTTTAGTCTGTTGTTAACTATTGGTAAATATGTTTTATGTATTTAGTTTGTGAATATGTCACATGTGATGTTTGATAAATGTTGTTTGATTTCCTACACTTTATATGTTTGGTTGTACTTGCTGAGACTGTAGTCTCACCCCACGTTTCGGGGATCTTCTCTAGTTGCGCAGGGAACCCTAGATATTGATAAAGCAGGAAGAGGAATTGTGGAGTTGGGTTTTTTTTTCAGATGAAGTTTGATTCATTAGAAGCAGATCCTGATGTAATTAAGTTTTAGTGGATTATTGATGTATATGTAAGATTTACACTTATTTAGGGATTTCGATGTATGTTTGTAACCGCTTAAGCTAATCATTGGAAAGCCTAAGCTTTTGGTTTGACGATATCGGAAATTTAACGAAATGATTTCAAGAAAATCAGGAATAGTGTCTCCAACGGGCATTATTTCTGAGTTGAGAAATTAGGGCGTTACACTTTGTTACAAGGAAGGCCTAAAGCAATTGCTTTAGTTGCCTCCCTTAGACCCGACCCTACCACCCCTTCCCCTTCTCCATCTCCCCTTTCTTTTTTCTTTCTTTCTTTCTTTCTTTCTTTCTTTCTTTCTTTCTCTATTTTCTTTTTTCTTACTTCACTTGTGCAGTAGAGTTATTTGGGTTTATAAACAAGATTTGTTTGTCTTTGACACTTGAAATTTTTTATAGTAAAATTTTGTACTTCTGAAAATTAGTTTTTAGGGATTTTTGGAAGTAATGTTTCAACTTATTTTCAGAAGCATTTTAAAAAATTTAACTTCCAGAAGGAGAAAATATTTTAATAAAATTGCTTCTAGAAAATGATTTCGAGAGGTGGAGATAGTATTTTTGAAAAAAAAATGGGTTGGAAAAAGTATAAATGGGGTTTTTAAAGCAATCCTAAAAATTATGTCAAAAACCTCAGGGATAGATATTTATATTAATATTTTTTGGGAGGTGCGCGCTTTTGGCACTCCCTTCTTTTATTAAATAAACTCCTTTAACCCTTTTTTTATTATAATACCTAAAATACCCTTATGCTCTTTAATCTTATTTAAAATTTAAATCCTATTTAAAACCCAAATACTCGCCTTCATTCTTTCTTGCACCACCCATTCAATCACCATTGCCCCTTTATCCTTCTTTTTTGTAATTTTAATCTTTATATATTTGTTCTCATTCTTTTACCAAGGTTTTTTTTTTATACTTCTCTGTTATTATCGAATCATGTTAGTTAGTTTTTTTTTTATGAATCCCAATAATTTTTTATCGTCGATTTTGGATTTATCTGTGATTTCGAGTATTTATTTTTTGCATTGGAAAAACATTGTAAAAGAAATCATATAAGAGGAATTGAATTCAATATGATTTGTTTTTATAATAGTCAAAATAAAATACTATACTGGAAAAAAAATAAGCCCATACATCTTGTTGAGTCTGAGTTATCGAAGTTTGAAATCCAATATTTTATGATAGCAACACAATTATGGATCTAGAATTGGAATTAAAGCAACCAAGGTTAATGCATGAAATAAGCAAGGAAACAAGTAAAATTCGGACTTCATGGAACAAAAGAGAAATGAAATTGAAAAATGGAAGGAGAATAGTGTTGAAGAAGACACCACGGAGGCAACCCCTTAGGCTGATAAGTCTCAGTGCAGAAACGTCACCAACTTCTAGAGCTAGATAAGTCTCACAATGGTTTGGGCAATCACCATCAACCCTTTTCAACTCACAAAGAGGAGGAAACAAGATAAGCTTTCATATAAAATTCAAGGTAAAATGTCTCATGAGTGAGACCCCTCGTATTTATAGGAAAATGGGGTGGCCAAGTGAGGGGGAAGGAGAAGGAAAATGCAATTAAAGGCTAAACTATCCTATGTGGGGTTTGAACCCAAGCCTCCTAAGTCCTAAAAGTAGCGCACCATATAAGAAAATACAAGGAAAAAATGAAACAATTATCAAATAATAGTTTTGAGGCCTTAAACAAGTAGCCTCTTAGGGAAACTAAAATATCCTAAATGAAAGAAATTATCCAATCATTGTTTTGATGTTATGACCCTTTAGAGGAAAGGTCAAATATAATAAGGAAAGTCAACTCATCTTCGGTTTAAGGACATGGTCCTTATTCCTCACGCCCATGGTCCTTCACTTGCACCCATGCAATCCTCAACCTTGTCTTTGTCTTCCATGCATGTGCTATCATGACAATCATGAGACTTCACACCTTTCAACCTTTGTTCTTTCAGTGATACTAGATTTCTATTGTTAGAGGAAAAAACCTCTGGAACTTTGACTCCCTGCAGGAACTTGCAAAACATATCTTTTTCTTTTTTGCTAAGAGTATAAGTCGTCGAAGGAAGATATGTACGTGAACCCTTTTTTTCTGGGACCAATTCTTTCCTTATACCCATTACCAACAAGTCCCATCTCGCATTTATCCCATCCTTGGTCTTGCCTTTAATATTCAGTAACGTGCCGATAACACTCTCGCACACATTTTTTTCTATATGCATCACATCAAAGAAATATCTAACAAATAATGACTTCCAATATGGCAACTCAAAAAAAATAGACTTCTTTTTCCACCCTCCAGTAACAAGTTGTCCGGCAAAAGGTTTGCCGATGTTGTTGGTCAGGTTACCCACCTTTTCCCATAACTCATCACCCGTCAATGGAGAAGGATGCCTCCCCTCCTCGGCCTCACCATTGAATGCTTTCTTCCATCCCCTATAACGATGGGATAGAGGTAAAAACTTACGATGACCCTGGAATACATTCTTCATACAATGCGCCAAACGCATCCAAGAAGTATTTTCATCACAAACAGGACATGCACACTGACCCTTTACACTATAGCCAGACAAATTACCATAGGTCGGGAAATCATTAATCGTTCCAAACAATATTGCCCTCAACTGAAAAGATTCTTCTTTGTAGCCATCATAGACCTCTACTCCAGTATCCCACAATAGCTTCAAGTCTTCAATCAATGGTGCCAAGTACACATCTATATCATTACCCGGTTGTCTAGGCCCTGATATCAACATGGACAACAACATGTATTTGCGCTTCATACAAAGCCATGGAGGTATATTATATATCATCAATACCATCGGCCATGTGCCATGAGTACTAGATTGGACACCATGCGGATTCATTCCATCTGTTGATAATGCAAGTCGAATATTTCTTGCTTCCTCCCCAAAAGAAGGGTACTCATCATCAATCTTCCTCCACTGCGGAGAATCAGCGGGATGCCTCAACATGCCATCCTTGACTCGTTCATTTGCATGCCTTGTTAAGTTCTTTGCATCGATAACACTACGTTACATCCTTCGAAACCTTGGAATTATGGGGAAATACCAAATCGCCTTTGCTGGTGAAGTCTCTTTCTTATAACGAGACTCATTGTATTTAAGACACACACTTAATGATGCATGCTCATTTCTGAACAAAATGCAATCATTGGGACAAGCATGAATCTTCTCATAGGTCATCCCAATAGAACGTAAAATCTTCTTTGCCTCATAAGTTCTGTTAGGTGGCACATTGTCCTCCGGCAACATCTCCTTTAGCAATGTCAGTAACTCTGTGAAACTCTTGTCAGACCATCCATTTGATGCTTTTAAATTATACAACTTCAACATAGCGGACAACTTTGTGTGCTTGGTGCACCTGTTGTACACTAGTTTTTCTGCATCACTAGCTAGGATATCAAACATTTTTGGGCAATCTCTAAGGTCCTCTTCAACCATATTTCGAATCACATCAATTTTGTCACAATCATCCCACCCGGTCCCAAACTCCTCCTGCTATGCCACCATCTCCCTCAGCTCCTTCTACCTCAAATATTCAAAATTCTACCTCAATTCCAGTAGTGCATGTTAGAAGGTCTGGAAGATTGAAAGCAGGGGTTAGTTCTAGCATTCATATTGTTGGGAATAGACCAGAAAACCCCATTGGGATAGACTCTCCTATGCCCAATAAAGATCCTCAGATCTCTAACAGTGAAGAAAAAAGGTCTAGGAATACACATGATGAGAGTGATGATGGAACTGAAAGTGAACCTTCTGAGGTTTCAGAAGATATCAACAAGGACTTATTTCAAGAAGAAGAAATGCTGAAGGTGTTTTATGAAAAGTGGGAATGGAAGAATGTCATTCCAGGAAGAATCTTCTTACTGAAAGAAATAAGGAAAGCTGGATGGGATGTGGGCTATTTCATTCAGAAGCAAGGATGGGTGGACTATATTCTGATAAGAGAACCTGTCTATCCGAGGCTTGTAAAAGCCTTCTTTGCTTCTACAAGCAAATATAGAAGTGATGGCAACTCCCTTGTAGTTGAAATCAAAGGTTCAACTATTATCCTCACTCCAGAATCAATAGTAGAAGCAATAGGAATTCCACCTTGTTCTAATCACCTGTTTGATGAATCCTGGTATGCTTCTGTAGGCATTACCAGAGAAGAAGTTATCAAAAAGGTTCTACCCCAGCCTGACTCTAAGCTTCTTTCAAGTCATCTGATTCCCATCTGCAGATTATTCCATAAAATCTGCTGATATTCCATTTTGCCTAGGGCTGGAACCCTAGAGAGGGTGACTGACCGGGATTTACTCATTATGTACCATCTTCTGCAAGGTATACCCTTGTCTCTCTCTTATGTCCTTCTAAGAGGTATGGTTTCTTCTACAAACCCTCAAAGGGTTTATGCCAGCCTCCCTTATGGCATGCTTCAGACAAGGATTTTTAGATTTCATCATTTGTCCCTTGAAGGAGAAGAAAACATAGATACCTGTACTTTCTTTGATAGAAGCAATGTGAGAAAGATGCACATTAAGAAACTTGACCCTTCACAATTCTTCTCCAGTAGCAGTGATGATGATGAAGGAACCTCTGAAGGTTCTAAAGCTCCAAGGACCAAGAAGAAGAAGGAAGAGCTTCAAACCTTCTCCAGAAAAAGGAAAGGAATCCAAAGAGATTTGCCTGCTTCTTCTAGAGAATCTACCTCTGGTAAAGTACAGAAAATCATTCCTTCTACAGAGGATAAGGAAGAATCCTCAAATCCTATTCCCCCTACTTCCTTTACATATAAGAGTGAAAACAATTCTCCCGCTAGCTTTGGAGAAGAAGTAGCATCTCAGCTGCAAGCTCCTTCTAGGAACTCTCTTGGAATAGATGAGGATGGTGCTTATATGGAAAGTGTTGAAACTTCCACAGAAGCTGTTGCAAATAAATCCACAGAAGAAGCTAGAGATGCTTCTTTTGAAGTCACCGATATTGCTTCTGCAGAAGGAGTAGCTGCCAATACCTTGGCTATGATGGCCAAGAGCTATTCTGAACCACCCTCCTTTGATACCTCTTTACTTATTATGCAAGAGCAATCCCTTGCAATTCCAGAACAAGCCAATGAATCAGAAAGAACTGAAGAATTACACCTTTCAGAAGAAGAGGAAGTGTAGAAGGAAGAGGTACAGTCAGCTCCTTCTGCAGGCACATTTGGGACTTATATGGTAAACCAATTCCTTGCCTCTCCCATTATTGATTCCTCTATTCCTGCTACTGCTCCTCTTAGGGATAATATCCCTATAATTTCTACACATCTCTCCTCAATGGAAACTTTCCTTCAGCAACTCAGCTTGGAAAAATCACAAATTCCTTCTTCTGAACCTGTAGAGAAGGTTGATGCTGCTGCCAAGGAATCTACTGCCCACTCTGATATTCCTTCCTCCTCAAATTCGATTGAGAAACAAGTAAATAAGATTAAGGCAGACATTAAGAAGCCGTTTTCAAATGTTAACACACTCCAGAACTTAATGAATGAGATGATTGAGAGGTTTACTCAACATCAGTTCTGGTTTAATACTTTTGTCTTGTCTGCCATTTCACCACAGGCTCCTCCTATGCCTTTTGTACCCTTCCAACCTCCACAGAACATACTCCAACCCACTACTTCATCATCTTCTGATCATTCTTCCTCATCTAAATAGAAGTTGATGATTCTGCTTCTCCTTAGGGTATCGTGACTGTTTTTTGTTTTTGATTGATGACAAAGGGGGAGAAGTAGTATTATTGTAGTCAAAATAGTTGTTACTGTTAGGGGTTAGGATTTTTTGGTGAATCATTTGTTCAATGAATGTGATGAGTCATTTAATGTATGAAGACCTCTGATGAATCCTTTGAATGATATATTTTGTTCTGCAAATTGTTTATGATTATATGCAACATTAATTTGAAAAGAATCAAACTGCATATATCTTTTGCTACAATGTGATATAATTTGTACATCTTCTGAAATTGAGCTTGTCTAGTTAAACAAAGACTCCCCTAAAAACCACAACATAAATTCAGGGGGAGTTTTTCCTGTCAATATGGTTTATCAAAAAATTATAATCATACAAGGTAAATTTTGAAGGGTTGTCATCATAAAAAAGGGGGAGATTGTAAGGTCCAAGAATCCTCCAATCAGGTTTTAATGATGACAAACTAGCAAAATTCACTTGTCACAATTCTGATTCAAAAAGAAACTAATGATTTCACTTGAGTGTTTGCCAAGAAGATACAAGCAGGAATCTTCAGAAGATATAAATAAAGACCAGAAGAAAGACAACAACACTCTTCCACTGTAGCAAGCTATGAAAGATGCTTTCAAACAATTTTGAAATATTGAAAATATAAATGAAAGCAAGAAAGCTGTTGAGAAAACACAAGAAAACTCTTCTGTCAAAAGACTTTCAAGTCAAAACAGTGTCTGCAGAAGAAGCACTACCTGCAGAAGAAATATTTCTTGAAGAAGAAACATGATAGAAGACACAAGGGGCAAATCAAAGAACAAGAAAAGGAAATCCGGGCAAAAAATGATAGACCAACTTGGTTCTTATAAACAGATGTATTGGCCAAGAAGAATATCATAACATATTAGAAGGAAGATTCACTCTTAAAAGGCCTGCAGAAGAAACTGTTCACTTTAGATTCATGACTTCCTTAGCTTCTCAATCATACAACCAACAAAATTAATTTCAAAAGTTCTCTACAATCTTCATATATCTCTACAAAAGAAAGAAGATTGTTCTGCAGAAGAAAACTTGCTGATAGAAAAGCTGCAGAAGAAGAAAAATCCATCCAAATATTTTTTTCTTCCTTTTTGAAGGCTGCAGCTAAGATAAAATCAACTTAAAATATTTTATGTCAAATTATAAAATCCTACAACATGGTCAAAGAAGAACTGGCTGCAAATTCTACAAGTTTTCGAGTCTGTAGAAGATAACACTTCAAGAAGATGCACCTAGTCAAACATGACAACTGTAACTGCAAGGGACAACTACAACTTGATAGAGACAACTCAGGAAAAGATAGTTGGAAGCCCAAGCAACTCTCCAACGACTATTTTCTCAAATCTCCTATATATAAAAAGAGGTTTTCTCTTCAAGTTGAACAGACCAATCTCCAGAAGAAGCTTCAAGTCTTCAAGATTACATTCTGAATCTTCTGGAATAATTCTCTCTCCTCAAATCTCTGTGTCTTTGCTTCTAAAAGTCATTGAGAGAGAGTTGGCTTATCATATACTTTGTTGTGCATAAACTGTATTTAGTTTTGAGCCTTGTAATTTTTCTTTTCACTACTTATATCTTCTGTAAACTCTCAAGGAGGCTTAAGATTGTTAGTGCCTCTTGAGAAAGTGTGTCGTGCTTGTAAACTGAGAAGCACTACAGAGCTATAGTGAGATAAGTAACCTGCAGATAGCTTTCTGCAGTGTTTTTGGTGTCGGTACCTTATGCAGAAGAAGTTGCAGTAGGTGTCTTAGGTGGCTAAAGAAGAAACCTGTAAAGAGCCTGAAGAGGCTGCAGAAGAATACTAGGGGTAAGGTGTACCCAAGGAAACTGTAAACTGAAAAAGTGATCAAGAAAATCCTACTTGAAGTAGGGACTGGACGTAGCCTTAGGTTGGAAGAGGTGAACCAGTATAAAATCTATGTGTGCAATCTTCTTACCCCTACACTCGTTATTTTATATTGATTACATGTGCATAAAATTGTTTTAGAATCTACTTAATACCTAAGTAAGTGATACACACAAGATTTCCTATAAAAGGAATCATATCTTCTGCATAATACATATATTATAACTTCTATCTTCTTGAATGTTATCTTCTAATACTAAGCCAAGTTACACTTGACCAGGATTAGTATTAGAGGAAATCTGCAGAAAATTTAAAGAAATCACAATTCAACCTCCTTCTTGTGATTGGAATTTCAACTTCATGATGCTATGTGTCAATGGACTTAATATCAAAATCACTTTTCTTTAATTTTGATTGAAACATTATCATCTTTAAATAAGGAAAAATAATTAATATAAAGAATATATAAAAAAGGAAATGAGGAAAAAAATTAAAACATTAAAAATATGTAGTGAAAGAATTATAAAAAGATAATGCTATAAAATTTACAAAAATATTTTGGGGGGGCTAGATTAATAGTTAATAATTGACAAATGAGTGAGACTTCAGGCACATGCATTCAGACATGAGCTTCATACAACATTACAGAAAGTTATGCATTTCAGATATGTTCATTTTTCAGATAATGCATGAATGTTCATATGGCTTTTTATGAACTTAAATCTATTTTCAGCTAGAGGTTTTGTGAATATATCAACCTATTGATGCTCTGTGTCAATGAACTTAATATAAAAATCACCTTTATTTAATTTTGATTGAAACCTTATCATCTTTAAATAAGGAAAAATAAATAATATAAAAAATGAAATGAACAAAAAAATTAAAATTTATAAAATAAGTAGTGAAAAAATTATAAAAAAAATAATGTTATAAAATTTACAAAATATTTTGGGGGTCAGATTAATAATTAACAAAATATGTTGTGTCTCGAAATATTCTGTGTTAATTCCCATGATTCTATTTTCAATCATTATGCTGTGTATCGAAAATTCTAATTGTTTCTTTCTGGAAGTTACTTTCAGCTGATGTGGTAGCTGAAATAGCTGCACACTACTGTCCAAATCCGGAACTAGGAAGTGATTCTGTGGTTTGGGGAGGAACACCAAATGGAAATTTCTCCACTAAATCAGCTTCCAATCTGATTTAGAATAACTCTGGTAATGTTTCTGATCCAGTTTGGCGAGCTGTTTGGCGTTGGGAAGGTCATCAACGAGCCAAATGCTTATTATGGGTGATTCTAAACAATGGTCTTAAAACCCGCAGCAAAGGATTCAGGCGTGGGTTCATGGATACTGATACATGTGCTCTATGTAATTCTCATGTAGAGACATCTATTCATATTCTAAGAGATTGTGTGAAGGTAAGGGAGCTGTGGTATAAATTGGAAAATGGAAGGCTGCCACCTGATTTCTTTTCATGTGACTTGAGGGAGTGGATTTTTATTAATATCGGTAGTTGTTCAAGCAGGTGGTGGAGACTAATGTTTGGAATTGGGGTGTGGGCTATTTGGAAAAGTAGAAATGAATATATTTTCCAAGAATGCAACCTTTTGTGTGGACAAAATTTATTCTGTGGTGCATGGGAATGTGGCGGCAAGGAGTGCTGATTGGGTGCTCTCAGTAAATCAAGCTCCTAAGTATACAGAGTCTTTGGTTGGTCCTTTCCAAACCCGGGATGGGTTAAGGACTTAAGGTAAATGTTTATGGCTCAGTTTTACAAAATGTATGGCAGTCACGGGACAGAACCAGGATAATTCACAAAATCATGACAAAGATATATGCTCCACAGCTGACTCATCTTCATCTAAGAAGCAATGTACAAGCAAGTATTCATTTTCTGTTCCACAACAGTGTTCCTCAACTTCTAATCTAAAATGGCCATGGCAAGAACAGATTGACACAGAACAGAGCATAGTCACATGATTCACAATTCGCTCCGGTACTTGGTACGGGTACGGGTACGCGGTTCGTTATATGATAAGAATTCGGTACGAGGGGATATACCCAGTCGGTTCGCTATTTCGGTTCATGGTACGTTAAAATATATTAATCGGTACGCTACTGATATAAAATTATGAACTAATTGATAATTTAAAAAATGATTTAATCATTTTAAAAATTTTAAATTTATTATTTTAACTCCCACGTATCTTCCGAAGACTATGGTTCCCAAGAATAGCATAGATACTTGACAGTCAGACACATTACATTAAATGAAATTTAATACAATTTAAAAAATTTATCATTTCAATATATAAAAATGATGGTTGCAGCCCAGAAGCTATGAAGTTGGTCTTTCATTATCTTTTGACCTTCTATTAATAAAAAAAATAAAATATACTCTATTTTATAAAATTAATCATTGAAGTATGTCACTCTCATAAAATCTTTCATCTTCCTGGCTGAATATCTTTTTAGTGTGAGAGTCTATCATTAGAACAGAAGCACTCCTCAAGTTCCTTCTTAAACTTTCACACAATTCCTTGGCTTCTCTCACCTGTTCTCTTTCTTCTTCAGAGATAGTAAACTCATAATCAGATGATCTGGACAAACAATCTTAATCTGAATTTGAATCTTCAAGGAGAAGCCTTCTTTTCCGGACCGGTTTTTTCCTCCTACTTATCTGGATGAGTGGGCCATGAGTGGACAGGTTTTCTTCTTTCTATCCCCTGTTTCTTCTTCCTCGTTTGAGTAATCTTCTTCCTCGTCTGAGTCTGCTTGGTATTCCGGTTCACTGATATGTGCGAATTGAGAGACGAATTCTCTCGTTCCAATTCGCTAGCGTACCGCGAATTGGAACGCACGAACCAATTCGCGGTTCGCTGGGCACTTGAGCGAATTCTGTGACTATGGAACAAAGTTCAAGGAAAGATGGTAATTGGTAAGTATGCTTATATTTCCCAAGGAGAAAAGAAATGAAAATACAGTTTTAAACAAAAAAGATTTTCAGAACAGATTTTTTTTTTGGGTGTTAAATGTAATAGGTATCCCCCATACAATCGGGAGCAGTCCTGTCTGGAGTTTAGTCACAGTGAAATCTCCCCACTCCTCCCGAAGGTGTGTTTAGTGGGGATCAAACCGAGAGTTTTTCTCACAATTTTAGCCTGTGTTTCCAACTGAGTCATAACCTTTAGTTCTTTATAACAGTTATTTGGATAAATGTTTGTGGTAATACTCAAGCTGATCTAAGAAAACTTCAGAAATGCATACATAAATAGCTTAATCATTTAGTCTCAGCTACAGTTGAATACAACAGTAATTTAAGTGTCTGGAAAGGAGCTTACAACTATATGGAATAGTTCTTAGAATTGGAAAGGCTAACAGAAATACATTAACAAAGAATAAGAGAAGAAGATGGGTAAGGAAGTGAGAACCAAAGCTAAAAAGGAGAGGAAGTGTCTCCCAATTCATCCATGCCTCTGTACACCTTTTCCTCCTTAAGTTCTCTCCCTTCACAGATAATCACATAACCATTTATGTTTCTTCGTTCTGTTGCTCTTATGTAACATAGGTGATCCTAACACAGATTGTGATTTAGATAGGTTCCCCCCATCAATTTCAGAGCCTTGTAGCTGCATATCTTGTTGATTCCATGATCCTTCAGTTTTAGAATAGTGTTGATACTTTCATTAGTGCTTAGTGCATAGTAGTTTCTTATTCATTGGGTTTCATATTTTCTTTATTGGGAAAATCTTGATTTCCATATTTCTACTGGCCGATTCACAATGAGTTTTTTTATTTTTTCACTCCCTTTTCTACATTTTGTTGGATATGTATGCTATTAATAAATAAGAATTTCCATGCAGAAGCTATGTGAGGTTAATGTTGTTCTTATTCATAAATCCAATATCAGCTGGATTACTCACAGAAAGAAAATCGTGCCATATTTAATTAATTTGGCCTAAACTATGCCTTTGTTGTCTGTGGCTATATTCTCAATCAGTGGTGCAAAAGGCTTTGAAATCCAACAAAAGAACACAAGATTGAAACCATAGCCAACATTGTATATTATTTACTTGTGCTGATGGAAGGTACATACATATTCTGACAATCATGTATGCAAACTCTATAAACAAAGAGAAATGATCTTTGTACATGTTGTACATGTACAACATTGAGAGAGAAAGAGAGAATAAAGGGAAAAGAGAGAGAAATGTGGGATGTGATGGGTGATATGATGGAGAGAGATAGAGAGAAAAAGTGTGTTGTAAGAGTTGTTGTATGTTTTTTGTTGTATAAAAAACTTATCTCATAAACAAATATTCTACACAATAAATTACTCTTTTATCGCTTACATTTTATTCTTTGTATACAGGAAGTCTCTCTACTTATTTTAGAAAAAATTACAAAAATTTGTTTATAATGTGAAAACTATAACTAAAAGCGAATACAATCTTCCTTAATTTCTTAGGATTTAATTTGATTTGTTGTTTGTTAAAATTTTTAAATGATGTGTTCATGAATAATTAAAAGCACCAAGAGTTGCGGCTCAACGCAAGCTGAAATTGTAGGAAGAGCTCCTGAGTTCGATCCCCACTAAACACATTCTTCGGGAGGGGTGAGGAGCCTTAACTGTGACTAAGCCCCGAATAGAATTGTCCTTGGTAATAGGAGATACCTATGGTTTACACCAAAAAGAATAATTAAAAGCATTTGAAAATTGACACACTTTTGATCATTTTCATTGAAAAATATGTCCAGGCACCTTCATTTTGGTAAGTAACTCAAACATGAAGCAAGGGGAAAACAACTCGTGTATATGTTGTTTAGGGATAGGAATGAGAATAGGCAGGACTTGTTAGAGACTTATGGCATAACTCGCATTTGGTCTAGTTTGGTCTTAACTTGTTTACTAAATATGGTAGAACAAGATTTTCTGTTTTGTTTAAGGTTAAGATATAGGTCACTCAACAAAATTTATATCCAAGAAATCAGTCTATTAAGTTATTATAAATAATAAATTATCATTGTTGTTATTGTGAATTTTTATTGTAATGTCTTGAAATTATATATTTGCTGGCTTGTTAGCACGTAAAGTTGACTAGTTTTTTTTTTTTTTTTTGAGAAAGGGGGCTAAGCCTTAAGAGAAAAACAGAACAAACAAAAGAAAGAAACTAAAAACCTCTAGGAAACCAACTCCCTCAAGAATCAACATCCAAATACAAAGACAGAAAAGGGGTAGTTCAATAAAAAGATTGATAGCTGAGCTCTGGGTGAGACTGTGAGCAGCAAGGTTATCTGCTGGTTGATTGACTAGTTAATCTATTTAAAAGTCTTCTAATGACTTAATCTAATAAAAAAGATAAATCCCTTTTAACATTGTTAAGCATGAGTTAGACCTTAATTCATATCCAAGCACAGTTGAGTGTGGTTATCTAATTCCCTTCTTTCTTAACTCGTGTTATAAATAATTAGTTGTTAAGCGCTTACAAAGCCAAGAGGGGACATGCATGATTTATATGTTTAAATATTCTACATATATTTTTTTCAATGGAACAATGTGTTTTACTTTTTAGGAAAGTAATTGAATTACACACAACGATAAAAATGTCGTAAATATGAAAATGGATTATGACTTTAAATTAACGTAAATTGGGAAATGATTTTATACCCATAAAGTAAAAAAAATCTTTATTTTATTTGCTTTTTCCTAATCTTTATTTATTTCATAAAAACAAAATAAGTGTTATAATGCAATTGATTTTTTTAGTGTGTTGGAAATAAGTAGCCTAACTCATAACTCTAATCTATTTATATCCCAAATCAAATAACAAATGTGAAATAAAATATCAAAAACAATAAAATCTATAATGTACAATAATAATATATATATGGTGAAATACTACCGTGCTCTATAATACTACTTTTGGACCTTCTTATAAAAAATAAAAGTCATTTTTTTCTTTTAAATATAGTAAATATATTATCACTTTTAGTTGTATTAATTTTTAAACACTAAAATATGTTTTGGTCCCCAAAATAT